>CM060686.1:146577500-147777500 GCA_030686995.1 Artemisia argyi
TCATCTCAAGGTATATGCATGCTCTTTAGTCTTTTCTATATCTATAGATTTATGTATATAATTATGTGACATTGGGACTGAATGTAGAGGAATATAGCTATCCGATTACAATGATGATTGTCTTAAGGTGCATATCAGCTAAGTAGTAAAAATTCCATGTATAAGAAAGCTTAGGTCTGATTGGTTAGTTGTGACTTGAAACACAACAATGTGATAATAACCTCCAAAATGTAGTGCCAAACACCCCTTTAGTCACAACTACCTTGTGCTCTATTTGATTTTCTGTTGTTGCGTGTTTTAATACTTGACACTATTTATTTGCCACGCCGATATGACACACTAATTTGTGAGCATTTGGGGTACTTCAGGGGTTATCTTTTGAATACATGGACCATTTATATAAGATGTGTGTGACATCAAAAGAACAAAGAAAGAAACTGAATTAGTACTCGTGAACTTGGAGAAGCTATTACATATGCACAAGTTGCAGTATAAAGAAACCAACCCAAAGATATGATGATGATCCATCCAACTGGGAAATCGCTTACAAAGGAACATACACTTGTCTTGGACCTTCAGTAGCCATGAATTTTGCAAGTACAACTGAATCAACAATAAGCATCATAAAAAACAGTGACTCTTCGACTATAACAGAATCAACTTCTGCAATCGCTGATAACTCTTTTAGACTGGAGTTTACAAAAGTAAGTCATCATTTGAGTATCTAAATATCCTTTATACAGAAAAAGTAATATATTAAGCATACTGATAACAATATGAATGCGGTATTTATGCAGAATGAGTGGCAGTGCTAGCATCCAAACGTGTAAGTAACAAGCAAATGAGACTCAGTGGATCTTTTCTCCATTAATTCAATAACAATCACCTTCATCCAAACAAAATGTATTGTTACATGATCTAATTTCTTTCTTCCTTTTTTATATCTTATTTCTAATCTATTTTTCTTAATTATCAGCTGATAAAATCATAAGTGGTGAAAAATAGCATGAACCTCCCATCATCCACGAAGCCACTCCAGAACTCAAAACAGAGCTCGTCACCATTGTTTAAGGTTTGGTGATTATTTTTCATATAGACCATTTTATGTCCAACAAATGAGTTCCTGAGAAGATGTCATTATTCTTGATTTTTTTCAACCTGGTTTGGATGCCACTTTTTTCGATACTGAAAAAGATGTCTGTGTAGAATAGAAGAGTCCACAAAAGAGGAGTTTACTTAAGCACCGCATCTTCAATGGATTTTATATGTCATTACATATAAAAATTTCTAAACATACACTATATACCATATTTTCACCTTATGTTGTTCCTAATGAAGCACTTGATCTCGAGGTGCTCATAGTAAAGGCAACGGGCCATGACAATGAACCGGCTTAAGAGGAAGTACATAAGGGATATTATTAACTACACTTCTTACTCGTGAAGTTATGTGAGCGCATTTGTGATTCATTTTAAGTATATATGCAATTTCAGAAAAAACCTAGCGTGTGCGCGGGCATTATAACTAAAGTTAATATAGGGGTGTTTGGATTGATGATTAAAACTCTATATATATATATATATATATATATATATATATATATATATATATATATATATATATATATATATATTTTTTTTAATTAAGCAGTAGAAAAATGTAATAAGTGGATAAATAGTTTGAACAAATTTGAAACATTAAGGCTTCTTTTCATGTCTTAAAAAAAGTTTTTTTTTTCATGGATTTTGAATTTTAAACATTTGTTTATAGGTTTGCCAAGATGGAAAAGTGTTGATGTCCAAAAGCAAAAGGTTTACATACCTATACAAGTAGAGAGACAAGAACAGAATGTTAGCAAATAGCAAAAGGTAATGTTATTCTTATAAAAACGTTGGTTGCTTAGTTCAATAAAAAGACATAATATAGAGGTATATGTCAAGTTTGATATTTGGCTTTGTCCTTACCGATGATTATTTTAACCCAAAGAATCATAGAATACTTGATCATATTCAAATAGTCGAATCACAATCATCAATTTAAACAACATTTAGACACGCCCTTATGATGTAAGTTATCTAGCCGAAATTCTGGTTTGTTTGGCCAGGTTTTGGAATACAAGTTCGCCAAGCGGTATGCTGTTGTCGTAGATTATATAAAGTTTTATCTTCACAATGTAGTGTTTCTTCACAGTAGTGTTACAATATTGTCTTTGATCATGATATTTAGGGTTTAATCGGTACTCTTTTTTATTAATCCAACATAGGTTTATTTTTTATTTATGTATAAAATATACACTTGTGTTTGTTTTAAGAATTCAGTTTCATGTTTAGTTAGTTACTGCTAGCTACTAATAAAGTAACCAACAAATGAAATCACGAGTATATCATCATGAACTTGAAATAACTATAAAAAAATTCATCAAAATCCTAAAGGTAGAAACACTAGCCTGCTGCCTGCATGATATAAATTTTAAATGTGCCGTCAACAGATATAGAGCAGAATCCCCCTGCATTTAAATGTAGTAGGAAGACATTCAGTTATGGCAGGCACGGGTTTGGAAGCATTTAGATTCTCCATTTCTTGATCGAATATAATTAAGGGTTGGGTGATGAGTCAAAACGGAATGTGCGAATATTGCTTGATTATGTTCTGCATATATTCTTTCTAAGGATATGATATTATAAGTATTATATAAAACCCGTGTACTATTCACCATAGAGTAGTAGGCAACCACTTTTCCTACTTGCCCAAACCCGAAATATTCACCCACAGACAATTCGGGCCTCACTCACACTTTATCTTCCCTCCCCTCTCATCTCAATGCTCCGACACCGGAAAAAAAACCCGCTGGATCTAATCACCCGGTCCGGCAAAATTATATCCACAGTGCACACTGTGAGTGTAGCTACAGAACCAAAGATATTATGTTTAGATGGATTTGTGAGGAGGGTTTCTTTATATTACTCCCTCCCTTCCAGAACCCTCTCCAATTTTCTTCAACCCGCAAAACACACACACAAACACCGAACAAAAAAAGGACGGGTTAAACAAAAAACGGCAGCCGATTAAACTAAATCAGGTAATGGTTTCTGATTTTCTGTTATGGTTTAGTTTTTTGTTAATTCATGAGTTGATTTAAATATTTCTTTTATTTTTATTTTTTTTTCAAATTAGGGTTTCGTTAATTTGGGCCTTTTTGGATTTGTTTTGCAGGTTGGCCTTTTGAGGTTGTTGGGGATACCAGGTTTGTTGGTATGTAAAGGTATAACAAAAATTTAATCTTTTTTTGGTTTTGACAATATAGATGCATTCGTTTGTAATTTGTGAATATCTTTACTATTGGAATTTAATTGTAAATGAAAAATGAATGTATAGATTGAGGAAGAAGGGTTAAAAAATAGGCTTATGGTATATAACTGGACTAAAATAGCCTAACATGCCACTCAATAAGCTGAAAGAAAAGTAAGCGAACCTGTCGTCATAAGCTACGCATAAGCTGTATATAAGGTTTGGTCATGAGCTGTGTATAAGCTATGGTCGTAAGTGTATAAACTGATTTTATATGTTCCTATAAATGGCGTCGTTCATAATACCTAAATTGAGATGAAAATAGTTACGTTAGGATTTAGGAAGTGATTATTTAATTGTTGGGGGGGGGGGGGGGTGGGGTTTGGGTTACCTTATTTATCAGGTTCATTGGCTCATATTGATATAACAACGGTTTGGAAGTAGAAGATAGGCAACCTTTTTTTTTAATCGGTGCCTAAGCAATGATGATGAGAGAGGGGAGTCATATTAGCCTAAGGTTAATTGGGAATTTGGGTTATGATGATGGTTATGGTTGAATTGGGAACTGGCCTTAGCACACCCTTGGGTCTTTGTTTGCGTTAGCATCATCTTTTTAGCTATTTGTTTTCGTTATTGCAGTTTTTAAAGTGTTCAAGTTAAATAAGTTATTGATCTTTATAACTAAGCGACCTCATGTTTTGTATTATGGAATTGAGGCTCGACAAATATTTGGATATGCCATTTATATGGATGGTAACAACACTGAACTTTCTTATCCGTCGGAAAAATCGTGACTGATATCTCTAGAAGAAGCTTCCACTCCTATATACTTGCTTCTCTTTTAGGCTGTTTACCTTCTTTTTCAATTGGTTACATTTTTGCAGGCTTTCTGCCATATGAACCCCAACAATATAAAAGCTTCCATGAGCATTATGACGACAAGATCATTGTTATTTCTGATATCATGGAAGTCTGCATGAAAGTCATTTGTGGTGCTGAAAGGTCTCATCTTCTTTCTTTAAACAACATTTTCTTCCCATAAAAAATTGATTAACGCAACTTTGATATGATGTAATGTAATGTAAAACTGCGTATTTTTTTCAGTTGGTAACGAGTGGTTAGCATCGCGGTCAGAGGCTGTGCGGGTGGGGAGTTTTTGTCGAAGATGATGGAGAGTCCTGTTATGAAGTATACGAGGGGTAAGAGTACTATTTGTCACAGAGATGATGAGATTTTGCATAGTCCCTTTAATACAGCTATAGGTACATCTCTCTCTTTGTCACAGGTATGTGTTATTGGTTTTCGTATCCTATCTTGATTGCTGTTATAGTATATAATTTTTTAGTTATATTACGTATTAATAGTACCAACGATGACCATAAGGTGCACAACTTGGAGCATCAGTAACTTATGGGGTCTTTGTGACTGTCATGATTTATGCAGTTAGCCGTCGCTCCGGTGCACCCACAAATCCTGCTGCCACACTAGCTTTTGTAGCCGTTGACCATTTCCGTTGGGGTCAGGTACGTACCTAAACCACTATTTAAATCACAAACTTTAATTCCTGCTGGAACATCCAAACTAAAAATATAAATGTTGATGACGGTAAGGGATGCGGAACTATACTAGGAATTATAGGTACACAAACAAACGCACTTACATTGTTGTCTATTTGTAGTGCCAACACTGTTGTGTTAACACTATGGAATAGGGACGCACAAGATTTCGAAGAGGACATATTTGAAGAGCTACCGAAACCGGTGATCATTGCAGTGAGTTCATGTTTTGTAAAAAGAAACGGAATATAATTTACTCTCTTTTTTATAAATCGCTACCGTCTTAAATATGAATATGACAGCTAAATTATTACAATCATAATCTAATATATCCAGTAACATCGTATATGGCATTTTATTCATTAAAAATACAATTCAAACAACTTTCTAGCCGATTACCATTTCACCTTAATTTTACCAATTTGACTGTCAGACATACACCTTCACCCAGCATTGGACCAAAAATAAATTTGGGGTTAAATGACCACATCTGGAAAAAATTCATATCAAACAGTAATTGCTTTTCTCATGTCAATAACACGTTATGCGTTATGCGTCTGCTTATGCAACGTTCTTATGACCTTTGGTGCCCATCCACATGCAGCGTTATGCGTTCATATTCATAAAACAGGTTCTTATGACCACATCGGGTCAATAACACGTTATGCGTCTGCTTATGCAACGTTCTTATGACCTTTGGTTTGATCATGGCTATAAGTTTGCTTATTTAAAGGCTATAACAGCCATGTCGGGTCAAAATATAGTGCAAGTTTATTTAAAGACTATAAGTGGATTTGCACTGTTGATATTATGGGTGAGCGATAAATGTTCTTGCTTTTCCATTTTTGTACTTGGTTTTTGACTGACAATGGTTTCTTTTGGTTTGGGCAGCATTGGTAGCCAGAATGGGTCGAGAAAACTTACGAGGGAGGGTTCGGGAGAGTCGGGTGCTGATAACATTTCCAGATGTGACACACCATGAGCAGCAGCAGGTTAAACCTTTCGTCCTTTGTCCATGGATTTTAACTATCCTTGGTTTTAGAATTCCTAATCTCCCATTCATGTCTTTACAGGTGTTGGAACACCTGCCATACACTGTTGGCACCGGTAATGTAGTTGAACTTCTAACTCAGAAGCAAGCTGCATCGCATGTAAGCAACCGCATTTCCATTGATGCCGATGCCGGTGTTGTGAACAAAACAAACTTAACATTGTTTCTTATGTATATATGCATGTTTTTAGGTGGTGAATTATATATAAGATACATTTAGCGTGGGTTGACTGGGAACTTATGAGGGTCAAACTTTAATCGACAGTGTTTTTATATAACCGATAACACTGTGGCTCTCGACAAACACAAACCACAGCCAGAAAAAATAATATATATTATATAAAATAAAATCTGTCAAAGAAGATAACAATTATAAAACTATAAGTATTGATGAATATAAGAAAAGATTAGTAGCGTCAGTCACCAAAAAAAGTTAAAAGAAGAATACACTGAATAGTCTTATTTACTAATGCTATGTTAATGGAGCGAGAAAAAAATCCTAGGAAGAATCCACTAAATGGTTGTTAGATATGTCGCGGTAAATCTATTTTAGGAGGTGTTTGGAATTGAATTTTAAGTGAAGGACGGTGATTGTGTTAAAGGTACGTCAACCGTACACACTTTTTTATAAAAGTCAGTACCAGTTAGAGTACTATTGTGTGGATTCCTGTTTAGTTTATAAAAGTCAGAACCAATTATTGCAGTTTATAAAGGTCGGAACCTATTGGAAATGAAGTTACCGGACATACTTTGGTACGACAAATTCACATGCTGAATTAAGCTAATTGTCGCGAATTGTGGCTACATTAAGCTATGGGTTTGTATTATTCTATGTCTTTATCTAAAATTTATTCTAAAGGTTTCAATTCCTACATTTGCCTCTTAACAGTTGGAATCTTAGAATTAGGCTGTCCAATTGTACATTTGCCTCTAAAATTTATTATCTCAGTTGCAACCAATTGGTTAATTTGTGTTTTTGATTCTTGCTTAATGAGATAATTACGTTCCATAAATCCGCTCTGTTTTGTATTTGTTGAACACCTTTTTAACTCTGATTATGTATTTGTCCGTTGCAGGGTAAATAATGTAAAGAATGCCCCTGCATATGTGAAGCTTCAGTTGACTTCCGACTTTCCGAGTGTGGTGCATGCTCTCACAAGACCTCGAAGTTAGTACTTGCAGCCAGCTTCTCTTTGGTCCCTAAGTGGTGATCCACATCATCAGGTTAGTTTTTGTGCATACATGGTTAGCACTCTACCATGGTAGATTAACAAATATATATATCAAGTTATTTATAGTACGATTTTTTTTGGTAAGATTTAGCTTGATTTTACAACTCTTTTGAATATCATTTGTTAGATCTATAAAAAAGTAAGCAATGTATGGATTAGCTTATTATTCAACCTTATGAGTTTATATGAAAATTGGAAAAAACTTATGGCTTATTGAGATCCATTACCTCAACTTGATACGCCCATAAGCCACAAAAGTAGGCTTATAAGATTTTCCCAATTGAAATGAGCACATAAGTCCGGAAAACAATTTAATCCAAACACCCCATAGTCTTTTTCATAAGTGCATATAGGTGGAGAAAATGTCAACTGACCATTCCCTAAGGCTGATCCAAGGCTACGTTTGTTTTATAATTCATGAATAAGAGTCACACATGGACGACCCTGTAAAATCTGAAAATTGATTATATAAACTTTGTCTTCATTCTTGGTGGCTTCAGCAATCGGCCCGTTTGCTGCGACGTATCCAAATTTGAAATAAGGACAGGCTTCGTAGAGTAAGAGCATGTAAGAAAATAGTTCACATGCCACCTGAAGACGACTTTTTAGATACAAACCCCTTTAACATGTAAGCTTCTAATGTTTGTGCAGGGTCGCCAAAACCGAAACCAACAGGGTAATGTTGATATTAGCCATTCGGCGGTTACTTGCCATTTTACAAAAGAAATTGCATCAAAAAAGTTTCTGTGTTCGTTGACAACTTTTTGAGGTACGGGATAATGGCACGCAAGATGATAGGAGCAGAGGAGAACTGCGACACACTAAAAGGTACGTTGCATTTGATCATCATGGGTTTGGCTATTGTGGTAACATTAAGAGTGAGTAAACGTGTATCAAAATTAATTTATATGCATATAAATTGTTAAAGTATATAGAGTATTGATCAGCAAATCGCGATTGAACAATTATTAAAGATATCAATTTGCTGATCATAACTCCAGAACTCGACGCGATTTTACTCCTACATGCTTTTGCTGCATATTGTTAGACGAGAAGGTATCTAACAAATTCTTATTTTGACATCTGAGATTATACTACACTTCCACAAGTATGCAAACTCTCTGCCGAAGACCTCACATCTTTTGCAACAGGGTTCTGCTATACAGTGAGTAAACGGTGATTTCCCACACCACTACTTTGCTTTTGCCGCATACAATGACCTTGGGGCAAGAGTGGATAACAAAGACTGAATCCTAACAGGTATTCTCAATCAACAATTACTGTTCTTTTATTGTCCCACACATTAAGATTTTCATAATACTTTGCAGACTACATAGGCTACATTTTTTTTATTAACTGATGTAAAGTTGGAGTTGGAGTCCACGGTAAATATAATACATATCAAACTGACAAAGTGCTATTATTATCTCTTCGGTCTAGAATTTACTTATGATCAGTATTTCACGATGTTTCAGATATCAGGCAACAATGTTTCTACAGCAACAGAACAAGGCGTATATGAAACTGAAAGATTTTAGGAAAGAAGAGTTTTCGCTAATATAAGAATCACAGGAATCTGCAGGTGATGTTTTCATGGTTTGTTTTTTGACTAGATTATTTGAGGTGCTTACCAAATGCTTAATAGCTTAGTGGAGGACATATAATTGGTTTTTATGCAAAAGTTATAGGCTTAACCAAACACTCCCTTACTTTTTAGACTAAGCTGATGAGTAAATCCAGACACTATCTTTTTTGCGTTGTGTTTTGATAGAGTATAAGCTGATAATTTCAATTGTTTAAGGGGTGTTTGGAAACATAATTGTAACATATATTTTTATAAATGTTGAATATAGAATACTAATATCATCTTATTTTGCAGTGTAGGAGTGCATCCACTGCTCATTGCTGCCCATCCACATGAAGCTGATCAATTTGCAGTCGGAGTTTGCTGCAAGGATGGCAGCTGGGGCCATCTTTGCAACCGAGGCTGCAGCGCTCGCGACCAAAATGTTAGTGCACAAATACGGGTCATATGAAGGCGTTTGGTTATCAAACAGAAGCAACGACGGTAAAGGATCACAGTGAATGAAAAACTGGAAGCTATAATTGTTCGCAAAAAGATGATTGGCTGTAAGCTTCGTATTATAGAGTCATGGTAAATATATTTTGAATTTTACATGTGTATGAAAATTAGTTGTATAGAAACACCCCGCGGCAACGCGCGGGTTAAAAACCTCGTTATTAATCAAAAGGTGGAGATAGGTTTGTGCTTCAGGAAAACTGCCTGAAAAGTGCATCATAAGAGACTTTTAATGGATCGATTGGACTGGACATGTCTAACATACATTTTTACTCCTCGACTTAATAAAACTTTAATTTGTTAGACATGTATGTTAAACTCAAATTTGTGCATTATGTATACATAAATTAAGTCAACTCATAAGTTCAACATATTGGAATTGTAAAGTATGATTATATATGAAGGAATAGATATTTGGATTTTTGCATGTGACATGTTTGTGAGATTTGAGATCTAGCGTATTTTTTTTTTAATAAGTCAATATGCTATTACTTATTTCACTTCCATAACTTGGAATTGTTATAGGCAAAGGAAGTTCGTCGATTTGCTGATATCACAGTACAACTTTGTTAAGAGGTATGTAGCCCGTTACCTTTTTTCACTATAATAATAATGTACTTCATACGAGGACATTGGGATCAAATTTTTTTAGTTATATTGTATGGAAAGCCTGTATTTTATAAAATAGGTGTTTTTCTTGATTTTTTTTTTAAGTTTTGATGATTCACTCATCTTACCACTTATAGCAGTCATTATCTAAGTCCTTTGATTACCTTTTACCTGGTCTAATGGTGTTTGTTTATTCAAGAAAGGTGAAGTTGAAAATCAAGTTGGTGATTTATCAAGAAAAGGTTATGAATTTGTATAAGCAAATGAGCAAGAACATCCAACAGTTGTTCTGGTATAAGAAAATTATTATTACCAAACAAGAGAGGAGCTCCAAAGCACTTGACGACGCCTTCTGTTTGCTGTCTCAGAAGCTGATGAAGCTGGTGTGAAGGATAGGAATTGTGAACCAGATGACATTACTTTTGCTACAATGATACGTGCCTACAAAGCCATGTGAATGGTGGAAGCTGTGCAATGTTTGGAGAATAAGATCATTATGTCCAAACATAATCCAGGTACTATCCAATTACTTCTAGATATATGGGCACCTTGCTACTTTATCAGGCAACCAGTTTTTTGCAATTTCCCGGTTTAAATCATAAACACAAAAGGGTGGAACTTGGACAACCCTGTTCATCCATCACATATAGTGTTAAGAGTTGTCCATTGTCTACTTGCTTCC
This sequence comes from Artemisia argyi, assembly GCA_030686995.1. Lineage (NCBI taxonomy): Eukaryota > Viridiplantae > Streptophyta > Magnoliopsida > Asterales > Asteraceae > Artemisia > Artemisia argyi. Next base: position 146,587,999 of record CM060686.1, read on the forward strand.
ACATCAGGCATTACATATAACTGAAGTTCATTGTTATCTATTGTGCACTTATATTAGGTGGCTGGCTAGCCTTCTACCACTTAAGCATCTGAACTAGGATTAAGCATGATAGCAGACGCTTTATGACAATGAACAGAAAATGTTACTGATTACCGTCAACAACACCATGATGATGGTATCTCAGTTTCACAGTGACCGTACCGGCCCAACTAACGTTTCAAATGAAATATGCAACTCAATAATTTAGTGCTTCAGGGTACGTGGTACTATATACACATCTTATGCACATGCTTTCCTTAATGTTATTTTTGTGACTTGGTTTTGTTTCCATATGCTTTTTAAATCTTCCTTTTTGTAAATGTCTTTTGGCAACACATTTTTACGCAGATACATCTTTCTGCAAGAATCCGGGCAGACATAAAAGAAGGCCTAAAAATGTGGTAGCATGTGATCGGCACGGTGTCGTAAAAAGAGCTGACTTCGGTTGTCTTACATCAATGACGCCCGGGTTCGTACCTGAGACACAAAATGTAACCGACGACCAACATGGGGTGATCTCCGGCGAAAGTGTGCACGTGAGTGACACGATGCCCCTGGGTGAGCAACATTGAATACGTATTTTGTGCAAATGACTTTATTAATTTTTTTCTGGAATTCCTTTTTTTTTCAAACGGTTTGGGCATCATCCTTTTTGTAACAAACTTTAGTGTACGTAATGTTATGCAGTCACACCTGTATGTCGAAATCCGGGAAGAAATAAAAGAAGCTCTGGAACCGAGGTAACAAATGAGCGGTGTCGTGTTGTGAAACAGCATGAACATGGTGGTCATATGTCACTCAGCTTTGATTTTATACCTGAGAGAGAAAATGTAAACACTAAGCATTGTTTTAATGATAATATGAAAAATATCTTTATAAGTTTGCAGTATTCTTAGTCCTTGTGACGGTATTTGTAAGTATTATATGAAACTGTATATTCAAAGAGTCCGCTATGCTAAAGTCACTATTTTTCTAACTTGCAAGTTGCAACTTATTAAACTAATCTAATACTTTATGCTTTGTGTTCTTATGTATTTAGTTATATTTTTATTTTGCTAATAGCTTAGACTTTACATTAATCAAATAGTTTTATAACGCACGTCATTTCTAATATCAGTGTATAATTAGATGTACATGTGCATCCTTAGTTTTAATAATAGTATTTTAATCTTGATTATAGGGAATGGACTAGGAGATGGATGCAGTATGCTTGCTCAAAGAAGTTGGAAGCTCACTGCCATAGTTGCGAAGAAGTATGCTCTTTAGATAATATAGTTATAAGCATTCATGTTTGTCAAAAAAACATTCATCATTGGAACTTGGAGGTAATGTTGAAGCATTAATTGGGATTTATCGAAAGGTTACGAACTCCTTATCAGTATTAAAGTTGCTCATCTATTTAACTTTCGAAACATACAATGAACAATAGACTAAGTGCATTTTATTACGAACAAGAAGTGGTAAACATAAGTTGATTCTAGGCTCGCGCGAACTAGAAGTGGTAAAACCTATGTACAAAGTGTCTCAACCACTTGATATTGATTATCAAAATTCTTGGCAGTGAAAAAGATTGATTATCAACATTCTTGGCGGCCAAAGAGAAGACGAGAATATATTGATAACTTGAAAGTACAAAGAGAAGATGAGAATATATTGATAACTAGAAAGTAAAATAATTCTTAAAGTCAACCTCCTCATTTTCTAGAGTATACCATCACGCTCATTGATTAGTAGATCATTTTTTTATATAGGAAAAAGTACCACCTTTCTCCGTACAGGAAACTTAATTAGGTGCTCATCACATTAATTGGATGATATGTTTCGATAAGATGAACTATTAGACGATATAATTGTATTTTGAATGTGGATTAAAATTTTCAATTTAAAAACAGTTTTAAATGGTTTCAACATGTGATAGTTAAACTTTGTATATAAACATGACCCATGTCTATTAAAGTATTATATATAAACTGTTATAACGTACATCAAATGTAATTATAAATCAAAAGTAAAACAAAAAACAATAATTAAGCTAATATGTTTTTTAATGAATAAAAATTTATTATTAAAAATTTTAGAAAAAACCCCGCGCGTGTGCGGGTATTATAACTAGTGTGTAAGCTAATACAAAAAGGTTTTTGCTAATATATATCATCTGTTCACATGTTAAAGTATATTTAAATATTAAAGTGTTTTTGATGAATACTTGTTCTCTTTTCATAACAAAAAAAAATAAAAATAAATAAATAAAAAAAAATAAAAATAAAAATTTAATGAACATTAATTATAGATATTAAATTACTATGTTTAGATACATTTTCTCTTTAAGTATGTAAAACTTTTCATTTGAACCTTCACTAGTATGTGTCTAGTAGGCACAAGTTAATAAAACGTTAAAACCATATGAAAAAGGATTTGAAAAATCTTAAATAGACGCATATGCTAATCCCATCTACATCTATGGGATGGTCATCGAAACCATCAGTAGTCGTTTTTTTTCTCATAGGACTGTTTTTCGCCCAAACTATGGCCTAATTAAATTTAATCAAGGTTATAAAAAACATTGTTTTTTGTATAGCACGATTTCGTACTGTCTTGTTAAATAACGATATGGTCTGGTTAGACCTTTTATTTAATTCAATAATGAGGTTTTAGCGAAGAATAGTTTGAACAAGTAGTGAGAGTATAGTTCGGCTCTAGATTAAGTCGAAACTGCTGCTATCTAACTCAATTTTATTCACTCATTCTCGAACGTGGAATACTGCTGAAAGGCAATTCAAGTTGTAGCGTTACACTTCTTAGTTATGACAACGAGAAATAAATGACGCAAATACTTATGAAAATTTAAAAGTGTTCTTTAAAGAAAGCCTACTTTCATGGGTCAAGAAAGTAAGCCCAAAGTATAACATATCAATGGTTGCGACAAGCCTTTGGATATGATCCATTACTCCGTACCCAACGGACTGATATTTCACATTTATTGTCACTTTTGAGTTTTGAGTTTGGACTAAAACGTTAACGTGAAAGATGTACTATAAAGAAGGAAGAAATTGATTTATAGGTAGCTGAAAGCTTGTAAGAGCTATAAAAGTTGTGAAATAGAAATGGATTTCCCTGTTCCTACTTTCTCTCAGTAGCAAAACCAAAAATGAAAAAAAGAAGCCATGGAGTTTGGTCAAGACTTAACATCATTTTACTAACCAAAAAAATTGTACAATTTCATTTACTAGCTCACTCCCGCCTTTTTTTTTGCTCAACTTTCTTCCCACCCAAATAAATTGTACAATTTCGCAAAACTGGTTTGTGGAACCGGTTTACAAAAAACCGGTTTAGACCTGTTATTACCGGTTCAAGATTTTCTTCCATGGATTGAAACCGAACCGCGACCGGTTTTATCCAAAACCGGTCAGGGGCGGAGATAAAGGGGGTCCGGGGGTCACGTGACCCCGGCGAAAAAAATTGTAGTGTAAATTTTCGGCTATTTTTGTAATTTGCCCTCCCAACGGACCAATTTTTAGTGTAGTTTCTAACAATTATCATATTTTGCCCCATCGACAAAAAAGTTCTGACTCCGCCCCTGAAACCGGTTCTTAACTAGTCAATGAAAACCGAAACCGGTTTTTAAACCGGTTCGGTTTCTAATATAAGCCGAAATGTGCACGTCAACATTAAAATAAAAAACATATACAGTAAATTATTTTGTAATATAAAAAATAAGCACGGTTCATGTGATGGAAGAACATATATATTTCTTCTAGCTACCTTTTAACTTAAAATTTATTTTGCATCTTCATATCATATACTGTAAATATCATAGATGGAAAATAATATGAAAAAAAAGTTCTTGAAAAACAAGCCTGGTGAAATTAAGTTTATTAGCCCAAAAATGAGCTAACGGATCCTTTATTCATGTGATGTCCTGTATCCAAATTCCAAATCCCTTAAATCAATTCTTCAAAAAAAATAATAATAATAAAAAATAAAAAATCCCTTAAATCAACACTTACTACGCTCAATTCACGAGCTCTTTCTTGATAAGATTGGCGTGACTTGATAAGATAAGATTTTAGAAATGAAATTTCATGCATTGGTTCAAATAGACTTTTGCACTCCTCATCTGCATAACTAAGAATGGTGCAACGATGTCACGGCATTACAACAAATATAAGAAGCGTAGAATCTAATATAACGGAAACCGGAAAACCCAACCACAAAAGAACCAAAACTTGAACCGAAACCCAAACATGAAACCCTTACCCTTAGCGAAAACTCGAATTGAGAAAATAAAATTTTGTGCTACCCTAAATTTATTTCTAGATCAACCGTTGATGACATCTTCTGTAAAACAAGCCCTTTTAGTGCTTTAGTTTAGTTGGTCACATGACAGATGATCGATTGAACTATAAGAAATGAGCCAAAATACACACTAGATAGTACATGTTACATAATCAAATGTGATAGTAGAATACATGAATGTCATAGCAGTCTAGTAGAATACATGTACTCGAATGAACATGATTTTTCATAGTTTAGGAAATTCAAATTCTTAACCTTATTATATTAAGCAGAAATTTAGTTTGGCTATTGGAGCAGCAAATTACCAATAAAAGGTTTAATCTTCAGTCTTCATGCCACCAATTTCCGCATCTACAAAACATGCAGCTTAATAGTTTGGCCTTCTGCCACCAATCTACAATCACAAGGTATACAAGATTAAACCATGTAACAAAAATGAAGTTAGAATGAAACTTCTGCAACCAACAATCCAAACTAATATACTTAAACAACCTAAATAAGTACCCATAGAAGCTTGATTTTTATGAAAATACAATTAACCCAAGAATAGCTAGCAAGTGACATAAACGACTTGACATAGTATTCAATTTAGAGAAGGCAACTTCAAGTTATATATACCTAAAAGCGTGCCAGACCTGGGTTGGGGTATGTTTTATCTCTAATAAATCTGACATGTTAAGCCTTAGGAGATTAGGAATTGCCCAAAAGTGAATGGGTCATTTGCGTCAATTGACTTGCAAGTCATCCAAAGTGTGTTTTCAAATGCACAAAAAAACCTGCTATTTGCTTTATTAAGAATAACTTAATTTGTTATTGCAGTAGTATAGTTTTTTTAAGCATATCTAAGGAATTAATTATTAAGTAAAAACAAATAAATAAGTGCTTGCTGAGTTGTGGATTGGGACCCGAACTGTTTTGACATGCCCAAAAAGTACTCAATTTTACCCATTACACAACTCGCCCACCCCATTTTCCACATCTAGTTATATACATCTAATGTGGTGATAATCTTGAATGACTTGAGATGTTTAACTTTATAAACTGAAATCACTATCGGACAGAAAGAAAGAATTACCATGTGGAAGTTGGACGAGGAGGAGTAGCAATGTCAGTGATCCCTTCTAACATCAGTAACACACACTTCATTGAGGGACGAAGAGCAGGTTCATCTTGAATACACCAAAGTCCAACTTTAACCAGCCTCTCCAATGTCTCGTACTCAGCTTCTTCATGATCAACAAGCAGATTAAGTTGTCCTCTTTCAAAGCACTTGTACACCCAAGTAGAAAGAACAATTTCTTCTGTATTGGACACTTGATACTCCAGGTTCCGTCTGCAACATATGGTTTCAAGCAACACAACCCCATAGCTAAAAATATCAACTTTCACTGATATCGGGTTGTTTTTCTGCCACTCGGGTGCTAAGTACCTGTTCAACACAAAATGCAATTACTCCAATTAGGGACCATTTCCTTTATTTTCATCAAACCACGTAAACAATTTATGAAATTTACTCAAGATATAATAGTAACCTTACCCTCTAGTACCTCGAACCATTGTAAATGTTTTGGATTGATCTGGATTTAGAAGTTTAGCCAAACCAAAGTCGGAGATTTTAGCAGTCCAGAAATCATCCATTAAAATATTTTGGGGCTTTATGTCGCAATGAATGATGGGTGTTTCACATTCTTCATGTAGATAAAGGATTCCTCTTGCAACATCTAACGCGATTTGCACTCTTTCGCTCAAGTCTGGAAGCCTATCTGATTTAAATAGGCGGTCAGCAAGGGTTCCATTGCTCATGTATTCATAAACTAGAAGCCTCTCGGTTTTACCTTCCGCACAATAACCGAGCAGACGGACTAAATTTCTATGATGCGTTTTCCCAATCACTTGCATTTCGGCTCGGAATTCTTTCTCGCCTTCATCTACCACCTTCTCGAGTCTCTTCACTGCAACTGTTTTCTTCCCTTTATAAAATGACCCTTTATAGACAGTTCCAAATGAGCCTCTTCCTAACTCTTGTTTGAACCCGCTAGTTGCTCTTCTAAGCTCGCTATAAGTGTATGACCGCAAGATTAGGTCCTCAGCCAACCCCAAAGTTCTAGTTTCCAACAATCTCTTGTACTTTAGAAGACGGTGTTTGAATATGAAAAATCCCGACAAACCAAGGGAAATGCATGAATAAATGGAAAACCCGATGGATAAAACAAGAACTAGAACCCATGTTTTCCGGCTTGTGGTCACCACCGTCTCCACCCTCTGTAGCTCATTTTCTTGACTATTAAAGCTTATAGTGCCCGTCTTGAAGAAACAGGTAGATGTTGTGTCATCATAATCTCTCTTTACATACCGCAGTGGATACTTGTGTTTCTCACAGTAACCATTCTTCAAAATAGAAGCATCACAATCACAATCCTCTAAACAGGACTTGCTGCAATCCTCCTTGCTGTCAGTAATAGCCTGATAGTAAGGATGGTCTATCCACCCTAACTGCTTTTTGGCAACCATGCTGTAATATGTCATGTTTTCTTTCCCGCTTTTGCACCATGCTTTTGTGAAATTCCTCTCACAGCCAATATATTCCCGATCAGGGTATATAAAATCGGAACCTGGGAGGCAAGCACAATAAGGCTGTTTAACGTTCATAGTGCCATACCCATACCCCAGCCCAGCGGGATTGGGTATTGTTGTTGTTGTATCGTTCATAGTGCAATAGCTATTAAATCCGCAGATGTTTTTGGCATCACAAGGATGGTCTGTCGTTTGCCATACTACAGAAGAGGGGGAGTTAGTACTGTTGTAAGAATATAGCCGAAAGATTCCATCGTCACCAAGCGTAGCACGATATATGACAGGATAAGGAGGTTCAGTATACAAATTCTCGATGGTGTCTGAATTATTGCCATTGATAAGCATTAATCCGGTATCATTTAGGTACAGGTAGATCTTTGAGGCATCTCGTCCAGAGGTCGAAGTACACCAATAAGCATTTACACGTATATCTGCTGTGTTTATTGGATACATACAAAGATTACCATCCATCTGCATCTTAATACGAAAACGGCCACTAGAGTAATTCTTATTAGAGACACTTGAAACCAATTCCATCCCACCATACAGACTCTGGTGCTGTAATAAGGAATCAGTAGGATGGTCAAAGCTTTGCCACACTACACCCATGCTATCATTATAGAGTATGAAATTTCCATCATCTTTCATCACAGCAGAGGAAACATTTACTGCAATGGTGTTATGAACACTGCTCCGTTCAGAGACTAGAACCAATTCCCCTTTGTTGGTAAGTTCCAGAGTGGCATTTGGTGGTACGGGCGGAGGATCTCGATAAGTCCACACAACTGTTTTTTCATTAGTAATCACTAACCAGACTGCAACGACATAGCCAGTGTCTTGTGGGTAAAACCCGAATGCAAATAGATTAGATGTGGAGTACCATGCATATGGATCGGGAGATTGTGCACCAGCAACAAGTGTAGACCCCTTTGCTATGTGATCAGATCCTCCATCAACCCTGGTCTGGATGAATCGGAGAAAGATATAGGCTATCATTAGTAATGAAGCCATTATCAGGATATGCAACAAAAAGAGATGATTAATAAATTGTGTTTTGCATGTTAATAAGAAGAGATACTATAAGGGGCTGTTTATTTTTGACTTAATGTCCTGAATGACAACAACACTGGATGGAAACAGGAAAACTTGATGTTGCTCCCTCCGTGATATTTGAATTCTAATTGGGGTTTTCTAAAAAATGGTTGTGTTCATCAAAATCAATATAGAGATAGTTTTAATGTACATATAATAGCTGTAGAAATGTTGCATTCATGGATGATTGTGATGGAAATGCTATTAGAAGGTTGAGGAACATGGATTTAAGTTTATTATATTTTATAGGTAAAGTTGTCATTGTTGTAATTTTGTTTGCATTCAGTATAGAAAAAGACACATAATATTCTCATATGCTCCTTAATGTAAAGATCTCATACTCCCTCCGTCTCATAATTATAGTTCACTGTTGACTTTTAAAGTCTTCAGTTTTCAAGTTTGATCTTAAATATTTTTATTTGTGTTATATATTATTTTATGCAAAATATATGAATGGATTGAGTTTTTAATGTATTTTTCATTGGTATAATTTTTATCAATTATTATATAAAACAAATAAAAATATATAAAGTCAAAGTTGTCAAATGAAGACTTAAAAAATCAACGGTAGACTATAATTATGAGACGGAGATACTATTAATCTAAAGATACTCTTTTTCCAAAAAGGAAAATAAAAGAAGCAGACCCTAAGCTGTAACCCAGAGCAACGACTTAGAGCATTGATTCTATTCATGGAAAGACATAATGAACAGTAGATCCCAACAACTCCATTAAACGAGTCTATACTGGCGACAAAAGATATTCCACATAAATCAATGAATATGGTAAATGCAAATTATAAAAAAAACTATTATATTTGTCACTGTCTTATTTTTTGGGTAGCGAATAATTTTTTTTATTATTCTGAGGGTAATTTTTTTTCAAATTCATATTTAGTGACGAATTTCCCACGAGCTTCCCACATGTTACCCACGATTAAGGAATCTAAAACCAAGTCATATTTAGTGACGAATTTCCCACGAGCTTCCCACAAAATTACCCACCGTGTTAAAATTAGTGGGCAATTTGTGGTTAAATTATTGCTGGTAATAACATTGCCACGAAATACCCACAAGTTGGGTTATTGTGGGCAAACAGTGTGGGTAATTTCGTGTGTAAACTATTTACCATCATATTACACACGCCTTTTAGTTGTGGGTATCTTTCTCTGGAAATTTTGTAGCTAAATATATACTTAAACATTTACTCACATTGTATTTATGTAGGTAATTTCTCCTGGGTAATTTTTCATGTGTAATTATTCATGAGTAAATTTTTCATGTGTAATTCTATATTAGAGGATAAATAGGCCTATTTATCCTGGGCTTGGGCCTATTTATCCTCTAATAAATTCATGAGTAAAATAGATGCCGACAACTTTATCCACTATTAGTTTTGTGGGTAAATTTTTTGTTAAATACTCATAGTTCTACTGACATCTATACCAATACATTTACACAGGAAAAGCCCATTGTTGACGGATGAAAAGTCGAATGGACCTTCAAATTTACCACGATTTTACACACAAATTAATAGCTAGTGTTTAACATATGACAAAACATATGACCCATCAATTGTGATTAGTGAGCTATTACCAAGTTTCTCAGACTCATAGAAATACTCATTTGATCAAAATTGTCTCAAATTCGTTTTCAATAAATTTTTTTTCTTCTTAAAATGCAAAAAGAAAGAGAAATAGAAGATAACGTTATATTATGATTGGCCAAAACTGTATAAAAAAACTACTTTGAAATTTCATCTCGAAACACTTTTAATAAAAAGTTAAAAATACGTAACATACCAAATACCAATGTTTTAAAACCCCATTTTTTCGTTGATCCGGTTTAGTCGCCGGTTAAACCGCCAGGTCGAACTGGTTTTATACTTATGTATATTTCTTTTTATATTTAATATGGAATGTTAGATGATCACATGATTTACCCGACTTTATTTTTACATATGTTTGAACCGATTAAAAAAGATTAAGAATATATCGGTAAATATCTATAATATAATAATATAGCAAAAAATTAAAACAATAATCAACAATCTATATTAAAACTATATTAGTTCGCGTTTCTAAGGTAATTTATAAATCTAATTTACTGTTTTACAAAATTATAATTAGCATCAGTCTTTACCACTTCAACTTGTCAATTAAACTTATAAAGGTTGATGGGAAAAAAAGGTTTTGTTATATTTTGATAAAAAGTCATGACTCGGCCGGGTGTATCAAACTGGGTCCACTCGGGTCAACGGAAAACCGACGGTTCAATCCAGTTCTTAAATAAGCAAGAACTCGGTCACATTTGGCCCGGTCTCCGAGCCGGTTCCAGGTTCAACCGGTTGAACCATCCGGGTCAACCCGAGTTTTAAAATCCACAAAAGCTGTGAATTGGCGGGAACACCCTGACTCCGGGTGCATTTTGGCACCAGCCATTGTTCATCCAATAAGAATTATCTATAGAAAAATAATTAAATGCTCGTCGTAACGGTATATTTTTTTTCGCTTAACGATTAACGGTTTGAAAGATATTAATATTTGAAAAAAAGGATGAAAGTGAGTTTTTTAAAATTTTAGATTAATCTCATCCATTACATCAAATAAAGATGTAGGAAAAATGGATGGTTGAGATTAGTCGTTTGGTCCTCAAATAATCTTAGGGCCCGTTTGGTTTGTAAGTGGGTTTAGGATTTGGAATTGGATTTGGATTCAAATTCGGATTTGGGTTTGGATTTGGAGAGAGAAAATATATTATTATATATAAATAAATTTATTTTATAAATTAAATATCATATAAAAAATGACAACTTATTTGAAAATGGGAAAAAAATGAAATAATAAAAAAAAACAAGTACATAAACGTGTGGCTAAGAAGTCAAATGATCCACAAAAGTCAAAAATGACAGCAGGTATTTCAGAAAGCCACAAGAACTAGATGGGTTTTATCAAATACCTTATGTAAAGGTATCATCTACTATTTCATATCCCAAAACTTGAAACAAACAATTGTTTTCAAAAATAATTCCTTTCTTTCAATCTATATACCCCAAACAAACAGCCCATTACATTTAAGATAAAAACTAATGATTCTTATCTTTTTAATAATGGAGGGAAACTTCCCGCTTAGTTATCCAAAATGAAAATTGAATGACTTTAAACTTGATTCTATCCCACTTTATCATGAAATCCCAAATGCCTTTAACTGCCTCACGTCTCTCCCCAGTCACCACAAGAACTTCGCTAGCAATTTTACATTTTTAATGTCACCTTCTTCCCGTACTTGAAAAGTGCCTTTCACTAGTTTTCGTATTTATCTACAATGAAGTAGAATTTTTGCACCGGATTAAAGTTGTATACTTTTTTATGTTCAGTTACTTATTTACTCCACATACTTTTTATAATAGAAGTATAATGTTCGTAGGTACTACTAATTTACTAATGATATGGCAGAGGTTGAATTTGGTTAAACTTAGATCTCGATGTATAATTTTGGAACCAGAGAGATATGATTGAGAATGGTAAACTATCTACTACCGTATCATTTTTAATTTAATTATATGCTTCGTATGATAGAAATGGTATAATAGTCTCTGGCCATGTACGTCATTTTGCTGGTGGTTTTTCCTTTCTGGGGTGAAGTTCGTCCACATTCTTCCTAAGGTATGCGCATAACTTTCGTTAGACATGATTCCTATATGTATACTTTAAATCATGTATGGTGATTAGTAAATATATATCTTGTACGATGCTATCAGTTTTGTTTTCTATAGTCATCAATATCTTGGTATGTGCTTGCACTTGTATAAATGTTTTACACAACTAGGAATTGGTACTCTGTCTTTCTGTTTATGAATGCCACACAACAAATAGTTTTGGTTACTTACATGACATTAATATTTCAGTTCATGATGAAGTTTAATATACAAAGCTAGGGGCATACTGATATTTTGTCATTCAAAATAGAGTATACGAGTATATGTTATAGGTTCATATTGATATTTATTAAAGTCATTAGTAAAAGATGGACTATTCAATACTAACAATCTCATATTGTAATATAATGGATGCTAATGTGCTTTGAAGATTGGGATTAGGGTTGTCATTCGGGTTGACCCAGTCAAGTTCGGGTCAACTCGGGTCGGGTCAAGCCTCCAAAAAACATACCCGAACCTGACCTTGTTTAGAACTTGGGTCGGGTCGGTTTTTATGACACCCCTACTTAGGATCCTTAGACCACTAAGTAATAGTCTAAAAACTTATTGTTTTTCTTTTGATCTATTCCTGCTAGATAAATGGTTTTTGAATCGATTGAACATGATAGTGTCATAAACATTTGACAATATATGAAATTGATTTAATCTTTTTGTATATTATGATATGTAGGGAATGATGGAACTGGTGTTTCGATTTTCAAGTGAAGATCAACATGTGAAACATATAACAGAGAAATGGCACTTGACCAATTCAACTAGGAAACCTCTATGGTGGACTGATGGCTACAAATTGTTATACACCATACATATGTTCTTGATACATTAGTGATTTTTGGAAAATCAAATATTGGCTGTGTAATGTTGATGTTTTATTTTTTGAATGAATGATGGATGAATTGGTGCTTTTAGTTTGTATATCTATGTGATATTAATTATATAATGTTGTTTCTAGTAGGTATTTGAGTTTTGAGTTATTAATTGACGAGTACAATTCAAGCCGAAATGAATTATGTAGCAAAATGGTACTGTATTTCATTTTCCTCATGGATTGTCCTGTGACTATATGGCGGATAAACCATAAAATTGAAACACACTTTCCCACCAATTAATATACAGTATTACACACCAATATATTTAGGGAAAATTTACTCACGGATTACACATGATTGAATTGTAGGTATTTTTGTGGTCTCTTATGAAATCCCACGAAAAGATGTACCCACGAACATAGCATAACCACCCACCAAAAATAGTGTGGGAAACATACCCACCACGTGAAAATTTTGTGGGTAAAAATTAGCATCGGAGGTTATACCCATGTATATGGTTTTGTGGGTATTAGCAAGTTACCCACGAATTTGAGTCTTTTAGCCACGATTTTCGTATGTGGGTAATCGACAGATTTTTTGTATTGAAATACATAGTTGGTCCCTAAACTTTCCACGAAACATCGCCATGCACCTTAACTTTTGAAAAACGTCTCCGTGCGTCCCTCCTCAAGTTTTTTGAGGCCGATTGCGTCCTTTGACCCATTTTTCGTCGGTCAACGACATTTTCTGCCATTACATTTTGTTTTTAGCACAAGGGTAATATCGTCATTATGTAATACCGTGTGCTAAGTCACACGCGGTATCTGCAGATGCTACAGTAATTATATGATAATAAAAGCTAAACCTATTCACCACTCATCCCTAAACTCTCCTATCTCATCAAATCTTATCCTAAAGTATTTCCGATCAAATCTTAAGAATGGCGCGATGCGGATGTGGCAGGTGGGCGGTCCTAAGGACCTGTTGGAACAATGTCAACGCCGGAAGGCGTTATTATGATTGTCCGGTGGAGGTGCGTTCATGGCATGGGTTGGTTTAAGTTAAAATGTTACGTTTAGTTTAATCAATGTTTTAGTCTAATGGCTGTTTTTTGATTACATGTTTATGTTCAAGTTACGAGTATAAGCACCAAAGTCTTGATTTTAGATTATTAATTTTTAGGGATCCACATGTCCCTTCAATGGGTGGTACGATCCACCAATGCCACCAAGAGCAAAGGAGGTGATCCTCTACTTGATGAGGCACATTCACCGTAATGAGACGACATTACAAGAATGCCAAGCATGCCTATGGCTGAGACATTGGAGGCCGTCAATGCCCGAGACAATGCAATCGAGCTAGAGGCTGCTCACCAAGCAGCTGTAGCTGAGCTCCATCCGGAGAAGGAGAAAGTTTACCGCTTGAGGAACTTGTGTGTTGTATCATGGATACTCATTGTTTTAGTTTGCATATGGTGTATGTAGTGTCTTTAGAAAGAAATGTTTTTTGTGTTTTGCAAAGCTTTCTAGAATGTAGAATGTATGTACAGTAGTTTGGTTAGTGTTTTATGGAAGCGTTATTGTAGGTGTAGGTTGTTTAGTGTTATATGGAAGCGTCATTGTAGGTCGACTAGTAGAAAGCTTTCACCTCATCAAATTTTGGTAATTGGATATGACTAATACAAAGCTTTGACTTATTTGCTCTCTGTCAAAATACAAAAAACATCAGCCAAGTAAGAACTCAAGCATGATATGATTTCTTACATAATGCAAAATGGATATATTTCTAAATGCATAAAATTTAGTAGTCTACATAGTTCAGAAACACACATTCTTAAAATATAGTTCAGAAACACACATTCTTAAAACATAGAAAATATTGTCTAGGAATTACATATTGGATGAAAACCATTGTCTTAGGAATTACATACACAAGCAGCATTCACTTGACTTCCAGCAACAGACTGGTGGACACTTGCTTGTTTAGTTGCTTCGAAGTTGTTACCTTTACCCTTTCTCTTCTTCTGTGATGAAACTTTTGGCTGGGATGAACCTGTTTTTTGAGACTGTTGTGTACTGGCTTGATTTGTAGTAACACCTCCTTGCCCAAGACATGTTTTCTGTGGAAAACTAGAAGGGGCTTGAATAGTTTTACGTCCTTTTAAAAGTTTATTATCAAAAATATTTTGTAGTTTATTAAAAACTTTTGATTCGATCTCAAGTAAATTCAAATGACAACCTATATAAGCAATTCTAATCTAATAATGAAAGTATTGAAATGTAATGAAGAAAAGATAGAGTTAGAAAGATCAAACCACAACACGCGAATTTATAGTGGTTCGGCTACAAGGACACCTTCCTTGCCCTACTCCACTCCCCGAGTACCACACTCGAGAGTTTTCTTCACTATGTCAACAAACTCCTTATGGTGGAGAAACCTTACACTCCTTGGCTTACACGAGTTAACGACACTAAGCTAAATGTCGAGTTCTAATCGTAGCTAGAACCAATCTACGACTTCTTCAAGGCTTCACACCTTCTTCACAACTTCACAACTTCTTCAAGGCTTCACACCTTCTTCACACCTTCACAACTTCACACCTTCTTCTATGCACAACTAATTCACAACTACTAAACTACTTTACAACACACCTAGTTTCTACAATCAACAAATTTACACAACACCTTTACAAATATCTAACACAACTACAATATGAAACTAGCTATTTACAACACTACTACAATTAGATGAATGTAGAAAAGTGTTCTTCTTCTTGCACTTGAATGGATGAAGCTTTGGATCACTTGGAAACAAAGACTTATGAATTATATGGTCAAAGGATTTTGGATCTAGAAATGGAGGTTGGATCAGAAAGTTTATAGTGCAAAAAGGTGAGAAAAATGTGTGAAATGATCCAATATTTATAGGGTCAGATTTTACTGTTCTGGAGCGTGCCGGTCCCCTTAATTAGGGGCCGGTCCCCTTAATCATTAAGGGGGCCGCCTAGTAAAATTAAGGGGGCCGCCCTCCTGAACGTTGGAAAAGTTTTTCTGGACAAAATTTGCCCTTTTTGGTTGGAAATTTGAAATCATATCTTTGTGGTTTAATATAGCATTACCAAAAATGATTTACAAATATATATAAAATGTTTATATCATTTTATAAGATGTTATGTCTTAAGACAAAATTTCCTTTGATCATGTAATGCATAAGATGCTTAGTTTATGCATACCTTAAGTGATATAAGATGTAGAGGTAAATATTTGTTACCAAATACTTGTTTACGTCTTAATCTTGACTTAATTTGATTTGAGTTTTGTGATTATCAAAACATAGGTTTATTGAGAGATATTAATAACCTTTTTAAACATTATTTATATCAACATTTTCTTGTTGTGTCCAGCATTGCCACAAATTCCACAAACTACACTCTTACTAGACTGTGACAACTTACTTTCTTTATCAGTATCATCATTTTCTGTAAAAGCCCTAGTTCTCTTCTTTTGTGGCCTACCCATTGGTTTATGATGCTTAGGTGGAAGAATGGTTGTAGGCACATTTGACTTTTTCCAATGTTGATATCCCCTGATGGGCTAGATGTGGTGTTTGTATGTTTCCGCCCATGTCTTAAGCAAGTAACATGGATGAACCCATGATTCTATAGATCCTACTTCGATTCCATTGAACCTCATATACCGGTTGGCTACAATAGCATGTTTGCATGGCATACCTGTAAGCTCTCATCTTCTACAACTACAAGACCTGGCTTTAACATTGACCAACCGCTTTTCGCCCCCATCCACTAACCTGATAGTTATCTCCTTCAATCCCTAAAATGGAGTATTTATAAGCCTCTTTCTTATTGAAGTCTAACATGCGCGTTGCCTTTGGTGTAAACGGTCTCGGACACTTGCCAATTGTATGCATAACATTCACTATTCTCTGCGTACAATATGCTCTAACGTATTCTAAAGCAGTAATGATGGGTTGGTGCCAACGTCCCACAAGTTTCCCATTAAACACTTCACACATGTTATTAAGTAACACGTCAGAATGAGCTCTCCATACATATGTATATTACATGTTTTAGTAATACATAAAAAAATGTTGAACATTGTTGATAAACACAGAATTGTTTACTACCTGAAAAGTGCGACCTTGACCAATGGGCTGGTGGTATCTTATTTAACCAAGCATGTGCAGGTTCGCTAAAACTCTTGAATGCAAGCATTGCTGCAGCACATCTCCACAAATGTGACTTGTATTCTGCATAATTCCACTGCAATTTCATATTCTCATGGATGTATCTCAAACAGAATCTGTGTTCCGCACTAGGAAATACTGTTGCTAAAGCTGAAATTATACCCTGCAAAAAAAAACATCAATCAATTACTAATAAACCAATCATTTTTTAATTATATAACCGAATATAATCAATTATAAATTAACATCACCTTTTGTCTGTCGCTGATAAAAGTGTAGTGTGAATTTGGTTGCAAGTCAAGATCGTCTGCTAGACAATCAAGAAACTAAATCCATGAATCTTTGTTTTCAGCCTCAACAAAAACATAGGCTAAAGGGTGTATTCCATTGTTGCTATCAATACCAACAACTGTAAGAAGCTGACCAGGAAATGGACCCCCTCATAAAAGCACCATCTAAACCCAACAACTCTCTTTGACAAGCTTTGTATCCTTCCTTCAAAGCACCTAAGCAAACATACATCCTCTTGAAAACTCTAGTTGGACTTGATGGATCTAATGCAGTTTGCACACTTATCCTAACTGTTGTATTATGATTTGTTTTCTGTAACTCTTCAACATAGTCCCGCAAAATGGTATATTGCTGCTTATGATCACCCCTGATCTCAATTTATGCCTTGTTTTTTTGCCCTTAATGCCTTTTGCATAGACACTTGGACTGCAAACTGTTTACTGAGTTGATCTTAAACAGCCCTGATTGGAATATCTGGATTCACTTGAACTTGGTCAAGTATTTGCTTTGAGAGAAACTTGTAGTAACAAGCTTTGATCTCTCTTGATTGCAAGCATTTGTGTACATCCTTGAAAGTTCTAACACTCCATACATCTTTATATGTATCTTTTGCTACATACAACAACCATGGGCAATGTGTTGGTTCCTCCTTTTCTGATCGCAAATAGACATCCCTTCCGCGACCTCTAGTTAACGCACCACTTTTCCTTTTTGGTACTGTTCCAAGTCCAATACCTCCACTTGTACCACACGATGGTATTGTTCTGATACACCTAGCCCTAATTCTTTGTTTGTCATTCTTAATGAGTTGCAATTTCCTCCGAGTTTGAATTGAATGTAGGTTGATCTTATCTTTCACTTCTTTTGCAGTTATAAAGGTTTGACCATAGAAAAAAATACTTCTTCGTCTTCTTGTTGTGCCTCAATTAACTTTTTTTTTTCTTGTATGCCCTCATCTTTTTCTTCCGAATTACATACTCAACCTCATTCTCAGAACCACTTGCAAAGTCAACAACAGTCAAGAGTTCTTGTATCTCATTTTTCTTAAAAAAAAATTATCTGGTATCTGGCTAGAACTACCTATACTGGGTATAGGTACCTTGTCAATCAATTTGAACATTTCAAACTCAACATCAGGCTCATCAAAAATATTCTCTTCATCAACAATAATGTTTCCATCTTGATTGTTCTCACTATCATCGACATCAGTCTCACAATTATCTGTTTCACTCACATTTTCATCACCTAACTCTTCATCAGTCTCAAATAAGTATATAGATTTACCTTTTTGCAAACGATCGACAGGTGTATGTATTTCATCATCTAGATGACCAAACTGTTGTTCAGTTTCACATACCTCTATAGGACTACCTTTCTAGCTATGGTCAACCATAACCAGACTATCTTTTTGGCTATAGTCAACACTAACCGGACTATCTTTTTGGCTACGGTCAACAGAAACATGACTATCTTTTTGGCTATGGTCAACAAAAACATGACTATCTTTTTGGCTATGGTCAACACTAACCAGACTATCTTTTTGGCTATGATCAATAGAAACAGGACTCCCTTTGTGGCTATGGTTAACACTAACCGGACTATCTGTTTGGCTATGCTCAACACTAACAGGACTATCTGTTTGCATATGATCAACATGTGTATCTATGATCAGCAAGGGTTCAATTTCTAGCACCTCACTAGATTCTACCAAAGTATTAACTTCCAAAGGTGGTTGTCTGACTTCACTTAAACCCTCTACCACAGGCTTTTTAACTATGATTTCTAAGAACAAATTTTTTGAGCAATATGGCACAATAGCAAGGGTTGCATTCTTCTTTGGTGCATCCACCTGAGAAATAACAGTCCTAATTGACTTTGGTGACATATCATCAACATCCAAACTTGTCTTATCGTTTTCAACATAAACTTCTATCATCTTATGTTCTTCAACATCATATTTCAATATTTCTAAATTCGCAACCTCACTTAAGCTATACAAACCATCGTCTAAACTAATACCAGGCTTAACAAAGTAATAATAATTATTTTGACCTAGGTCGTAACCCAATTCATACATAAGAACATTCAACTCTTCAACTGACACACTATCAACGTCAACCAAATCAACTAAACTTTTCATACCTCCATCGTATATTCTACCAGGCCAGTATTTAAAAACACCATTGTTATAAACCCTCATGCTAAACATATTAGATCTACCACCTGAAACATATCAACAGACCAAAGGACATTATCAAACCATAATAACAAATTGAAATATACCCCAATTAGAAATTCCAACGATTATAGCAACAAAACGTACCGTATTTTTTCTTAGTCGAGTTGCACAGAACGGTATCATCAACTCGATAACCTGGATCTCTTCTTACTTTCCATAGAGTAAAATCCATGTTTTGAAATTACCAAAAATTTCACAATAACATGCAATGAGGGTTTGTGAATTGTGATAATTATTGTAACGAAAGTTTTGGGACGAATAAAAGAGGCCGTCTATGTGTTTATGGGGCGGGAAGAGGGATATGACATGTGAAAGTACTACGGAGTTGCTATACCGTAATTACATAATGACGGTATTGCCATTGTGCTAAAAACAAAATGTAATGGCAGAAAACGACGTTGACCGATGAAAAACGGGTCAAAGGATGCAATCGGCCTCAAAAAACTTGAGGAGGGACGCACGGAGACGTTTTTCAAAAGTTAAGGTGCATGACGATGTTTCGTGAAAAGTTTAGGGACCAACGATGTATTTTTGTCTTTTTTTTTTAATTTGCCCATATCCTAATTGATACGTGGGGTTCGCACCAGGCTTTACCTCTCAAGGGATCTTGAGAAGCTTACAACCCCCACCAGGCAGTGTACCTGATCGTTGTAGTATAGTATAGTGACAAGTACCGGGGGATTGATCGTTCAGCTAGGAATAGTGTCGCTAGGATTAGAAAACCTAAATACTAGTTCTAAAGATGAGGGATGATTATTTTTGTATTTTTATATTTTTTAGAAAGCAAGTAAAAATCTCAGGTTTGAAGGATTTGGGCGGAATTAGTTGCTAGTCAACTAACTCAATACTAAAGATGCAATCAAAATAAAATACTAGAAATGAAAATAAACTAAATTAAACGAAGGTTGTGAGCAATAAGTGGAGAAGTTGTGTTTACTTAGATTTCACTACTCCCTAGATATCTTTTACACGTTAATTACTTGTTATAGTTGCGTGGATGACGGATTGTATTCCTTAATAACATTCATGGGGTGGCGCACTTAATTCCCCAATCCTATGAGTGCCTACTTCACTCCTATGTCGAGCCGGCTAAGAAGCTCCTAACATGGGATCATTAGAATTTACTCATGCATTAAATACAACCAATAAAACCTAGTGCACGTCAGTTCATGTTTCTTAAGACGTTCAAGCATGTCACCAATTGGAGATCTGCTAGTTTTCTTAAGCTTAACATCGAAATCATTCATCCAATACAACCATAAACAAGTAATCAACACATAATTAACATCTAGGTTTCATTAGATCCAAGCAAACACAAGATAGATCTAGCCTAGCATGATGGAATTAAGACAAGAACAAGATATAGACAACCAACACATAGACATATTGGTTGAATTAAAAGAATACTTATCTCAATTACACATGAAAGGGTTCAAGGGCTGAGAACCCTTGAAAAACCTGTAAAATTCGTACCAAGTTCGGACTTAGGGTTTCTCCAAAACTTCTCTTCTTTTAATGTGAAAATTAGAAAACTATATATAGGAAATAGGGTCTGACGGCGTCAAGAAAAAATTTGTGACGCCGTCATCTCGCCGCCAAAATACTCCTCGGACTGCCTTGATCCAGATCTGACGCCGTCAAGTGTTATGTGTTTCCAGGCCGTCATGCATTTTCCTCTTGAAGCCCTACCTTGTGACGCCGTCATATCTGTACTGGATCGTCATGGAAATTACTCTTGACGCCGTCAAGATTTTCTTCTTGACGCCGTCACCTACTGTTCCCAGTAAGGAAAATTAAGACTTTGGCGTTTTTTTCACTTTTATGCTCCAAAAATGTCCGAATTGCTTCCTTTTCCAGATTTCTCTCCCAAAGTACCTAAAATCACAAAAGAAACGATTTAGGGCAATATTTGATCAAATAAATTCAATTCCGGGCTTAAATGACCCCCTAAAAACGGTTCATTTTTCGCCTCATCATATACCCTTACACTTGAGATTTGCTTGTCCTCAAGCAAATGCGCTTTTATTCTAGTCAAAATACAAGTTAGGGGTCATTTAACACTAATATAAAAGTAATTACAACAAATAATCGTTCCACTAAAGACCAATAGACAAGCACGGAGGTCATACACAAGCACATCACAAATAGTGTTTAGATACTCACATCTCTCGGGTGTAATAAAGTATAAATTACAATATGGAAACGGAAGATATCTCTCACTACCTGTCATAGCAAAATAGATTACCATAGGCTTGGGAAAGGATCAAACCTCCACCACATGGCGTAAGCACCTAGGATAAACTATCAAAGAGGTCTTTTAAAGGGTTGTAACGTTAGGTGTAGGGATATGAAATACACGGTTTTGTTGGATAAAGGAAGTTTTACTGGTGGCGAGTTAACAATCTTGGTTAATTACATGTACAATGTGGCGTTGCTAAGCCAAGACTAGACTCGACTTAAGCTAATAAATGAAAAATAACAAAAACATAAAATGAACATAGAATGAAAACGGGATGGTAGTCCGTATGTTTTTTCTCTTTTCTTTTTTCTATTTTTTTTCTTTTTCTTGATTTTTTCGATTTTTTTTTAGACATACACTCTTACCCTACCATCCAAAATAATACATCATAGGGAATGAACATTCCCCTTACACTTGAATTTTTACATACTTTACAATGAACTAATCTATTGACTCGAATTAAGAAAATCAAAACACTTGGAGCACTTTTAAGATTAACGTACATATGGGGGTAATAAATGATGTTCTTCCCCATTACTCCATAAAATAAGTACTTTACCCATGAGTCCCAATCGTCCCAAAACAATATGTACAAGGATATGACTCGACTTAGCAACCATGTAATCAATTAGATAGTTAACTTAGGGTTTAACAAATAACAATAATGCACTAAAGATGAGCGCATACACGGAAGGCTAAGGCGATTTGGTTGTACATTTAAGTGGGGTGTAACAAATTCTTCCTTTAAGTAAGATGCTTAAAGTTAGAAACGAAAAGATAGGCTCGGAGGGGTGTACTAGGGGTTTCGTGTACTAAAAATGAGTACAACGCTAAGGTGTGGGAGAAATTAGTTGACTTAATTAGCCAAGTAATATGACTTAAATGGTCAAGTAATTATGATACGGGTTTAACACAAGGGTGATCCTAATGCCTCTTATCATGTAGTAAATCCTACCACACGAATGTAGTCTCACTAGCGGTCTCGGGATGAATCACTAACGCAAGTTCTAGAATCTAAATGCTATCGGTACACTCATAAGCACTAATAATAAATGCTTTTCCTATCAAATCTAAAGGCGAACCTCACATATTTGGGTGGAAAATTTTTCTAAATATACGGTTATGTGCTAGTCATACAATCTCCTATCCATGAGACGCTTGCTATGGCTAAAGTTTCACTCCTAAATGTTGTAAAAAAATTTAAATTTGGCGCTAAAATTGCACTAACAAGTATTTCTCATAGTTTTATTACACATCTACCATTAAACAAACAAACTCAAGCGAAAGTGTACATGTAAGGTATCATCATTTTACCCTCCCCTTACACTTAAGATGAACATTGTCCCCAATGTTCAAGTAAAGAATGTAAAAGTCAAAAAGTAAAAAGAATGAAATCAAATACTCCCCTGATTCGCTCGGTATGGATAATAAGGTGGCCAGGTTAAATCTTCCTCCAAGAAAATGAACAATCAAAGCTTCCCTTCCAGATAAATAATCATCTTCTTGTCATACATAACCTGTAAATCCTGAGAAAATAGACAAGACAACCTCGCATAAAATCGGCGGCAACCTATATAAGTTACTAAATCCTAGAAAACAAAATAAGATATAATGCTTGTGGAATGAAGTTTGCAGATTTCCTGGAGATTATAAAACTTAATAATTCACAAAAACCATAAGACTCCGTTAGAAAAACAAAACTGGTAAAATTTCCAGATTTTTACACGTGACGCCGTCAAGAGTTAACTCGTGACGCCGTCAGAAGTGACCTGCAGAAATTCTTATGTTAAGTTTCCAGAAAATTTCTGGAAAAACTTGGTCCTACTTCCTGGAAAATCCTGCAAAACTTCATTATGACTCAATACAAGCATTTGACTCTAACAAATACGAATATACATGTTCATTTAATATTGTGGAGAATCATGATCGGTTTGTTTCTTAAAAACATATTTGGGGTTTCCCCTTACACTTATCTTTTGCAAAAATACCTTTAGGTGGAGTTAAGACTAGGCCAAAACAACAAAGTAAAGTATTTCCACTATTTAATTGAGAAATATGATCTACCAACAATAAAAACAAAGCATGCATACGGAAGCAAATAACAAACAAACAAAAAATAAAATCACACAAAAACATGGGTTGCCTCCCAAGAAGCGCTTTTCTTTATTTACGAGTCTTGTATCTAGACTCAAGGTCATGGGTTACTACGTGACCTCATCGTTGGTTCCACTCTCTAGGTCGTCTTCTAAACCAGTCTTGTATTCCGGACCTAGTTGCAAGCATTCTTTGTAGAAACCAAGCATCCTACTCTTTACATACTCTACTCCTCTACGTCTATCCTCTTCATTTCTATAATAAGCCGCTTGCTTGTGTTCTTTTTCTATATTAGAGAGGAGGCGGTATTGCTCAATTTTGTAGGGCATTTGATATGCAACCTCATCATTTTCCTCCTTGAATCTAACTATCCCTAGAGTCGGGTCATAACTCATCCTAGTGGCCTCAACAAATGGTTTTCCAAATATTACTTGGCTTAGGCAATCATCTATCACCGGACGAGAGTCTTCCACTATCATAAAATCGATCTCATAGGTGAGATTTCCTATAATCACATGCAATCCCTTTACTCTGCCTACAAAATTACTTATCAAATTCCTATCGGGCATCATCCTAAACTCAAGTTGTTTCTTCATCACCCAATTGTAATAAGTCCTAGTCATGATGTTCACGGGGGATCTAGGGTCGATGTAAGCTTTCCATATATGCATGTGCCCAATATTACATGGTATGTTAATGTTAGAGGGGTCTCCCATTTTGATAAGGGGTGTGCCAAGGATATATGGTCTCTCGGGACTATCGAATAAATCCTTATGGTATTCCCGTTCTTCCTTGGTGGGCATCTTATCAAAGTATTCTTCGATAGTTTCTACTTCTTCTAACTCTTCTCCCTTATTAACCTCAACTTCCCTACTCTCATCCTTAGTATTGGTTTCTACTCCAACTTCATCCTTGTCACTTTCTTCTATCTCCTTATCTATTGGTTTAATGGTGACAACATTGACAAAGTGGACATGTTTGGATGATGAGGGGTCCTTAATTTGGATTCCGTTATTGGTGTCCCTAGTGTCCTTCCTAGGTATGGCTAACGCTTGGTTGTTGAGGGATTTCAACAAGTTGTCAATCTTGTTGGTCATCTCCGTTTGTTGTTGGTTGAATTCGGTTTCAAACCTAGCTATGCGAGCTTCTTGAGATGCCATGAACTTAGACATCAACCCTTCAAGATTGTTGGTACTACCATAATTGTTAGAAGGATTGTTGTTGAAAGTACGGTTGGAGGGTGGACCGTTTGGTTGGTAACGATTAGGCGGATTGGAAGAATTGGGTTGATTTTGTTTCCACCTAAGGTTTGGGTGATTTTTCCAAGAGGGGTTGTATGAATCACCATAAGGGTTTGGCTCGGGCTTGAAAGTGTACCACTTATCTCCCGCTTCGTCGGTACGCGTGGATGCGTAGTCCGCAAAAGCTGTTCCGGGGAGTTCCACACAATCACGAGTGTCGTGGGGACCACTACATAATTCGCATGAAGAAGTGATTTTGTTCACTTGGCTTGAAGGCTTAGGAGCTTCGTAAGATTTCATGAGAAACTTGACTTGGTCCTCAAGTTCCATGATCCTACGGTCGGGAGTGCTAGAATTTTTCGTTGGCAAAGATATTGCCTTGACCGTTTTGTTCAAATCACGGGGATCATTCCAACTTTCGTTGTCATAGAGAGCAAGATCTTCTATGAGTTCTCATGATTGTTCCGCACTTAGATCACGTAGCTTACCACCGGCCGATTGGTCAATGGCTCGCCTCGTGGAGAGATCGATATGGTCATAAAAGATTTGGACTTGGAGCCAAAGATCTATGCCATGATGAGGGACTTTTTGGAGTAAGTCCTTGAAACGAGTCCATGCTTCATAAAGAGATTCATTTTGACGTTGTTGGAACATCAAGATGTCATTTCTAAGCTTAGTAGTTCTCCCCGGTGGGAAAAATTGAGCAAGGAAACGAGTGGTGAGATCATCCCATGTGGTGATGGATCCTGCGGGTAAACGCTCAAGCCATTGACTAGCTTGATCCCGTAGAGAGAATTGGAATAGGCGTAATCGGGTTGTCTCTCTAGTTTCAACATCTAGGTCTATGGAGTCTACGATTTTAAGGAAATCCTTAAGATGTTGGTTTGGATCTTCGGAACGAAGTCCATGGAATGCACATCCGCTTTGCACCAACCGGATGGTGTCGGATCGCAAGGGGGTCACATTGGCTCCGGTGAGCTCAATGGTGTTTCGGTAGCCTTGGTGGCTAGGTCGGGAATATTCTCCTAAGGTTCGGGGCCTAAGAGGTTCTAGTGGTGGGTTTTGTTGTGGTGGGATGACGGGTTCAAAGATGTTCCCATCGTCCATGATGTCGGGTGGTGAAGAGTTACGAACAAAAACACAAAGAAATAAGATAGACTAAAGAAAACCTAAAAATAAAAATAAAATCTTACTAGAAAGGAATCTAGCAAGTAGACCTAATAAAAAGAGATTCTAACCTAGACAATAACTATTCCCCGGGCTGCGGCGCCAAAAACTTGATACGTGGGGATCGCACCAGGCTTTACCTCTCAAGGGATCTTGAGAAGCTTACAACCCCCACCAGGCAGTGTACCTGATCGTTGTAGTATAGTATAGTGACAAGTACCAGGGGATTGATCGTTCAGCTAGGAATAGTGTCGCTAGGATTAGAAAACCTAAATACTAGTTCTAAAGATGAGGGATGATTATTTTTGTATTTTTATATTTTTATATTTTTTAGAAAGCAAGTAAAAATCTCGGGTTTGAAGGATTTGGGCGGAATTAGTTGCTAGTCAACTAACCCAATACTAAAGATGCAATCAAAATAAAATACTAGAAATGAAAATAAACTAAATTAAACTAAGGTTGTGAGCAATAAGTGGAGAAGTTGTGTTTACTTAGATTTCACTACTCCCTAGATATCTTTTACACGTTAATTACTTGTTATAGTTGTGTGGATGACGGATTGTATTCCTTAATACCATTCATGGGGTGGCGCACTTAATTCCCCAATCCTATGAGTGCCTACTTCACTCCTATGTCGAGCCGACTAAGAAGCTCCTAACATGGGATCATTAGAATTTACTCATGCATTAAATACAACCAATAAAACCTAGTGCACGTCAGTTCATGTTTCTTAAGACGTTCAAGCATGTTACCAATTGGAGATCTGCCAGTTTTCTTAAGCCTAACATCGAAATCATTCATCCAATACAACCATAAACAAGTAATCAACACATAATTAACATCTAGGTTTCATTAGATCCAAGCAAACACAAGATAGATCTAGCCTAGCATGATGGAATTAAGACAAGAACAAGATATAGACAACCAACACATAGACATATTGGTTGAATTAAAAGAATACTTATCTCAATTACACATGAAAGGGTTCAAGGGCTGAGAACCCTTGAAAAACCTGTAAAATTTGTACCAAGTTCGGACTTAGGGTTTCTCCAAAACTTCTCTTCTTTTAATGTGAAAATTAGAAAACTATATATAGGAAATAGGGTCTGACGGCGTCAAGAACAAATTTGTGACGCCGTCATCTCGCCGCCAAAATACTCCTCGGACTGCCTTGATCCAGATCTGACGCCGTCAAGTGTTATGTGTTTCCAGGCCGTCATGCATTTTCCTCTTGACTCCCTACCTTGTGACGCCGTCAAATCTGTACTGGATCGTCATGGAAATTACTCTTGACGCCGTCAAGATTTTCTTCTTGACGCCGTAACCTACTGTTCCCAGCAAGGAAAATTAAGACTTTGGCGTTTTCTTAACTTTTATGCTCCAAAAACGTCCAAATTGCTTCCTTTTCCAGATTTCTCTCCCAAAGTACCTAAAATCACAAAAGAAACGATTTAGGGCAATATTTGATCAAATAAATTCAATTCCGGGCTTAAATGACCCTTTAAAAACGGTTCATTTTTCGCCTCATCACTAATGCAAGACTAATATTCAATGAATAGTAAGTCATCCTATAAGTCTTTGTGTTTTTAACTTTTTTCTGACTTGTCTGTTTCTGATGAGGAAAGATCATATTTAGAGCACAAGGTGTAATCTCCCCATTCTTGCTCGCCGTCCTAGTTGGCAAAGACAACGGCGAGCCGTTGCTCGCCTCCACACCATAAGAGGCTCGCCGTTGTTTGTCGTTGGAGAACTCCCCGTGGCCACGACGAAGGTGAAAAAGTGAATGTGGCAGGCTTTTTGATTTTTAAACGTTGTATAACGTTTTGTTAGGAATACAATTATTCCTATAGAAGACTCGGTCACCTAATTGATGTAATAGCATTTTAGTTAGCTCGTAGTTAGTATTTATCGTATTAGTTAGTACGTAGCTTAGTATGTAAATAGTATTCGTAGAGTGGGTCGGGTCTTTACCCACTGTCAGCTCACTCTACAGCTCGTTTCATGGAGCACAAGTAGTTGTAGTATATATACCCTCTCCCACCCAAAGGAGAGGGTTGGACCTTTCATTACAAGCTAATGCACTTTCATATTTCTCTCAAAGGCTTCCAACACTCTTACTCTCTCTCTCTCTCTAACTTCTCTCTAGATTACTTCATCTATTCGATCCATTCTACACAAAACCATACGTGTTTATGTTTATGAATATTCTACAATTGGTATCAAGAGCCAAGGTTTCATCTTAGGGCCTTGTAGAATCGGATTTGTTGTGGTTTCGTGTAGTTTTGTGAGTTTGAAGTCACTTTCTTGTAAAACATCTTGGTTTGATCTTTCTTGTGTTATTTGACATGTTAGTGATGTACTTTTATGATCATAGGTGTTAGTTAAACATTGTGTTTCAGTTGGCTATACCATATCTTTAATCTATTTGAAGTTTGGACTTGATTTTGGGCGTATTTCATAGTTGCGGTTAAGTCTACTCTTGCATTGCTTGTCTGCGTTTAGTTCCTGATCTCTGCGGTTAGTTTGCTGCGATTACTATTTTGGGAATACAAACAAATCGCAAGGAAAGTGACAGATTTGGATTTTTGTATACTGCGATTAGCTCTTGCGGTTAAGTGGTGTGCGGTTAGTTCATTGTGGTTAGCTTTATGCGGTTAAGTGGTCTGCGGTTAGCTCATTGTGGTTAGCTTTCTGCGATTAAGTGGTTTGCGGTTAGATCTTTGTGGTTATCTCTCCTGCGGTTAACTCCCTGCGGTTAGTCACTCTCTGCCGTTATCTCACCTTGTGGTAAACTCACTTTGTGGTTACCTTTCCTGCGGTTACCTTGCCTGATCCTACGGTTAATTCTGTTTGACCATAGTTGACTTTTTACGTCGAAACTTCAAACGGTCATAACTTTTGAACAGTAACTCCGTTTTCAGCGAATTAGCTATCAAAATGTCCAGAACAGGCTGAATATTGTGAGGTTTTACCACGAAGTCGTGAAACGAATTTTTCGAGGCCCAAATCACCTCCGGAGTGAAGTTATTGAGGTTTTAAATTTTTAAACCAAATTTTCACCAAATCTTCGAGGCCAAACTTGCATCTACCAAACCAAATCAAAGCTAAACAACATATAACCTTGTCATAACAAACAATCACCACTCTTAACTTACAATCACTGCTATGGAATTTTCGTGCTCAAATTCTAATGACAATGTGCTTCATCAGCCAATCAAATTGCCCGAAAATGCAAAGGATAGTCGCATTGAATGTTTTCAATCACTCCATTCACATCTCAAGGTTCTCTTTGCAAAACCTGGATACTTGGGAGGTTTCAATCGTGCATTCGCAACACTCTTTGGTCAAAATGTTGAGACCTTCACAGTCAAAATGACTCTACACTTAGATCAACTTCAACAACAACTTGAAACAGGTGAATTTTCTGAAGGTAGTTCTATGGCTGCATTCTGTGTGATCAACAACCAACTCCAAGCGTTCATTGATTCACGATTCACTGAGGAGTATGATCGTGAGTGTCAAATGACGAAAAAGAGCTTTGCTACTCATACGGGAATTGAAGTTGGCGCCTTCAGAGTCACACTACTCTAACTCATGGGTAATGTGAAGGAGTACATTATGGAAAAAGCACAACACAAACTCAAGCATGAAGACAAGGTGAAGGCATGTTAGGAGCAATCAAGTGATAATATTGTGGATTCAGGTAAAGCATTGGATGCTGGGTCAGTTGTCACCAAAGGCAGATGATCAGAGACTGATAAGCTTGACACAACGAACAGTTCAATGACTCCTACACGTGATGTGGATGCATATATCAGACCGGTAAAAGAACATGTGTCATGTGCTAAGGTACTCGAACTGTGTAACATGATTGATGAACAAAAGATTCCTAACAAAGTACAACCGACAAACGATGTCGATTCAGATGTTGTTGAGATTGGAAATAGCAATGTTGACCCATGTGAACAACATATGAAACACAATGAAGTGTCTGTTGTACAATGTAGTGCATCTTCTGTTTTAAATGATGATTGTGTGTTGCATGAGAACACTGCCTATAACCCTGATGACTCCTTGACCACTAGATTTAATATCCTTAAGGATCAGGTGGCAATGTATGAACAACGTGCTAGATTTGAACTCACTGGACGTGAGCAGAACATGGAATGGCAAATGCGTGCATACATATCTAAAAATAATCTTAAGCGAGAAACATTGAAAAAGGAGTTACAATCTTTGCAAAAACAACTGGATCAAACTGTTAAACAAAAACAAGAGATTCAGAAAGGCTTAAACACACTCAAACATGATTTCAAAGAAAAGGAAACAAAACTCCTAAATGATTTCACTAGTCTTAAAATCCTAAAAAATAAACTTGAGGATAAGTTATACACGCAAGGCCAAACCATTCAAACTGCTCAAATGATGCATAAACATAGGAAGTTGAGCGATGATCATAGTGAGAAGGATTCTACTAAGCCAAAAGCCAATTTCCTTAGAAGCGGTATAGGTGCACAACCGGCATTATATGATGCAAACATTATGCTTGAGCCTAATCATGCCCCACCTGATGCTACATCTGATGATGAGGGCAATGAGATAGAAGATACAACCAGAGAAAAACTTGCTGAGAAATTAAGGGATCCCCAGTGCATAGCTAATAAAATCTTGTACAATTATGATTACTCTGAAGATAATCAATTAGCTATCTTTGTCCCACAAAAGAAATTTACTCCAGAGCAAGTCTTCTGGAACATTGACATGGAAAAGATGCAAGCAGAAAGAATAGTGGGAAAAACACGTACAGTTTTTCGGATAGCAGGCCCAACGATATATCCCATTAACACACCACGACATCTTGTTCCTTTCACCCTCCCCACGGAAAATATGTCCTTGGTCAATTATTCGATGATTTTGATAAAACATGTAAAAAGAGAATAACACCAACGGGTATTACTGAAGGGGAAAGAGGTTTTGAGCAAACAAAACAATGTTACCTAACTGAAGTCATGCCATTTTTCAAACTTCTCAAAGAACATTTTGAGGGCCTTAAAAATACCATTCATGATGATGTGACTCAAATGAAAAAGGTTTTTAAAGATGTGGAAAATGAGGGTAAACAATTGGCAATTGATCTTAAATACAGTGAAGTTGCGAGAAAAAAATATTCTCATCATGAATGAGAATTTGATTACTAAATGTGTTGCTCAGGACGTATTTTATACTACTACTGATTCTTCGTTATCTGCCTGCCAATTTCATGAGATGTCTATTGCATTGACCGCTTTCCAGAATCGTGTTGTTGAGCTTGAGGGGGAGAATTTAAAATTGCGTGAGAAAATTCAAAACGATGACCCTGATAACATGGTCAGGCATTTGTCGAAACTAGAGGTTGATAATCTTAATTTGCAATTAAAGTGTCAACATTTAGAAGAACTAAAATCTCAAATGCCAAGACATCTTCGGATGCTCCTGAATTTGATGCATATTTTGAATTAGCCAAACGTGATGAAAAGATTCAAGCTCACACTAACACGATTCGGAACCTGAGGGTTCAAATTGCCCAATTGAAATCAAACAAGAGTGATGTGATTAGCACCCAAAAACCACAGTCTATAGATTCTCAGAATTTTCAATTTCATGATACCATTAATAAATTGCAACATGAAAATGATTGGTTTCGTGCTGAAAATTCAAAAGTTAAACAACATTACAAAGAGTTATATGATTCAATTAAGATCACACGTGATATAAACAATGAAAAGATAACTTCTTTGCTTAAAGAGATTGAGAATCTAAAGACTCAGGTGAAAGGGAAAATGCCAATCATCACTTGTGATAACGTTGTTCAAAAGGTTTCTGCTTGTAAGAAGTACGCAATTGATGCTGTGAATATTCCTCTTCCCCTTAGGAATAATAAGTTAGTTCATAGAGACTATCTTAAACATCTTAAGGAGTGCGTTGACTTGCTTCGTGAAACCATTGAAGAGGATAGGATAGCAAAACCACTTGATGATGCTATTGTAGGTGCCTGCTTTCTCACTAATAGATCTCAGGAACTCTTAGAACATGCTATTGGTACATGTCCTAAAATTGATAGCAAGCGAGATAGGTCTACTGCATCATCATCTATGACTAAGAACAAGCATGTTACCTTTGAGGTACCCTTGGAAACTTCAGATCCCAACACATCAAAACATGTTCAGCAACCGGAAGTGAAAAAGACTAAAATTCCCATTAGTCCGTCTACAGGAGTAAATAGTAACACTAAAGCTAGAGAGTTTAAACCAAGGAAAAATAGAAGGAATTATAGGACTTCACCTGCTAAAAGTGTTCCTAAAGAGAAAAAAGACGACCACATGAGGAACATTAAGTCCAACTTGAGCAAAATGAGTCATAATCCAAAACCTAATTCACGTTGCAAAACATGTAATGAATGTATAATTTCGAGTAATCATGATAAATGTGTTGAGAAATTTCTGAAGTCGTTTAACAAAACTCCAGTTAAGAAAGTTTGGAGAGCTAAACAAAGTAAGCAAATTTGGAAAGCAACAGGTAAACTGTTTGCCAATGTTGGTTATCAATGGAAGCCCACAGGAAGGAAATTCACTTTAGGAGAACAGTGCCCTTTAACTAGGATAACCAACTCTAAAGTAGTGCCTATTAAGGAATGGAAGCCAACTGGTAGAACTTTCCCTTTAGAGACCCAATGTCCTTTAACTAGGCCCATTGCATCTACTAGTGAAATTTCCACCATTGAAACGAATGCACCTAAGGTCTTAGTAGCTCCAGAACTTGTTTGCACTAACCAACTGGAACCCAACTCAAATTGGGGATCCGACGCTCCAAATTTTCTGCTCTCGTCTGTTTCCAAATGCAGGTCGTACATTTCGTCCTTTGATATTTGGACTCAGGCTGCTCTAAACCTATGATTGGGGATCGCTCAGGGCTCGAGAATTTCGTGAATGAGTTTATCGGGACAGTTAGATTCGGGAACTATCATTTTGGGGTAATTATAAGTTATGGAGATTATGTTTCTGGTGACAGCTAATTTCCTGGGTATACTAAGTGGAAGGACTTGGGCATAATATGTTCTCTGTTGGTCAATATCTTGATTCCGATCTTGAAGATTGCCTTCAGAAATTACACATGCTTCGTCTGAGAATTGGATGGTATTGATCTTCTTAAAGACAGTCATGGCACAAATCTATACACCTTTTTCCATCAAAGACATGAAGTGGTCCTCTCCTATTTGCCTTCTCACAAAGGCCTCAAAGAACAAATCGTGGCTATGGCAACAAAGTTTAATCACTTGAACTTTGGTACCATCAATGATCTTGCTCACAATGTTCCTGTATGAGGTCTGCCTAGTTTAAAGTTCGAAAAAGAACATTTTCATTCGGCTTGTCAACTGGCAAAAGAAAGAAGCATACTCACAAATCCAGAACTGTCAATACCATCATGGAGGTTCTTCACACCCTTCACATGGATCTATGTGAACCAATGTAAATGCAAAGCATAACTGGGAAGATGTATGTTCTAGTGATAGCCGTCGACTATTCTCGGGTAACATGGGTAAGGTTTTTAAGAACCAAGGACGTGACTCCAGAGGTTATCATAAAACTCATCAAACAACCACTAGCAAGACTCAACAAAACCGACGGAATCATCCGGTCAAACGATGGAACAGAGTTTATCATCAAACAACTCGTTCAATTTTACGAAAGTATTGGCATCACCCATCAATAAAGTATCCTATGCACTCCTCAGTAGAATGGAATTGTTGAAAGACAAAACTATTCTCTTGTAGAAGCTGCACGAACCATGCTAATATTCTCCAACGCACCGATGTTTCTATGGGCGGAAGCAATTGCTACAACTCGTTACACCCAAAACCGACACTTGATACATACTCTTCACAACACAACTCCAAATGAGCTGATTCATGGCAAGAAACCGGATCTCTCTTTTCTATTTGAGTTTGGTGCTTTATGCTACCCTACGAATGACAGTCAAGATCTGGGAAAGTTAAAAGCTAAAGCTGATATTGGACTCGTCGTTGGTTATGCTCCAGATAGTAAAGGATACAGAATCTACAACAATCGAACCCGATAAATCTTGTTAACCGTTCACATCACATTCTTTGAGCTGACTGAGCAAATGGCTCATGTACACATCAGTGCAGGACCCGCGTCTAAACGTTTGTCCCCTGAACCAATCTGTTCAGGCCTTGTACATTATTCCACGCCTGCAGTACTTTATGTACCTCCTTGAAGTGAGCATTTGAAGATCTTATTTGAACCGATGTTTGATGAATAATTTGAGACATCTACTGATGATACACCGACACCACCAGCTGCCGCTGCTCCGGTTCTGTACAACTCAAATGGTTCATCAGTGTCTACTTGAATTGATCAAGATGCTCAATCTGCAAGTTACTCACCATCATCTTCAAACCTTCAATCTCCTTCAGTACATCAAGGCACTGCAGTCGACTATTCTTTTGAAGTGAATTCATTTGCTCCTCTTGAAGATACTCTGTACTAAAACCTGTTTGCTCATGAATCTTCTTCTGAGACATCCTATTCAAGGAATACAAACGCGGCTTCTTCATGTTCCTACCTACATCCACATGAACATCTCAGAAAACGAATATAGGATCATCCGATTGACTACATTATTGGATATCCTTCTCAACCGGTGTTCACACGAAGGAAACTTACCACCCATGCCTTGTGGTGTTGTTATAATTCCATACTATCCAAATTCGAACCCAAAGATTCCAAGACTGCTATCTCTAAAGACTGTTGGGTTAATGCGATGCAAGATGAAGCTCACACTTTCGATCGACTTGAAGTATGGGAATTGGTACTACCTCCAGACTGTGCAATGATTATAGCTCTAAGTGGATCTTCAAAGTGAAACTTGATGAGCATTATGTCGTTCTGAAAACAAGGCAAGGCTTGCTGCTAAGGGATATCGTCTACAGGAAGGCATTAATTTAGAGGAATATTTCGCTCTGGTTGTTTGTATTGAAGCTATCAGAATGTTTCTCGTCAATGCTGCAAGTCAGAACATGACGGTCTATCAAATGGATATGAAAATTGCATTTCTAAATGGCGAGCTGAATAAAGTTCTTTATTTCAGTCAACCGGAAAGATTTGTATATTTTGATCGTCCTAACCATGTCTATCGTCTGAAAAAGGCTCTCTTTGGCCTAAAACAGACGCCTAGGGCATGGTTTGATACACTGTTAAAGTTTCTCCTAAGGTGTGGTAAAATAAGAAGAGAATGGGGTAGTGGGACTTTACTTCGTGAGGACAGAATTTCGGCTGGCAGATTTCTTCACTAAGGCTCTCTCAAGAGAATGATTTCAATTTATTCTCCAGCGCTTCGGAATGAAGAGTCCTTCGCCAGTATCTCTCAAACGTCTTCAGGAAGAAAATGAGGAGAAATGGTTTTGCTTCACATATCCTTGTATATATCTTATACCATAAAGAAAATAGAAAAATATAAAACCTATAAAACCCATAAAAATCAGAAAAATCATAAAAATCCAAAAATATTCTTCTCACGACATGTCTCTTGTGTAATCAATATTATGTACGTTTCTAGAAATGTCATTCAATAATGACACGGAAACATACATATGTTCGGTTTCAAATAAAGTTTTTTTTTTTTTTTTTTTTTTTTTTTTTTTTTTTAACATGTCGTTTCTCAAAATATTCTTCAAAATAATGGCTTGTAGTCATTTCAGGCTACAACCCGGACTTCAAAAATATGGCTTGCTATTACTTCAGATAGCAACCCGTTTTTTTCAAAAATGAGGAAAACACGTCGCCAAAAAGACGGTTGTTCCTAGCAAAGGGTGCCGTTCATCCGAGCGTGAATTACTTTATATTTATGCACCCTCGATCTAATGTACGTTTAAGTGCATTATTTCTTGATAAAGAAGAGAAGTCTTCTTTTTATCGCCAAATACTTTCTCTTCTATGATTTTTCCGGAAAGTATTTATGCAAAACTTGGTGGTACCATGAGATTTTGATTGACAATCAATGTGAACTCACACTTTGATAAAATTTTCACTCAATCAATGACTTTAATATTTTATGAAAATATTTTTTAACATCCGTCATTGATTGAGGGGGAGAGTGATTTCTCAAAATTTTATGTATCATCAAAACTCCCCACACTTTGTACAAAAATCTTGCAACAATATACTTTGTGATGGTTATGTGTCAGAATGAGAAATTTTTAAAGGGTTTTCGTTAAAAAACTTCGAATCTTTTGTAAACTCTTCAAATCTGACTCATAACAACCTCCCTCACTGTTTGAGGGGGAGCAAGAAAAAGTTCCTTGTATCAGAAAATATTAAAAATTAACCGCATTTCTCTCCCAAAACGTTTTCTAACTTATTTAAATCAATTGGGATCCAAAATCTCAAAAGATTTGAAATTTTTGATCGGGGGAGAGAATGTGATTTAAATATGAAATCTGATAATCAAATGTGATCTTTTGGACTCAATAAATGTGCTCCCACATGTGTGCTAAAATCTTTCAAATATCGAAGCACATATTGAGGGGGAGCAAAAGGCGTTTGTGGTTGTTATACCAAAGACCGACCATTTATCTTTATGCATGGAGTTATAAGGTTGGTTAAGGTTAGGTATGAGTTCCCATGATCCACCAGAACCGGAAGGATCTTCCCAGGGACAATCCATAGATAGATTAGAAGTCCTTAGGAATGATATGTAAAAAGGAGAAAAGTGAGAAAGGGAAGAGTGCGGACTGAGATAGAGCTAGGACTGGAACAAACCCAATAAGGTTCTAGTGGTGAAATCTCGGTAAGCACTGAAGGGGTTGAAGAATGAAAAAGAAATGAAATGAGAAAGGGTGAAAAGAAATAGCCCTCCAAATATTCAACCTTAGGGCAGAAACCGGGTTCAATTCACAATCTACTAGTGGTTACTAAGGTAACACTAGTATTGAAGACAAGACGTCATGGACCCAGTGACGCACTGCACTAAACTTCCTAACCACTCAAGTTCTCTTAAAAGAACTTGTTTCAATCTCACGGGGAACCCTGTGCAATGTATCGACCGCTCATTGCGAGCTATGATTGATACCTAAAACAGGAGACGCCTCCCCAGTCTCCAGGAGCGGATCAAAACGCACTATTGAGTCTAGAGCCATGAGATCATCCATAAATCTCGTTAGGACACAATGTGGAAAATAAGATAAAATATTTAGAGTCCTACGCATTATCCTTGTGGTATTGCCAGAACATCCGAGTGATATGAAAATATTCACAATGAAGATGGAAATCCTTCTAGAGTGAACATCACTCAAGCTCTTGGTAGGTGACATGTGAGATCCATCTTGGATCAATGATCAAGTGACAACTGGATAGCAACAATGGTGCGATTCAAAATTGAATCAAACTTGTTCCAGGATATGGATTGACGGATACTTTTGCTAAAACCCGTCAATGTGCTCACAAACTAATTCGTCGAGCACATTGATTGTGTAATATCTTTCAAACAAAAGTATTTTTTATGGAAATGTGATTCAAAGTATAAAACTCTCGTCGTGTCTCAAAAATTTGTTTATCATAGGACACGCGAGTGATTTCACTAAATCTATTTCTCATCAATCCGTGAATATTTATTCACAGATTCACTCTATCGTGCTGTCTGCTTTGAGACGTTCCGGTATGAGAACATGCTAAGTATGAAGGTTCCAAAGTGGATTCTCTGGAAAATTCATTACTACGAGCTGGAAATTCCTGTCAAGGAGAGTCTTCTTTAAAAGAGACTCTACCTGATCACAGGTCGGTTTTCACAAAACCGGAGGGTAGTCTGTCCTCGCAGAACGAATGACAAAGCCATGTTCGTTCTCTATCTTTATTGCTAACTGTTTTATTTCAGGGGCACATATAAAGATGGCGTTGATGGCTCTAGTTTCCAGCTGAATCGGGTCAATCCATACCTCATGCTCACACATCCTCCACACTATCAATGAAGATGAGAGACTTGCTACAACACATGTTGAGAGACTACCAACAACGCTTCCGCAACTCTGATGAAAAAGTCTCCTGATCCACAACTCTAATGCAATGTCTCCAGATACAGAAGGGTGTGAGCATGATGGTCCTTTAGTCACTACATCACATGAAGGCAATACAACTATGGATGAGCTTGGAGATTTACTATGGCTGATGATCTCAAAGAAGCTCAAGGATCACACATCACAAAGGAATCCAAATCACAAGTTCGTTGCTTGAAGTACAAAGTGTGAAGTAAAGTGAAGAATCAGATCCTACGAGCTACAAAGACTAAAGAATGCTTGAAGATCAAAGAGCTTAATTTCCAAGGTGACCTCGCTTAGGGGGAGATTGTTAGGAATACAATTATTCCTATAGAAGACTCGGTCACCTAATTGATGTAATAGCATTTTAGTTAGCTCGTAGTTAGTATTTATCGTATTAGTTAGTACGTAGCTTAGTATGTAAATAGTATTCGTAGAGTGGGTCGGGTCTTTACCCACTGTCAGCTCACTCTACAGTTCGTTTCATGGAGCACAAGTAGTTGTAGTATATATACCCTCTCCCACCCAAGGGAGAGGGTTGGACCTTTCATTACAAGCTAATGCACTTTCATATTTCTCTCAAAGGCTCCCAACACTCTTACTCTCTCTCTAACTTCTCTCTAGATTACTTCATCTATTCGATCCATTCTACACAAAACCATACGTGTTTATGTTTATGAATATTCTACACGTTTAAATTAAAACGTTCGTCCCTTTGTTTTTGTTTTTTTTAACCCCCTAAAACCATTACATACTATCCCTATATATATTACATATTTCATACATTTCATTCCAAAAAACCTAACACATTTCATTCCAAAGCAAAAACAATGAGTGAATCATCTTATTCCGAAGTTAGTGACTTTGAAGAGATACATGAGCTAGAGCTGATTATCCAAGAGTTCGAAAACGAGCAAGAGTTGCAAAATCAAGCAGCCGGTCCTTCACATCGCCGTACATACATTCGGCGTGAACGTGATGTTGCTGAAGCACGTCTACGGGCCGACTATTTTGGTGATCAACCAAAATATCCTGAAGAGAATTTTCGACGTCGTTACCGTATGAGCCGTAAACTATTCTTAGAAATAGTCGAAGGTATTGAAACATATATTGACACTCATGATCCTCTTCCTGCTCATTTTGATTTCTTTAGACAACGACCCAATGCTGCGGGTGTAATGAGTTTTAGTGTGATTATGAAATGCACATGTGCCCTACGCCAATTGGCGTACGAGATATCAACTGATTCATTAGATGAGTATTTACAAATAGGTGAACACTGTGCACGTGATTGTCTAGATTTTTTTACTATGTGCATAATCCATTTGTTTGGAAAGGAGTTTTTAAGAAAACCAACTGAGGACGACGTTCGTAACTTATACCACGCACATAGCATGGTTCATAAGATTCCGGGAATGTTGGGAAGCATCGATTGTATGCACTGGGAATGGAAGAATTGCCCAAAAGAATGGCAAGGGCAATTTCACAGAGCTGATAAAAAATATCCAACTATAATGCTTGAAGCTGTTGCGTCTTATGATTTGTGGATTTGGCATGCGTTTTTTGGTGTGGCAGGTGCGAATAACGATCTGACCGTTTTATATAATTCTCCTTTATTCGACGACCTGATTGACGATATTGGCCCTCAAGTTCCGTTTGAAGTATACGGACGTACATTTAAAAATGGGTATTATCTAGCAGATGGAATTTACCCACAGTGGGCATCGTTTGTCAAGTCCTTTACTGTTGCAAACAACCCAAAACACGCCGCATGGAAAGCGAAACAAGAAAGTGCGCGAAAAGATATCGAAAGAGCTTTTGGTGTCCTACAAGGACGTTGGCATATTATTGCCCAACCGGCGCGTGCATATACTGTGGGCAAGTTACGGAGAATCATGTACTCGTGCATCATAATGCATAACATGATTTTGAAAGATCAACATTTTCATATAGCCGACGCTGCCGAAATATATATTCCGCCGACACCAAATATACAACAGTCATGGGTCGAACATTGCGCAAAGCAAAGAAGAAAAACCAAAGAACTACATAATAAACGCACACACTCAAGGCTTCAACTATGTCTCATCGAGCATGTTTGGCAACAACAACAATGGGAAGAATTTCAACGAAATAGTAATAATTAGGTTCGTTTTTTAGTGTCGTATGTGTTGTATTTTTTTTTTTTCGTATTGTAACTTTTTTATTTGATGAAATAAAATTAGTATGTTTTGTTATTTTTTAGTATTTGTGAAATTAATTTAATTTATTTAATGAAATGAATAAAAAAATAAATGTGTAAGAGGTGAGGCCCTAATGAGGAAGTTGAGGTTTGTTGTTTGATGAGAAGGGGTTTTTTGTGGTTAGTTGAAGTTTAGGTGTTTGGTGATGTGGCAGGGTGGGACCCGAATGGGGAGGAAAGCCTTCCCATCTTCACCTTGTGCTCTTAGGCATAATAAATGACTAATCACCTCACCTCTCATTGCACTGTAGATGGCTAGAAAGCACTGTAGGTTTGACCAAAAACACTAGATTTGACCCCGTTATTTTTTTTTTTTGGTTTTAGTATATCTTATAATAACAAATGAACATGAAAGCATTGTTGAACACTGTCTGGCTAAGGTTAGAACTCATTTTTTTGTTGGTTCAAACATCGACTTAGTCACGGTTCAAATAATTGTTGCACGGGCTTATCAGCCAAAAGATACATAAACTCAAGTTCAAA
The DNA here is from genome assembly GCA_030686995.1 of Artemisia argyi. NCBI lineage: Eukaryota > Viridiplantae > Streptophyta > Magnoliopsida > Asterales > Asteraceae > Artemisia > Artemisia argyi. The sequence goes on from CM060686.1 coordinate 146,628,813, forward strand.
GATTTGCACTCCATTGCTAAACAAAATTTAAGCTCATTATACAACTTTGTTGCTAGGTAGAACAAGAAATATCATTGATATAAAAAATATATTACATAAGATAATATGCTTTATTTGATTGATAACAGTCTATGTATCATATAAGTAATTAAAAGATAACAATCAAGCTATATCAAAGGAGGAGGAGTTGGTGATGGGGGGATTGGTATATCAGTTGTTCCTTCGAGCATCAGAATAACATTTTTGATCGAAGGCCTTGCATCTGGATCGTCTTGAATGCACAGAAGCCCAATTTTCACCATCTTTTCACACATATTGATATCTACTTCATCATCTCCAATCAGCCTAAATAACTCTTTGTTTAGAAAACAATTGTAAACCCAATTTGAAAGAGTTATTTTGTTATCAGATGGGAAGTCTATTTCCATCTTACCACTGCAACACAAAATCTCCAACAGTACAACCCCAAAACTGTAAATATCCACCTTGGTAGATATTAAGGTATTTTTGTGCCACTCAGGTGCAAGGTAACCTCTTGTTCCCCTAACATCAGTGAGCGTTCCACTCTGATTTGGCCTTAATAGCTTTGATAACCCAAAATCAGATATCTTAGCAGTCCAAGACTCGTCAAAAAGAATATTCTGGGGGTTTATATTGCAGTGTATTATACGAGTTTCACACTCTTCATGAAGATACAAGATACCTCTCGCCACATCCAGTGCTACTCTGACACGATCTTTCCATCCGATTTGTGTTTCCGAGTTAAAAAGAAGATCTGCCAGTGAACCATTGCTCATAAACTCGTAAACAAGTAGCTTTGTAGCTCCATGTATGCAGAAACCAAGTAAACGAACCAAATTCCGGTGATGAGTTTGTGCGATAGCAGTTATTTCTGCTCGGAACCCTCCTCCTTCAAACATCCTATGCAGTTTCTTCACAGCAATCACCTTCTTTCCATCAGCGATAAACCCTTTGTAAACTTCCCCTATAGAGTTTCTGCTTATTGGTTCAATAAAACCATCTGTTGCTTTATGAAGCTCATCGAACGAGAATGATCGTAGACTCGTAGAGTAAAATGGTCACTAACCAATCCAAAATCAATATTTTCTGATATACTTCCGTATCTATGAGCATGCACTCTGTAGAAAAAGAAGCTAGCTATTGCCATAACCGTACACATAAGCGCAAGGAAAGCAAGTGCTATGCCTAGAATAGATACAAGTTTTTTCCTATAAACTTCTACAGTTTGTTTTGGGTTCGCTGAGGCTGATACTGGTTTGTCTGCGTCTTTGACTTGATCATCTGGGATACTAATTTTGATGAAGACTGTAGCTAATATGCTTTTATTATGCACTGCATAAATGATTGGAGCCTTGAGCATTTGGCAACTACCATTCACATATAGTCCTACCCAGCAATTGCAATCATACAGGCAAGATTTACTACAAGCTTCCTTGTTAAGATTCATCACCGAGTAAGGGAAGACTCCCAACTCCATATTTTCCAAGGCAGTAATATTGTATAAAAGCTTTGGCCCTGTCTGACTACAGGCTTCTTCATCGGTGAAGTTCCTGTAACAGCCAAGGAACTTTCCATTTGTTGTGTTGTCAGAAAATAAAAAACCAGGAAAGCAGTGACACTCAGCATTGCCAGCCGTGGCATTACAGTAGCTATTAACACCACAAACGCCTTTGGCACCACAGGGGTCATGTAACGCCAACCATTCAGTCCTTATATCTGTGAACTTACTAGAGGGAGTTGTGAATATGTGGGAGTACAGAACAAAGTTACCATCTGGATTTAGAGTGGCACGAAAGAGTACTTTCTCATTCTTTCTCGACTGTGACCTTGTAGGTTGATTTAATGCCCTTCGAGTCACATTATTCCCCAACATATACAGAGAGCCCTTACGATTTTCGAGATGCAATGCATATGCATAAGAAACAGTTCCAGTGGACCAGTATGCGTCCTCACGTGACTTGGAACTGTTTAGAGGGTAAGCCACAAGGTTTCCATCATACTGCATATACAATTCAAAATGACCACTTGAGTGATCTGAAGCCGATACACTAGAGATTAGTGTTTGCCCTGCATCAAGTTCTTGCCCTCCTAATATTGTATCACAAGGGTCGTTAAAGGTTTCCCACATGAAATTAGAGTGATTATACAGTACAAAATTGCCAGAATCGAGCATAGAAGCTGAGGTTGCCGGATCTGTCTGATAAGTGGTCAAGTTTTGCTTACCATAAGCAGTGTGCAGAAGCAACCAACCATCTACAGTGAGCTCAATAGTACTGTTTGAAGAGAGGGGCGGGTCATCACGATTTGCAGTCCAAACAACTGTGATATTTGGTTTAGTTGTCAGCCATATGCCAACTGCAAACCCATCATCTTGCTGATAGAAACCAAATGCAAAAAGACCTGAAGATGAGAGCCATGAAGAGTTTGCGTCTGTAGTCAATGAGGTACCTAAGCTGATATTACGGGAGATGGACTCGTCAACCAGCAGAGATCCTTCTGTGACTAGAAGGAAGAGTATCCTTAGGAAGATAAGTAACACCAATGCCATAGTAAAAAGGTGAGTGTGATGATGTTTATGCTAGAGAAGAGTGGCTAGTCCTATTTCTGCTACATATTCCTTCACAAGGACCCTACCAGGATAAAAAATATCTACTTTTACTGCAGCAGACAAGGCTTTATAAGGACTAGAGAGCAGTATTCAATTCCCAAGCAAAAAACACTGATTGTGCTACATTGACTTATTGACACCTTTGTTCGGCTTCATTAGCGCTCCCAGCCCCCAAGCCCCACCCAACTGCTATTACTATCAACAAGGAATCCATCTAGAAAGCGTGTGGTAAAAATGTGAACTTGCTAAAGTAGATTCATGCACATGTGGAAAAAATGTGAACTTGCTAACGTAGACTCATGCACATGAAAGTGGTCCATACGTGACAAAAAAGTCTTTTTACTTGTACTATTATAACCAAGTTGGCAAGTTGTGCTTACTTTGGGTACCAATCAACCTTTTATTCACTGAAACTTCACTACAAACTATCAAGACTGCCAATTGCAAGCAACCATTGCTCAAACTAAGCCTAAAGCGATGTGTTAATCAATTATTTTCTAGTAAGCATAGTAGTACTAACACTTACGCAGAAACAAAAACATGATAAGAAACGGCTTAGCATAGTATCATAAATGTGAAACATAACGGAACCAAATATGGCTAAGACCGTACAAAAAGTTCGTGTAGCATACTAAGGAAAATAGAAAGCTTATTTAACATGTTGCTGATCAATACGGATACATAACTATCTATGGAACAAAATAACTTGTAGAATGTGGATACAGTGAAAATCTAGCCAAAAATAAAAAATAAAAATTGTTCAAGTAATACCTATTTTCACTACTCTGTATAAAGCTATCACCTTCCATGCATTCCCGTCTTCATTTCCTTCAATGTGTAGTGAACTGAACCACGCTCACTTCTACACACTCCTCCCACCATACAAACCGAACCCATGAAAACGACCTAATAAAATGAAAGCAAATGGGACCTTGATTACTCCAACAACAACAAAAACAGTAGTACATACCAATATCATACAATTAAAGAACTAGCGGTATGATCATTGTTATTATATAAATGCATGTGATCATATTAAAACTTGTAAACTTTATAACAATAACATGTTATAATTATTAGAAGTTCCAAGATTGGATAACTAAAATTATATTAACCAACTATTAGGTTCATTATACATGTGACTGACTCTCGAATAATATGACAATTAAGAATTAACTAATGTCAAAATTGAGATTACCATGTAGGAATATGGTACGAACATCACTGGCGCCGATACATACTCATTTGAATGTCTGTTTAGTGTGAAACTTGTTTTTTATTACTACTTATTATTTTGAGGGTGTTTGTATTAGCTTTTTTACTAAGGGCTAAGTGCTTATTGTGTTTGGTTTATTTTCAATCTTACTGTTTTCAAGTTTTATGAGAAAGGAAACTGAAAAGAATAACAAAAGGAAAATAAAAGGGTTATCTCATATCTACACCACCCCTTATACCTCTTTTATTTTTTTAATATTATATTATGTACTTTATCATTATGTACATGTATGGGTGGTCCAAAAGAAGATAGCGACATGTAATGGTCATTTAATTTGTTGCGATGGTTTGCACTATACTGCGGATGGAAGACAGAGCATAACTTGGTTGGAGCTTCTTGGACTTATTATTAGCCAATAGACACCTAGGCAAAGATTGAAGATAGCGACACGTAATGCTCATTTAATTTCCTTTGACATGTAACGTATTCAATATAGCAACATAGCTTGATCATTCAATTTGACATATTGAGTTTTCACCTTTCATACAATAAATATTTGACAGTGTTTAGTCTATTTTGTTTAGTCTATTTTGCAATAAATATTTGACGTGACATATATCTAACCCTTTTGAATAATTCTCTATATATATGAGTATGATTTACAATTCAAATAAATCACAATCAAATAACTTAGCAAATTCATCAAGTGGGGTTAACTTTGATTAAAAAGAGTGTTTCAACATACTTGAGATTAACTTTTGCACTTATTAGGTAACATCTTTTTGTATTTTCTTTATATGCATGTGTTGTGGATCCCCTAAATCGCAATAATCAGTTTTAGTGTTTCTGTATAGCGATACTGATTTGCATACTTGACTGTTTACGGGTCAAATAATCAGTTTTATGTTAGCTGCAACAATATGATTCTTTTAGGAAACTAAGATACACTTACCACTCTTTTTACATACTTTTCATCTACGTTTTCTCCTTGTTACTTGTTAGTATTGTATTGTAAGATAATTGTTTTGTTACTTGTTAGTATTGTATTGTAAGATAATTGTTTTAAATGTCCTTGTTGCTCATTTACGTACTAATTAATCAGAATTTTACACACGTTAACAACTGATTGCCCGATTTTTACAATTTCAACTAGCTCACATATATGTATAAAAATAATAATTGTTTTGTTACTTGTTAGTATTGTATTGTAAGATAATTGTTTTAAATGTCCTTACTTGCTCATTTACGTACTAATAAATCAGAATTTTACACACGTTAACAACTGATTGCCCGATTTTTACAATTTCAACTAGCTTACATATAATAATAATAATAATAATAATAATAATAATAATAATAATAATAATAATAATAATAATAATAATAATAATAATAAAAAACCTTATCTTGCAAATAAAATTTTGTTAATACCCTCGATATGTATCAATTTTGTTAAGTTATCGAATTAACTAAAGCTGTTACACATGTATATGATAGATACGTGACTATACGAGTCACAAAAAATGTTGAGGTAGTTTTGACTTGGTTCCTCGCGAGTTGACTCGGACGAAAACTCGAAACACCACATCAACAGTGAAAAAGGAGAACAAAAACTCGAAACACTCACGAAACATTAACAAATAACTCATGCCAAGTACTTAACCTAAGCCAAAAGGTAGAGTAAACTGTGGTGGCTCCATTGTCACGTCAAAGCTGTAACCCAAGTACTACCTGCTATGGTCCAACCCATTTTAGCAAATACCAACTAAAGCTGTAAACAAACCAATATAAAAACTCGACTAGTAACAATCGGCTACATAAGAATCGGTTCCGAGTCAACTCGACTCGCGAGTTGACTCGGACGAGTCACGCGACTCGCGAGTTAACAATGAATACATAAGAATCGGATTGGGGAATACCGGATATTCACTTGCAAGGTCAGGCTTGTAAAAGTCATACATGCGACATATAACTTAGATCTAGGTGATGGAGGTATTTTGTGTATTCACCAAGAAGAATACAGGTGGATATTTGGAACTATAGGTTATAACCAAATCTATAGAATCGTGAGCTCTGCTGGAGCATGGATGGAAATGCCAAACACATGATTGGTAATTGCTTCAACGTATAACAAAATTGTTGTAAGTCTATCCAACAATGGTTCCACTACGAGTTTTCCTCTTTGGTCCAGTCCACTGCAATCAGACTCAAATGAGATCATTGTGATTGCCCACATGCATGGCAATCGTTATATCAGAGTTGCATTACGGAAGGTTTTCCTTTACCGATAACTCATCCACTTTGGATCACATTCAAAAATAATGTTGCATATGGATGGGGAAAGAAATATGCGAGTCGTCAGGATGATTTTCGCGAGTATTATCGTCGTAAACCTGAACATTATGATCTAACTTAATGTAATTTTATGACACTGTTATTATTATTATTATTATTATTATTATTATTATTATTATTATTATTATTATTATTATTATTATTATTATTATTATTATTATTATTATTATTATTATTGTTAAAAGTAGCAGTTGGCAGTAGTTGTGAGCTGTGAGTAATAACCACAAATCACCGCTTCTTAACGAAGCATTGAAAAATTAGTCTTTCTAAAAATTAGTCAAAGCTCACCGCTTTTTGCCAAACAACTACCAAAATTCAAAATGCTTATTGCTCACCGTTTACCGGTCCAGAAAGCTTCACACCGTTCGACGCCAAAGATACCCGTTGTTTGTGATAGTTGTATATGATTTAAATAGTTACTAAAGTTGTGCAGCCTAAAAAAATTTAAGTCACCGATTAGATTTTTCTATCACTATCGCAAGCAACATAATTTAGATATGGTCAACCAAACTTATAAGATTTTATTGTTTGTAAAACGTTTATTTTGCTATTATTTAGCTTTTTTTTTATTTCGTCATTAATATACTTTTATTCATAGCAGGCATTAGACTCGGTCAAATTAGACATGCTATAATATAAGTTCGACTTAAGATAAACTATTTATGTTTACACGTTTTAATATTTTGTTTTTTGTATTTATAAAAGAAGAAAGTGGTTTCTAATCATTACTGATGCATGAATAGCGAAACTCATAGAGCATAAAAGCAAGGCTACACTCTATCCATTAATAAAAGAGGTAGAAGTCTTACTTGAAACGTAATCAACTCTCTAGTTTTACTTACAACTCACTACTATTAGTACTACTCGTATTTGATTAACTAAACTAAGAATATAACCATGATGGAAACATCTTTTTGTATATTTCGAGGAGTAAACAAATGAATTTCTATTGAAACTTCTATGCATATACATTTATTTTCTTGAATGCAACTCTGAGTAGTAATATCGCAAATTTTGTTTAGAAATGTAGTGGCCTTGAAGTGGGCCGACTAAACAGTATTAACAGGCCATTACCATCAAAGATATAAATGCCAATAACACCGTCACCATTCAAGGAGCTGTCAATCGGGTCAGACACCCAGCCTGTATAAACACAATGGGTGGGCCTAGTAGGCCCAAACAAACTTCTCAATCTACACAAGTTTTTGATCAATTTAACATCTATGCCCCTCAACAATAATAAATATACTTTAATAGGTTGATGGACCACAAGATTGGTTGGAAGTTGGAACTAATGAATTGATAAGGGAGTGGGGCTCAATCTATTGTTTCACGTGACTCTGCCCCATCCCATGTTCTTCCGCAGAAAAGTAAACCAACATTCAACTATCCGTGCCCCACCCTTTGGACCAAAACTAGTTGGAAAACCGCGCGCTGTCGCGGGATTTTTTCCGAATAGGGAAAGTGTAATAACGGCCGGTAGCTACTTAACGTCAATTTAGTGACTAAGGACTGACTTTGCAATGGACGTATAACATGAAGGACCAATTATGTAAATTATGAGAGGATTAAATATGCAACGAACTTCTGAGATAAAGGACCAATTTCGTATGTATTTTTAAAGAAAATGTTAAAGATAACGATCGTTAGCTAACAGCCGTTAAATATCTAACGGCCGTTAGTTATAAATAACTAACGGCCGTTAGTCCCGACCCGCCCCGCCCCGCCCAAACCCGACCCGGCCTAAAATGGTTTCTACAGTGGTGGCATGTGAGGTGGTGAGGCCAAGAGCCCAACAAATGTATCTATGTATAAAATTTGTCGCAACCACTCCCTCCAAACCCCTCAAATATTGGGCCAATAAACTCTCCTCTTCCCTACTTAGCACTAACAAATAGGTCCTCAAATATTGGGCCAATAAAATTTGATGAAGAGAGGTTAGTTGTGAAAAGGTGTTGTGGTAATGTGGCACTTGTGAGGCCCGAATGAGGAGCTACCTTGTTGACTACACCTAGCATTCTTTAACATCATTTACTACCCAAAAAAAAAAAAAAAATTGTACAATTTCATTTACTAGCCCACTCCCGTTTTTTTTGCCCAACTTTCTTCCCACCCAAAAAAATTGTACAATTTCACAAAAACCGGTTTGTGTAACTGGTTTACAAAAAACCGGTTTAGACCGGTTTGAAACCGGTTATTACCGCTTCAAGATTTTCTTCCGTCAAACCGGATTGAAACCGAACCACAACCGGTTTTATCCAAAACCTTGACTAGTAAATGAAAACCGAAACCGGTTCAGTTTCGAATATAAACCGAAATGTAAACATATACAGTAAATTATTTTGTAATATAAAAAATAAGCACGGTTCATGTGATGGAGGAACATATATATTTCTTGTAGCTACCTTTTAACTTAAAATTTATTTTGCATCTTCATATCATATATATCATAGATGGAGAATAATATGAAAAAAAGTTCTTGAAAAACAAGCCTTGTGAAATGAGTTTTACCCAAAAATAAGCTAACGGATCCTTTATTCATGTAATGTCCTGTATCCAAATCCCTTAAATAAATTCTTCAAAAAAAAAAAAAAAAAAAAAAAAAAAAAAAAAAAAAAACCCCTTAAATCAACACTTACTACGCTCAGTTCACGAGCTCTTTCTCGAGAGGAAAGGAAAAAAAAAAATGCTGGGATATAAACATGTTCTCAAGATTTTTTAGATAGGAAAAGAAAAAGTATGATAAGACTGGCGTGACTTGTTAAGATAAGATTTTAGAAATGAAATTTCATGCATTCGTTCAAACAGACTTTTGCACTCCTCATCTGCATAACTAATTAAGAATGGTGCAATGATGTCACGGCATTACAACAAATATAAGAAGCGTAGAATCTAATATCACGGAAACGGGAAAGCCCAACCACAAAAGAACCAAAACTTGAACCGAAACCCAAACATGAAACCCTTACCCTTAGCGAAAACTCGAATTGAGAAAATAAAATTTTGTGCTACCCTAAATTTATTTTCTAGATCAACCGTTGATGACATCTTCTGTAAAACAAGCCCTTTTAGTGCTATAGTTTAGTTGGTCACATGACAGATGATCGATTGAACTATAAGAAATGAGCCAAAATACACACTAGATAGTACATGTTACATAATCAAATGTGATAGTAGAATACATGAATGTCATAGCAGTCTAGTAGAATACATGTACTCGAATGAACATGATTTTTCATAGTTTAGGAAATTCAAATTCTTAACCTTATTATATTAAGCAGAAATTTAGTTTGGCTATTGGAGCAGCAAATTACCAATAAAAGGTTTAATCTTCAGTCTTCATGCCACCAATTTCCATATCTACATGCAAAACATGCAGCTTAATAGTTTGGCCTTCTGCCACCAATCTACAATCACAAGGTATACAAGATTAAACCATGTAACAAAAATGAAGTTAGAATGAAACTTCTGCAACCAACAATCCAAACTAATATACTTAAACAACCTAAATAAGTACCCATAGAAGCTTGATTTTTATGAAAATACAATTAACCCAAGAATAGCTAGCAAGTGACATAAACGACTTGACATAGTATTCAATTTAGAGAAGGCAACTTCAAGTTATATATACCTAAAAGCGTGCCAGACCTGGGTTGGGGTATGTTTTATCTCTAATAAATCTGACATGTTAAGCCTTAGGAGATTAGGAATTGCCCAAAAGTGAATGGGTCATTTGCGTCAATTGACTTGCAAGTCATCCAAAGTGTGTTTTCAAATGCACAAAAAAACCTGCTATTTGCTTTATTAAGAATAACTTAATTTGTTATTGCAGTAGTATAGTTTTTTTAAGCATATCTAAGGAATTAATTATTAAGTAAAAACAAATAAATAAGTGCTTGCTGAGTTGTGGATTGGGACCCGAACTGTTTTGACATGCCCAAAAAGTACTCAATTTTACCCATTACACAACTCGCCCACCCCATTTTCCACATCTAGTTATATACATCTAATGTGGTGATAATCTTGAATGACTTGAGATGTTTAACTTTATAAACTGAAATCACTATCGGACAGAAAGAAAGAATTACCATGTGGAAGTTGGACGAGGAGGAGTAGCAATGTCAGTGATCCCTTCTAACATCAGTAACACACACTTCATTGAGGGACGAAGAGCAGGTTCATCTTGAATACACCAAAGTCCAACTTTAACCAGCCTCTCCAATGTCTCGTACTCAGCTTCTTCATGATCAACAAGCAGATTAAGTTGTCCTCTTTCAAAGCACTTGTACACCCAAGTAGAAAGAACAATTTCTTCTGTATTGGACACTTGATACTCCAGGTTCCGTCTGCAACATATGGTTTCAAGCAACACAACCCCATAGCTAAAAATATCAACTTTCACTGATATCGGGTTGTTTTTCTGCCACTCGGGTGCTAAGTACCTGTTCAACACAAAATGCAATTACTCCAATTAGGGACCATTTCCTTTATTTTCATCAAACCACGTAAACAATTTATGAAATTTACTCAAGATATAATAGTAACCTTACCCTCTAGTACCTCGAACCATTGTAAATGTTTTGGATTGATCTGGATTTAGAAGTTTAGCCAAACCAAAGTCGGAGATTTTAGCAGTCCAGAAATCATCCATTAAAATATTTTGGGGCTTTATGTCGCAATGAATGATGGGTGTTTCACATTCTTCATGTAGATAAAGGATTCCTCTTGCAACATCTAACGCGATTTGCACTCTTTCGCTCAAGTCTGGAAGCCTATCTGATTTAAATAGGCGGTCAGCAAGGGTTCCATTGCTCATGTATTCATAAACTAGAAGCCTCTCGGTTTTACCTTCCGCACAATAACCGAGCAGACGGACTAAATTTCTATGATGCGTTTTCCCAATCACTTGCATTTCGGCTCGGAATTCTTTCTCGCCTTCATCTACCACCTTCTCGAGTCTCTTCACTGCAACTGTTTTCTTCCCTTTATAAAATGACCCTTTATAGACAGTTCCAAATGAGCCTCTTCCTAACTCTTGTTTGAACCCGCTAGTTGCTCTTCTAAGCTCGCTATAAGTGTATGACCGCAAGATTAGGTCCTCAGCCAACCCCAAAGTTCTAGTTTCCAACAATCTCTTGTACTTTAGAAGACGGCGTTTGAATATGAAAAATCCCGACAAACCAAGGGAAATGCATGAATAAATGGAAAACCCGATGGATAAAACAAGAACTAGAACCCATGTTTTCCGGCTTGTGGTCACCACCGTCTCCACCCTCTGTAGCTCATTTTCTTGACTATTAAAGCTTATAGTGCCCGTCTTGAAGAAACAGGTAGATGTTGTGTCATCATAATCTCTCTTTACATACCGCAGTGGATACTTGTGTTTCTCACAGTAACCATTCTTCAAAATAGAAGCATCACAATCACAATCCTCTAAACAGGACTTGCTGCAATCCTCCTTGCTGTCAGTAATAGCCTGATAGTAAGGATGGTCTATCCACCCTAACTGCTTTTTGGCAACCATGCTGTAATATGTCATGTTTTCTTTCCCGCTTTTGCACCATGCTTTTGTGAAATTCCTCTCACAGCCAATATATTCCCGATCAGGGTATATAAAATCGGAACCTGGGAGGCAAGCACAATAAGGCTGTTTAACGTTCATAGTGCCATACCCATACCCCAGCCCAGCGGGATTGGGTATTGTTGTTGTTGTATCGTTCATAGTGCAATAGCTATTAAATCCGCAGATGTTTTTGGCATCACAAGGATGGTCTGTCGTTTGCCATACTACAGAAGAGGGGGAGTTAGTACTGTTGTAAGAATATAGCCGAAAGATTCCATCGTCACCAAGCGTAGCACGATATATGACAGGATAAGGAGGTTCAGTATACAAATTCTCGATGGTGTCTGAATTATTGCCATTGATAAGCATTAATCCGGTATCATTTAGGTACAGGTAGATCTTTGAGGCATCTCGTCCAGAGGTCGAAGTACACCAATAAGCATTTACACGTATATCTGCTGTGTTTATTGGATACATACAAAGATTACCATCCATCTGCATCTTAATACGAAAACGGCCACTAGAGTAATTCTTATTAGAGACACTTGAAACCAATTCCATCCCACCATACAGACTCTGGTGCTGTAATAAGGAATCAGTAGGATGGTCAAAGCTTTGCCACACTACACCCATGCTATCATTATAGAGTATGAAATTTCCATCATCTTTCATCACAGCAGAGGAAACATTTACTGCAATGGTGTTATGAACACTGCTCCGTTCAGAGACTAGAACCAATTCCCCTTTGTTGGTAAGTTCCAGAGTGGCATTTGGTGGTACGGGCGGAGGATCTCGATAAGTCCACACAACTGTTTTTTCATTAGTAATCACTAACCAGACTGCAACGACATAGCCAGTGTCTTGTGGGTAAAACCCGAATGCAAATAGATTAGATGTGGAGTACCATGCATATGGATCGGGAGATTGTGCACCAGCAACAAGTGTAGACCCCTTTGCTATGTGATCAGATCCTCCATCAACCCTGGTCTGGATGAATCGGAGAAAGATATAGGCTATCATTAGTAATGAAGCCATTATCAGGATATGCAACAAAAAGAGATGATTAATAAATTGTGTTTTGCATGTTAATAAGAAGAGATACTATAAGGGGCTGTTTATTTTTGACTTAATGTCCTGAATGACAACAACACTGGATGGAAACAGGAAAACTTGATGTTGCTCCCTCCGTGATATTTGAATTCTAATTGGGGTTTTCTAAAAAATGGTTGTGTTCATCAAAATCAATATAGAGATAGTTTTAATGTACATATAATAGCTGTAGAAATGTTGCATTCATGGATGATTGTGATGGAAATGCTATTAGAAGGTTGAGGAACATGGATTTAAGTTTATTATATTTTATAGGTAAAGTTGTCATTGTTGTAATTTTGTTTGCATTCAGTATAGAAAAAGACACATAATATTCTCATATGCTCCTTAATGTAAAGATCTCATACTCCCTCCGTCTCATAATTATAGTTCACTGTTGACTTTTAAAGTCTTCAGTTTTCAAGTTTGATCTTAAATATTTTTATTTGTGTTATATATTATTTTATGCAAAATATATGAATGGATTGAGTTTTTAATGTATTTTTCATTGGTATAATTTTTATCAATTATTATATAAAACAAATAAAAATATATAAAGTCAAAGTTGTCAAATGAAGACTTAAAAAATCAACGATAGACTATAATTATGAGACGGAGATACTATTAATCTAAAGATGCTCTTTTTCCAAAAAGGAAAATAAAAGAAGCAGACCCTAAGCTGTAACCCAGAGCAACGACTTAGAGCATTGATTCTATTCATGGAAAGACATAATGAACAGTAGATCCCACCAACTCCATTAAACGAGTCTATACTGGCGACAAAAGATATTCCACATAAATCAATCAATATGGTAAATGCAAATTATAAAAAAAACTATTATATTTGTCACTGTCTTATTTTTTGGGTAGCGAATAATTTTTTTTATTATTTTGAGGGTAATTTTTTTTCAAATTCATATTTAGTGACGAATTTCCCACGAGCTTCCCACATGTTACCCACGATTAAGGAATCTAAAACCAAGTCATATTTAGTGACGAATTTCCCACGAGCTTCCCACAAAATTACCCACCGTGTTAAAATTAGTGGGCAATTTGTGGTTAAATTATTGCTGGTAATAACATTGCCACGAAATACCCACAAGTTGGGTTATTGTGGGCAAACAGTGTGGGTAATTTCGTGTGTAAACTATTTACCATCATATTACACACGCCTTTTAGTTGTGGGTATCTTTCTCTGGAAATTTTGTAGCTAAATATATACTTAAACATTTACTCACATTGTATTTATGTAGATAATTTCTCCTGGGTAATTTTTCATGTGTAATTATTCATGAGTAAATTTTTCATGTGTAATTCTATATTAGAGGATAAATAGGCCTATTTATCCTGGGCTTGGGCCTATTTATCCTCTAATAAATTCATGAGTAAAATAGATGCCGACAACTTTATCCACTATTAGTTTTGTGGGTAAATTTTTTGTTAAATACTCATAGTTCTACTGACATCTATACCAATACATTTACACAGGAAAAGCCCATTGTTGACGGATGAAAAGTCGAATGGACCTTCAAATTTACCACGATTTTACACACAAATTAATAGCTAGTGTTTAACATATGACAAAACATATGACCCATCAATTGTGATTAGTGAGCTATTACCAAGTTTCTCAGACTCATAGAAATACTCATTTGATCAAAATTGTCTCAAATTCGTTTTCAATAAATTTTTTTTCTTCTTAAAATGCAAAAAGAAAGAGAAATAGAAGATAACGTTATATTATGATTGGCCAAAACTGTATAAAAAAACTACTTTGAAATTTCATCTCGAAACACTTTTAATAAAAAGTTAAAAATACGTAACATACCAAATACCAATGTTTTAAAACCCCATTTTTTCGTTGATCCGGTTTAGTCGCCGGTTAAACCGCCAGGTCGAACTGGTTTTATACTTATGTATATTTCTTTTTATATTTAATATGGAATGTTAGATGATCACATGATTTACCCGACTTTATTTTTACATATGTTTGAACCGATTAAAAAAGATTAAGAATATATCGGTAAATATCTATAATATAATAATATAGCAAAAAATTAAAACAATAATCAACAATCTATATTAAAACTATATTAGTTCGTGTTTCTAAGGTAATTTATAAATCTAATTTACTGTTTTACAAAATTATAATTAGCATCAGTCTTTACCACTTCAACTTGTCAATTAAACTTATAAAGGTTGATGGGAAAAAAAGGTTTTGTTATATTTTGATAAAAAGTCATGACTCGGCCGGGTGTATCAAACTGGGTCCACCCGGGTCAACGGAAAACCGACGGTTCAATCCAGTTCTTAAATAAGCAAGAACTCGGTCACATTTGGCCCGGTCTCCGAGCCAGTTCCAGGTTCAACCGGTTGAACCATCCGGGTCAACCCGAGTTTTAAAATCCACAAAAGCTGTGAATTGGCGGGAACACCCTGACTCCGGGTGCATTTTGGCACCAGCCATTGTTCATCCAATAAGAATTATCTATAGAAAAATAATTAAATGCTCGTCGTAACGGTATATTTTTTTTCGCTTAACGATTAACGGTTTGAAAGATATTAATATTTGAAAAAAAGGATGAAAGTGAGTTTTTTAAAATTTTAGATTAATCTCATCCATTACATCAAATAAAGATGTAGGAAAAATGGATGGTTGAGATTAGTCGTTTGGTCCTCAAATAATCTTAGGGCCCGTTTGGTTTGTAAGTGGGTTTAGGATTTGGATTTGGATTTGGATTCAAATTCGGATTTGGGTTTGGATTTGGAGAGAGAAAATATATTATTATATATAAATAAATTTATTTTATAAATTAAATATCATATAAAAAATGACAACTTATTTGAAAATGGAAAAAAAATGAAATAATAAAAAAAAAAACAAGTACATAAACGTGTGGCTAAGAAGTCAAATGATCCACAAAAGTCAAAAATGACAGCAGGTATTTCAGAAAGCCACAAGAACTAGATGGGTTTTATCAAATACCTTATGTAAAGGTATCATCTACTATTTCATATCCCAAAACTTGAAACAAACAATTGTTTTCAAAAATAATTCCTTTCTTTCAATCTATATACCCCAAACAAACAGCCCATTACATTTAAGATAAAAACTAATGATTCTTATCTTTTTAATAATGAAGGGAAACTTCCCGCTTAGTTATCCAAAATGAAAATTGAATGACTTTAAACTTGATTCTATCCCACTTTATCATGAAATCCCAAATGCCTTTAACTGCCTCACGTCTCTCCCCAGTCACCACAAGAACTTCGCTAGCAATTTTACATTTTTAATGTCACCTTCTTCCCGTACTTGAAAAGTGTCTTTCACTAGTTTTCGTATTTATCTACAATGAAGTAGAATTTTTGCACCGGATTAAAGTTGTATACTTTTTTATGTTCAGTTACTTATTTACTCCACATACTTTTTATAATAGAAGTATAATGTTCGTAGGTACTACTAATTTACTAATGATATGGCAGAGGTTGAATTTGGTTAAACTTAGATCTCGATGTATAATTTTGGAACCAGAGAGATATGATTGAGAATGGTAAACTATCTACTACCGTATCATTTTTAATTTAATTATATGCTTCGTATGATAGAAATGGTATAATAGTCTCTGGCCATGTACGTCATTTTGCTGGTGGTTTTTCCTTTCTGGGGTGAAGTTCGTCCACATTCTTCCTAAGGTATGCGCATAACTTTCGTTAGACATGATTCCTATATGTATACTTTAAATCATGTATGGTGATTAGTAAATATATATCTTGTACGATGCTATCAGTTTTGTTTTCTATAGTCATCAATATCTTGGTATGTGCTTGCACTTGTATAAATGTTTTACACAACTAGGAATTGGTACTCTGTCTTTCTGTTTATGAATGCCACACAACAAATAGTTTTGGTTACTTACATGACATTAATATTTCAGTTCATGATGAAGTTTAATATACAAAGCTAGGGGCATACTGATATTTTGTCATTCAAAATAGAGTATACGAGTATATGTTATAGGTTCATATTGATATTTATTAAAGTCATTAGTAAAAGATGGACTATTCAATACTAACAATCTCATATTGTAATATAATGGATGCTAATGTGCTTTGAAGATTGGGATTAGGGTTGTCATTCGGGTTGACCCAGTCAAGTTCGGGTCAACTCGGGTCGGGTCAAGCCTCCAAAAAACATACCCGAACCTGACCTTGTTTAGAACTTGGGTCAATTCGGGTTGACCCGATTGACCAGAAT
This sequence comes from Artemisia argyi, assembly GCA_030686995.1. Taxonomy (NCBI): domain Eukaryota; kingdom Viridiplantae; phylum Streptophyta; class Magnoliopsida; order Asterales; family Asteraceae; genus Artemisia; species Artemisia argyi. The sequence continues at coordinate 146,645,920 of CM060686.1, forward strand.
ATGATTTTTGACCCGAGTTGACCCGAACCCGATCGGGTCGGGTCGGTTTTTATGACACCCCTACTTAGGATCCTTAGACCACTAAGTAATAGTCTAAAAACTTATTGTTTTTCTTTTGATCTATTCCTGCTAGATAAATGGTTTTTGAATCGATTGAACATGATAGTGTCATAAACATTTGACAATATATGAAATTGATTTAATCTTTTTGTATATTATGATATGTAGGGAATGATGGAACTGGTGTTTCGATTTTCAAGTGAAGATCAACATGTGAAACATATAACAGAGAAATGGCACTTGACCAATTCAACTAGGAAACCTCTATGGTGGACTGATGGCTACAAATTGTTATACACCATACATATGTTCTTGATACATTAGTGATTTTTGGAAAATCAAATATTGGCTGTGTAATGTTGATGTTTTATTTTTTGAATGAATGATGGATGAATTGGTGCTTTTAGTTTGTATATCTATGTGATATTAATTATATAATGTTGTTTCTAGTAGGTATTTGAGTTTTGAGTTATTAATTGACGAGTACAATTCAAGCCGAAATGAATTATGTAGCAAAATGGTACTGTATTTCATTTTCCTCATGGATTGTCCTGTGACTATATGGCGGATAAACCATAAAATTGAAACACACTTTCCCACCAATTAATATACAGTATTACACACCAATATATTTAGGGAAAATTTACTCACGGATTACACATGATTGAATTGTAGGTATTTTTGTGGTCTCTTATGAAATCCCACGAAAAGATGTACCCACGAACATAGCATAACCACCCACCAAAAATAGTGTGGGAAACATACCCACCACGTGAAAATTTTGTGGGTAAAAATTAGCATCGGAGGTTATACCCATGTATATGGTTTTGTGGGTATTAGCAAGTTACCCACGAATTTGAGTCTTTTAGCCACGATTTTCGTATGTGGGTAATCGACAGATTTTTTGTATTGAAATACATAGTTGGTCCCTAAACTTTCCACGAAACATCGCCATGCACCTTAACTTTTGAAAAACGTCTCCGTGCGTCCCTCCTCAAGTTTTTTGAGGCCGATTGCGTCCTTTGACCCATTTTTCGTCGGTCAACGACATTTTCTGCCATTACATTTTGTTTTTAGCACAAGGGTAATATCGTCATTATGTAATACCGTGTGCTAAGTCACACGCGGTATCTGCAGATGCTACAGTAATTATATGATAATAAAAGCTAAACCTATTCACCACTCATCCCTAAACTCTCCTATCTCATCAAATCTTATCCTAAAGTATTTCCGATCAAATCTTAAGAATGGCGCGATGCGGATGTGGCAGGTGGGCGGTCCTAAGGACCTGTTGGAAGAATGTCAACGCCAGAAGGCGTTATTATGATTGTCCGGTGGAGGTGCGTTCATGGCATGGGTTGGTTTAAGTTAAAATGTTACGTTTAGTTTAATCAATGTTTTAGTCTAATGGCTGTTTTTTGATTACATGTTTATGTTCAAGTTACGAGTATAAGCACCAAAGTCTTGATTTTAGATTATTAATTTTTAGGGATCCACATGTCCCTTCAATGGGTGGTACGATCCACCAATGCCACCAAGAGCAAAGGAGGTGATCCTCTACTTGATGAGGCACATTCACCGTAATGAGACGACATTACAAGAATGCCAAGCATGCCTATGGCTGAGACATTGGAGGCCGTCAATGCCCGAGACAATGCAATCGAGCTAGAGGCTGCTCACCAAGCAGCTGTAGCTGAGCTCCATCCGGAGAAGGAGAAAGTTTACCGCTTGAGGAACTTGTGTGTTGTATCGTGGATACTCATTGTTTTAGTTTGCATATGGTGTATGTAGTGTCTTTAGAAAGAAATGTTTTTTGTGTTTTGCAAAGCTTTCTAGAATGTAGAATGTATGTAAGCGTTATTGTAGGTGTAGGTTGTTTAGTGTTATATGGAAGCGTCATTGTAGGTCGACTAGTAGAAAGCTTTCACTTCATCAAATTTTGGTAATTGGATATGACTAATACAAAGCTTTGACTTATTTGCTCTCTGTCAAAATACAAAAAATATCAGCCAAGTAAGAACTCAAGCATGATATGATTTCTTACATAATGCAAAATGGATATATTTCTAAATGCATAAAATTTAGTAGTCTACATAGTTCAGAAACACACATTCTTAAAATATAGTTCAGAAACACACATTCTTAAAACATAGAAAATATTGTCTAGGAATTACATATTGGATGAAAACCATTGTCTTAGGAATTACATACACAAGCAGCATTCACTTGACTTCCAGCAACAGACTGGTGGACACTTGCTTGTTTAGTTGCTTCGAAGTTGTTACCTTTACCCTTTCTCTTCTTCTGTGATGAAACTTTTGGCTGGGATGAACCTGTTTTTTGAGACTGTTGTGTACTGGCTTGATTTGTAGTAACACCTCCTTGCCCAAGACATGTTTTCTGTGGAAAACTAGAAGGGGCTTGAATAGTTTTACGTCCTTTTAAAAGTTTATTATCAAAAATATTTTGTAGTTTATTAAAAACTTTTGATTCGATCTCAAGTAAATTCAAATGACAACCTATATAAGCAATTCTAATCTAATAATGAAAGTATTGAAATGTAATGAAGAAAAGATAGAGTTAGAAAGATCAAACCACAACACGCGAATTTATAGTGGTTCGGCTACAAGGACACCTTCCTTGCCCTACTCCACTCCCCGAGTACCACACTCGAGAGTTTTCTTCACTATGTCAACAAACTCCTTATGGTGGAGAAACCTTACACTCCTTGGCTTACACGAGTTAACGACACTAAGCTAAATGTCGAGTTCTAATCGTAGCTAGAACCAATCTACGACTTCTTCAAGGCTTCACACCTTCTTCACAACTTCACAACTTCTTCAAGGCTTCACACCTTCTTCACACCTTCACAACTTCACACCTTCTTCTATGCACAACTAATTCACAACTACTAAACTACTTTACAACACACCTAGTTTCTACAATCAACAAATTTACATAACACCTTTACAAATATCTAACACAACTACAATATGAAACTAGCTATTTACAACACTACTACAATTAGATGAATGTAGAAAAGTGTTCTTCTTCTTGCACTTGAATGGATGAAGCTTTGGATCACTTGGAAACAAAGACTTATGAATTATATGATCAAAGGATTTTGGATCTAGAAATGGAGGTTGGATCAGAAAGTTTATAGTGCAAAAAGGTGAGAAAAATGTGTGAAATGATCCAATATTTATAGGGTCAGATTTTACTGTTCTGGAGCGTGCCGGTCCCCTTAATTAGGGGCCGGTCCCCTTAATCATTAAGGGGGCCGCCTAGTAAAATTAAGGGGGCCGCCCTCCTGAACGTTGGAAAAGTTTTTCTGGACAAAATTTGCCCTTTTTGGTTGGAAATTTGAAATCATATCTTTGTGGTTTAATATAGCATTACCAAAAATGATTTACAAATATATATAAAATGTTTATATCATTTTATAAGATGTTATGTCTTAAGACAAAATTTCCTTTGATCATGTAATGCATAAGATGCTTAGTTTATGCATACCTTAAGTGATATAAGATGTAGAGGTAAATATTTGTTACCAAATACTTGTTTACGTCTTAATCTTGACTTAATTTGATTTGAGTTTTGTGATTATCAAAACATAGGTTTATTGAGAGATATTAATAACCTTTTTAAACATTATTTATATCAACATTTTCTTGTTGTGTCCAGCATTGCCACAAATTCCACAAACTACACTCTTACTAGACTGTGACAACTTACTTTCTTTATCATTATCATCATTTTCTGTAAAAGCCCTAGTTCTCTTCTTTTGTGGCCTACCCAATGGTTTATGATGCTTAGGTGGAAGAATGGTTGTAGGCACATTTGACTTTTTCCAATGTTGATATCCCCTGATGGGCTAGATGTGGTGTTTGTATGTTTCCGCCCATGTCTTAAGCAAGTAACATGGATGAACCCATGATTCTATAGATCCTACTTCGATTCCATTGAACCTCATATACCGGTTGGCTACAATAGCATGTTTGCATGGCATACCTGTAAGCTCTCATCTTCTACAACTACAAGACCTGGCTTTAACATTGACCAACCGCTTTTCGCCCCCATCCACTAACCTGATAGTTATCTCCTTCAATCCCTAAAATGGAGTATTTATAAGCCTCTTTCTTATTGAAGTCTAACATGCGCGTTGCCTTTGGTGTAAACGGTCTCGGACACTTGCCAATTGTATGCATAACATTCACTATTCTCTGCGTACAATATGCTCTAACGTATTCTAAAGCAGTAATGATGGGTTGGTGCCAACGTCCCACAAGTTTCCCATTAAACACTTCACACATGTTATTAAGTAACACGTCAGAATGAGCTCTCCATACATATGTATATTACATGTTTTAGTAATACATAAAAAAATGTTGAACATTGTTGATAAACACAGAATTGTTTACTACCTGAAAAGTGCGACCTTGACCAATGGGCTGGTGGTATCTTATTTAACCAAGCATGTGCAGGTTCGCTAAAACTCTTGAATGCAAGCATTGCTGCAGCACATCTCCACAAATGTGACTTGTATTCTGCATAATTCCACTGCAATTTCATATTCTCATGGATGTACCTCAAACAGAATCTGTGTTCCGCACTAGGAAATACTGTTGCTAAAGCTGAAATTATACCCTGCAAAAAAAAACATCAATCAATTACTAATAAACCAATCATTTTTTAATTATATAACCGAATATAATCAATTATAAATTAACATCACCTTTTGTCTGTCGCTGATAAAAGTGTAGTGTGAATTTGGTTGCAAGTCAAGATCGTCTGCTAGACAATCAAGAAACTAAATCCATGAATCTTTGTTTTCAGCCTCAACAAAAACATAGGCTAAAGGGTATATTCCATTGTTGCTATCAATACCAACAACTGTAAGAAGCTGACCAGGAAATGGACCCCCTCATAAAAGCACCATCTAAACCCAACAACTCTCTTTGACAAGCTTTGTATCCTTCCTTCAAAGCACCTAAGCAAACATACATCCTCTTGAAAACTCTAGTTGGACTTGATGGATCTAATGCAGTTTGCACACTTATCCTAACTGTTGTATTATGATTTGTTTTCTGCAACTCTTCAACATAGTCCCGCAAAATGGTATATTGCTGCTTATGATCACCCCTGATCTCAATTTATGCCTTGTTTTTTTGCCCTTAATGCCTTTTGCATAGACACTTGGACTGCAAACTGTTTACTGAGTTGATCTTAAACAGCCCTGATTGGAATATTTGGATTCACTTGAACTTGGTCAAGTATTTGCTTTGAGAGAAACTTGTAGTAACAAGCTTTGATCTCTCTTGATTGCAAGCATTTGTGTACATCCTTGAAAGTTCTAACACTCCATACATCTTTATATGTATCTTTTGCTACATACAACAACCATGGGCAATGTGTTGGTTCCTCCTTTTCTGATCGCAAATAGACATCCCTTCCGCGACCTCTAGTTAACGCACCACTTTTCCTTTTTGGTACTGTTCCATGTCCAATACCTCCACTTGTACCACACGCTGGTATTGTTCTGATACACCTAGCCCTAATTCTTTGTTTGTCATTCTTAATGAGTTGCAATTTCCTCCGAGTTTGAATTGAATGTAGGTTGATCTTATCTTTCACTTCTTTTGCAGTTATAAAGGTTTGACCATAGAAAAAATACTTCTTCGTCTTCTTGTTGTGCCTCAATTAACTTTTTTTTTCTTGTATGCCCTCATCTTTTTCTTCCGAATTACATACTCAACCTCATTCTCAGAACCACTTGCAAAGTCAACAACAGTCAAGAGTTCTTGTATCTCATTTTTCTTAAAAAAAAATTATCTGGTATCTGGCTAGAACTACCTATACTGGGTATAGGTACCTTGTCAATCAATTTGAACATTTCAAACTCAACATCAGGCTCATCAAAAATATTCTCTTCATCAACAATAATGTTTCCATCTTGATTGTTCTCACTATCATCGACATCAGTCTCACAATTATCTGTTTCACTCACATTTTCATCACCTAACTCTTCATCAGTCTCAAATAAGTATATAGATTTACCTTTTTGCAAACGATCGACAGGTGTATGTATTTCATCATCTAGATGACCAAACTGTTGTTCAGTTTCACATACCTCTATAGGACTACCTTTCTAGCTATGGTCAACCATAACCAGACTATCTTTTTGGCTATAGTCAACACTAACCGGACTATCTTTTTGGCTACGGTCAACAGAAACATGACTATCTTTTTGGCTATGGTCAACAAAAACATGACTATCTTTTTGGCTATGGTCAACACTAACCGGACTATCTTTTTGGCTATGATCAATAGAAACAGGACTCCCTTTGTGGCTATGGTTAACACTAACCGGACTATCTGTTTGGCTATGCTCAACACTAACAGGACTATCTGTTTGCATATGATCAACATGTGTATCTATGATCAGCAAGGGTTCAATTTCTAGCACCTCACTAGATTCTACCAAAGTATTGACTTCCAAAGGTGGTTGTCTGACTTCACTTAAACCCTCTACCACAGGCTTTTTAACTATGATTTCTAAGAACAAATTTTTTGAGCAATATGGCACAATAGCAAGGGTTGCATTCTTCTTTGGTGCATCCACCTGAGAAATAACAGTCCTAATTGACTTTGGTGACATATCATCAACATCCAAACTTGTCTTATCGTTTTCAACATAAACTTCTATCATCTTATGTTCTTCAACATCATATTTCAATATTTCTAAATTCGCAACCTCACTTAAGCTATACAAACCATCGTCTAAACTAATACCAGGCTTAACAAAGTAATAATAATTATTTTGACCTAGGTCCTAACCCAATTCATACATAAGAACATTCAACTCTTCAACTGACACACTATCAACGTCAACCAAATCAACTAAACTTTTCATACCTCCATCGTATATTCTACCAGGCCAGTATTTAAAAACACCATTGTTATAAACCCTCATGCTAAACATATTAGATCTACCACCTGAAACATATCAACAGACCAAAGGACATTATCAATCCATAATAACAAATTGAAATATACCCCAATTAGAAATTCCAACGATTATAGCAACAAAACGTACCGTATTTTATCTTAGTCGAGTTGCACAGAACAGTATCATCAACTCGATAACCTGGATCTCTTCTTACTTTCCATAGAGTAAAATCCATGTTTTGAAATTACCAAAAATTTCACAATAACATGCAATGAGGGTTTGTGAATTGTGATAATTATTGTAACGAAAGTTTTGGGACGAATAAAAGAGGCCGTCTATGTGTTTATGGGGCGGGAAGAGGGATATGACATGTGAAAGTACTACGGAGTTGCTATACCGTAATTACATAATGACGGTATTGCCATTGTGCTAAAAACAAAATGTAATGGCAGAAAACGACGTTGACCGATGAAAAACGGGTCAAAGGATGCAATCGGCCTCAAAAAACTTGAGGAGGGACGCACGGAGACGTTTTTCAAAAGTTAAGGTGCATGACGATGTTTCGTGAAAAGTTTAGGGACCAACGATGTATTTTTGTCTTTTTTTTTTTAAATTTGCCCATATCCTAATTGATACGTGGGGATCGCACCAGGCTTTACCTCTCAAGGGATCTTGAGAAGCTTACAACCCCCACCAGGCAGTGTACTTGATCGTTGTAGTATAGTATAGTGACAAGTACCGGGGGATTGATCGTTCAGCTAGGAATAGTGTCGCTAGGATTAGAAAACCTAAATACTAGTTCTAAAGATGAGGGATGATTATTTTTGTATTTTTATATTTTTTAGAAAGCAAGTAAAAATCTCAGGTTTGAAGGATTTGGGCGGAATTAGTTGCTAGTCAACTAACTCAATACTAAAGATGCAATCAAAATAAAATACTAGAAATGAAAATAAACTAAATTAAACTAAGGTTGTGAGCAATAAGTGGAGAAGTTGTGTTTACTTAGATTTCACTACTCCCTAGATATCTTTTACACGTTAATTACTTGTTATAGTTGCGTGGATGACGGATTGTATTCCTTAATAACATTCATGGGGTGGCGCACTTAATTCCCCAATCCTATGAGTGCCTACTTCACTCCTATGTCGAGCCGGCTAAGAAGCTCCTAACATGGGATCATTAGAATTTACTCATGCATTAAATACAACCAATAAAACCTAGTGCACGTCAGTTCATGTTTCTTAAGACGTTCAAGCATGTCACCAATTGGAGATCTGCTAGTTTTCTTAAGCCTAACATCGAAATCATTCATCCAATACAACCATAAACAAGTAATCAACACATAATTAACATCCAGGTTTCATTAGATCCAAGCAAACACAAGATAGATCTAGCCTAGCATGATGGAATTAAGACAAGAACAAGATATAGACAACCAACACATAGACATATTGGTTGAATTAAAAGAATACTTATCTCAATTACACATGAAAGGGTTCAAGGGCTGAGAACCCTTGAAAAACCTGTAAAATTCGTACCAAGTTCGGACTTAGGGTTTCTCCAAAACTTCTCTTCTTTTAATGTGAAAATTAGAAAACTATATATAGGAAATAGGGTCTGACGGCGTCAAGAACAAATTTGTGACGCCGTCATCTCGCCGCCAAAATACTCCTCGGACTGCCTTGATCCAGATCTGACGCCGTCAAGTGTTATGTGTTTCCAGGCCGTCATGCATTTTCCTCTTGAAGCCCTACCTTGTGACGCCGTCAAATCTGTACTGGATCGTCATGGAAATTACTCTTGACGCCGTCAAGATTTTCTTCTTGACGCCGTCACCTACTGTTCCCAGTAAGGAAAATTAAGACTTTGGCGTTTTTTTCACTTTTATGCTCCAAAAATGTCCGAATTGCTTCCTTTTCCAGATTTCTCTCCCAAAGTACCTAAAATCACAAAAGAAACGATTTAGGGCAATATTTGATCAAATAAATTCAATTCCGGGCTTAAATGACCCCCTAAAAACGGTTTATTTTTCGCCTCATCATATACCCTTACACTTGAGATTTGCTTGTCCTCAAGCAAATGCGCTTTTATTCTAGTCAAAATACAAGTTAGGGGTCATTTAACACTAATATAAAAGTAATTACAACAAATAATCGTTCCACTAAAGACCAATAGACACGCACGGAGGTCATACACAAGCACCTCACAAATAGTGTTTAGATACTCACATCTCTCGGGTGTAATAAAGTATAAATTACAATATGGAAACGGAAGATATCTCTCACTACCTGTCATAGCAAAATAGATTACCATAGGCTTGGGAAAGGATCAAACCTCCACCACATGGCGTAAGCACCTAGGATAAACTATCAAAGAGGTCTTTTAAAGGGTTGTAACGTTAGGTGTAGGGATATGAAATACACGGTTTTGTTGGATAAAGGAAGTTTTACTGGTGGCGAGTTAACAATCTTGGTTAATTACATGTACAATGTGGCGTTGCTAAGCCAAGACTAGACTCGACTTAAGCTAATAAATGAAAAATAACAAAAACATAAAATGAACATAGAATGAAAACGGGATGGTAGTCCGTATGTTTTTTCTCTTTTCTTTTTTCTATTTTTTTTTTCTTTTTCTTGATTTTTTCGATTTTTTTTTTAGACATACACTCTTACCCTACCATCCAAAATAATACATCATAGGGAATGAACATTCCCCTTACACTTGAATTTTTACATACTTTACAATGAACTAATCTATTGACTCGAATTAAGAAAATCAAAACACTTGGAGCACTTTTAAGATTAACGTACATATGGGGGTAATAAATGATGTTCTTCCCCATTACTCCATAAAATAAGTACTTTACCCATGAGTCCCAATCGTCCCAAAACAATATGTACAAGGATATGACTCGACTTAGCAACCATGTAATCAATTAGATAGTTAACTTAGGGTTTAACAAATAACAATAATGCACTAAAGATGAGCGCATACACGGAAGGCTAAGGCGATTTGGTTGTACATTTAAGTGGGGTGTAACAAATTCTTCCTTTAAGTAAGATGCTTAAAGTTAGAAACGAAAAGATAGGCTCGGAGGGGTGTACTAGGGGTTTCGTGTACTAAAAATGAGTACAACGCTAAGGTGTGGGAGAAATTAGTTGACTTAATTAGCCAAGTAATATGACTTAAATGGTCAAGTAATTATGATACGGGTTTAACACAAGGGTGATCCTAATGCCTCTTATCATGTAGTAAATCCTACCACACGAATGTAGTCTCACTAGCGGTCTCGGGATGAATCACTAACGCAAGTTCTAGAATCTAAATGCTATCGGTACACTCATAAGCACTAATAATAAATGCTTTTCCTATCAAATCTAAAGGCGAACCTCACATATTTGGGTGGAAATTTTTTCTAAATATACGGTTATGTGCTAGTCATACAATCTCCTATCCATGAGACGCTTGCTATGGCTAAAGTTTCACTCCTAAATGTTGTAAAAAAATTTAAATTTGGCGCTAAAATTGCACTAACAAGTATTCCTCATAGTTTTATTACACATCTACCATTAAACAAACAAACTCAAGCGAAAGTGTACATGTAAGGTATCATCATTTTACCCTCCCCTTACACTTAAGATGAACATTGTCCCCAATGTTCAAGTAAAGAATGTAAAAGTGAAAAAGTAAAAAGAATGAAATCAAATACTCCCCTGATTCGCTCGGTATGGATAATAAGGTGGCCAGGTTAAATCTTCCTCCAAGAAAATGAACAATCAAAGCTTCCCTTCCAGATAAATAATCATCTTCTTGTCATACATAACCTGTAAATCCTGAGAAAATAGACAAGACAACCTCGCATAAAATCGGCGGCAACCTATATAAGTTACTAAATCCTAGAAAACAAAATAAGATATAATGCTTGTGGAATGAAGTTTGCAGATTTCCTGGAGATTATAAAACTTAATAATTCACAAAAACCATAAGACTCCGTTAGAAAAACAAAACTGGTAAAATTTCCAGATTTTTACACGTGACGCCGTCAAGAGTTAACTCGTGACGCCGTCAGAAGTGACCTGCAGAAATTCTTATGTTAAGTTTCCAGAAAATTTCTGGAAAAACTTGGTCCTACTTCCTGGAAAATCCTACAAAACTTCATTATGACTCAATACAAGCATTTGACTCTAACAAATACGAATATACATGTTCATTTAATATTGTGGAGAATCATGATCGGTTTGTTTCTTAAAAACATATTTGGGGTTTCCCCTTACACTTATCTTTTGCAAAAATACCTTTAGGTGGAGTTAAGACTAGGCCAAAACAACAAAGTAAAGTATTTCCACTATTTAATTGAGAAATATGATCTACCAACAATAAAAACAAAGCATGCATACGGAAGCAAATAACAAACAAACAAAAAATAAAATCACACAAAAACATGGGTTGCCTCCCAAGAAGCGCTTTTCTTTATTTACGAGTCTTGTATCTAGACTCAAGGTCATGGGTTACTACGTGACCTCATCGTTGGTTCCACTCTCTAGGTCGTCTTCTAAACCAGTCTTGTATTCCGGACCTAGTTGCAAGCATTATTTGTAGAAACCAAGCATCCTACTCTTTACATACTCTACTCCTCTACGTCTATCCTCTTCATTTCTATAATAAGCCGCTTGCTTGTGTTCTTTTTCTATATTAGAGAGGAGGCGGTATTGCTCAATTTTGTAGGGCATTTGATATGCAACCTCATCATTTTCCTCCTTGAATCTAACTATCCCTAGAGTCGGGTCATAACTCATCCTAGTGGCCTCAACAAATGGTTTTCCAAATATTACTTGGCTTAGGCAATCATCTATCACCGGACGAGAGTCTTCCACTATCATAAAATCGATCTCATAGGTGAGATTTCCTATAATCACATGCAATCCCTTTACTCTGCCTACAAAATTACTTATCAAATTCCTATCGGGCATCATCCTAAACTCAAGTTGTTTCTTCATCACCCAATTGTAATAAGTCCTAGTCATGATGTTCACGGGGGATCTAGGGTCGATGTAAGCTTTCCATATATGCATGTGCCCAATATTACATGGTATGTTAATGTTAGAGGGGTCTCCCATTTTGATAAGGGGTGTGCCAAGGATATATGGTCTCTCGGGACTATCGAATAAATCCTTATGGTATTCCCGTTCTTCCTTGGTGGGCATCTTATCAAAGTATTCTTCGATAGTTTCTACTTCTTCTAACTCTTCTCCCTTATTAACCTCAACTTCCCTACTCTCATCCTTAGTATTGGTTTCTACTCCAACTTCATCCTTGTCACTTTCTTCTATCTCCTTATCTATTGGTTTAATGGTGACAACATTGACAAAGTGGACATGTTTGGATGATGAGGGGTCCTTAATTTGGATTCCGTTATTGGTGTCCCTAGTGTCCTTCCTAGGTGTGGCTAACGCTTGGTTGTTGAGGGATTTCAACAAGTTGTCAATCTTGTTGGTCATCTCCGTTTGTTGTTGGTTGAATTCGGTTTCAAACCTAGCTATGCGAGCTTCTTGAGATGCCATGAACTTAGACATCAACCCTTCAAGATTGTTGGTACTACCATAATTGTTAGAAGGATTGTTGTTGAAAGTACGGTTGGAGGGTGGACCGTTTGGTTGGTAACGATTAGGCGGATTGGAAGAATTGGGTTGATTTTGTTTCCACCTAAGGTTTGGGTGATTTTTCCAAGAGGGGTTGTATGAATCACCGTAAGGGTTTGGCTCGGGCTTGAAAGTGTACCACTTATCTCCCGCTTCGTCGGTACGCGTGGATGCGTAGTCCGCAAAAGCTGTTCCGGGGAGTTCCACACAATCACGAGTGTCGTGGGGACCACTACATAATTCGCATGAAGAAGTGATTTTGTTCACTTGGCTTGAAGGCTTAGGAGCTTCGTAAGATTTCATGAGAAACTTGACTTGGTCCTCAAGTTCCATGATCCTACGGTCGGGAGTGCTAGAATTTTTCGTTGGCAAAGATATTGCCTTGACCGTTTTGTTCAAATCACGGGGATCATTCCAACTTTCGTTGTCATAGAGAGCAAGATCTTCTATGAGTTCTCATGATTGTTCCGCACTTAGATCACGTAGCTTACCACCGGCCGATTGGTCAATGGCTCGCCTCGTGGAGAGATCGATATGGTCATAAAAGATTTGGACTTGGAGCCAAAGATCTATGCCATGATGAGGGACTTTTTGGAGTAAGTCCTTGAAACGAGTCCATGCTTCATAAAGAGATTCATTTTGACGTTGTTGGAACATCAAGATGTCATTTCTAAGCTTAGTAGTTCTCCCCGGTGGGAAAAATTGAGCAAGGAAACGAGTGGTGAGATCATCCCATGTGGTGATGGATCCTGCGGGTAAACGCTCAAGCCATTGACTAGCTTGATCCCGTAGAGAGAATTGGAATAGGCGTAATCGGGTTGTCTCTCTAGTTTCAACATCTATGTCTATGGAGTCTACGATTTTAAGGAAATCCTTAAGATGTTGGTTTGGATCTTCGGAACGAAGTCCATGGAATGCACATCCGCTTTGCACCAACCGGATGGTGTCGGATCGCAAGGGGGTCACATTGGCTCCGGTGAGCTCAATGGTGTTTCGGTAGCCTTGGTGGCTAGGTCGGGAATATTCTCCTAAGGTTCGGGGCCTAAGAGGTTCTAGTGGTGGGTTTTGTTGTGGTGGGATGACGGGTTCAAAGATGTTCCCATCGTCCATGATGTCGGGTGGTGAAGAGTTACGAACAAAAACACAAAGAAATAAGATAGACTAAAGAAAACCTAAAAATAAAAATAAAATCTTACTAGAAAGGAATCTAGCAAGTAGACCTAATAAAAAGAGATTCTAACCTAGACAATAACTATTCCCCGGGCTGCGGCGCCAAAAACTTGATACGTGGGGATCGCACCAGGCTTTACCTCTCAAGGGATCTTGAGAAGCTTACAACCCCCACCAGGCAGTGTACCTGATCGTTGTAGTATAGTATAGTGACAAGTACTAGGGGATTGATCGTTCAGCTAGGAATAGTGTCGCTAGGATTAGAAAACCTAAATACTAGTTCTAAAGATGAGGGATGATTATTTTTGTATTTTTATATTTTTATATTTTTTAGAAAGCAAGTAAAAATCTCGGGTTTGAAGGATTTGGGCAGAATTAGTTGCTAGTCAACTAACCCAATACTAAAGATGCAATCAAAATAAAATACTAGAAATGAAAATAAACTAAATTAAACTAAGGTTGTGAGCAATAAGTGGAGAAGTTGTGTTTACTTAGATTTCACTACTCCCTAGATATCTTTTACACGTTAATTACTTGTTATAGTTGTGTGGATGACGGATTGTATTCCTTAATACCATTCATGGGGTGGCGCACTTAATTCCCCAATCCTATGAGTGCCTACTTCACTCCTATGTCGAGCCGGCTAAGAAGCTCCTAACATGGGATCATTAGAATTTACTCATGCATTAAATACAACCAATAAAACCTAGTGCACGTCAGTTCATGTTTCTTAAGACGTTCAAGCATGTTACCAATTGGAGATCTGCCAGTTTTCTTAAGCCTAACATCGAAATCATTCATCCAATACAACCATAAACAAGTAATCAACACATAATTAACATCTAGGTTTCATTAGATCCAAGCAAACACAAGATAGATCTAGCCTAGCATGATGGAATTAAGACAAGAACAAGATATAGACAACCAACACATAGACATATTGGTTGAATTAAAAGAATACTTATCTCAATTACACATGAAAGGGTTCAAGGGCTGAGAACCCTTGAAAAACCTGTAAAATTTGTACCAAGTTCGGACTTAGGGTTTCTCCAAAACTTCTCTTCTTTTAATGTGAAAATTAGAAAACTATATATAGGAAATAGGGTCTGACGGCGTCAAGAACAAATTTGTGACGCCGTCATCTCGCCGCCAAAATACTCCTCGGACTGCCTTGATCCAGATCTGACGCCGTCAAGTGTTATGTGTTTCCAGGCCGTCATGCATTTTCCTCTTGACGCCCTACCTTGTGACGCCGTCAAATCTGTACTGGATCGTCATGGAAATTACTCTTGACGCCGTCAAGATTTTCTTCTTGACGCCGTAACCTACTGTTCCCAGCAAGGAAAATTAAGACTTTGGCGTTTTCTTAACTTTTATGCTCCAAAAACGTCCAAATTGCTTCCTTTTCCAGATTTCTCTCCCAAAGTACCTAAAATCACAAAAGAAACGATTTAGGGCAATATTTGATCAAATAAATTCAATTCCGGGCTTAAATGACCCTTTAAAAATGGTTCATTTTTCGCCTCATCACTAATGCAAGACTAATATTCAATGAATAGTAAGTCATCCTATAAGTCTTTGTGTTTTTAACTTTTTTCTGACTTGTCTGTTTCTGATGAGGAAAGATCATATTTAGAGCACAAGGTGTAATCTCCCCGTTCTTGCTCGCCGTCCTAGTTGGCAAAGACAACGGCGAGCCGTTGCTCGCCTCCACACCATAAGAGGCTCGCCGTTGTTTGTCGTTGGAGAACTCCCCGTGGCCACGGCGAAGGTGAAAAAGTGAATGTGGCAGGCTTTTTGATTTTTAAACGTTGTATAACGTTTTGTTAGGAATACAATTATTCCTATAGAAGACTCGGTCACCTAATTGATGTAATAGCATTTTAGTTAGCTCGTAGTTAGTATTTATCGTATTAGTTAGTACGTAGCTTAGTATGTAAATAGTATTCGTAGAGTGGGTCGGGTCTTTACCCACTGTCAGCTCACTCTACAGCTCGTTTCATGGAGCACAAGTAGTTGTAGTATATATACCCTCTCCCACCCAAAGGAGAGGGTTGGACCTTTCATTACAAGCTAATGCACTTTCATATTTCTCTCAAAGGCTTCCAACACTCTTACTCTCTCTCTCTCTCTAACTTCTCTCTAGATTACTTCATTTATTCGATCCATTCTACACAAAACCATACGTGTTTATGTTTATGAATATTCTACAATTGGTATCAAGAGCCAAGGTTTCATCTTAGGGCCTTGTAGAATCGGATTTGTTGTGGTTTCGTGTAGTTTTGTGAGTTTGAAGTCACTTTCTTGTAAAACATCTTGGTTTGATCTTTCTTGTGTTATTTGACATGTTAGTGATGTACTTTTATGATCATAGGTGTTAGTTAAACATTGTGTTTCAGTTGGCTATACCATATCTTTAATCTATTTGAAGTTTGGACTTGAT
Organism: Artemisia argyi; assembly: GCA_030686995.1. Classification (NCBI taxonomy): domain Eukaryota; kingdom Viridiplantae; phylum Streptophyta; class Magnoliopsida; order Asterales; family Asteraceae; genus Artemisia; species Artemisia argyi. Next base: position 146,662,181 of record CM060686.1, read on the forward strand.
TTTGGGCGTATTTCATAGTTGCGGTTAAGTCTACTCTTGCATTGCTTGTCTGCGTTTAGTTCCTGATCTCTGCGGTTAGTTTGCTGCGATTACTATTTTGGGAATACAAACAAATCGCAAGGAAAGTGACAGATTTAGATTTTTGTATACTGCGATTAGCTCTTGCGGTTAAGTGGTGTGCGGTTAGTTCATTGTGGTTAGCTTTATGCGGTTAAGTGGTCTGCGGTTAGCTCATTGTGGTTAGCTTTCTGCGATTAAGTGGTTTGCGGTTAGATCTTTGTGGTTATCTCTCCTGCGGTTAACTCCCTGCGGTTAGTCACTCTCTGCCGTTATCTCACCTTGTGGTAAACTCACTTTGTGGTTACCTTTCCTGCGGTTACCTTGCCTGATCCTACGGTTAATTCTGTTTGACCATAGCTGACTTTTTACGTCGAAACTTCAAACGGTCATAACTTTTGAACAGTAACTCCGTTTTCAGCGAATTAGCTATCAAAATGTCCAGAACAGGCTGAATATTGTGAGGTTTTACCACGAAGTCGTGAAACGAATTTTTCGAGGCCCAAATCACCTCCGGAGTGAAGTTATTGAGGTTTTAAATTTTTAAACCAAATTTTCACCAAATCTTCGAGGCCAAACTTGCATCTACCAAACCAAATCAAAGCTAAACAACATATAACCTTGTCATAACAAACAATCACCACTCTTAACTTACAATCACTGCTATGGAATTTTCGTGCTCAAATTCTAATGACAATGTGCTTCATCAGCCAATCAAATTGCCCGAAAATGCAAAGGATAGTCGCATTGAATGTTTTCAATCACTCCATTCACATCTCAAGGTTCTCTTTGCAAAACCTGGATACTTGGGAGGTTTCAATCGTGCATTCGCAACACTCTTTGGTCAAAATGTTGAGACCTTCACAGTCAAAATGACTCTACACTTAGATCAACTTCAACAACAACTTGAAACAGGTGAATTTTCTGAAGGTAGTTCTATGGCTGCATTCTGTGTGATCAACAACCAACTCCAAGCGTTCATTGATTCACGATTCACTGAGGAGTATGATCATGAGTGTCAAATGACGAAAAAGAGCTTTGCTACTCATACGGGAATTGAAGTTGGCGCCTTCAGAGTCACACTACTCTAACTCATGGGTAATGTGAAGGAGTACATTATGGAAAAAGCACAACACAAACTCAAGCATGAAGACAAGGTGAAGGCATGTTAGGAGCAATCAAGTGATAATATTGTGGATTCAGGTAAAGCATTGGATGCTGGGTCAGTTGTCACCAAAGGCAGATGATCAGAGACTGATAAGCTTGACACAACGAACAGTTCAATGACTCCTACACGTGATGTGGATGCATATATCAGACCGGTAAAAGAACATGTGTCATGTGCTAAGGTACTCGAACTGTGTAACATGATTGATGAACAAAAGATTCCTAACAAAGTACAACCGACAAACGATGTCGATTCAGATGTTGTTGAGATTGGAAATAGCAATGTTGACCCATGTGAACAACATATGAAACACAATGAAGTGTCTGTTGTACAATGTAGTGCATCTTCTGTTTTAAATGATGATTGTGTGTTGCATGAGAACACTGCCTATAACCCTGATGACTCCTTGACCACTAGATTTAATATCCTTAAGGATCAGGTGGCAATGTATGAACAACGTGCTAGATTTGAACTCACTGGACGTGAGCAGAACATGGAATGACAAATGCGTGCATACATATCTAAAAATAATCTTAAGCGAGAAACATTGAAAAAGGAGTTACAATCTTTGCAAAAACAACTGGATCAAACTGTTAAACAAAAACAAGAGATTCAGAAAGGCTTAAACACACTCAAACATGATTTCAAAGAAAAGGAAACAAAACTCCTAAATGATTTCACTAGTCTTAAAATCCTAAAAAATAAACTTGAGGATAAGTTATACACGCAAGGCCAAACCATTCAAACTGCTCAAATGATGCATAAACATAGGAAGTTGAGCGATGATCATAGTGAGAAGGATTCTACTAAGCCAAAAGCCAATTTCCTTAGAAGCGGTATAGGTGCACAACCGGCATTATATGATGCAAACATTATGCTTGAGCCTAATCATGCCCCACCTGATGCTACATCTGATGATGAGGGCAATGAGATAGAAGATACAACCAGAGAAAAACTTGCTGAGAAATTAAGGGATCCCCAGTGCATAGCTAATAAAATCTTGTACAATTATGATTACTCTGAAGATAATCAATTAGCTATCTTTGTCCCACAAAAGAAATTTACTCCAGAGCAAGTCTTCTGGAACATTGACATGGAAAAGATGCAAGCAGAAAGAATAGTGGGAAAAACACGTACAGTTTTTCGGATAGCAGGCCCAACGATATATCCCATTAACACACCACGACATCTTGTTCCTTTCACCCTCCCCACGGAAAATATGTCCTTGGTCAATTATTCGATGATTTTGATAAAACATGTAAAAAGAGAATAACACCAACGGGTATTACTGAAGGGGAAAGAGGTTTTGAGCAAACAAAACAATGTTACCTAACTGAAATCATGCCATTTTTCAAACTTCTCAAAGAACATTTTGAGGGCCTTAAAAATACCATTCATGATGATGTGACTCAAATGAAAAAGGTTTTTAAAGATGTGGAAAATGAGGGTAAACAATTGGCAATTGATCTTAAATACAGTGAAGTTGCGAGAAAAAAATATTCTCATCATGAATGAGAATTTGATTACTAAATGTGTTGCTCAGGACGTATTTTATACTGCTACTGATTCTTCGTTATCTGCCTGCCAATTTCATGAGATGTCTATTGCATTGACCTCTTTCCAGAATCGTGTTGTTGAGCTTGAGGGGGAGAATTTAAAATTGCGTGAGAAAATTCAAAACGATGACCCTGATAACATGGTCAGGCATTTGTCGAAACTAGAGGTTGATAATCTTAATTTGCAATTAAAGTGTCAACATTTAGAAGAACTAAAATCTCAAATGCCAAGACATCTTCGGATGCTCCTGAATTTGATGCATATTTTGAATTAGCCAAACGTGATGAAAAGATTCAAGCTCACACTAACACGATTCGGAACCTGAGGGTTCAAATTGCCCAATTGAAATCAAACAAGAGTGATGTGATTAGCACCCAAAAACCACAATCTATAGAATCTCAGAATTTTCAATTTCATGATACCATTAATAAATTGCAACATGAAAATGATTGGTTTCGTGCTGAAAATTCAAAAGTTAAACAACATTACAAAGAGTTATATGATTCAATTAAGATCACACGTGATATAAACAATGAAAAGATAACTTCTTTGCTTAAAGAGATTGAGAATCTAAAGACTCAGGTGAAAGGGAAAATGCCAATCATCACTTGTGATAACGTTGTTCAAAAGGTTTCTGCTTGTAAGAAGTACGCAATTGATGCTGTGAATATTCCTCTTCCCCTTAGGAATAATAAGTTAGTTCATAGAGACTATCTTAAACATCTTAAGGAGTGCGTTGACTTGCTTCGTGAAACCATTGAAGAGGATAGGATAGCAAAACCACTTGATGATGCTATTGTAGGTGCCTGCTTTCTCACTAATAGATCTCAGGAACTCTTAGAACATGCTATTGGTACATGTCCTAAAATTGATAGCAAGCGAGATAGGTCTACTGCATCATCATCTATGACTAAGAACAAGCATGTTACCTTTGAGGTACCCTTGGAAACTTCAGATCCCAACACATCAAAACATGTTCAGCAACCGGAAGTGAAAAAGACTAAAATTCCCATTAGTCCGTCTACAGGAGTAAATAGTAACACTAAAGCTAGAGAGTTTAAACCAAGGAAAAATAGAAGGAATTATAGGACTTCACCTGCTAAAAGTGTTCCTAAAGAGAAAAAAGACGACCACATGAGGAACATTAAGTCCAACTTGAGCAAAATGAGTCATAATTCAAAACCTAATTCACGTTGCAAAACATGTAATGAATGTATAATTTCGAGTAATCATGATAAATGTGTTGAGAAATTTCTGAAGTCGTTTAACAAAACTCCAGTTAAGAAAGTTCAGAGAGCTAAACAAAGTAAGCAAATTTGGAAAGCAACAGGTAAACTGTTTGCCAATGTTGGTTATCAATGGAAGCCCACAGGAAGGAAATTCACTTTAGGAGAACAGTGCCCTTTAACTAGGATAACCAACTCTAAAGTAGTGCCTATTAAGGAATGGAAGCCAACTGGTAGAACTTTCCCTTTAGAGACCCAATGTCCTTTAACTAGGCCCATTGCATCTACTAGTGAAATTTCCACCATTGAAACGAATGCACCTAAGGTCTTAGTAGCTCCAGAACTTGTTTGCACTAACCAACTGGAACCCAACTCAAATTGGGGATCCGACGCTCCAAATTTTCTACTCTCGTCTGTTTCCAAATGCAGGTCGTACATTTCGTCCTTTGATATTTGGACTCAGGCTGCTCTAAACCTATGATTGGGGATCGCTCAGGGCTCGAGAATTTCGTGAATGAGTTTATCGGGACAGTTAGATTCGGGAACTATCATTTTGGGGTAATTATAAGTTATGGAGATTATGTTTCTGGTGACAGCTAATTTCCTGGGTATACTAAGTGGAAGGACTTGGGCATAATATGTTCTCTGTTGGTCAATATCTTGATTCCGATCTTGAAGATTGCCTTCAGAAATTACACATGCTTCGTCTGAGAATTGGATGGTATTGATCTTCTTAAAGACAGTCATGGCACAAATCTATACACCTTTTTCCATCAAAGACATGAAGTGGTCCTCTCCTATTTGCCTTCTCACAAAGGCCTCAAAGAACAAATCGTGGCTATGGCAACAAAGTTTAATCACTTGAACTTTGGTACCATCAATGATCTTGCTCACAATGTTCCTGTATGAGGTCTGCCTAGTTTAAAGTTCGAAAAAGAACATTTTCATTCGGCTTGTCAACTGGCAAAAGAAAGAAGCATACTCACAAATACAGAACTGTCAATACCATCATGGAGGTTCTTCACACCCTTCACATGGATCTATGTGAACCAATGTAAATGCAAAGCATAACTGGGAAGATGTATGTTCTAGTGATAGCCGTCGACTATTCTCGGGTAACATGGGTAAGGTTTTTAAGAACCAAGGACGTGACTCCAGAGGTTATCATAAAACTCATCAAACAGCCACTAGCAAGACTCAACAAAACCGACGGAATCATCCGGTCAAACGATGGAACAGAGTTTATCATCAAACAACTCGTTCAATTTTACGAAAGTATTGGCATCACCCATCAATAAAGTATCCTATGCACTCCTCAGTAGAATGGAATTGTTGAAAGACAAAACTATTCTCTTGTAGAAGCTGCACGAACCATGCTAATATTCTCCAACGCACCGATGTTTCTATGGGCGGAAGCAATTGCTACAACTCGTTACACCCAAAACCGACACTTGATACATACTCTTCACAACACAACTCCAAATGAGCTGATTCATGGCAAGAAACCGGATCTCTCTTTTCTATTTGAGTTTGGTGCTTTATGCTACCCTACGAATGACAGTCAAGATCTGGGAAAGTTAAAAGCTAAAGCTGATATTGGACTCGTCGTTGGTTATGCTCCAGATAGTAAAGGATACAGAATCTACAACAATCGAACCCGATAAATCTTGTTAACCGTTCACATCACATTCTTTGAGCTGACTGAGCAAATGGCTCATGTACACATCAGTGCAGGACCCGCGTCTAAACGTTTGTCCCCTGAACCAATCTGTTCAGGCCTTGTACATTATTCCACGCCTGCAGTACTTTATGTACCTCCTTGAAGTGAGCATTTGAAGATCTTATTTGAACCGATGTTTGATGAATAATTTGAGACACCTACTGATGATACACCGACACCACCAGCTACCGCTGCTCCGGTTCTGTACAACTCAAATGGTTCATCAGTGTCTACTTGAATTGATCAAGATGCTCAATCTGCAAGTTACTCACCATCATCTTCAAACCTTCAATCTCCTTCAGTACATCAAGGCACTGCAGTCGACTATTCTTTTGAAGTGAATTCATTTGCTCCTCTTGAAGATACTCTGTACTAAAACCTGTTTGCTCATGAATCTTCTTCTGAGACATCCTATTCAAGGAATACAAACGCGGCTTCTTCATGTTCCTACCTACATCCACATGAACATCTCAGAAAACGAATATAGGATCATCCGATTGACTACATTATTGGATATCCTTCTCAACCGGTGTTCACACGAAGGAAACTTACCACCCATGCCTTGTGGTGTTGTTATAATTCCATACTATCCAAATTCGAACCCAAAGATTCCAAGACTGCTATCTCTAAAGACTGTTGGGTTAATGCGATGCAAGATGAAGCTCACACTTTCGATCGACTTGAAGTATGGGAATTGGTACTACCTCCAGACTGTGCAATGATTATAGCTCTAAGTGGATCTTCAAAGTGAAACTTGATGAGCATTATGTCGTTCTGAAAACAAGGCAAGGCTTGCTGCTAAGGGATATTGTCTACAGGAAGGCATTAATTTAGAGGAATATTTCGCTCTGGTTGTTTGTATTGAAGCTATCAGAATGTTTCTCGTCAATGCTGCAAGTCAGAACATGACGGTCTATCAAATGGATATGAAAATTGCATTTCTAAATGGCGAGCTGAATAAAGTTCTTTATTTCAGTCAACCGGAAAGATTTGTATATTTTGATCGTCCTAACCATGTCTATCGTCTGAAAAAGGCTCTCTTTGGCCTAAAACAGACGCCTAGGGCATGGTTTGATACACTGTCAAAGTTTCTCCTAAGGTGTGGTAAAATAAGAAGAGAATGGGGTAGTGGGACTTTACTTCGTGAGGACAGAATTTCGGCTGGCAGATTTCTTCACTAAGGCTCTCTCAAGAGAATGATTTCAATTTATTCTCCAGCGCTTCGGAATGAAGAGTCCTTCGCCAGTATCTCTCAAACGTCTTCAGGAAGAAAATGAGGAGAAATGGTTTTGCTTCACATATCCTTGTATATATCTTATACCATAAAGAAAATAGAAAAATATAAAACCTATAAAACCCATAAAAATCAGAAAAATCATAAAAATCCAAAAATATTCTTCTCACGACATGTCTCTTGTGTAATCAATATTATGTACGTTTCTAGAAATGTCATTCAATAATGACACGGAAACATACATATGCTTGAGCAAGAGTTTTTCGGTTTCAAATAAAGTTTTTTTTTTTTTTTTTTTTTTAACATGTCGTTTCTCAAAATATTCTTCAAAATAATGGCTTGTAGTCATTTCAGGCTACAACCCGGACTTCAAAAATATGGCTTGCTATTACTTCAGATAGCAACCCGTTTTTTTCAAAAATGAGAAAAACACGTCGCCAAAAAGACGGTTGTTCCTAGCAAAGGGTGCCGTTCATCCGAGCGTGAATTACTTTATATTTATGCACCCTCGATCTAATGTACGTTTAAGTGCATTATTTCTTGATAAAGAAGAGAAGTCTTCTTTTTATCGCCAAATACTTTCTCTTCTATGATTTTTCCGGAAAGTATTTATGCAAAACTTGGTGGTACCATGAGATTTTGATTGACAATCAATGTGAACTCACACTTTGATAAAATTTTCACTCAATCAATGACTTTAATATTTTATGAAAATATTTTTTAACATCCGTCATTGATTGAGGGGGAGAGTGATTTCTCAAAATTTTATGTATCATCAAAACTCCCCACACTTTGTACAAAAATCTTGCAACAATATACTTTGTGATGGTTATGTGTCAGAATGAGAAATTTTTAAAGGGTTTTCGTTAAAAAACTTCGAATCTTTTGTAAACTCTTCAAATCTGACTCATAACAACCTCCCTCACTGTTTGAGGGGGAGCAAGAAAAAGTTCCTTGTATCAGAAAATATTAAAAATTAACCGCATTTCTCTCCCAAAACGTTTTCTAACTTATTTAAATCAATTGGGATCCAAAATCTCAAAAGATTTGAAATTTTTGATCGGGGGAGAGAATGTGATTTAAATATGAAATCTGATAATCAAATGTGATCTTTTGGACTCAATAAATGTGCTCCCACATGTGTGCTAAAATCTTTCGAATATCGAAGCACATATTGAGGGGGAGCAAAAGGCGTTTGTGGTTGTTATACCAAAGACCGACCATTTATCTTTATGCATGGAGTTATAAGGTTGGTTAAGGTTAGGTATGAGTTCCCATGATCCACCAGAACCGGAAGGATCTTCCCAGGGACAATCCATAGATAGATTAGAAGTCCTTAGGAATGATATGTAAAAAGGAGAAAAGTGAGAAAGGGAAGAGTGCGGACTGAGATAGAGCTAGGACTGGAACAAACCCAATAAGGTTCTAGTGGTGAAATCTCGGTAAGCACTGAAGGGGTTGAAGAATGAAAAAGAAATGAAATGAGAAAGGGTGAAAAGAAATAGCCCTCCAAATATTCAACCTTAGGGCAGAAACCGGGTTCAATTCACAATCTACTAGTGGTTACTAAGGTAACACTAGTATTGAAGACAAGACGTCATGGACCCAGTGACGCACTGCACTAAACTTCCTAACCACTCAAGTTCTCTTAAAAGAACTTGTTTCAATCTCACGGGGAACCCTGTGCAATGTATCGACCGCTCATTGCGAGCTATGATTGATACCTAAAACAGGAGACGCCTCCCCAGTCTCCAGGAGCGGATCAAAATGCACTATTGAGTCTAGAGCCATGAGATCATCCATAAATCTCGTTAGGACACAATGTGGAAAATAAGATAAAATATTTAGAGTCCTACGCATTATCCTTGTGGTATTGCCAGAACATCCGAGTGATATGAAAATATTCACAATGAAGATGGAAATCCTTCTAGAGTGAACATCACTCAAGCTCTTGGTAGGTGACATGTGAGATCCATCTTGGATCAATGATCAAGTGACAACTGGATAGCAACAATGGTGCGATTCAAAATTGAATCAAACTTGTTCCAGGATATGGATTGACGGATACTTTTGCTAAAACCCGTCAATGTGCTCACAAACTAATTCGTCGAGCACATTGATTGTGTAATATCTTTCAAACAAAAGTATTTTTTATGGAAATGTGATTCAAAGTATAAAACTCTCGTCGTGTCTCAAAAATTTGTTTATCATAGGACACGCGAGTGATTTCACTAAATCTATTTCTCATCAATCCGTGAATATTTATTCACAGATTCACTCTATCGTGCTGTCTGCTTTGAGACGTTCCGGTATGAGAACATGCTAAGTATGAAGGTTCCAAAGTGGATTCTCTGGAAAATTCATTACTACGAGCTGGAAATTCCTGTCAAGGAGAGTCTTCTTTAAAAGAGACTCTACCTGATCACAGGTCGGTTTTCACAAAACCGGAGGGTAGTCTGTCCTCGCAGAACGAATGACAAAGCCATGTTCGTTCTCTATCTTTATTGCTAACTGTTTTATTTCAGGGGCACATATAAAGATGGCGTTGATGGCTCTAGTTTCCAGCTGAATCGGGTCAATCCATACCTCATGCTCACACATCCTCCACACTATCAATGAAGATGAGAGACTTGCTACAACACATGTTGAGAGACTACCAACAACGCTTCCGCAACTCTGATGAAAAAGTCTCCTGATCCACAACTCTAATGCAATGTCTCCAGATACAGAAGGGTGTGAGCATGATGGTCCTTTAGTCACTACATCACATGAAGGCAATACAACTATGGATGAGCTTGGAGATTTACTATGGCTGATGATCTCAAAGAAGCTCAAGGATCACACATCACAAAGGAATCCAAATCACAAGTTCGTTGCTTGAAGTACAAAGTGTGAAGTAAAGTGAAGAATCAGATCCTACGAGCTACAAAGACTAAAGAATGCTTGAAGATCAAAGAGCTTAATTTCCAAGGTGACCTCGCTTAGGGGGAGATTGTTAGGAATACAATTATTCCTATAGAAGACTCGGTCACCTAATTGATGTAATAGCATTTTAGTTAGCTCGTAGTTAGTATTTATCGTATTAGTTAGTACGTAGCTTAGTATGTAAATAGTATTCGTAGAGTGGGTCGGGTCTTTACCCACTGTCAGCTCACTCTACAGTTCGTTTCATGGAGCACAAGTAGTTGTAGTATATATACCCTCTCCCACCCAAGGGAGAGGGTTGGACCTTTCATTACAAGCTAATGCACTTTCATATTTCTCTCAAAGGCTCCCAACACTCTTACTCTCTCTCTAACTTCTCTCTAGATTACTTCATCTATTCGATCCATTCTACACAAAACCATACGTGTTTATGTTTATGAATATTCTACACGTTTAAATTAAAACGTTCGTCCCTTTGTTTTTGTTTTTTTTAACCCCCTAAAACCATTACATACTATCCCTATATATATTACATATTTCATACATTTCATTCCAAAAAACCTAACACATTTCATTCCAAAGCAAAAACAATGAGTGAATCATCTTATTCCGAAGTTAGTGACTTTGAAGAGATACATGAGCTAGAGCTGATTATCCAAGAGTTCGAAAACGAGCAAGAGTTGCAAAATCAAGCAGCCGGTCCTTCACATCGCCGTACATACATTCGGCGTGAACGTGATGTTGCTGAAGCACGTCTACGGGCCGACTATTTTGGTGATCAACCAAAATATCCTGAAGAGAATTTTCGACGTCGTTACCGTATGAGCCGTAAACTATTCTTAGAAATAGTCGAAGGTATTGAAACATATATTGACACTCATGATCCTCTTCCTGCTCATTTTGATTTCTTTAGACAACGACCCAATGCTGCGGGTGTAATGAGTTTTAGTGTGATTATGAAATGCACATGTGCCCTACGCCAATTGGCGTACGAGATATCAACTGATTCATTAGATGAGTATTTACAAATAGGTGAACACTGTGCACGTGATTGTCTAGATTTTTTTACTATGTGCATAATCCATTTGTTTGGAAAGGAGTTTTTAAGAAAACCAACTGAGGACGACGTTCGTAACTTATACCACGCACATAGCATGGTTCATAAGATTCCGGGAATGTTGGGAAGCATCGATTGTATGCACTGGGAATGGAAGAATTGCCCAAAAGAATGGCAAGGGCAATTTCACAGAGCTGATAAAAAATATCCAACTATAATGCTTGAAGCTGTTGCGTCTTATGATTTGTGGATTTGGCATGCGTTTTTTGGTGTGGCAGGTGCGAATAACGATCTGACCGTTTTATATAATTCTCCTTTATTCGACGACCTGATTGACGATATTGGCCCTCAAGTTCCGTTTGAAGTATACGGACGTACATTTAAAAATGGGTATTATCTAGCAGATGGAATTTACCCACAGTGGGCATCGTTTGTCAAGTCCTTTACTGTTGCAAACAACCCAAAACACGCCGCATGGAAAGCGAAACAAGAAAGTGCGCGAAAAGATATCGAAAGAGCTTTTGGTGTCCTACAAGGACGTTGGCATATTATTGCCCAACCGGCGCGTGCATATACTGTGGGCAAGTTACGGAGAATCATGTACTCGTGCATCATAATGCATAACATGATTTTGAAAGATCAACATTTTCATATAGCCGACGCTGCCGAAATATATATTCCGCCGACACCAAATATACAACAGTCATGGGTCGAACATTGCGCAAAGCAAAGAAGAAAAACCAAAGAACTACATAATAAACGCACACACTCAAGGCTTCAACTATGTCTCATCGAGCATGTTTGGCAACAACAACAATGGGAAGAATTTCAACGAAATAGTAATAATTAGGTTCGTTTTTTAGTGTCGTATGTGTTGTATTTTTTTTTTTCGTATTGTAACTTTTTTATTTGATGAAATAAAATTAGTATGTTTTGTTATTTTTTAGTATTTGTGAAATTAATTTAATTTATTTAATGAAATGAATAAAAAAATAAATGTGTAAGAGGTGAGGCCCTAATGAGGAAGTTGAGGTTTGTTGTTTGATGAGAAGGGGTTTTTTGTGGTTAGTTGAAGTTTAGGTGTTTGGTGATGTGGCAGGGTGGGACCCGAATGGGGAGGAAAGCCTTCCCATCTTCACCTTGTGCTCTTAGGCATAATAAATGACTAATCACCTCACCTCTCATTGCACTGTAGATGGCTAGAAAGCACTGTAGGTTTGACCAAAAACACTAGATTTGACCCCGTTATTTTTTTTTTTTGGTTTTAGTATATCTTATAATAACAAATGAACATGAAAGCATTGTTGAACACTGTCTGGCTAAGGTTAGAACTCATTTTTTTGTTGGTTCAAACATCGACTTAGTCACGGTTCAAATAATTGTTGCACGGGCTTATCAGCCAAAAGATACATAAACTCAAGTTCAAAGATTTGCACTCCATTGCTAAACAAAATTTAAGCTCATTATACAACTTTGTTGCTAGGTAGAACAAGAAATATCATTGATATAAAAAATATATTACATAAGATAATATGCTTTATTTGATTGATAACAGTCTATGTATCATATAAGTAATTAAAAGATAACAATCAAGCTATATCAAAGGAGGAGGAGTTGGTGATGGGGGGATTGGTATATCAGTTGTTCCTTCGAGCATCAGAATAACATTTTTGATCGAAGGCCTTGCATCTGGATCGTCTTGAATGCACAGAAGCCCAATTTTCACCATCTTTTCACACATATTGATATCTACTTCATCATCTCCAATCAGCCTAAATAACTCTTTGTTTAGAAAACAATTGTAAACCCAATTTGAAAGAGTTATTTTGTTATCAGATGGGAAGTCTATTTCCATCTTACCACTGCAACACAAAATCTCCAACAGTACAACCCCAAAACTGTAAATATCCACCTTGGTAGATATTAAGGTATTTTTGTGCCACTCAGGTGCAAGGTAACCTCTTGTTCCCCTAACATCAGTGAGCGTTCCACTCTGATTTGGCCTTAATAGCTTTGATAACCCAAAATCAGATATCTTAGCAGTCCAAGACTCGTCAAAAAGAATATTCTGGGGGTTTATATTGCAGTGTATTATACGAGTTTCACACTCTTCATGAAGATACAAGATACCTCTCGCCACATCCAGTGCTACTCTGACACGATCTTTCCATCCGATTTGTGTTTCCGAGTTAAAAAGAAGATCTGCCAGTGAACCATTGCTCATAAACTCGTAAACAAGTAGCTTTGTAGCTCCATGTATGCAGAAACCAAGTAAACGAACCAAATTCCGGTGATGAGTTTGTGCGATAGCAGTTATTTCTGCTCGGAACCCTCCTCCTTCAAACATCCTATGCAGTTTCTTCACAGCAATCACCTTCTTTCCATCAGCGATAAACCCTTTGTAAACTTCCCCTATAGAGTTTCTGCTTATTGGTTCAATAAAACCATCTGTTGCTTTATGAAGCTCATCGAACGAGAATGATCGTAGAGTAAAATGGTCACTAACCAATCCAAAATCAATATTTTCTGATATACTTCCGTATCTATGAGCATGCACTCTGTAGAAAAAGAAGCTAGCTATTGCCATAACCGTACACATAAGCGCAAGGAAAGCAAGTGCTATGCCTAGAATAGATACAAGTTTTTTCCTATAAACTTCTACAGTTTGTTTTGGGTTCGCTGAGGCTGATACTGGTTTGTCTGCGTCTTTGACTTGATCATCTGGGATACTAATTTTGATGAAGACTGTAGCTAATATGCTTTTATTATGCACTGCATAAATGATTGGAGCCTTGAGCATTTGGCAACTACCATTCACATATAGTCCTACCCAGCAATTGCAATCATACAGGCAAGATTTACTACAAGCTTCCTTGTTAAGATTCATCACCGAGTAAGGGAAGACTCCCAACTCCATATTTTCCAAGGCAGTAATATTGTATAAAAGCTTTGGCCCTGTCTGACTACAGGCTTCTTCATCGGTGAAGTTCCTGTAACAGCCAAGGAACTTTCCATTTGTTGTGTTGTCAGAAAATAAAAAACCAGGAAAGCAGTGACACTCAGCATTGCCAGCCGTGGCATTACAGTAGCTATTAACACCACAAACGCCTTTGGCACCACAGGGGTCATGTAACGCCAACCATTCAGTCCTTATATCTGTGAACTTACTAGAGGGAGTTGTGAATATGTGGGAGTACAGAACAAAGTTACCATCTGGATTTAGAGTGGCACGAAAGAGTACTTTCTCATTCTTTCTCGACTGTGACCTTGTAGGTTGATTTAATGCCCTTCGAGTCACATTATTCCCCAACATATACAGAGAGCCCTTACGATTTTCGAGATGCAATGCATATGCATAAGAAACAGTTCCAGTGGACCAGTATGCGTCCTCACGTGACTTGGAACTGTTTAGAGGGTAAGCCACAAGGTTTCCATCATACTGCATATACAATTCAAAATGACCACTTGAGTGATCTGAAGCCGATACACTAGAGATTAGTGTTTGCCCTGCATCAAGTTCTTGCCCTCCTAATATTGTATCACAAGGGTCGTTAAAGGTTTCCCACATGAAATTAGAGTGATTATACAGTACAAAATTGCCAGAATCGAGCATAGAAGCTGAGGTTGCCGGATCTGTCTGATAAGTGGTCAAGTTTTGCTTACCATAAGCAGTGTGCAGAAGCAACCAACCATCTACAGTGAGCTCAATAGTACTGTTTGAAGAGAGGGGCGGGTCATCACGATTTGCAGTCCAAACAACTGTGATATTTGGTTTAGTTGTCAGCCATATGCCAACTGCAAACCCATCATCTTGCTGATAGAAACCAAATGCAAAAAGACCTGAAGATGAGAGCCATGAAGAGTTTGCGTCTGTAGTCAATGAGGTACCTAAGCTGATATTACGGGAGATGGACTCGTCAACCAGCAGAGATCCTTCTGTGACTAGAAGGAAGAGTATCCTTAGGAAGATAAGTAACACCAATGCCATAGTAAAAAGGTGAGTGTGATGATGTTTATGCTAGAGAAGAGTGGCTAGTCCTATTTCTGCTACATATTCCTTCACAAGGACCCTACCAGGATAAAAAATATCTACTTTTACTGCAGCAGACAAGGCTTTATAAGGACTAGAGAGCAGTATTCAATTCCCAAGCAAAAAACACTGATTGTGCTACATTGACTTATTGACACCTTTGTTCGGCTTCATTAGCGCTCCCAGCCCCCAAGCCCCACCCAACTGCTATTACTATCAACAAGGAATCCATCTAGAAAGCGTGTGGTAAAAATGTGAACTTGCTAAAGTAGACTCATGCACATGAAAGTGGTCCATACGTGACAAAAAAGTCTTTTTACTTGTACTATTATAACCAAGTTGGCAAGTTGTGCTTACTTTGGGTACCAATCAACCTTTTATTCACTGAAACTTCACTACAAACTATCAAGACTGCCAATTGCAAGCAACCATTGCTCAAACTAAGCCTAAAGCGATGTGTTAATCAATTATTTTCTAGTAAGCATAGTAGTACTAACACTTACGCAGAAACAAAAACATGATAAGAAACGGCTTAGCATAGTATCATAAATGTGAAACATAACGGAACCAAATATGGCTAAGACCGTACAAAAAGTTCGTGTAGCATACTAAGGAAAATAGAAAGCTTATTTAACATGTTGCTGATCAATACGGATACATAACTATCTATGGAACAAAATAACTTGTAGAATGTGGATACAGTGAAAATCTAGCCAAAAATAAAAAATAAAAATTGTTCAAGTAATACCTATTTTCACTACTCTGTATAAAGCTATCACCTTCCATGCATTCCCGTCTTCATTTCCTTCAATGTGTAGTGAACTGAACCACGCTCACTTCTACACACTCCTCCCACCATACAAACCGAACCCATGAAAACGACCTAATAAAATGAAAGCAAATGGGACCTTGATTACTCCAACAACAACAAAAACAGTAGTACATACCAATATCATACAATTAAAGAACTAGCGGTATGATCATTGTTATTATATAAATGCATGTGATCATATTAAAACTTGTAAACTTTATAACAATAACATGTTATAATTATTAGAAGTTCCAAGATTGGATAACTAAAATTATATTAACCAACTATTAGGTTCATTATACATGTGACTGACTCTCGAATAATATGACAATTAAGAATTAACTAATGTCAAAATTGAGATTACCATGTAGGAATATGGTACGAACATCACTGGCGCCGATACATACTCATTTGAATGTCTGTTTAGTGTGAAACTTGTTTTTTATTACTACTTATTATTTTGAGGGTGTTTGTATTAGCTTTTTTACTAAGGGCTAAGTGCTTATTGTGTTTGGTTTATTTTCAATCTTACTGTTTTCAAGTTTTATGAGAAAGGAAACTGAAAAGAATAACAAAAGGAAAATAAAAGGGTTATCTCATATCTACACCACCCCTTATACCTCTTTTATTTTTTTAATATTATATTATGTACTTTATCATTATGTACATGTATGGGTGGTCCAAAAGAAGATAGCGACATGTAATGGTCATTTAATTTGTTGCGATGGTTTGCACTATACTGCGGATGGAAGACAGAGCATAACTTGGTTGGAGCTTCTTGGACTTATTATTAGCCAATAGACACCTAGGCAAAGATTGAAGATAGCGACACGTAATGCTCATTTAATTTCCTTTGACATGTAACGTATTCAATATAGCAACATAGCTTGATCATTCAATTTGACATATTGAGTTTTCACCTTTCATACAATAAATATTTGACAGTGTTTAGTCTATTTTGTTTAGTCTATTTTGCAATAAATTTTTGACGTGACATATATCTAACCCTTTTGAATAATTCTCTATATATATGAGTATGATTTACAATTCAAATAAATCACAATCAAATAACTTAGCAAATTCATCAAGTGGGGTTAACTTTGATTAAAAAGAGTGTTTCAACATACTTGAGATTAACTTTTGCACTTATTAGGTAACATCTTTTTGTATTTTCTTTATATGCATGTGTTGTGGATCCCCTAAATCGCAATAATCAGTTTTAGTGTTTCTGTATAGCGATACTGATTTGCATACTTGACTGTTTACGGGTCAAATAATCAGTTTTATGTTAGCTGCAACAATATGATTCTTTTAGGAAACTAAGATACACTTACCACTCTTTTTACATACTTTTCATCTACGTTTTCTCCTTGTTACTTGTTAGTATTGTATTGTAAGATAATTGTTTTGTTACTTGTTAGTATTGTATTGTAAGATAATTGTTTTAAATGTCCTTGTTGCTCATTTACGTACTAATTAATCAGAATTTTACACACGTTAACAACTGATTGCCCGATTTTTACAATTTCAACTAGCTCACATATATGTATAAAAATAATAATTGTTTTGTTACTTGTTAGTATTGTATTGTAAGATAATTGTTTTAAATGTCCTTACTTGCTCATTTACGTACTAATAAATCAGAATTTTACACACGTTAACAACTGATTGCCCGATTTTTACAATTTCAACTAGCTTACATATATGTATAATAATAATAATAATAATAATAATAATAATAATAATAATAATAATAATAATAATAATAATAATAATAATAATAATAATAATAAAAAACCTTATCTTGCAAATAAAATTTTGTTAATACCCTCGATATGTATCAATTTTGTTAAGTTATCGAATTAACTAAAGCTGTTACACATGTATATGATAGATACGTGACTATACGAGTCACAAAAAATGTTGAGGTAGTTTTGACTTGGTTCCTCGCGAGTTGACTCGGACGAAAACTCGAAACACCACATCAACAGTGAAAAAGGAGAACAAAAACTCGAAACACTCACGAAACATTAACAAATAACTCATGCCAAGTACTTAACCTAAGCCAAAAGGTAGAGTAAACTGTGGTGGCTCCATTGTCACGTCAAAGCTGTAACCCAAGTACTACCTGCTATGGTCCAACCCATTTTAGCAAATACCAACTAAAGCTGTAAACAAACCAATATAAAAACTCGACTAGTAACAATCGGCTACATAAGAATCGGTTCCGAGTCAACTCGACTCGCGAGTTGACTCGGACGAGTCACGCGACTCGCGAGTTAACAATGAATACATAAGAATCGGATTGGGGAATACCGGATATTCACTTGCAAGGTCAGGCTTGTAAAAGTCATACATGCGACATATAACTTAGATCTAGGTGATGGAGGTATTTTGTGTATTCACCAAGAAGAATACAGGTGGATATTTGGAACTATAGGTTATAACCAAATCTATAGAATCGTGAGCTCTGCTGGAGCATGGATGGAAATGCCAAACACATGATTGGTAATTGCTTCAACGTATAACAAAATTGTTGTAAGTCTATCCAACAATGGTTCCACTACGAGTTTTCCTCTTTGGTCCAGTCCACTGCAATCAGACTCAAATGAGATCATTGTGATTGCCCACATGCATGGCAATCGTTATATCAGAGTTGCATTACGGAAGGTTTTCCTTTACCGATAACTCATCCACTTTGGATCACATTCAAAAATAATGTTGCATATGGATGGGGAAAGAAATATGCGAGTCGTCAGGATGATTTTCGCGAGTATTATCGTCGTAAACCTGAACATTATGATCTAACTTAATGTAATTTTATGACACTGTTTTTATTATTATTATTATTATTATTATTATTATTATTATTATTATTATTATTATTATTATTATTATTATTATTATTATTATTGTTAAAAGTAGCAGTTGGCAGTAGTTGTGAGCTGTGAGTAATAACCACAAATCACCGCTTCTTAACGAAGCATTGAAAAATTAGTCTTTCTAAAAATTAGTCAAAGCTCACCGCTTTTTGCCAAACAACTACCAAAATTCAAAATGCTTATTGCTCACCGTTTACCGGTCCAGAAAGCTTCACACCGTTCGACGCCAAAGATACCCGTTGTTTGTGATAGTTGTATATGATTTAAATAGTTACTAAAGTTGTGCAGCCTAAAAAAAATTAAGTCACCGATTAGATTTTTCTATCACTATCGCAAGCAACATAATTTAGATATGGTCAACCAAACTTATAAGATTTTATTGTTTGTAAAACGTTTATTTTGCTATTATTTAGCTTTTTTTTTATTTCGTCATTAATATACTTTTATTCATAGCAGGCATTAGACTCGGTCAAATTAGACATGCTATAATATAAGTTCGACTTAAGATAAACTATTTATGTTTACACGTTTTAATATTTTGTTTTTTGTATTTATAAAAGAAGAAAGTGGTTTCTAATCATTACTGATGCATGAATAGCGAAACTCATAGAGCATAAAAGCAAGGCTACACTCTATCCATTAATAAAAGAGGTAGAAGTCTTACTTGAAACGTAATCAACTCTCTAGTTTTACTTACAACTCACTACTATTAGTACTACTCGTATTTGATTAACTAAACTAAGAATATAACCATGATGGAAACATCTTTTTGTATATTTCGAGGAGTAAACAAATGAATTTCTATTGAAACTTCTATGCATATACATTTATTTTCTTGAATGCAACTCTGAGTAGTAATATCGCAAATTTTGTTTAGAAATGTAGTGGCCTTGAAGTGGGCCGACTAAACAGTATTAACAGGCCATTACCATCAAAGATATAAATGCCAATAACACCGTCACCATTCAAGGAGCTGTCAATCGGGTCAGACACCCAGCCTGTATAAACACAATGGGTGGGCCTAGTAGGCCCAAACAAACTTCTCAATCTACACAAGTTTTTGATCAATTTAACATCTATGCCCCTCAACAATAATAAATATACTTTAATAGGTTGATGGACCACAAGATTGGTTGGAAGTTGGAACTAATGAATTGATAAGGGAGTGGGGCTCAATCTATTGTTTCACGTGACTCTGCCCCATCCCATGTTCTTCCGCAGAAAGGTAAACCAACATTCAACTATCCGTGCCCCACCCTTTGGACCAAAACTAGTTGGAAAACCGCGCGCTGTCGCGGGATGTTTTCCGAATAGGGAAAGTGTAATAACGGCCGGTAGCTACTTAACGTCAATTTAGTGACTAAGGACTGACTTTGCAATGGACGTATAACATGAAGGACCAATTATGTAAATTATGAGAGGATTAAATATGCAACGAACTTCTGAGATAAAGGACCAATTTCGTATGTATTTTTAAAGAAAATGTTAAAGATAACGATCGTTAGCTAACAGCCGTTAAATATCTAACGGCCGTTAGTTATAAATAACTAACGGCCGTTAGTCCCGACCCGGCCCGCCCAAACCCGACCCGGCCTAAAATGGTTTCTACAGTGGTGGCATGTGAGGTGGTGAGGCCAAGAGCCCAACAAATGTATATATGTATAAAATTTGTCGCAACCACTCCCTCCAAACCCCTCAAATATTGGGCCAATAAACTCTCCTCTTCCCTACTTAGCCCATCAGCACTAACAAATAGCCCAACTCAAAACAACCCACCTAGCCCTTTAAGCCTTGATAACTCAAATCTTTCCCAGTCTTCTGATCCAAGAATAATATCTCTTATAAAAAAAAAAAAAAAAAAAATCGTCTTTGATATACTTCTGCACCGCCCCTTCCATCACATCAGTCTCGGAAAAAGAGATTTAAACACCTTAAACTTTTTAATCTCCTCAATGGCACAAACACACAACCAAGTAGGAAGAAGAATAAGCAGCCTAAACGCGGTTTCCACTCTCAGCCACCACCTCATGTATCTACATCCCCTTCTACTGATGAAGGGATTTCAGATTCTCTCTCCAAGATTCGTCACTGCAACATTAGGATACTAAAAAGGCTGAACACCCCATGCCCATCAGAATCCAATGAAATTGAGAATATAGTCCATATAGGGAATCAGATAGGTTTTGGTTTGCTTGGGAAAGAAACTGAAATCTCTCACATTCTTAATAACGGTGTTCCCGATATTAATCCATGATCTTTCTCTCCCTCAATGTTAGAGGTCTAGGAGAAGACCACAAAAAAAGTTGGGTTAAGAGGCTTCGTTGTGAAAACAAAGTGCAGATCCTTGGTATCCAAAAATCCATGTCTCGGGATGTTGATGAACACATCATTCAAGCTCTTTAAGGTAACTCGGGTTTTGATTTCGTCTCAAAAAATTCAAATGGCAAATCAGGAGGCATCATTGTCGTATAGGACAAATATAGGTTCTCTAGGACCTCTTGGCAGGAAGGTGATGGCTTCATTGCGGTCACGGGTATTTGTCTCCCCATCAATGCCCCTTGTCTCATCATAGTAGTATATGCTCCTCAAAGCATCAACTAAAAAAGAGTCTTATGGAATAATCTCAACATGTTAATTTCGACTCATGATTGTCTTACGGTCATAATGGGGGACTTCAATGAAGTTCGCAATGCTTTAGAAAGATTGGGGTCAACATTTTGTAGAAAAGGAGCCTCTATTTTCAACGAGTTCATCTCATCTTCATGCCTCTCGGAAATTCCCATGGGAGGTATGCGTTTTACCCGCATGAATAGAATAGGTTCTAAACTTGCTAAACTAGACCGTTTCCTTGTTTCTGCACAATTCCTTAACAGATGGCCAAACGCTCATGTTATTACTCTCACAAAAGAATTTTCAGATCACTCACCTTTGCTCCTTCATGTTTCAAGTGGTGACTTTGGCCCCATCCCATTTAAATTCTATAATTCATGGCTTCATCACAGTGATTTCAATTCTATTTTAATGGAATGTTGGTCCAATTTAACATATGGGTCAATAACAAAAGCTGAGACTTAAAAAAAAATAAAATAAAATTACAACACTTCAAATCGGTTATCAAAGAGTGGAGAAAAACAGTGGTCCTGCTTGAAAACACCTCCTCTGCTTCATTACGTGATACTCATGATTCGATTGACAAAAAAGCTGAAACTTCAACTCTCTCTTCTGTTGATATTGATACTAGATCCAACACGGTTAAAGCTTTATCTGATCTTGAACACCTTAAAATAAAAGATCTCCGCCAAAAAGCAAAATGTCGTTGGGCGCTAGAAGGGGATGAAAATTCAAGATTTTTTCCTGGTCTGATGAATAGCAACAGAAACCGGTCTAGGATTAATGGCTTTAATATCAATGGTGTTTGGACCACGAACCCGCTGCAAATTAAGGAGCATGTTTTCACCACTTTTAAGTTAAAATTTAAAGAAAATTTCTCATGGAGACCTTCTTTTTCGAGCAACCTTTTTAAAACCCTTTCCTTGGAAGACGTTTCTCTACTTGACCAACCATTTTCTATCCAAGAAATTAAGGATGCAATTTGGAGTTGTGGTGGTGAAAAGGCTCCCGGTCCGGACGGATTTTCATTCAAATTCATCAAGAAACATTGGAACCTCCTTTCTTCTGATATAATCTCTTATGTCAAAGAATTTGAATCATCGAATTTCATTCCTGTTGGTTGTATCTCATAATTTATAACCCTTGTCCCCAAAACCGAAGACCCGCTCTCAATTAATGATTTTCGGCCTATTAGTCTTATTGGATGTCAAAAAAAGATTATTGCCAAGATTCTTGCAAACCTACTTGCCTCAGTAATATCTTCGGTCGTTAGTGAAGTTCAAATGGCTTTCATTAAAGGCCGCCAAATTATTGATGGCCCCATTTTAGTAGACGAGATCATTGCATGGGTAAAACTAAAAAAGAAAAAATGTTCATACTCAAGGTAGACTTTGAAAAGGCCTTTGATACTCTAAATTGGTCATTTTTGGATTTTATTATGGGTCAAATGGGGTTTAGTAACAAATGGAGAGGCCGAATAAATGCTTGTTTGAACTCGGCATTTGCTTCGGTTCTTGTCAATGGATCCCCCGCTAAAGAGTTCAAACTTGAAAAGGGTCTTCGACAAGGAGATCCTCTATCTCCTCTTCTGTTTATTCTTGTGGTAGAAGCCCTTAACGTGGCCATATTAGAAGCAAAAGACAAGAAGTTATTTTGTGGTGTTGAAGTTGGTAAAGATAAGATCAATGTCTCTCACCTCTAATTCGCAGATGATGCAATTATTTTGGGTAATTGGTCATTAGACAATGTCAAGAATATGTCAAGAATTCTTACATGTTTCCACCTTGCATCCGGTCTCAAAGTCAATTTCAACAAAAGTAAGATTTTTGGCATTGGAGTTAGTAATTATGATCTTAACTCCCTCGCTTCCTCAATTGGGTGCCAACCATCCAACTTCCCTTGTTTCTACTTGGGGCTTCCTATTGGTTCAAACATGTCAAAATGCTCTAATTGGCAACCTCTTATTGATAGGTTTTATAAGCGTCTCTCTAGTTGGAAAGCAAAATCCCTTTCTTTTGGTGGGCTCCTTACTTTAACCAAAGCCGTTCTTGGTAGTATTGGAGTTTACTACTTCTCAACTTTTAAAGCTCCAAAAAATATCATTAGCAAGCTCAAAAGTATTTGAAGAAAGTTCTTTTGGGGTGGCTCTTCGGATAATAACAAAATCACTTGGATTGCTTGGTCAAAAGCAATCGCCCCTTTATGTCAAGGGGGGGCTAGGCATTGGTAGTCTAAGGGTAAGCAATCTTAGCATGCTTGCTAAATGGTGGTGGAGATTTCTTTCCGAAGATAACTATCTTTGGTGTAAAGTTGTTCGTTCAATTCATGATGCTCATGGAGGTTTACAGGAACCTTTTTCTATCAAAAGTAAAGCAGGGCCTTGGTTTAGAATCGCTAAATTGAAGAATGACTTAAGTGAGATTGGAATTGATCTCCCTTCGATGTTTAAAAAGACGATCGGAAATGGTGAAGACACGCGTTTTTGGTTAGACGTGTGGGTAGGCAACTCATCTCTTAAGGATTCTTACCCACGTTTATTTCATCTTGAATCCATCCAAGATTGTCGAGTATGTGTTAGAGCCCTAACTCTATATGTTTCTGCTTTTGGAAACGCCCCTGGATCTTTAACTCTGTATGTGCATTTTAACCGGCCTAACCCCCCAACTGGGCCGCCTGCTGATATAGATCCAACTTCACCTCTTGGTATTTTGTTTCATTGGCAGTGGAGAAGGCAATTAAGGTCTTTTGCTGAATTAATTGAGCTTCAAGATCTCCAAAGCCTGCTCTCGAACATGTCTCTCTCAACAAGCCAAGATAAATGGGAGTGCATGTCGGATCCATCAAGATGTTTCACTGTAAAAGGCATGCGAAATTACATCACCAACTCCTCCATTCCTTTGAACTTTACTCCCACAAGATGGAATAAACTTGTTCCTTTGAAAGTTAATATTGCATCATGGAGAATTGAAAGATTGAGAATTCCAACAAGAGTCAATCTTGACCGGAGAGGTATTGACTTACACTCGATTAGGTGCCCGGTGTGTGGCGAAGATCTCGAAACGGAAGAACATTTGCTTGTGAATTGCTCTGTTGCAAAGGATACATGGTCGGAGGTTCTCAAATGGTGGAAAGTCCAATACATTCAAATTCACAACCTGAATGATGTCTTCACTATTGCAAATCAAACAAACTTTTCTACAACAAATGTTATGCTTTTTGATGCTGTTGTCCAATTAACTCTATGGATCCTTTGACGCTTTCGAAATGAGTCCACGTTTAACCAAAAACGTCCAAGCCAAAGTCTCATTCTCAATGACATCAAGCTTCTTACATATTCTTGGATTTCAAGTAGATGTAGGAAAGCCTCAATTAATTGGATAGAGTGGAATTGTAATCCTTGTAATGCTTTGTTAAGCCCATAGCTCATTGCTAGGGTCTTTTTTTTAATAAAATGCCGTTCAATATATATATATATATAGACGAGTAAAACATAAATAGATGCAAGAGGAACTAGAATCCTTGTCGGGTACGGATTTTTTTGCCATCCCTAAACTAGAGTCATATAGACGAGTAAAACATAAAGAGATGCATGATTAATTCATTATTTGGTACATGTCATATACATTTTTTCTTTTTTTATCTTCACCATTTATCTTGGCAAGTGTCACGATCTTATCATAAGTTATTTTCTTGAGTTGAAAAAAAAAAAAAAAAAACTTGTTCAAATTATATGTATACATTTAATTGTGAGTGTCAAATCTTTTAGAAAAGAGCATATAAGTTTTTAACGAATATATTCATCTTTCATTTTCGTTTCCTCTTAAAATGGGATGAAAATTTTAATTTGTAAAGATTCCTTAACGAGGGTGTTTGGCTAAGCTTATATGAGTGGGCATATGAGCTTATATAAAAGGCTTTTAATAAGCTGAAACTGTGCGACTTATTTGAGGAGATGTGCACTTATACAATGATATTATATAAAAAGAATTTTATACAATTATTTAATAATTAAAGTTTTTTTTTTTAAAAAAAAAAAAAAAAAATATGATAAGCTTAGCCAAACATTTTGCAAAAGCTTATTAGCTCATGATACGTAAGTCATAAACCACTTATATAGAATAAGCATAATTTTAATTCATAAGCTTAGCCAAACACCCTAAAACATGTATGTTGCCCTAGTAAACCAAAACAAAATAAGCAAATTTTTTTGACTTGAAACGAGCAAACCTTTTATATAATAAATTAAAATAAAAAAAATTGAAAATGTGTTGTTTGACACAATTAAAAGCAATCAAATGCCAACCTACTTTTAAAATTATACCTATTTAAACATTTATTTTTTATTACGGAGTAACCAATAACCCATCAAACTTGTTTGCAGTTTGTTAATATGAATAAGATGACTTGATGGTACAAAACTAATTTTCACTTGGAAATTTCAAATATTAGTTGGGTTTATCCTTGCCACATGAAATGCCAGTTTTCTTAACTCTATTTTAGACCCAAATTGTTCCAAAAAAAAAAAAAGATTTTAGACCCAAATTGTTACCCATCTTCAAAACCAAAACATCATTTTCAAAACGAATAGAATACTAGTCACGCATAGAGATGGTAACGGGGCCGGGTTTACGGGGAATGGTTAATATCATCCCCATCCCCGAAGTTTAATAGCTATTCCCATCCCCGTCCTCATCCCCGTCGGGGGTCACAGTTAAGTCCCCATCCCCGTCCCCGATGGGGAATGGGAATCCACAATGGGGAACGGGGATCCCCAATAGGAAATCGGAGATTTTTCCCCTCTACAAAGTTGACATATTTAATACATTTCCAATGGTGCAACCATACTAACATCAAACAAAATTCATTCATTAGAGTAAATTCAAACAAGCAACTTAACACAAAATGTTGATGTATTTACGTGCTCCTTGTGATGTATTCATGTGATTCAAACCAGTAGGCCAGTTCGGTCACACCTTCAGTTCCTTTGTAGAAGGCAGGCTGGAAACTCATGAAGTCTTTGTAAGTACATCGGCGATGGGTGGCTGCCACACTCTCTCCAGTGAACATGCTAGTACCGCTGTTGTGGGCATTAGCTGCTGCTTGCTCTGCCAAAACTGCATTCACGCCATCGGCGATCGCCTTCCGAATATCTTCCAGAGTCATTACAGGTGTGGTGGTTGCGGTTTCAGGGGTAGCAGTTGTTCTTCGGGTCCATGCCATGTTTCTATAAACATGCAAGGAACATAGGTTTAGAGGTCTTATAACGCTAGAGTAGGATTATACGAAGAGTGAGGGAATCGAATATAGTCATCATGTTAATTACAACAATCCGAATCTATGGAGTATCCTAAGGGGCTCTAAGCGGGTTTTATATAACATCACGACATGTCTGAATCAAATCACAACATACATGAGAAATATAAAAGATCTAATTATCCTGCATAAATCAACAACTCATGAGACAGTATATAAGAGAAAATGCAATATGAATATGAGAAGCAACCATGGAGAAACATAAATCAATATTAATATAGTACATCCACACAATAGAATATTAATAACTTGTTCGATAGTTTGTTACAACATATGGATACAAGATTCCTTATTAATACAACATTGGTAGTCTAAGAGAACTCTTAGCTATACTAATACATCTCTGATCTATGGTCCTCTAGGTGCACCGTCCAGACGTCACTGAAGGCTCATAACCATATCCATCAAGATCTCTACTGTCTGATCTCGGGCTCTATCTCTGGCGCGGAGATCCTCAACCATGAGTCAGTAAATCAGGACCTGAGAGCTGAGCTGGTCGACTACAGAGTCAAGTGCCTCTATCGCTGTCTGCATCGAAGAAACATCATCGCGCAACACAGTCATAGTCTCTCTGACCTCCTCAAGCTGAGTACCCATGTGGTCGAAAGCTATCTCCATAGCTAGATGGCCTATGACAAGGTTCTCTACCTCATCTCCAAGAATCTTGACTTTCTCTGAGGGCAAATCATTCAGGATGCCAACGATGTAGTCTAGTTGATCCTCGTGTCGAGCTAGTCGGGCGGCGAGTAGGGGTACGGTGTGGTGAAGGGGTTCTCCGGTGACAGGAAGACTCCTCGAGACGGCGACGGATGAGCTTTCTCCTAGTTTAGCTGTGCTAGGGGCTCCTTCCTGGAACCTCTAATGGCGGATGATCGGAAGTAGGAAAGACCATCGGCGAGCGTCGACTCTCCTGTGAGTCTTGAGACGAACTCTTGCCTCTGCTGCAACCTGGGCGTAGGGATCTGAGGAAGAAGGGATCAAGTGGCATTCCTTACCACGGGTCGGCAAAGGGTTGCTGTTAGTGGTTGGGGATGTAGGCGGGGTAGAGGATGGTAGTGGCACGGTAGTGGTCTGTCGGTAGAAGATAGTAGGGGATGGAATAGAAGACGGCGGTGCAGGTGATGGTGTCCTGGTGTGCTCAGGGGCTGGGGGTGGTATAGCAGAGTCTGCAGGTGCACATACCCTCTTCCGGGCAGTGATCTTACGGACAGGGCCTCCCTCATGTCGACGAAATAGACGGCCAAAGGGTTCGGGTTCATAGGGTTGAAGTCGTCTAACACGTCTTCGACAGCGGATCGGACCAGTCGGAGAAGATTGAGAAGGGGAAGATGTGGGAGAAGGATTTTCTGAGTCGGATGCAGGTAACCACTGTTAACGATGCATGTGTCGATCAGTAGCAGGTGGCATAGGCATCACTGCAGGAGCAAAGTCTGAAGTAGAAGACGCAGGGTCTTCACTTTCTGAGTCAGACGATACTGCGATGGGGTGTGGAGACATAGTACTGTAACAATCCCGAATAGTAAATGTAAGTTAAAATTATAAACGTGTTAGCCTTGCTAAAACTCATATAATAGGCAACATTCTTAAATGTTAGGAATACGTAGGCACGGAGGGCATGAGATATTTATTTATTTTTTTATTATTTTTTTTTAAAATGGTCCTTTTTGAAAGAGTAGTTATAGTCCAGTGTTTTAAAAATACACCTGGTTTGCTATAACCATGGCTCTGATGCCAATCTGTAACCCCCCTAAATTCGATTAACGACAGTTGAAGACTTAACGAGATATTACATAATGGATCTTTGTCACAATCATAGTAAACGTTTTGAAAACACATTTTATCATTCATTTAAATATTTGAGTACCAAAATAGTTTTAGAAAGACAAGTCATATCTTCGCAGATATGCTTTATTTAGTTGAATGATAAAGAAAACGTTTAATTTAGAAAACCCGTGCTCGGGTTGATGCCCTTCTCCGTGCCTTGAACATCCATGCCTTAATTACCTGAGATAACATGCTAAAAGTCAACAAAAGTTGAGTGATGTCCATAGGTTTAAGTTTAAAGTTTGAACACAAGTAAGGGTGTTAATTGTATCGATAACCAACTAGCAAGTTGAAAATCAAGTTTTGTTATTGCATTAAGCTCATGACACGCAACAATTAGACAGACATCAATGTGTGATGTAAACTAATATAAAAGGGGTGCCCTCAGGATAGGTCTTTGCCAGTAACCTATGAGTTGTTAAATATTGTGCGCCTAGTCGCTCATCCTAGCTAAACTAAACGGGGATTGTCAGTCCCAAATAGATCTATTCCCAGATATTCACGTTCATTCGTAAGTGATTAAGGTTCATGATCGAGGGGCTTTTGGCAATAGCTACTTAAGCAATAAAAACATCAGGCATAGCATACTAAAAAGCTTGTGTTCTAGTTTGAAGCATGTATCTCCCCACAAAAGAGTTTAAAAGTTTAAAGAGTGGGCTATGAACACACACCTGGATAGCTCGGTAGTACTAGTATCGTTATTCAGATGATAGGTGGAAACGGCTTCAACACACAACCTAAGTAAGATATATGGAAAGTTTTTGGAGTTTGATAGTCTAAGTTCAGTTTATCGCGAAAGTTGTTTATTATAGTTGATAAGGCGAAAAGTGTACCGCTTTTAAGGGGTCATTTAAGCCCGAATTCGTGATTATTTGATCAATTACTGCCCTAAATCGTTCCTTTTATCATTTTAGGTACTTTTGAGAAGAAATCTGGAAAAGGAAGCATTTTGGACGTTTTTGGAGCATAAAAGTGAAGAAAACGGCAAAGTCTCAAAATCCTTGCTGGGAACAGTACCTGACGGCGTCAAGGCTTCACATATGACGTGTTGGGAATTCTGCATATAGAGAATTTTGCTGATGGAATCTGCTGAAGAGACAGATTTTGCGGAAGATGTGTTTCTGCTGAAGACTAGTTTCAGCTTTATTAGTTTCTGCGGATTTAGTAATTCCGTATATTTTGTAATATAGTTAGGATATGCATAAGATAAATTAGGAAGTGATAATGCATATCTTTTAGAACTTTAGAGAAGATACGTTTCTTGAGAAACGGTTTAGGGTTCCTTGCCTATATAAGGAACACTCAATTATGTATTGAGGACACGTTTTTTAGAAAACACTTTCAGTATAATTAAAAGATCCATAGAGGATCAGAAGTTCTTAGTTATTTGTTTCTGCTTGTATTTGTTTCCGCTTTATAATACAAGTTGCAGAGATTTTCTATTAGTGTGTTATTGATTACATTAACTTATCTAACGATTCACGAGTGCTTGAAGATCTATCAAGGTCATAGTTCTAACAAGTGGTATCAGAGCCTCGGGAGAGTCTCTGTGATACTAAGAACACATCAGTCTTACACCTTCTCTATCACAAACAAACAATCACCATGTCTGGATCAGATGATGAAACTGATAACACCCAGAACCAAAACAATGCTAATTTCCAACAACTCACTCTCACAAACAGTAATGCCAAAATCCCTTATCTGAAGAATGCTGAAGAGTATGATCTATGGTCCATGAAAATGCAAAACTGGATCACAAACATTGATTGGAAACTGTGGGAAATTGGCAAAAAGGGTAACAGCTTGAAGAGACATGTTACAGATGCTGATGGGACTGTTACAGTCATAGGTCCCAAAACTGTTGATGAAGTTCTGGCTGTTCAGAGGGAGACCAAAATCAGAACTATACTCCTTCAAGCCATTCCAGATGATCACATGGGTGACTTTCACTTCATGGATGATGCTAAAGACATATGGATGGCTATCAAGGCTAGATTTGGTGGAGATGATGAGTCAAGGAGATTGAAGAGATCAATGCTGAAACAACAATTTCAAGAGTTTCAGATATCTGAGGAAGAAGGAATTCATAAGGGCTATGACAGGTTCCATAGGATCCTGAGTCAACTTAATCAGTTGAAGTCTAGACCTGATAATGAGGACTGCAATGCTAAGTTTCTAAGATCATTGCCACCATCTTGGTTACAAGTTAGTATTGCTCTCAAAGCTAAAGGTGGTTTGGATTTGATTAATTTTGATAGCCTCTACAACAAACTCAAGTCTCTTGAACAAGATGTTAGAAGTCCTATCCGTCCATCCACTCACTCAGCATTTGTTAGTTCCTCTTCCAATCATGTGAATCATGCTCCAAGTTCATATCCCTCAGTATCATCTTCAAGTTCATACACCAACTCTCCTCAACCTCAACCTAAATACAGTAACATAATGGATGAGGTTCTTCAATCCTTTGTTGTTGAATATGAAGCCCCTCAAAGTCTATCTTATGAGGATTTTGAGCAACTTGATCCACTGGATATGGAGGAGATGAATTTAAAGTGGTAGGTTGCAATGGTTTCTGTTAACATCAAAAGGTTTGAGAAGAAGTCTGGGAGAACCTTTGGATTCATGGGAAGGGAGCCTGCAAGATTTGACAGAAGGAAAGTTAAGTGCTACACTTGTGGTAAGCCAGGTCACTTCTCAAGAGAATGCAAGGACAGGAAGCCTGGTGATGAGATCAGATATGGTTCCTATCTTGAAGGAGGGAGTACTAAAGCTGGGACATCTAAAGCTATGGTGTCTATGGATTCGCAAGTCAACTGGGAAGCTCATGAGCCTATTGTGGAGGAAGCTTCGAGTTCTGAACATGTGAACATGATGGCATACTGCACTACAGAGGACAAGGAGGATCAAGTCTCCCTTATGGGAATCTCTCAGGTACATAACTATGTGTTTGGTTGTAGTGTAAGGTATAATGAACTTAAAGAAGAATATGATACTTTGAAACCTAAATATAATGAGTGTTATATCGATAATGAGGCTTATAAAAAGGCTTTAAAAACGTTAGAAAGACAGAAGGTATGGTTTCAAAAGAATCAACTTAAGTATGATGAGAAAATTAGAGTTTTAGAAAGTGATTTGGAGATTGCTAAGATTGATTTAAAACATACTGAAAAGGAAAAAGCTGATGTTATTAGTGACAACCTTGTGCTTAAAGAAAAATATGATAATGAAGTAGCTATGCATAAACAATGGTTAATGTCAGGTGATAACTTATCTAGCATTCTTTATGGTAGTCAAGCAGTGAACTCAAGCATAGGTTTAGGTTTTAAAAAGTATGTAGGCTTAGAAGCTAGGAATGACCTAGGAAAAACTACATCAGCAGGATTGGCTAACTATGTTAAGGAAGGTAAACTACATGCTGTCCCTGGACCTATTAGAGGTGAACACATGCCTACTGACCTGTCCATATCTGTTGACTTTGATGGATCACACCATATTTATGGCAAAAAGTCAAGTGACTTGCCAGACCCTAATTGTAAAGCTAATGACTTTGTCTCTTGTTCTGACAGTGACAAGTCCTCGGATCAAGGGTCTACTTCTTATGCTAGTTGTGATTCAAGTGATAAGTCAGACCTTCCCAAGACCATTCCCAAGACCATTCCCAAGACCATTCCCAAGACATCACCCAAGACTCCATACAAGCCTATAAGAGTTACTGCTCCTCTCAAGACAGTTTCCTCTGAAGACTTGTTATTTCATTCTTTGCAAAACAATAGTTTTTCTTCTATTAAAAACAATTCTATTTATGGTTGTGATTTGAATGCTTTTTCTTGTTATGGAACTTCCTTTAATATGAATAAATCTTCTAAAAAGAAGAAATGCTTTGTGTGTGGAAGTAAATTTCATTTGATTAAAGATTGTACTTATCATGAGCAGAGAATGGGTGATAGTCAAAGGAAACCTAGGCCAATGTGGAAAAATGTTAACAATATACCATCTTTTGTTCCACATCAGCAGAAACACAATTCTGCTGATAAACATTCTTGGAGAAGAACTGTAGATAGACAATATAGTCAACCCACTAGTTCTTTCTTTTATAATGATTATTGGCCTAGACATATGGACTATATGAGTGTTAATTAAGGGAATTGGGATACTGCTGGAAAGTCCTCAACAGGTTGTTCTTGGACCAAGAAGGAACCTAAATTTTAATATAGGCCCAAGAACAATAGTGGATCATATCAATCTGCTTGGCCTACCTGTTATGATCCACAGGGCAGGCTCAAGTCAGCAATGGCTTGAGTCTATCATGTATACTAACTTTTGTATATTATTTTTGTTGTTATTGTAGGATCATCCTTTAAAGAGTAAAGAATTAGGTATAGTTGATAGTGGTTGCTCAAGAAGCATGTCTGGTAACAAGGACAAGATGACTGATTTTGTACCTATAGAAGGTGGAGGCAGTGTGACATTTGGTGGAGGAGATGGTAGAATTACAGGGAAAGGAACAATCAAGACACCTATGTTGGACTTTGAAAATGTCTATTATGTGGAGGAATTGCAAAACTTCAATTTGTTCTCAGTTTCACAAATTTGTGACACTAAGAATAAAGTATTCTTCTCTGATGATGAATGTCTTGTACTTTCTAAAGACTTCAAACTTCCTGAAGATACATCCATTCTGCTAAGAGTTCCTAGAACCTTCAACTTGTACACATTCAATTTGAATGATGTTCAGCCTGAAGGTGATCTAACATGTTTGGTGGCCAAAGCTTCTCTGGATGAATCTACTAAATGGCATAGGAGGATGGCTCATGTGAACTTCAAGACTATTAACAAGCTTTCAAATCTTGGACTGGTTCATGGACTTCCTGCAAAGATCTTTACGATTGAACATAATTGTGTTGCCTGCAACAAAGGAAAGCAACACAAAGCCTCATACAAAGCCATTACTAAAGTTAGCACTATCTCAGAACCACTTCAGTTGCTGCATATGGATCTCTTTGGTCCAACATCCATCAGGAGTATTGATCACAAGTACTTCTGCCTAGTAATCACTGATGATTATAGCAGGTTTTGTTGGGTATTTTGCTTGAAGACTAAAGATGAAACAACTCCCATTCTGAAGGAGTTCATTACCCTCATTGAAAACCAGCTAAATAAAAAGGTTAAAGGAATCAGGTGTGACAATGGAACAGAGTTCAAAAATGTTATACTAATAGAACTCTGTAAGTCTAAGGGTATACAAAGGGACTACAGCACTCCAAGGACTCCACAACAAAATGGAGTTGCTGAAAGGAAGAACAGGACCCTTATAGAGGCAGCAAGATCTATGCTTGCAGACTCTAAACTACCCACTATGTTTTGGACTGAAGCAGTTAACACTGCATGTTATGTTTTGAACAGGGTATCCATCACTAGACCTCATGTCAAGACACCTTATGAACTTCTCACAGGGAAAGTTCCTTCCATTCATTACCTAAAACCTTTTGGCTGTAAAGTAACCATACTTAATACTAGTGATTTGCTGGGAAAGTTTGATGGGAAAGCAAATGAAGGGTATATTGTGGGGTATTCTAATCATAGCAAGGCATACAGAGTTTATCACTTAGATGCCAAGAAAATTGTTGAGACCTATGATCTGAGATTTCTAGAAAATTAGCTCAATGTTCAAGGACAGGGTCATGCTTGGTACTTTGACCTGGACTACTTGACTGATCAGTTGGGATATACTAGACATGTTGCTAACCAAACTGCAGGTTCTCAAGCTACTCCTCCTCAACCTGCAAGTATCTTTGATGATGACTCAGAGAGTGACTCTGAGAAGGATGAGCAAACCATTGTTGTACCTTCTTTTCCTCCTAACCCACTTGCAGGTACTAATTCTACTAAGGAACCTGAAGATGAGTCACATTATGCAGAGGATCTTGCTAGATTGCAAAAGCAAGAACATGCAGCTACTCTGGAAGCTAGAAAACTTGGGGAGAAATGTGCAATTGAAACGGAAGCTTTACTGAAACAATCAGCACAAGAAATCAGTGGGAACCAGGATTCTGCTGACAGTTCTGCTGAAGGCATTCCTGTATCTCCTGATGTGCTCAAATCTGCTGAAAGTCCTGTTGCTCAATCTCCAATCTCTACAAGTGTTTCCACTGACTTTGGCCTTCCCTATACCAGATTTCCAGGTCCTTCTGATCTTGGTAATCATCAACCCAAAGCTGGAATCTTCAACTCTGCATCATATGACAGTGAATTTGGACCCACCATGACCAATCTTGATACCACCATTGATGTCAATCCTACTGCTACAAAGAGGATTAATAAAGATCATCCTCTCTCTACAATTATTGGTGATCTACAAGCACCTGTTGGTACTAGAACCTCAGTGAAACGTACTAAATATGGTCAAGTGGCTTTTATTTCTTATGTCACCAATCAACAAAGGGACAACCATACAGACTACAAGCATTGTCTGTTTGCTTGCTTTATTTCTCAAGTAGAACCAACCAGTGTTCCACAAGCTCTAGCTGATTCAATTTGGCTTGAAGCCATGCAAGAAGAGATGCTTCAGTTTAAGAATCAGCAGGTTTGGATACTTGTACCCTTACCTGATGGGAAGATAGCTATTGGGACTAAGTGGATACTGAAGAACAAGAGGGATGCAAGGGGTATTGTGGTGAAAAACAAAGCAAGATTGGTTGCTCAGGGGTTCAGACAAGAGGAAGGCATTGACTATGATGAAGTCTTTGCACCTGTGGCTAGGGTGGAAGCCATAAGAATTTTCTTGGCTTATGCTTCTTATATGGGGTTCATAGTGTATCAAATGGATGTAAAAGGTGCTTTCTTGTATGGTGAGATAGAGGAGGAAGTTTAGGTAACTCAGCCCAAAGGTTTTGAAGACCCAGATCATCCTCATCATGTTTATAAAGTGGTAAAAGCTCTCTATGGACTTCATCAGGCACCAAGAGCTTGGTATGCTAGGCTTTCATATTTTCTGCTGAAGCATGGTTACAGAAGAGGAGCCATTGACAAAACTCTTTTTCTAAAGAAGAACTCCAGGGATATTCTACTAGTGCAGGTCTATGTGGATGGCATCATTTTTGGCTCCACTAAGGAGGCCTGGTGCAGGGAGTTTGAAGATTTAATGAAGGGAGAGTTTCAGATGAGTGCCATGGGAGAGCTTACTTTCTTTCTGGGATTACAGGTTCAGCAGAAACCTGATGGTATCTTTATTCATCAAGAAAAATATGTGAAAGATATGTTAAAGAAGTTTGATTTGGATAATGTCAGGACTGCTACAACACCCTATGAAGCTCCAAAACCTAAGAATAATCTTGAACCAGATCCTGCTGTGAATGTGCATTTATACAAATCTATGATTGGTTCATTGATGTATTTGATTGCTTCTAGGCCTGACATTACCTTTGCAGTGAGTGCTTGTTCAAGGCACCAGGTCACTCCACTCACTTCTCATTTGAATGCTGTGAAGAAAATCTTTAAGTATTTCAAAGGCCAACCTCAATTAGGCCTTTGGTACCCAAAAGAGTCTCCTTTTCGGCTGGAAGCATTTAGTGATAGTGACTATGCTGGTGCTAACTTGGATAGAAGATCCACAACAGGAGGATGCCAATTTCTTGGAAGCAGGTTGATTTCTTGGCAATGCAAGAAACAGACCATTGTGGCTACCTCTACTACTGAAGCAGAGTATGTTGCTGCTGCCAATTGTTGTGGACAGGTTCTATGGATTCAAAATCAATTGCTGGATTATGGGTACAACTTCATGAATACTACCATTTTCATTGATAATCAGAGTACCATATGCATTGTTAAAAATCCAGTTTTTCATAATAGAACCAAGCACATTGAAATCAGACACCACTTTATAAGAGATGCATATGAAAAACATTTGATTAATGTGGTTAAAATACATACAGATGATAATGTGGCTGATTTATTGACCAAAGCTTTTGATGGACCTTGGTTTCAACACTTAGTGGTCCATATTGGTATGCTTAACCCTTGACTGCAATGTCTAAGGGGAGGCATAAGCCTCACGGGAGGCATATGCCTCAAGGGAGGATTGTCATTGCATATGTTGTATAATATGTATATTATTGTTTGGCTAACACTAACCCACTAATGTTTCTGCAAGATTGCTTGTTGTATTGGCATGTTTTATGTTGGTTTTGCAGAAAGTACTGATGATTGTAAGTTGTTTGTTCAAAGTCACCAAGAGATGTACTCAAGGGAATGTGGTCTATTATGCTGAACTATGTTTCTTCTGATTAATTGATTCTACTGAAGATCATACAAAATTGATTAAGAAGAAATATTTTTCATTCATTCAAAGAAACAAGTTACAACTTACATTCAAATTCGAACAAGACTACATAGACCATTACTTTACATTTGTCTAACAAAGTACTACTAGCTTCTAGCATCTATTACAAAACACTTGTGGGTATGACAAGTACAATGAAGAAGCTATGACAAGTGCAATGTAAAAGATGAGGTGAAAAAGAAGAGAGGATGATGAGGGAGACGATGAAGATGCTCAAGTACCAAAGTCAAGAAAATACTCAAGAACTTTGGTCCATGGTTACATCCCTCAATCACCTAATCCATCTTCCCTTTACCCTTACGCACAACCTCTGCCTCCTTGCTCTGTCCGATGTGTTCTTGATAAGAAAGACCAGGTCCTGGAGCAGGATGACTCAACACTACATTTTGTGATGTTGGAAGAGATGGATCTCTTTTCCGTGGCCTTGGTTGGGATCTCTCTGGTGTGGAAGGAGGAAGAAACATTGGATCTTCATCTTCATCCTCTGAAGAGTCTTCATCAGAGGTAACTATGAAGGGAGAGACAAGCTCTCTCTCAGCAGGAACGGGGACATGAGCATTCCATCTTCTCTCATGTGCTTCCCACCTTTTCTTCATCTCTCGTTCATAATCAGAACCTTCAAGTCCCCAAGGATATGGTGGTAATTCTTCTTCAAGTGATGAAGAAGAAGGAGAAGAGGAATTTGGATCTTGAATCTCAGGAGGTGAAGACATGATTTTGGTGATGTATTGAAGCTAATTGTGAAATTAGGGTTTTGATTTCATTTGGGGATATCTGAGATGTGATTTGGGGCTTATTAAATAGCCAAAGGCAAGGTGTTATGATCTTAAATGCGAGTTGGGTGGTACAATAAATCTAGAAGTTTACCGAAGATATTTTTACTCTCACACGGTTTCTGCTGATTGACCATTCATCAGCAGATTGACTTCTGATTCTGCTGAAGGGTTATTTTGAAATTGGATGGTTTCAAGTTACACGTCAGATTTGGTCAATGATTCTCTCCGATATTTTTGACCATGATTGAGGAACTTCCAATAATAACCTACTCGTCATATCTACACTAAAACTAAGTTATTCTTTCATCATATCACATAAACCCATCATTTGTTCGCAGAAATCATAACCGTCTCTCGTTAATCATTCAAATGGCACGACTTAAAATCAAGGAAGATCACAATAAATTTGCTACTTTGAATAAGGCAAAAGGACATGAACGGTATGATTCGATGGTGGAGTTTCTTCAACGATCAAAGATTCATTATGCTTTAACACATTCCCCTGATGTGGTATATGAATCATTGGTGAAGCAATTTTGGGCCTCGGTAACAAAGAGGTCTGACACAGAGTTAGTGGATACGATTGAAGGTACTGAGTATGTGGTGAATGAGAGTTTGATAAGGACAAGACTTCAACTTGATGATGAAAATGGGGTTTATCATTCCAATTCTGAAGAAGTCTTTGCTGGTTTAAGGGATATTGGTTATCAAGGAGTTATGACAACAAAGTGGTCGAAGAATCAACTTTGTCCCAAGTGGAGGTTTTTGGTGCATCTTTTGCTCCAATGTATCAGTAATAAGACTGGTGGCTGGGATCAGTTCTCTACCCTTTTGGGTTGTGGTATTGTATGTCTATCTAAAGGGTTAACTTTTAATTTCTCAAAATTTATTTTTGATAATTTGGTAGATAATATTGAGAAAGAAAAGCATAAGTTTTTAATGTACCCTAGATTTCTACAAATCATATTGGACATAACCACTGTAGATAAAATTCATGTGCCTATTAAGAGTCTTGGTTCAAAGTTGTTTGCCTCTATGCAAACTAACTATCAAGGGGTGCATTTTCCTTTGTTACCTGCTATGTTGCCCCTGGCAATGATGATTTAGGTGAGGAAGATGCTATTGGTCATATACCCTCTCCAAATGCTGCAGATGATGGTAATCCATCATCATCAGGCATTGCTGCTAATGGTAATCCTTCAGTGGTAAATGAGGGAGAGCCAAATGAAACTGCTGAACCATTACCTGTTTCTCCTGACCGACCTCCACATTCCCCTGTACCAATGTCACCAAGTCCTATACCAACACCTACTCATGTTGCTCCTGATGAGCTTACTCCTGAGGTAGAAGAGACAATACAGTCTCCTATTACACATGTATATACACCTCTTGAGCCTGAGTTTAATAGACTACCTGCCCCTAGTCCTGTAAGAGAGCAATTTGTAGAAAGCTCTCCTAATGTTGTACATATGTCTGTTTCTCCTCCTGTAAGGTTCAATGAAGCTCTCATGACCAATGAGCAATCAGTTGGTGGAGCTAAGGACCCTGTTACTCTCACATCTGTTCATGCTTTACTTTGCAGATATATTAAAAGGACAGATGATCTTCAAAAGGAACTTACTACTACCAAATCTACTCTTGGTGGTGAGATTGAAGTTTTGAAGAAGAAAGTTCTGGATTTGGAGGCACAACTTGTTCAGCAGAAGCGAAATAAGAATGTGACAGATACTGCTGAGGTGCCTAAAGAGAGTAATTTGGATTCTCTTGAGATATTGGCTGAAGTTGCTAGACAGACTGATATTTCTTCTCCCAAAGCTGCTGAAGCTTCACAATCTAAGCCAACAATTCATTTCAGTAGACGAAATAGAAGAAAGTACTTGGCAAAGAAAGCTGCTAAATCTTCTAAAGCAATTAGTGGTGATGACATTCCAATGACTAATCAAAGTGAGACTCTTCAGCAGACTGAACAAGTTTATGATATTGCTGCTGAAAGAGCTAAAGATGGAAGTCATGTATCAGAAGAAACATTCTTTGTTGCTGGCAAGGAGTATACTTCTTCTCCAAGTCATGCTCCATCTGCTCCTATACAAGTTTCTACTGAACATACCACTGTAGATGATCAAGATCTTTCTAATGATCCTATGGAAGAGATAACTATCCCTGATGTTGATTCTCCTGAAGTCAATGAAGAAGATGATGATATTCCTATCTCTGAAGAAGAAAGACTTGAACAAGAAAGACTTTGGAGACAATGGGAAGAATATAACAAGAGTACTGAATTGGCAAAAGAAGTACAAGCTAAATATGATGCAGAATTTCAATCTGCTGCACAAAAATATGTGTCTACATTGCCAATTGAAAGACAGAGAGAATTGGATGCTGCTGTTTCTAATTTTGATGAGTCAGACTGGCAACATATTGGAGCACAAGTGCTTGAAACTCCTGGTTTGGCTGCTGATCTTTTTGGAAAGAATGTGCATCAAGATGATTGGGATTCTGAAATTGTGAAAATGCTGAAGTTGAAGAAAAGAGTAGCAGATGAGTTAAAAGCCAAAGCTAAAAGAGATAAACCTATGACTCAAGCACAGCAGATAGATTATATGAGAACATATGTGAAAAATCAAAGCAGTTCATTGTTTAATAATTCTTGGTCTAGGAAACAAGTGTGGGCACTTCCATTTGACAAATTGGTTCAGATGTATAATAGGATCAAGGCTAGAAATGATAAAGCAGGAATGGGTGCTTCAAAGAATATTCCTCATGTGGATATTCCTGTTGCTGCTGAAAAGGTATTATTACCTGATACTTCTGCTGATGTACAACATGTTGCTGCTTCATCTTATGTAGATAAAGGTAAAGCTCAAGTTGTAGTAGCAGATCCTACATCTAGAAAGAGAACAAGAAAGCAAATGGAAGAGGAAAGATTGGGTGAAGAAGCTGCTAAGAGATTACATGATGCTCAACAAGCTGAGATGGCAAGATTTCATGAACTTAAGGAAAGAGAAGTTGAGCTTGCAGCAGCTAGAGCTAAACAAATGAGAAAGGAGTTAGATGATCAATATGCATCTGCTGCACTTGATTCTTTTTCGGATTCTACTGATGATCATATGGATACTCCATCAGTGGAAACTAAGGATGCAGCAGATAGTTCTACTAAGCATGTAATTCAAAAGGAATCTTCTATTACTGGTGATATATATCTTCTTGGCAGAAGGGCAAAGAGAATGGCTAGAGTGAGATCTTCTCATTCTGTACAAAGATTGATTGATGTTAATGCTCCTGATGCTGCATTTCTCAAAGAAGGATCTCCTGATGATTGGCCTGAAGGTAATAGAGATGTTTTGGTTAAATGGGAATTATCTAAGAATGGTCAAATCAATACCATTTCTAGACTTGATAAAACCACTCTCTCCTTCACATTTCTTAAAGATATACTTCATCTTGTGGATCATGAGGATTTGCTTACTCTTAATGAGTTAGTTCAAAAGTACTATGCTACTCATACTCCTGATGTTAATGCTGGATTTTTCTTATTGGGTGATCTTAGAGTACTTTTTGATTCTTCTACTCCTACTGGTGCTGGTCATGATGTGTGGAAAAATAATCATAAATGGAAAGTTCAGAGTTGGAAGTTTTATCCTCTACCTTACATTCATGTGTTGGAGACTACAAATGGAACCAGGGTTCATATGCTTATTAGCAAAAGATATCCTCTGACAGGGTCTCTAATGGAGAAAATGCTTCAACATAAGTTAGAGATTCCTCCTGATCCAGTTGGTAATGCAAGGTTATTTGCTGAATCTTTGGTGGGATTGTTTAAACAAAGGATTCTGACTTCTAGAGCTGCTGACCATTGATGGTATTATGTTGTATATTTTGTTTTTATCTTAGTTAAAAAAAAAAAAAAAAAAAAAAAAAAAAAAAAAAAAAAAAACTAACTATTTTGTATAGTATTGTGTATGTTGTCTGCAGGTTTGGAATTGGTTATCAACTTACCTGATGTTGACTATTCCATCAAATAGTTGGCTAGTCTAAAGGGTACAGCTTTGGTAAAGACATGTCAAATTTGTTGATAGCTGTGATAGTTTGCTAAAAACTATTGGGTTTTCAACTCACCTATGCTTCACAGCTGAGTAGTTGAAATGGTTGTCAATTGACCATGGATTTTTCCTTTATGGATTCCAAATAATTGGCTAGCCCACAAATGTATGGATTGTGGTAAAGGCAGTGGAAAACCATATTTGGTATTCAATTTACCAAGGTAATTTATTTACTAAAAAATTTGACTAGTCCTGAGCAAACGGCTACAGGTAAAGACAAATCAAATCCGTTTATAGCTGATGATTTGCTAAAAAATCATATTCTTAGGGTCATTAATGTACCATAGTTTAATAACTGAGAACACTTGGCTACTCCACTAGTGATGGCTATTGGTAAAGAGACATCAAATCCATTATTTTCAATGATTCACCTCTCACAGGAGTTAACACACCTGGATGTGATGAGAATAGTATGAAACTTATCTGTTTTGATGTACATTTGGTCATGTGTTGCTGCAAAGAATGGAGATTTCATGCTTATGATGATCATAGAGATTACACTAATGGTGATTCTTTGCTGCTGATGTTTGTGTACAATCCTCTTGGTTTGGAAGATCTATCAAGAATCTTGAACTTAACCATGTCAAATTCAAGATTAGGGGAGGATTGTTGGGAATTTTGCATATAAAGAATTCTGCTGATGGAATCTGCTGATGGAATCTGCTGAAGAGACAGATTCTGCGGAAGATGTGTTTCTGCTGAAGACTAGTTTCAGCTTTATTAGTTTCTGCGGATTTAGTAATTCCGTATATTTTGTAATATAGTTAGGATATGCATAAGATAAATTAGGAAGTGATAATGCATATCTTTTAGAACTTTAGAGAAGATACGTTTCTTGAGAAACGGTTTAGGGTTCCTTGCCTATATAAGGAACACTCAATTATGTATTGAGGACACGTTTTTTAGAAAACACTTTCAGTATAATTAAAAGATCCATAGAGGATCAGAAGTTCTTAGTTATTTGTTTCTGCTTGTATTTGTTTCCGCTTTATAATACAAGTTGCAGAGATTTTCTATTAGTGTGTTATTGATTACATTAACATATCTAACGATTCATGAGTGCTTGAAGATCTATCAAGGTCTTAGTTCTAACATGACGGCGTCAAGCTTGGCAAAAGAGGTGGAAGTGGGAAATACACATGATGGCCCAGAACCTTTTCTTTGTAATTGACCTGACGGCGTCACCAAGGCCGTCAGGGTCAAAATACATGTGACGGCCCAGAGCTCACTTTCTTCTTGACGGCGTCAAGATTGGATCTAGGCAATACGACCCTTAATTTGGCGGCGAGTTGATGGCGTCACAAGCTACAACGTGACGCC
Organism: Artemisia argyi; assembly: GCA_030686995.1. Lineage (NCBI taxonomy): Eukaryota > Viridiplantae > Streptophyta > Magnoliopsida > Asterales > Asteraceae > Artemisia > Artemisia argyi. The sequence continues at coordinate 146,705,132 of CM060686.1, forward strand.
GTCAGGATGTATTATCTATATATATTTTTCCAATTTTTCATTGTTAAGGGTGGAACATTAGGAGAACTTTTGGAGAGCTTAAACCCTAGACGAATTTTCTATAATAATAAGGGTTTCAACCTTTGTTCCATCCATGCTTAATTGAAGATAAGTTTTCCAATAATCATACGATATGTCTATGTGTTGTGTGATTCTATCTTATGCTTGTCTTTCTTTTAACATGCTAGGCTAGTTTTTTATTATGTTTGCTTAGATGTAGTGAAACCTAGATGTTGATTATTGGTTGATGGTTTGTTTATAATTGTTGTGGATGATTGTATTCGATGTTAGGCTTAAGAAAACTGGCAGACTTCCAATTGGTAACTTGCTTGAACGTCTTAAGAAACATGATCGGAGGTGTACTACGATTTTTGGTTGTATTTAATGCATAAGCGAATTCTAGTGATCCCATGTTAGGAGCTTTTAGTCGGCTCGACATAGGAGTGAAGTAGGAGCTTATAGAGTTAGCGGAATATTGTACACGGCCCTACGACTAGTATTAAGGAATATAACCCGTCATCCATGCAATTGTAACAAGCTAATCAACCGGTAAAAGATATCTAGGGAGTAATGAAATCTAAGTAAACAAATCTTCTCTTATTATTGTTTCCACCACATAATCACATTAGTTTATTTCATTTCTTTTTATTTTTATTTTCTTGCATCTTTAGTTAATTGGGTTAGTTGACTAGCAACTAATTCCGCCCACTCCTTCAAAACCCAAGATTTTACTTGCTTTTATAAAATATAAAAATACAAAAAGAATCATCCCTCACCTCTAGACCTAGTTTAGTAGACTTTCTAATCCTAGCGAACACTATTCCTGAGTTGAACGATCAATCCCCCGGTACTTGTCATTATACTATACTACAACGATCATGTACACTGCCTGGCGGGGATTGCAAGCTTCTCAAGATCCGTTGAGAGGTAAAACCTGTTGCGAGGGCACAATCCCGCGCATCAAGTTTTTGGCGCCGCAGCCCGGGGAATAGTTATTGTCTAGGTTAGAATTTCTTTTTATTAGGTTTACTTGCTAGATTCCTTTCTAGTAAGATTTTTATTTTTATTTTTAGGTTTCTTTAGTCTATCTCATTTCTTTGTTCCAGTGTTCGTAATCTATCTCGATGGAGAACAATAGCATTGATCGTTTGATCACTGTCATTCGTGTTTTTCGTCGTAGAATTTTCCAACCACCCGTCCCAATTCCTGTAGTGGAAAATGAAAACCCACCTAACCTCTCACCTGACCATCACTTTGGCAATAATTCTGAAATGGAGGAGTCTGATCATGATGACGACCGTAGGATTAGCCCTTTTTATTGTACGGACTCCGATGAGGACCTAGATGATGGTGATGTTATCGATGATGATAGGATGGATGTTGATATGAGCCCTTTTAAGCATGTTGATCTTAGAACTAGAATTGAAAAAGATAGCTTCTTTAACATGCAATTCCCTTGTAAGATTGGATTTAGGAGCTTTGATGCATACCTTAACTCATCCTTGCCTATGAACATAATCTCATGTGCCAACTATAATAAAATCATGGTAAAGGAGTTAGCATATCAGGGAAGTAATATTGTCGCTAGGAATGAACCATTGCACGTGTTTGTCGGAAGTTTTGTGTATATGGTTGATTTTATTGTTATGGAAAACTTAGGAGAATTCATTGATGAGAAGTTAACCTAAATCATATTTGGAGAACCCTTTAAGCGGTTAACCAAACTTGATGAGAAACTTATGGATGGGTTGATCACCTTTTCGGATGGGGATGAAGATTTTGTTTACCAAATGCCACGTACACACCCTAGGTTTAAGGACCACTCAATTGAGGCATGCAACAGAATTCCCCCGATCAATTTGTTGAGTGAGAATGATAAAAGGAAAGGACTTAAATATCCCCATGAAAAGAATAAAGGGATGTTTAGAGTTAAGTGATGATTATAAGAGAGATGAAGCAACGATTAGATGGCTCACACTTGGTTATGTGATCGTTAGTGACACTAGGTAGCCCGTGACCTTGAGTCTAGCTACAAGACTCGTAAATAAAGAAAAGCGCTTCTTGGGAGGCAACCCATGTTTTGTGTGTTTTTATTTGTTTGATTTTATTTGTTTCCGTATGCGTGTTTTATTTTTATTGTTGGTGAATCTTGTTTCAAAGTAAATTGTGAAAATGCTTTATTTTGTTTTTAATTTCGTCTTAATTACATATAAAGGTATTTTGCAAAAGCTAAGTGTAAGGGAAATCCAAATTTGTTTATAAGAACGAAAATGAGCATGATTCACTATAATATTAAATGAGCATGTATATTAGTATTTGTTAGAGTCAAATGCTTGTATCGAGTCATGATGATGTTTTGCAGGATTTTCCAGGAAATAAGGCATAAGTTTTTCCAGAAATTTTCTAGAAACTTAACAAAAGATTTTTCCAGGAACATTCTGACGGCGTCAGGAGTTACAACCTGACGGCGTCAGGTACTAAAATTCTGAAAATTTTTGCGAGTTTTGTTTAAACCGGAGTCTTAAAGTTTTTGCTGATTCTTTAGTTTTATAAACTCCAGGAAATCTGCAAACATTCATTCCACAAGCATTATATCTTAATTTATTTTCTAGGATTTTTAGTATATATAGATTGCCGCCGATTTTACGCGAGGTTTGCCTTGATTGTTTTCTCAGGTTTAACAGGTTATATATGACAAGAAGATGATTTATATTTCTGTAGGGAAGCTTTCAAAGTTCATTTTCTTGGAGGAAGATCTAACCTTGTTGACACACTATCCACACCGAACGAATCAGGGGAGTATTTGTTTTCATTCTTTTACCTACTTTACTTTTACATCCTTTAATTGAACATTGGGGACAATGTTCATCCTAAGTGTAAGGGGAGGGTAAATGATGATACCTTATATGATACAATTGCACTTGATTTTGTTTGTTCGATAGTAGGTGTGTAATAAAACTAAGAGAAATACTTGCTAGGGCAATTTTAGCGCCAAATTAATTTTTTTTACAACATTTAGGAGTGAAACTTTAGCCTTAACAAGCGTCTCATGGATATAAGTTGTATGACTAGCACAAAACCATACCACTTAAAAAAATTTCCACCCAAATATGTGAGGTTCGCCTTTACATTTGATAGGAAAAGCATTCATTATTAATGCTTATGAGTGTACCGGTAGTATTTAGATTCTAGAACTTGCGTTAGTGATGCATCCTGAGACTGCTAGTGAGACTACATTCGTGTAGTTAGGATTTACTACACGATAAGAGGCATTAGGATCACCCTTGTGTTTAAACCCGTATCATAATTACTTGACCATTTAAGTCATATTACTTGACTAGTGAAGTCAATTAATTTTTCCCACACCTTAGCGTTGTACTCATTTTTAGTACACGATACCCCTAGTACACCCCTCCGAGCCTATCTTTTCGTTTCTAACTTTAAGCATCTTACTTAAAGGAATAATTTGTTTACAATCCACCCAAATGTGCAACCAAATCGCCTTAGCCTTCCTTGTATGCACTCATATTTAGTGCATTATTGTTACATGTTTAAACCCTTAGTTAATTATCTAATTGATTACATGGTTGCTAAGTCGAGTCATATCTTGTACATATTGTTTTGGGACGATTGGGACTCATGGGTAAAGTACTAGTAATATGGAGTAATGGGGAAGACATCAATTTATTACCCCCATATGTGCGTCAATATTTAAAAAGTACTCCAAGTGTTTTGATTATCTTGATTCGAGTCATTAGAGTAGTTTATTGTAAAGTATGTAAAAATTCAAGTGTAAGGGGAATGCAAATTCCCTATAATGTATTATTTTGGATGGTAGGGCAAGAGTGTATGAAAAAAAAATAATCAAGAAAAAGAAAGAAAAAAATAGAAAAAGAAAGAGAAAAACATACGGACTACCATCCCGTTTCATTTTATGTTTGTTTCATAGTTTGTTAGATTTTGATTAGCTTAAATCGAGTCGAGTCGAGTCTTGGCTTAGCAACGCCATATTGTACATGTAATTAAACAAGATGATTAACTCTCCACCAGTAAATATTGCCTTTATCCAACAAAACCGTGTTTTTCATATCCCTACACCTAACGTTATAACCCTTTAAAAGACCTCTTTGATAGTTTATCCTAGGTGCTTACGCCAAGTGGTGGAAGTTTGATCCTTTCCCAAGCCTATGGTAATCTATTTGCTATGACAGGTAGTGAGAGATGTTTTCCATTTCCATATTGTGATATATACTTTATTACTCCCGAGAGATGTGAGTATCTAAACACTATTTGTGAGGTGCTAGTGTATGACCACTGTGCTTGTTTTTGGTTTTTAGTGGAACGATTATTTGTTGTAATTACTTTTATATTAGTGTTAAATGACCCCTAACTTGTATTTTGATTAGAATAAAAGCGCATTTGCTTGAGGACAAGCAAATCTCAAGTGTAAGGGTATTTGATAAGGCGAAAAGTGTACCGCTTTTAAGGGGTCATTTAAGCCCGAATTCGTGATTATTTGATCAATTACTGCCCTAAATCGTTCCTTTTGTAATTTTAGGTACTTTTGAGAAGAAATCTGGAAAAGGAAGCATTTTGGACGTTTTTGGAGTATAAAAGTGAAGAAAACGGAAAAGTCTCAAAATCCTTGCTGGGAACAGTACCTGACGGCGTCAAGGCTTCACACATGACGGCGTCAAGCATGGTAAAAGAGGTGGAAGTGGGAAATACACATGACGGCCCATAACCTTTTCTTTGTAATTGACCTGACGGCGTCACCAAGGCCGTCAGGGTCAAAATACATGTGACGGCCCAGAGCTCACTTTCTTCTTGACGGCGTCAAGATTGGATCTAGGCAATACGACCCTTAATTTGGCGGCGAGTTCACGGCGTCACAAGCTACAACGTGACGCCGTTAGGATGTATTATCTATATCTTTTTTTTCCAATTTTTCATTGTAAAGGGTGGAACATTAGGAGAACTTTTGGAGAGCTTAAACCCTAGACGAATTTTCTGTAATAATAAGGGTTTCAACCCTTGTTCCATCCATGCTTAATTGAAGATAAGTTTTCCAATAATCATATGATATGTCTATGTGTTGTGTGATTCTATCTTATGCTTGTCTTTCTTTTAACATGCTAGGCTAGGTTTTTATTGTGTTTGCTTAGATGTAGTGAAACCTAGATGTTGATTATTGGTTGATGGTTTGTTTATAATTGTTGTGGATGATTGTATTCAATGTTAGGCTTAAGAAAACTGGCAGACTTGCAATTGGTAACTTGCTTGAACGTCTTAAGAAACATGATCGAAGGTGTACTACGATTTTTGGTTGTATTTAATGCATAAGCGAATTCTAGTGATCCCATGTTAGGAGCTTTTAGTCGGCTCGACATAGGAGTGAAGTAGGAGCTTATAGAGTTAGGGAATATTGTACACGGCCCTACGACTAGTATTAAGGAATATAACCCGTCATCCATGCAATTGTAACAAGCTAATCAACTGGTAAAAGATATCTTTGGAGTAATGAAATCTAAGTAAACACATCTTCTCCTATTATTGTTTCCACCACATAATCACATTAGTTTATTTCATTTCTTTTTATTTTATTTTGATTGCATCTTTAGTTAATTGGGTTAGTTGACTAGCAACTAATTCCGCCCACTCCTTCAAAACCCGAGATTTTACTTGCTTTTATAAAATATAAAAATACAAAAAGAATCATCCCTCACCTCTAGACCTAGTTTAGTAGAATTTCTAATCCTAGCGAACACTATTCCTGAGTTGAACTATCAATCCCCCGGTACTTGTCATTATACTATACTACAACGATCAGGTACACTGCCTGGCGGGGATTGCAAGCTTTTCAAGATCCCTTGAGAGGTAAAACTTGTTGCGAGGGCGCAATCCCGCGTATCAATAGTGTATTGTTTTGTTAGTTGACTCGTAGCAATTTAAATGTGCGTGTTTAAATGCCTGAAGTTCAAGAACAAAAGTTATATTTCAGAATATAATCTTGTGAGCATGTTCTTGTTGACGTAGTGTAGAGATTTTACGAAAAAGAACGAGGTCGGTGGTTGGTAAAATAAAATTCGGGTTTAAGCTTTGGTTAATCGTTTTAATTATTTTCTTATCATAGTATTATATATATATATATATATATATATATATATATATATATATATATATATATATATATATATATATATACGGAATGTGACGTTAAACGTCGAGAGGTTACGAAGGTCGGTGTGATTGAAAAACGGTGGATAGGTGTCGAAAAGTAAAATGGGTTTGAGGGAATGTGTTAATTGTTAAAGGTTTTCTATTTATCATTTTCGTTATTATGTTATATATATATATAAACTATATATATTTATTTATTTAACGAAAAGTGCTTGATCGAATCGGTTTTATTTAAAATACTTATATGTATAAAATATAAATTATAACATTTATATTTTATTAAAAACCTTAAAGTTTTGAAAAGTTTACATTTTAACCCTCTAACGGCATAACTTTACACCGTTAGTCCAAAACGTTATTTATTTTTACTTATAGTCCAAAACTCTTTTATATTTACATTTTATATCCAAAACTTTCTAGATTTACAGTTTTCATCACAAAAATGCCAAAATGACAGTTTTCCCTTAAACTTTTCATATTTATAGTTTTAGTCCCTCGGTTAGGAATTTTTGCAAATTTAGTCCAAATTTCACCAACATGAAAACCTAACATTTTTATTTTCTAAATAAGTTGAAAATAGCTTATTTAAGCTGTGAAACAACTTATTTGACCAAAAGAGCTTATTTTGAGCTTATGGGCCGTTAACAAGCTAAAGTTAGGCTCGTTAAGGTTTTTAAAATCTTTGGGCTTGGGAAACTATTGGGCTTAGATTTGGGCTTGTATTTGGACTCTAAAAACTTTAGAAAACAGCTTATACGATCAGCTTATCACATAAGCTTATTTTTGGCTTAATGGGCTTATAAGCCAAAACGTTAACTTGTAATGTTTATAAAAACGCGACAAGATTTGAGGTTTAACGAGGGATCGTGTGAGTTTATGGGAGTGAGTTTAAGGCCTAGCTTATTAGTTTACCATGTGAACTAATGGTTTATGCTATCAAAATGATATGTCGCGTGTATAGTTTAGAAAATACGTGACCAAAGCATGTCGACCATAACCATGGCTAAAGTAGTTTTTGTGTTCTAAAATATTCTAAGTGTTGGGAAGTTGAAATCGTATATGCCATGTAACTTAGGAACGTGTCATTTATAGTACTTTATTAGTGTAATGTATTGTTGGTCCCTTTCACTTGGTTATCAGTAACTAGAAAGCTAAAGTAACCAAGTTGTATGACTAGAACACAGATGTATGATAATGATTAACAATAAAGTAACGTAAAATAAGAGACAATATTTTCCAACGTTTAATTCTTTATTAGAAGTTAATCACAAAGAATCGTACCCAAGTGTTTGCGGAATAACACTTGGGATTGAAAGCGACAAGTATTGTATGGACTCCTCACTAAACTCAAACTAAGTTGAGTGACAACTTAAATTACCCACTGAGCTATCTCAGGGGCTTGTGTTGTTCTTTGGAGGAGTAAAGTGGTTTGTGAATGCTTTGCATTAATTGCACAAACTTGTCAACCTTTACTCCTCTCATATGCTTCCTATTTATACACAAGTATAGAACAACTAATTATACATTGGACATAAAGCTTCCTTAACAATATCTTGAAAGATATTATTCTTCTGGCAAGGAACCTTCATTGAGTTAAGTCCAAAAGGCACTTTCTGATGACAGACTGGTTTTAACCATTTTGGGAAAGTTTGACATTAAAGTGATAAAGCACTTTAATAATGCAGCTCAAACTTTCCCGCCCAGTCCCGCCAAAACTTCAGTCTTCTTGTCATCAGTCTTCAGTACTATTAAGTTGTTGAGGAGTCATGGGGTTCAGTGAGTTATTGTCATCCTCACTAAACCCATCACCTTCTTCTTGGCTTAGATCACACTTCACTGAGTTCCGCCTTACTGAATGGAGAACCTTTCTTCTTAGGCTCGGTCTTAGCATCCTGAAGGTGACTCACTGAGTTACTGTTCACTCAGTGACTTGATTACACTTAGGGGATTTTACGTTCAAATCCTTGTTAGAGAAAGATTGGGGAATTCAGTGACTCAACAATCTCCCCCTATTTGAACATACAAATAGCCTAAGTGTTTCTTGATTCAGCATGAGTCGTCAGGGGACTTATTCTCTTGCTGAATGTTTGTTGTAATTGTAAGTAGGACATAACTTTTAAACAAAACATCAGTTTATTCATAGCTATTACATTTTCCTACAAATTACAAACAAAATAAAGATAGTTGTTGTAGATCAAATGTTCAGATGATAGCCAAGTCCCTCAATCTTGGCTTTCTTTGATCTCAGCAGGTGTTTCTCAGGATGCTCCTCAATCTTGGCCCGTAGGTCCTTACAGAACCTTTGGTTTGCACCACTTTGTATAGGAGAAGCTAACATCAGGTACGTTACCATTGCCGTGACCCCTGCCTTGTCTATATCAGACCATCTTTGGAAAGCAAGGTCTCCATATTCATCCGTAAAGCATAGACCTCTTTCAGGGGTTTCAAGCACAGTGTTGTTCACGAAGGTGATTCCTTCAGGAACGGACCTATCACAATCCAATCCTGGGACCTTGACCTCAGGCTCGGATTCAATGTGCTTCCTTTTCCTTTTGGTGGCAGTTGATGAAGCAGATCCTGTTGTTGGAGCAGGAAGAAGGGAGGGAATGTTGAGGGCTTCAGGCATCGCTCTCAGTCTGTCATATCTTTCACTCAGTGACTTGAGAAGTTGATCAACAACGGCACCATTTTTCTTAGCAATGATGGGACGGAGTTCATCAAGTTCAGTGATCCCAAAGTCAGCGAATTTGAATGGGTTATGAATGTCCATGATTCTTTTATCAGCCCCCCTGAAGACAGTGACCATTGCGGGTTTGGTGTTCCTGTGAATCTTAATGTCAGTGATGGTTTCAGGCTTCAACCTTTCCTTCATCACCCAATGATATCTTTCAACCCTGGTCTTTCTGATTTGAGCTTGCCTTTTTAGCCTTTCTTCCCTTTCCCTTTTCAGAGCATTCATTTCTTCTTCCTGAGCCTTTTTAAAGGCTGCACCAGTTTACTCATTTGCTAGTGCCTCGGTATCCAGACCAATCTTTTTAGCCTCCTCTTGAACAACCTGTATCAGTTCAGGCTTGCTCAATCTCTCTTCTTCCTGAGCCTTTTTCGCTTCCTCAACTCTTTCCATATAGTCTTGTATTTGGTCATGGGTAAGTTGATAGATTTTGCCATTGATTTCATAAGGGACCCTGATTGGTTCATCAGGATCAACTCTGACCAATGTGGAGGCAGGCTGGAGCACAGGTGTAGGTTCAGAGGTGGTGGCAATACCTTTTCCTTTGTCCTGAATGAGAGTGAAGGAGACTGGTTCCTCTTGAGGTGGGACTTCGGTAATCGGTGTGGCTTCAGTGACATACTCCCCCTCAGTGTGAGAGGGCTGTCCAACATCTTCTTGTTCATCAGTAATAGGGGTTTCAGGAACATTCTCCCCCTCAACAATTGCCGGAGCTGCAGTGATGGCAAGTGTTGGAGTTACTGAAGATGAAGTCGAGGTGCCCTTGAAAACTTGAAACATCTCCGTCATCATAGACTTGATCTCTGCAGTATCCTGATGGATGATGGATACTTTTGAGTCAAGGGCAGCCTGAGAGCTTTCAAGGGCAGTCATCCTGGATCCCATGGTCCATGCCAGAGAAGTGGACTTCATGGATTGGGCTGTCACTGACGCTTCCAACTGAGTGAAGGAAGTCTTGAGAGATTCCACCGTGGAGCTGAGATTCTGAACATTGGAACCCTTTATTAAACCAAGTAACTCAGTAAGAGCTGCCGTGTTGACTTGGTATGTCTCAGATGTCTGAAGTATTTTCTTCGTGAGCTCAGGATCATCTTTGACTGATTCTTGAACTGACTTAACCCCTGTAGCCAGCTCTTTTAGGAATTCCAAAAACTGATTGATGTGAGAAGCCATTTGTGTCAGGGAGTGAGAGACTGTGGAATTTTGCTCCCTGACATCATCATTGTAGTCTTCAACAGCATCTCTGAGGAGGTGATAGTGGACTGCTTGCTCAGTATGCATGTCGAACACCTCATCAGTGACCCCCCTGTACAAAACATTGGTCATTTTCTTGATAAATTTCTTGAAGGCTTTTTCAGTGAGAGGAGCTTGAGCGTCTCCTGAGGTTTCCAGCTCGGAATGTGTGTCATCTTTATCATGGTTAGAGGTTTGAGGAGCCTGAGTAACAGGTTCAGGGATTGTCTCCTCATCCTCCAAATCATCTCCGGCCGTGAAGACTTCCTCGTCACTGCTAAATTCATCATCAGAAAATAGGACAGCCTGAGCATCTGCCAGGGAGGTAATCTGCAACAAGTGGAGGTTATCCGGCTCCTCTTCCTGAGAAGATTTGCCTTCGTTTTGGCCAGGTCCTGACCCCTCAAATCCGGTAGATTGGGTTTTATCTACCTGGTCTTTAAGGCCAGTTCCCAAGTTTTGCGCACCTCCTGGAGTGGTTTTGGGTTCCATATCAGCGGGTGGTTTATATCCCTCTGAATCTTTGTTCCCCGTGACCCCTTCAGACACTGATGGGTTTTTCTCAATGTCATCCTGAGGAGTCGTGAATGTTGTGTCCCTATCAGCGGGTTGTTTGTTTCCCTCTGAGTCTTTGGGATGAGTTTTTGTGCCCTCGGACAAAAGCGTTGTTTTGCGAATGTCCTCATCAGGCAAATGAGTGGTTGAGTCCCCCTTTCCAACAGGCTTGTTCTGGCCTGTCGAAGGTTTAGGAACATGAACTCCCTGATGCTTGGGTTTTGACTTACCCAAGCCTTTAGCAGGATGTGATTGTTTGTGGACCCCCTTCTCAGTGGAGTAGTGCTGCCCCACCGAGGATTTAGGATCCCTTACTCCCTGAGACTCTGGTTGTGATTTGCCAGAGCCTTTAGCAGGATGTGAAGGTTTGGTTTGTTCCGGCTCCACTATCTTGTTTATGACAGTGGAGTCTTTGGGAACGGGTATGCCCGAGGACACTGAGTGTGATGTCTCAGTGCCCTCCGTTGGCTTTTGTTGTAGGCCTAGTGACTGGGTAATTATTCTCATGGTGTCTTCAGTCAAGGGCGGTATTTCTTGCCCCCTTTTGGCAGGCTTAGGGTCAGAAGCCCCAGTGTCGAGTGACTTGGGTTTAGCCACCTTCCTGGACCCCCGCCCCTTCTTCTTCTTCACCGGTTTGGTGGGAGAAGGAACTGGTGATATGATGTTGTCACCCTGGATAGCAGTACGCATATATTGGGTCAGGGTGACAGGTGTAACCTCAAGAGGGTCCTTAGAGTAGTTAGCCTTGTGTAACACTTCAGGCTCAAAACCTACTGCTTCAGGCTTTGCATACTCAGACCCAAGCAAGTCTTGTAGGGCACAGGAAATGAATCTAGGGTATGACATGAGTTTTTGCCTAGACTTCCCCCCTAACTTTGCTATGAGGTCCTTGAAGATAATTTCTCCAAGATCAATAAATTTACCCTCAATGAGACTGAACAATATCATTGCTTGAGTATTGTTCAATTGCTCAGTAGAGGATTTATTCCCCCCGAGGACTTGAATGACAAAGGTCATTATTATCCTCCAAGGAGCAGGAAACCAGGTCTTGATGATTGGGGCTTTGGCTAGTAGGGCCCCAGGTGACACTTCAGGGTGAAGTTTGTCATAAGGCCCTAGGGTCAGTAAGACCTCCTTCACATCTTTTTCAGATGGTGGGGTAACGAAGGTCTTGGTGTAATCAAGCCCAGTGGCTTTGACAAAAGTTTTGTAGTCAAGAGTCAGGGACTTAGTTCCATTCTTGACCGTAAACTTTATTTTGGCCTCCTTAGGTGCATCAGGGTTTTCAACCACTGAAGTGCACCAAAATTCCCTCAGATAGTCATGATAAATGACTGAGGGGGTCTTTATGAATGCGGTGGACAGAAAGCAGTTCTGTAGGAACTTCACCACTTCCCTGTATTGAGGGAACCCTTCAGGGTAGGCAAAGTTCCCCACCACATTATTCTTGGTAAGGTCTACGCTTTCCAATTGGAAATCCACATTGGGTGCGTATTTTATGACCTTAGAAGAAGCCATTAGGGTTTGGTAAGCCTGGTTTTTTTTTTCGAAAAGTAGGTCTTGGCGAGGGAAACACACGCAGTTTTGAAAACAATTTGCAAGAGTTTAGTTATGATTTTTTAAAGGCGTGTGTGTTTTTCCCTTTTGTGGGGGTATTTATAGTGGGAATTAGGTTAGTGATGTTGCGGATATCAAAAATTCATAATATTCAACCGAAACGGCATAATAATATGAATGTGAGATCCGCATTAATTATCACGATTCCCACTACCCCCCTTTTTTTTTTCTCACCCTTTGGGGTGCCTTTGCAAATAATGCACTTTTGCAGAGAAGGTCATATCACACTTTTTGTGTGTGTGAGAGCATTAAATGCTCAGTGGTGTTTGGTGAGAGAGATGTGGGGGCCCAAGAGGTGGATGCCAGTTGTGTAAGTGACATATATTCCTATATTTAATAGGAATTAGTTACCTACCTGGGACATTTACTAACTAAGTACTTGGAGCATTTAGTTGGGGTATTCAATGCCATTTTTCATCCACAGCCCCCTGAATGAATTATCATTCAACAAAAATGGGTTTTCAGGAAGGGTGATATCAGGGACCTAGAGAATTTACATCAGGTTGGAATACTTTTGATCAGTTTCCTGATTCTATGTCCAACATGCCCAGTTCAGCTTTCAACCTTGTGAAAGTGGGTTCATCCAAAGGTTTTGTTAAGATATCAGCTAGCTGATACTCAGTGGGGATGAAATGTAGTTCAATTTCTCCATTTGAGATGTGGTCCCTGATGAAGTGGTATCTGATGTCAATGTGTTTGGTTCTTTGATGAAGTACTGGATTGTTTGAGATGGCTATGGCACTAGTATTATCACAAAAGATGGGTACCATCTTATACTGAATGCCATAGTCACTCAATTGGCTCTTCATCCAATGTACATTTGCACAACATCCTGCTGCAGCCATATATTCAGCTTCGGCTGAGGACATGGCCACTGATTGTTGTTTTTTTGTACTCCAACACACGAGTTTGCCACCAAGAATTTGGCAGGCCCCTGAAGTACTTTTTCTATCCATATTACATCCTGCATAGTCAGAGTCAGTGTACCCTTTGAGATCAAATCCTGAACATTTAGGGTAATACAAACCTAGGTTTGGAGTACCCTTCAGGTACCTGATGATTCTCTTGACAGCAATGAGATGTGATTCTTTAGGATCAGCCTGGTATCTTGCACACAGGCAGACTGAGAATTGGATATCAGGCCTTGAGGCAAGTAAGTACATCAGGGAGCCTATCATTCCCCTGTATTGGGTTTGATTTACTGATTTACCAGTGAGATCAGGGCCAAGGTTGTTAGGAGGAACCATAGGAGTCTTCACTGAAGAACAGTCAGTGAGCTCATACTTCTTCAGTATGTTCCTTAGGTATTTTTCTTGGCAAATGGATATTCCTTTCTCTGTTTGTTTGATTTGGAGTCCAAGAAAGTATGTGAGTTCACCCATCATGCTCATTTCAAACTTTGTGGTCATCAGTTTCTCAAACTGTTTGCAAAGTTTGTAACTTGTTGAGCTAAAGATGATGTCATCAACATATACTTGGACAAGAATGACATCATCTTTTGTTCTGTAGATGAACAATGTGTTGTCAATTCTTCCTCTGACAAACTTGTTTTGGATCAGGAAGGCTGAAAGAGTTTCATACCATGCCCTGGGTGCTTGTTTTAGTCCATAAAGGGCTTTGTTAAGCTTGTAGACATGGTTGGGGTATTCACTACTTTCGAAACCAGGAGGCTGTTGCACATAAACATCTTCTTTGATGTTACCATTCAGGAATGCACTTTTAACATCCATTTGGTAAACTTTAAAGTTCATGTAAGTTGCATAGGCAAGGAAGATCCTGATGGCTTCCATTCTTGCAACAGGTGCAAAGGTTTCCTCATAGTCTATACCTTCCTGTTGATTATATCCTTTGGCAACCAGTCTTGCTTTGTTTTTGATGACTGTGCCATTTTCATCGGTCTTATTTTTAAAGACCCATCTCATACCAATGATTAAAACGCCCTGGGGGCATTCAACAAGGGTCATGACATCATTTCTGTCAAATTGTTCCAATTCATCTCTCATGGCCTGAACCCAACTTTCATAAGTCAAGGCTTCTTTGATATTTTTAGGTTCTATTTCTGAGAGATAGTCAGCATAAAGACATATATTGGCTGATGCTGCAACAAGTTTAGCAGCTTTGCTTCTTGTGAGCATGCCTTCAGTAGGTTCACCAATTATGTTCACAAGTTCAATTGTTTTGGATCTAGTCCAACTATCCTGGGGTTTGGGATAGGAATTTGAACTTGTAGGAGCCTGACATGGTTCAGTCTCAGGAGCATGAGGTGCCTCATCAATATGTGCCTCAGTGATAATTGTGGGAACAATTTGCTCTGATGGTTCCTGAACAATTTGTTCAGTGGTTTCAGTCTCATTTGAGACCTGAGGAGTTTCAATGAACTCACTGATGGGTGGTTGGGGAAGGTTGTGAGGGTTGATATAATAGGAGATGTCAGCATCAGCTTGGTATTGGGTTGAGGGGTTGTTTTCAGGTTGATATTCATCAGGAGGATACCTAGATGATTCATCAATACCAATTTCATCAACTGAGGAATTGGAGAACCTGATGGCTTCAGTGCTCTCATCAACAGTAATGTGATAAGTTTCTTCAGTCTGCTGTCTCCTTGTGTTAAACACCCTGAATGCTTTGGAAACCAAAGAATATCCCAGGAAGTATCCATCATCAGCTTTGGCATCAAATTTGCCCAAGTGGTCCTTGTGATTATGAATAAACACAGGGCAACCAAATACATGAAAGTAACTGATGTCAGGGATCCTTCCTTTGAATATCTCATAAGGTGTTTTATTGTGCCTTTTCACAATAATTGACCTGTTTTGAGTGTAGCAGGCTGTTTTGACTGCCTCAGTCCAAAAATGTTTGGAGAGGACTGAGCCATTTAACATTGTCCTTGCTGCCTCAATGAGTGTTCTATTCTTCCTTTCAGCTACTCCATTTTGTTCAGGAGTATAGGGAGAAGTGAAATTTTGAGAGATCCCTTTCTCATCACAAAAACACTCAAGGTCTTGGTTTTTGAATTCAGTGCCATTGTCAGTCCTGATCTGCTTAACTTTAACATCATTTTGATTTTCAATGTTCCTGACAAATGACATGATTGTTTCAGCTGCCTGACTCTTTTTGGTCAGGAAGTAGACCCAAGTGTACCTTGAGTACTCATCTACTATGACCAGAGTATACTTCTCATGGTGGATGGACATTGGACTGACAGGTCCAAAAAGGTCCATATGGAGAAGATGTAGGCAGCTTTTGATTGAAAAGGTTTGTTTGGTTTTGAAAGATGCCCTGTGATGTTTACCTTTCTCACAAGCAGAACAAGGCTTGTCTTTGGCAAACACCAGGGATGGTAGGCCTAGAACTTTGTTCTGTTTAGCCAGGTTGTTGATGCTTTTGAAATTGAGATGAGAGAGTCTTTTATGCCACAACCAATTGATTGTCTCACTTGCCTTTGAGAATAGGCAAGTCCCATTTTGTGTCAGGGATGACATGTCTAGGACATAGACATCATCCCTTCTGGGTGCAATCAAGACTATTTCCTTGTTGGCATTAAAGATAGTCCCTCTCCTGTCATCAAACTGAACTATGTACTTTGCATCACATAGTTGGGAAACACTGATCAGATTGTACTTTAGACCATTCACATAAGCTATCCTTGTAAAAACTATACCATTGCAGTTCACTGAACCATAACCTTCAGTAGGAGCTGATGAGTTATCACCAAAAACTACCTTGGGTCCTGGCTCTTCCACATATTTGTGCAGATAATTCTTCACACCAGTCATACTTCTAGAGCATCCACTGTCTAGATGCCAAGCAGGATCCTTGATGTGTTTCTGCACAAACAGTGAACTGGGTTAGTTTTGCTTGTTGACCCACCTTCTAGTGGGCTTAGTCCTCAGGGACTTTTTGAACAGGGCTAGTGAATCATGGTCTGACGTGGTGTGTCCTGAGCTTCCACATGTTTTACACTTTGTGGAGTTTGATGCTTCAGGTGTCTGAGAAGTGTTGGTTTGGTTTTTCCTTCTGGACTGAATGACTTTGTCATGTCCCTTGGTTTCATGGGAGGGATCCCCACAGATGTCACAGCAGACTTTCATCATACAATCATCAGGAAGATGATCATTGAAACCACAATGAGGACATGGCAAGAAAGGCTTAGCCTTCAGTATTTGTTTGGAAGGTGAGGTATACTGATAGCCTTGGGTTTTGTAAAGACCTCTTGCTTTTAGAGAAGCAGTGTGGGGGATGTGATCACAAGTTCTGTGGTCCTCTTGTTTGCAAATCATGCAAAACAGGACTCTGTAGCATTTATCAGTGCTGTGATTTGGATAATTGCACAGTTCACATCTCCCTGAAGGTCTGGGTTGGGTCTTTTGTTTTGAAGAACTCAAGGATACTGAGGGCTTTTTAGAATATGAGTCTGTAGGGGTTTTAGTGGACTCAATTTTCTCACTCAGCATCCTGACAAGTTCAGTAAGCTGATCAACCTTTGAATCAGTGCTTTCAATTTTCACCTTAGTAGGTACTGAAGGTGTTTGGTGTTCAGTTGGTGCAGGTGTAGGTTTCTTTAGAATAGTCCGTCCTAACCCTGATTTCTCCTTTGGAGAGTGGGGTTGATAGACTAATGGTGCAAGGTCAGATTGTGGTTCTGCTCCCTGAAGTTGCTTCAGTGGAGGGAGTGGTGATTGTGAATCAGACTTAGACTCAGTGATGGACTCAGTAGTACTGGGTTCATCAGTGACTCCTAGCAACTCCTTGATAGCCTGACTTTCAGGCTCCAGAATTCTTCAAGTGTCAAAATTTGGCATTTTACTATCAGGATTGTTTCTTTCAATCCAGTCACTGGGTAATGGAGTTAATTCTTTGCTAGAGAGTATGTTTGTTGATAGAAAGGTTGTTGCATGGCTACTCTCTCCTGACTCTTCAGTGAGCTGATCTTCACCCAGTCCAGCCCTTTTGGAACTAGGTGAGATACTCAAGGTATCAAAGAGTTTGGGGTTCTTTTGAGTCCATTTTATAAAAACAGCCTTTTCTTTCTCAAGTTCTACCTGAAAAGCTTGGTTTTGTTTTACAAGTTCAGAATTTTGAATTTGTAGAGTGACACTTTCCAATTTTGCTTGTTTTAAGGCAAGAAGTTCATCTCTACACTGATTTAACTCAAAACTCATTTTGTTGTATTTTGAAAACAAATTAAGTCTCTGCTCTTCTACAAACTTAAGATCAACATTAATATAATCTAAGTAAGACTTCCAATCATCATCATCATCCATAGAGAGTAAAAGATTTACCTTTCTCATTGTGATGTTGACCCATTCACCATCTCTTGCATGACTCTTTCCCACAGCAAGTTTGTTGTCCTCAGACAAGGCCATCAAGGCACTGATGTGAACTTCTTCATCATCTGAGGACACTTCAACTTCATCCTAGTCATATGTTTCAGCAACAAGCCCTTTGTTCTTGACTTGTGTAGGGTTTGGAGCCTGAGGAGGCTGAGAGACTGTTGAGGATGATTCAAGAAGGGCAATTTTTGCTTTGGCCTTTCTGTATTTTGCTTCAAAATCAGTTTGAGGGCCTTTTTCAAATCTTTGATTAGATTGAAGCATTTTTGGTTGAAATTTGCTTGGTCCTGAAAAAGAGTTATTTCCTGAGAACCTGAAAGATGGTTCTGAGGTTGTTTTTGAAAAACAATCTTTAGCAAAATGGCCCATTTTGCCACATTTGAAACACTCAGTGTTCTCATTTGATTTTGAAGGAAATTTGTTTTTCTTAAAGAACCTTTTGGAGTTAGCAAGGAGTGCCCTTTCATGAAATTCAATTTGAAGATCATTAAGGTACTCCTCACTGGTTCTTTGGTCAACCTCATCATCTGAACCATCCTGAAAATCCTGCACAACACCTTTGGAATAGAAAGCAGTTGATATAGGTGTAATTGTCAAGGCCTTTTTGGTCTCCTGAGCTTTACCAGGGTATCTCCTGGTGATAAGATTGTCTTCATAGACAAACTTCCCATAGATGGCAGGGAGCTCAAGGGTCTGGATGAGATTAGCATTTCTCAATCCATGAGAGAAGTTTAACCACTTCTCAGGGAGACTGTTGACAAAGCCAACATTAATCTCATGTTTTGACAGGGTGACACCATCATTGGTCAACTCATTCAGGAGGGTCTTATACCGAGTATAAGTCTCAGAAAGACTTTCAGAATCCTTGGCCCTGAAGGTGTTGTATTCAAGCTTCAGGTCCATGATCCTACTCTCTTTGGTATCAGAAGGCCCTTCATAGCTATGAACCAGGTCAGTCCAAGTCTGCTGGGTAGTGGGACAGTTGATCACTGATTCCATTATATCATCAGGAAGGCATGATATAATGATGCTCTTCAGGCGCTGGTCTTGGTTGACCACCCTCCTCTCATCTGGGGTCCATTGAGCTTCAGGTTTAACTAAACCTTGGGCTGTAGTAGGGACAAATGGACCATTATTTATCAATTTGATATAATAAGGCTCCATCCCAGTTAAGTAGCAAAGCATTCGCTTTTTCCACTTGTTAAATTTACCAGCTTCAAGTCGAGGGGCAGTTGCTGAATAACTTCCACCCTTTTTGTCGACAAGCTGGGGCACATCCATGTCAGTCATAGTGGGATCTAGATTTTAAAAACTTGAGCACTCTTGTTTAAAAACGGTTTTTAGTTTTACAAATCTGAGGCTCTGATACCACTTGTTGGTCCCTTTCACTTGGTTATCAGTAACTAGAAAGCTAAAGTAACCAAGTTGTATGACTAGAACACAGATGTATGATAATGATTAACAATAAAGTAACGTAAAATAAGAGACAATATTTTCCAACGTTTAATTCTTTATTAGAAGTTAATCACAAAG
This sequence comes from Artemisia argyi, assembly GCA_030686995.1. Taxonomy (NCBI): domain Eukaryota; kingdom Viridiplantae; phylum Streptophyta; class Magnoliopsida; order Asterales; family Asteraceae; genus Artemisia; species Artemisia argyi. Next base: position 146,724,353 of record CM060686.1, read on the forward strand.
AATCGTACCCAAGTGTTTGCGGAATAACACTTGGGATTGAAAGCGACAAGTATTGTATGGACTCCTCACTAAACTCAAACTAAGTTGAGTGACAACTTAAATTACCCACTGAGCTATCTCAGGGGCTTGTGTTGTTCTTTGGAGGAGTAAAGTGGTTTGTGAATGCTTTGCATTAATTGCACAAACTTGTCAACCTTTACTCCTCTCATATGCTTCCTATTTATACACAAGTATAGAACAACTAATTATACATTGGACATAAAGCTTCCTTAACAATATCTTGAAAGATATTATTCTTCTGGCAAGGAACCTTCATTGAGTTAAGTCCAAAAGGCACTTTCTGATGACAGACTGGTTTTAACCATTTTGGGAAAGTTTGACATTAAAGTGATAAAGCACTTTAATAATGCAGCTCAAACTTTCCCGCCCAGTCCCGCCAAAACTTCAGTCTTCTTGTCATCAGTCTTCAGTACTATTAAGTTGTTGAGGAGTCATGGGGTTCAGTGAGTTATTGTCATCCTCACTGAACCCATCACCTTCTTCTTGGCTTAGATCACACTTCACTGAGTTCCGCCTCACTGAATGGAGAACCTTTCTTCTTAGGCTCGGTCTTAGCATCCTGAAGGTGACTCACTGAGTTACTGTTCACTCAGTGACTTGATTACACTTAGGGGATTTTACGTTCAAATCCTTGTTAGAGAAAGATTGGGGAATTCAGTGACCCAACATGTATCTTAGTAAACTTGGTTTATATCGTGTTAAACTTATAGTTTAGCCACTAATACTTATACGTTATATCTTAATATTAACGAGAAAATGGTTAAAGTAAACGTGTAGTAATAAAATAAAACGCAAGGGAAATATTAGAAAGGGTGGTCGTGGCTTACCTCACCAAGTATTGGTGGAGTAGAGACGAGACTTGGAGACTAGAAACGAGCAAGGAAGGCTTGAGCTTGACTCCCACGTACACACAAGTCACCAAACATATAGTATGGCTTGGTATGAGGCTCCCAAACTTAACCAAAGTAATACGTTACCAAAGAGATTTTAGAAACAAGTTTGTGAGTGGAATTGAGATTTAGGAAGGGTGCATGAGTCGTATACATGCATGTAGGCATGCATATATATATATATATATATATATATATATATATATATATATATATATATATATATATATATATATATATATATATAGGAGACGCTTTTAAAAACGTGAGAAACATGAACTTGGTGACCAAGGGAGTAGGGTACGAGAAATAAGGATCAAAATAGTGTAGTAATGATGTAAATTGTTAGTGGATCATCCTTGTGCACAAACGAGTAGCAAGAAAACAACAAAGGTTCATGGTTTGCATTTTGATTGTGATAAAACGTGGTCAACAAGGAGGTTTTGAGGATTCTCATGCAAATAGTTAAGTTGGTGCATGATTTCGTCCTTGTGGAGTCTCTTGCCGAAAGAAAACAACAAGAAACATGAGTGAAAGTTGAGATTATGGGTTTTAGAAGAGGTCAATTCCTCTTAAACAACGCATGACTCTTCTATGAGACCTCATGGCTTCCTCTTAAGTCAAAACGAGTAGGAGAGGGGGAGGTTTACATTTATACGTCCTTGTGGTATGTTAACGAGAGAAAAACAACAAGAAAACATCATGAGGGTTAAATGTATTAAAAACGTGTTTAAGGAGTTTTGTGAAACTTTGGTTCCAAGTTTAGAAGGATACGAGGCATAGGGAAACTTAGAAACAAATTTTGGTTCTTTTGGACATGTAAAAATGAGGCTAAGCTTTGATTGATTTTCAAAGACTAAACGTACACGTTAGGAAAAATAGTTTGTCACGTATGATTCTTGGGTAGGAGGAGTAACGAGTAGTGTAAAAATATATACGCTTCGTTTGGAAAAATCGAGAGTAAACGGGGCAAAGTAAACGAGGGTTGAGGCATGTTTCGAAAATAATAAAAAGGAAAATTGGGCTTGGTTTTGGTTTTTGGTTTTGGGCTTGTGGTGTGGGTGGACTGGGCTAACGAGAAAGAAAAGAAAAGAAAGAGTAAAAGGGTCCGTTTGGTTTGTATCAAAACTGAGCCGAGGCCCAATGGGGTTTGTAGGCCTAATAGGTTTGTCTCGAAAGTCGTGTCGAAGTTAGGAGTAGTTACTGAGTGTTCGTGGAAGTTTTTGTGAGCTTGGGAATTTATTAGAACGTATTTGGTTAGTTATCGGAATATATATATATATATATATATATATATATATATATATATATATATATATATATATATATATATATATATATATATATATAATATATAAATATCACGTTACTTAATAAACGTTAGTTATAATAATTAATTCGCGATACTTAGACTATCTAGGTTCGTGTGTAAGCGCGTTCCAAGGTAAACGGTGATCACAAACGACGTTGTGATTATAAAAGTATATCTCGATTAACAAACAAAAATTTTGTTATCGGTAAAAACGGTTTTTAATTATCGTAATGATTCGTAAATCATAAGTTTGTATTTACTATTCATGAGGGAAAATTACGGGTGGTTACATTAGGGTTCATGGAAAAAATCGACCCCCCCAAAATTAGGGTTAGGGTTTCAAAAATTTCAAAAAAAATTTAAAGAAATAAAACCCTAGATCCAAAACATGTATCTAAAACTATTAAAGATACGATTTTTATTATGTTTTAGTAATCAATTACATGTTATACATGGCTCGTGATGACACTGTTAGAATTTTAATATCATGACAATCATATAAATCAAAGTACACACATATGCGGAAGCTATGGATCAAGTATAACATAAATAGGAACGTACCGTATGCAATATTGAATTCTTGAACAATTGAAGAACCCTAATTAGGGTTTAATTAGATCTATGATAAACCCCTTACCTTTTTGTTTATCGATCTCTTGATAACAACTATAGTGAGTTGTTACCTCGTTCTTGTACACACAAATTAAACCGTATTAAGGTTATGCTAGTAAAACACAAGGATTAATTTTTGATGAATAAAAATTCGATCCACAACCCTAAGGGGTTTGTACGATCGGTTTTAGGGCAAAGAAGGAGAGGAAAAAACACTTAGGGATAATGTGTGTGTAAACAGTACCCAAACAATGACCCTATGTGTTTGTATATATAGTAATTGGAAAACTTGGAGCAAAAGCTAGGGCATGGGTTGCCCCTTACCCTTGGCCGGTCGAACTAGAGCCCAAGGAGGGACTCTAGAACCTTCTCTTGTTTCCAAATTATATACAAACCATTCTTTCCTTATTTGCGTCTAACGGTCGTTAGTCCCTTTACTGTTAAGTACTAACGATCGTTAGACCTTGTGCATAATAATAAATATAAATAAATATATTAATTATTATTCCTTAATACTCATTTGTAATGTGTACAATCCCGAGGTCTCGGGTTTGATACTAGACATTTACATATTAATATTTATCCATATATTTAACAAAAATGTGTGGTCCAGAGATTGTTAGTGTGTGTGTTTTTGTTGTGTGGGGATGGGATAAAAGTAAGTGATTATCCTAGTTAGTTGATGAGTTGGAAATAAAATTTTCATGTGGCAATGTTTTTAACAAAAATACAAGTAGTAACCGGCTAAATGGCTAAAAGGTCACCGGGTACAAACAATGTACCAAATTACAAAGTTTAGTCATACTTTAGGGGAAAAAAATACTACACACAATGGTAAAAATATGTCAACTTTGATGCTTTTTTAGATAATTTTCTCTTATATAAATTTGCAGCGTGAATTGGAGAATTTTGTTTGTTTTTAATATTTAGACAAGTTCAATCCACCAAGAAGCATTCGCTATATTGACAAAACCTTGCATTTGTGTTGGTCTTCAGTTTTTATTTATGTATTGCTGATGAATACGCATTCCAAAATGTCCCCAGCTAGCTTCATGTTTATTCGCACAATGAGATTCGCCTACCCGCCACCTTTTTATATATTTTTAGGGATAATTTTATAACATAGCACCTTGTTGCATGCTCCATGTATATTACAAAACTTAGTCTTAGGAAAGTAGAAAATAGTTTTTGGACTATTAGTCGGAAACAAGGGAAGTGGAACATTTTCTCAAGTTAAATGCCTAGTTTTATACGATAAATTGTATGATAACCAATATGCGAAATGTGAAAAGATACGTCGATAAATTATGACATTGACCTTTTTCTTTACATATAGCTTTGAAAAAAATTACAATATCGATGAGAATACAAAATTTTAAGAATCTCATCACAAAAATTAAAAGGCACTTTTGCATCCTTGACATAGACGACGATGATTCCATCGATACTCAATACCACCGGAGCGAGTTGAAAGGTAGGATATAAATAGTCATACCCTTTATCCGTGGATAGAGGGACTAAACTAAAAAAGATATCACACAGTGTCTAGAACCACTTATTATTAGGTTTCACTTAATTTGTTTGCATGTTTATATGTTTGAATCATTTGTGTTCGAATAGCTCATCTAGTTCTTGATTATTGGTCTCATGTATGTACTCTTGTTGAGAGTTTGGTTTCACCTTATGCCCCCTTGATACGGAACAAATTGAGGAGTTCGCTTGTATGTTCATGGATGAGTGAGAATGGGCCAAATTAGTGAAAAGTGTTTGATTATGGACATTATTTTAGTAGTCATATGTTAGGATCGAACTCGAGATCACGGGATTGCACACTTTACGTATAAGAGTTAAAGTTTAATAATTAAATGTAAAAGTTTATATTTAATTATTTATTACACAAATATATATAACGACCATTAGTATTTAACGGATAATGACTAACGACCGTTAGACGAATATAAGGAAAGAATGTGTATGATTAATTGGTAAGTCAAGAAGCATCCGGAATCCTGGGCCTTGAACCGATCGGCCAACCCAAAGGAGGGCACCTCCTTTATTTTCTTGAGCTCCAAGTTTCATACACTATATATACAAGGCTAAGGGTTAAAGGTTTGTATCTCTTGTGCACACACACAAACCCTAAACTTGTTTTTCTCTCCTTGTTTTCTTGTAGTCGATTAAACAAACACCCTTAAAGGGTTGATCAATTTTCTTTATTAAACAAAAGGTTTTGGTTTAATTTTGTGTTCTAAAAACTAGCATTACTTTAACTTGTTATAGAACGTGATACAATCACACTATTGATTGTATCTTAGATTGAATAACAAAAAGGTAAGGAGTTATTCTTATAATCCACATAAACCCTAATTAGGGTTCTTGAGTTGAAGATTGCATTTGATTCTTGTTCGGGCTAGAATCACAAAGGTATGTTTACTATTTATTATTGATTAATTAATTACATGTTATATGATCTTGTTATAACGCTTCCGCATATGCTTACTTGATGTTATTGGTTTACTTATATGCATGTCATGATATTATAATTCCAACAGTGGCATCAGAGAGCCGTTATAATGTGTAATTAATTATTGAAACGCATAAAAATTGAATCTTGATTCGTTTAGTTACATGTTTTTAGGGTTTTCATATTCCTAAACCTAATTGTTTATGTGGGTCGATTGATCCTTGTAGTTTCTTAGGCTTTTGGTTTTGATTTTTAATATGATTAGAAACCCTAGGATGTCATGTTTATGCGTTTTAGTAAACGGTCTTGGTGCAATATGTTAATTGTTAAGCATAATCCATGAAAAGTGCATATTTGCATGGATTTGATTGTGTGATTATTTAAATTGTTTAAATTGATGAACATGTAAATTTATTAATAGATGTCGAATTGGGGAAGACTCTAATATTAAGTAATCAATTATGTGCTATTTGGTGTTTGTTTAGTTTTGGCTTACGCAATCGATTTATCGATGTATGTGGCTCTTTTTCCTTTGAAGAAGAAAGCCTTAATTGAATAAATGCATAATACACCTAGATTGATTATTAATAGGATTATTGAATAAGAGTTGCATGTGGCTACATGTTTTATACATATTTAATTGTTATGTTATGTATATGTTTATTTGGTTGTGTTATTTTTTATTATGCATTACTTGTTTTTTTTGTTTATTATTGATGTGAGATATGTTTATAAACGAAAAAGGGTAATTTTTGAATAGAAAAATAATATGGACTAAATAAATGGCGAAATTGTTTTGGTTTTAAGAGTCTAAATTTCAAAGGATTGGTTGGTTGATGTTTTTGTACATAGTGTGCGAAAGGCGGACCGAAAGTCGCCATACAATGTGCTTGTAGAGAGGGGTTATTAAAGACCATGCACCTACCGGTTCTCTACAACCGCTTGTGTGCCGATTCTAGACTTACCTATATCACTATATTACGTACATTGTCATCTTAAGGGTGAATTCACCACAATTCCACAATGATTATCCGAAACACTAAGCTTTAGGGCTTATGCAAAAGTACGATATAAGTGGACGATAATTGTTGGTAATTCTTTAATTGGTGAACCCGATACATCAATCAAAACTTTGTTATTTTACTCTTAGTTAATTGGTAATAAAAATGTTTTGTAAAACCAATGTTTTGAAGTTGTATGCATGCTTCTTTATACATTATTTTGCTTACACGTCAAAATTTATACCATTATAAAATTAAGTCGAATGCCATCTAATTAAGAACACTTGAAGTTGTAGTTTACGTCATGTGAGAGCTTGGCTAGATTGCAATGGAGAGGTAAATTTCATAATTTCATTGCTAGCAGATCACTGATGTAATGGATTTATGAGTTTGCAGTTTTTAAGTTAGATGACTTAAATTGAGTAGGAAGTGAGAGCTTGGACTCAAGACATTAGATGGGGATGAAACATGCTTACTTTGCAAAAGTTTTGTGAAAGTAAATCCCATAATGATCTAGGAATTGCAATATGATATTGGCAATTATTGTTCGACACTTACCTTGTTGAATACTATCATTGCTAGCATATCAACTAATGTAATGGTACTATGTCAATTTGGATCCTAGCTTTAAGAAAATACTATGGTTTATATGAATATATTTACCAATGGGTATTTTATTTTCTTAAAGACCTAATTATCGAAAATACTGAAATTGAATTTTGTAATTCGTTTTAATGTATTAATGCAACGTTCAAACCGTAAACGCACTTTGGGCTTTGGTAAATTGATCCAGTTCAGTTTTCAAACAAATGTTTGATTAAGAATAATTTACTTAAAAGACAAAAGAAGTCTCCTTTCTATGAAAGAAGAGTGAAATACAATCCTATTTCTTTTCATGAATGAAAAGGATAATAGGAATATTAGATATGTCTAAATTCTAATATAACTCATAGCAAATTTTTAATAGTTAAGAAAATTGCGAATATTTTCCATAAGGATTTCATCATCCTCATTCGGTGATTAAATTCTAAGTAACAAATTTGATATTTGGTTAACAGAAAATTATGTATGACATTTTATGAGTTATTAAAATTAGAAGCTAGACTAATTACCGCAAAATGGTAAAAGAAAAACTAGTTTATTGATCTAGTTGTTTTGACTATTTAAAAGGTGCTACATACATTGAAGGATGGTAGACCTGTTAAGGAATAAATTGCATGCCCAAATTTTCAAGTTAATAGCATTTGGTGGATATTCGATCACCTACAAAGTAGGATACACACTTTAGTGCATAAGTAATTGTTACGTATGGACATTCAAAGGTGTAGGAAAGTTAAAAGCACACTATTTTCTTTCACTAGATATGAAACATTTACAATGTTGTCAAATTCAGTGGGAGTATTGTTTACTTATTAATGAATAAGGAATTATTGTAATGATTTTAATTTAGTGGGAGTTACAAGCTTTGACATCTTGGTAGCTAAAGATAATTACTTTACAAGTGTAGGCACTCATACTTTTAAGGATAGTCTTGTACGTTTCCTTACTAGACATTGTTGTTCTATAACTACTTGTTATGCTAAAATCTATGACACAATCATATTTATCACATAAACAAATGCATGGCGTGTTGTTTATCAACTATATGAGGTTGTTCCATGCACAAGTGGGAGAAATGTTATCTTTAATGTGTGCAAGAAACAACTCATAAAGATATGATGGATTCTCTTGACTGCAAGGTAAGAGAATAAAGCTCTAATATGAATTATACTAATCTAATTCAAGAAACACATGGTGTTACAATTTATGTTATGTGAGAGCTTAGCTAGATTGCAACATCAAGGTGAATTTCATATTTTCATTACTAGCAGATCAACTGATGTAATTGAACTATGAGAATTTACAGTTTCTAAATTAGATAACTATTAGAACATGTGTCATTATGATATCAAGACTACTTTAATTAGAATATTTATGAATTCATGGAATGACATAAATTAATTAAGTAATCTAATGCTGCTTCAATCTGAATATTTATGTGTTCTTGGAATGACATAAATAAATGAAGAAATAATGTTACTTACATTATTGTGAAGTAATAAATTAACTTGAAATTACTATTGAAACTAAGAGATGGTGTTCATAATTACTTTAGTTAAACATGTTTATGTTTCATGGTAAAGATATAAACATAAAGTATTTTAATTGTTACAAGACTTATAATAAAGTAAGACGTTATCTTGTTATGTTTTTTCATTAAAACATATACATGAAGTTATTAAATTGTTAAAAGACTTATAACGTATAGTGGGATTATAACAGTTTATGTTTTCTTGTAGAGACATGGACATGAAGTGACTTTGTAAAAAGTACTTGTGTTATAAAGCATGTAATTGGCTTGAAAATTTTATTTTACCATTATAATGACTTAGTTGGTAAATAGACAAGTCAAAAGAAATATGGTTACCTTAAATATTGTTAGATTGTCTTACAATATTAATCTTAATGAAATGCCAAATGTTTATGGTATGTTCTGTTAGGAAAATCAAACTCTTGTTATATTGGTTGATTTAAAGATAACTATGACTTATTTTCTTCCAAAAGTTATCAAGGTTAGAATATTGAGTATGGCTTGGACATACTTAATAAAGCTCCAACATAGAAGATTAATAAGACATTATCATATGATGGAATGTGATGAATGTGATGAATCACGTTAAGTTTTAAAATGAAGTTATGAATTTGTTAAACTACTTATGAGTAGGTTATTAACAAATAAAAATCATGAACTGTCATTGTGTTTTGTAATGTCCCAAAAGAGAACATTGTATTGTTGCTTTATTTGCTAAGTATTTAAAGATAGTCTTTAAATTACTAAAAGCAAGTGGGAGTTTTGATCTTTAAAAGATAAAATTACAAGATACAAAATCTTCTAAAATACAATAGTAAATATCATGATGAAGCTTGACATTTAAATGTTATATCTCAAGATGATGGAATTCATATTCATAAGAATAGTAAAATATCTCAGATATTTGATTAATATGCTGAGAGTTATGATTTACATGATTATTGTAAACCTGATAATCATCATGATACATTATCAAATATGAAATTGGGTAAAGTACACATGATATGAATGATTAAGATGCTGTCCATATAAGATAATCAATTTTAGAAATTTGGTTTATCTCAATAGTTAGACTAGAAAATGAAGATGAGTTTCTTCAAAGATAAGGAAACCATTGTGGTTTAAATCTTTGTATAGAAATCATATGGACAATATTGTGCACGTATTTAATGCATGTCTTATGACAAGATTATTAATCACACTTAAACAATTAACTGTGATTGAATATTCTTTCCTAAACATATTAAATATATAAAGATTATGATTGTCATATTTATGAAATTGACAATGGAATATCAAAACTCTTTCTTGAGTGATTACTTGAGCGAGGACGATAAGTAATCAAAAGGAGTTGATGATTCAAATAAATCTTTGAAAGTGTACAAAGTGCAATAATCCATGGATGGATAAATGTATGCATCTAGAATATTACTCTTATGTTTAATTATTAAATCCATGTTTTGATTTATAATTGGAATAAGATAATTTCTAAGTATTCCTAAAAGCTAGTGGGAGTATTATGTTTAATTTACTAAATCATATATGTTGTAAAACATATAAAAAGTAATATTCCATATAAGTAAAAGTTAAGTCTTAGTTTGGAATAAAACTTTACTTGGAAGGTTTAGAAAATAAAACATACAACCTTGGAATGAATGTTTATTGTTGAAACATGTGCGGTAAATGAATATAATATAACATGATATATTATTTAGAAAGTCTAAATAGATATGTATGACATGAATAAAATCTAAGTATAACTCAAAGATTTTTCATGAACATCATGTTTTGTTGTATCATGCTTGATTACAAGATGATTTGGCAATATTAGTATCTAATTAAAAGTTATTAGATAACTTGTGTAATATTCTAAAAAGAATATGTTTGATTATAGAATCACATAATAAGTCTGGAACAGCTTCCAAATTCTATAAATGAACAATTGGTCAATTGTTGTGCAAATTGTTATAGCCAACAAACTTGAAAGTTTGAAGGGCATCAAACATTACACAATAGATATTAATGTTTACGGGAAATTTTCAATAGCATATTGTTGTTGCATACAATGATGCTAATGAAACTGAGATGACACTCAATACTAGTTATGGTAAGGATTTCATCCTTGGCTAGTACTAGTTGTGCTTAATAAAAGCATAGTTGCATTATACATTAAGAGAATAAGAATACTTCAAACTTTAAAATGTTTGGAAGTTTGATTATCATAAATTGGTGGTTAAGGATGTCACACATTTTATGAAATATTATATGGCATTATCAAAATAGTTGAGTATGCACATACAAGAAATTCAATAATTGAATTCTTGAAATAAGTATTCTTAAAATTCAAATAGATCAAAGTTGGATGATTTATGACTTTTCAACAAGTATGAATGTCATTACTTGAGACATAATTCATCAACAAGAGTTATCATGCATTGATCTATTTAGTACTTGGATAAGGGATGTTAAACAATTATTATAATAAATTTAAATACATGGTATGTTTAATTTATAATATATTGTATCCTGTTTTTGCATGTTTAAATCCATGAATAAAGGTTATTCTAAATTGTCCGTTGTTAGTTAAAAATATGGGAATATTATTAAATCAAGACAAATATGAAGGTTGGTATAATATACTTAAAGTATATTGATGCGAAGTCATGCCATTTCAGATGATATTCAATGATACTGAATATAGGACTTATACCAACTACATGATGTTACTTTATGGATCTTGTCATTAAGTAAATCATAAGAAGTTATCCTCAGACTTGAGATGCAAGATAAGTGTCATGAATGTAGTGCATTTTTGTGGAACAACTTAACGCTATACGTAACTGGTAGTCATAAGGGTTGTTTTCGAAAGTGTTACAAAGTTTATGGGTTTTGCTTGTATTCAAGATAGAATTTGTTCCTTCAAATTTGATTTTGGAGTTTGATCGGCTCCAAACGATCAACCTAATTGACCAAATCAATGGTCAACAAGGTCAAACAGCTTAGAGTCAATGCTCCGCGGAATATAGTGTTTCCCCGGGTCGTTATGTCCCGACGAGGTGTGAATGGTTATCAAACGGATTTGTGATCGGGTGAATTTGGACAAGGAAAGGTTTTGTGATTGGTTAAATTAAGGAATCTACAAGGAAATAGCTTAAATAAGCTATATGAACAAGACTATGAAATCAGAAAAACCAGAAACGTTTAAAACCTAAAACGTGTACGTTTACATTTAAATTAACGTAAACGTACAAAATAAAAACTGAAAACTGAAATCTGAAAACCCACGGGGGGTGAAAATGATTTTTTTACAAACTAAAGGATAAAAGAAATTTTTTAGAAAAACAAAATAAATTTTTACACTAATTAATTAATTAATATTAATTAAATACTATTTAATACAAATTATTAATATTTAAATAACTTAAATACAATATAATATTATTTTAATACTAGAAAAGTGAAAATTAAATTTCTAAAATTATAAAATAACTAAAAACTAATTTTAAACTTAAAAATATATCTTTTTGTCTTTTTGTGATTTTTATATTAATTAATTACTAATTTAATATTAATTACCTAATTAAACTAATTAAAATATAGAAATTAGAAGATGAACAGTAAAAATTCCAGAAAAATTCCTAAATTTATATTATATTATATAAAAGCTAGAAAAAATATAAAAACTAGGTTTTACTTTATAAAAACTAATTTTGATATTTAATACTTAATTATTAATTAATTATTAATAAACTAATATTAAATCTAATTAATACTAAATGACAAAACAAAAATCTAGAAAAATTACTGAAAATACTTTAAGGTAAAAGGAATTTAAGAAAAATATAAAATTGCAAGGTGCTTAATAAAAATCTAAAAATGAAAATTAAAAATTTAAATTACATTAAATAGAAACTATCACTTGAAATTAAATTGGTTTTTCTGGATTTTCTTTTTGGAAAACTATTTTACACTTAAAAACAAAGAACTTTTGTAAATTGGACTCAGCTAGTGCTCAATAATAAGCACTTTGGAAAGCTTAAGCCATGACAGTTGACTTTGGTCAACTGTCAAAGCTAAAAGCTTGGAAATAAGCTCTAAGCTAAGACCAGGGGTGGAATTAGGTTTGTACAAGCTAAATATACAAAAATTAAGCTAAATGGTACAATGGCTTATTCTTATAAGCTCAGAACAAGCAAATAAGCAAATCCATACCCTGCCTAAACCACAGGCCTGCAAGTAATTTGTGGAGCAGATTAAGCTAGGGGCAAGAGCTTTTAAGCCAAAGATGAACCTGGAACCTTATAGCCTGCTACTAGAGCTTCTCAAAAAAGCTAAAAACAAGATGTGGGGCCCACTGATGAGGCCTGTGGGTCCCATAGAAGTTGGGTCAGTTGATGAAGTCTGATGGAGCAGGGCAACTTTATGGAAATCAGGCCAAAAAGATGCATCAGTTAAGCACTAAAGAAAAATAGGAAAAATAAGCAAAAATAAGCATGAAAAAGGTGAGCTTCCAAAGTTTAGGACCCCTAAAGCTCATAATCTAATATGAAAAATTAAGATCAAGAAAAATCCCACAATTTTTGGAAAAACTGACTAACCTAGAACTTTTGACCTTTCCATGTAACATGAGAAATTGACTTAACTGAGCTTTGCTTGGTTCTAGTTCACTGAAAACTTGAAAATAAGCTACAATGATGTCAAAATGAGCTAAGTTGAACTCTTATGAACTGATATGATGAGATATTGGGCCTTAATCCTTAACAGTGAAAGAAAATTGAAACCAAGAAGTGAATTTTGACTTTTATAAGAAAAAGGACTGGTTATTGTGACAGAACTATACTATATTAACCTAATGAGACCTACCTATGCCAAATGAACAGCCAAACAACACCAAGAACATGTAATAACAACCTGACCCAAACACCCCTTTATCTATGGACTGTTTTTGGATATGTGAGACAAATGGTGAGCTGAGACAATTCTTCTAATACTAACTTATGAAATAAGCTTAAGGAACAAAATACAAGCTATCTAGAACAGAGAACAAGCTCAACAATAAGCTCAAGCACAAATAAGTAATGGAAACTAGTGCAAGAACCACAAGAGTGATTTATGATGAAATTTAAAGATGCAAACCTCAAAGTAGTAGTATAAAACTCATACAAGCTTGCCACCAAGCTGAATGAAACAGAAAGCAATCATAAACACCCTGCTGAGTCCTTTTATCACAATAAGACCTTCCTGTTGACTTTTGTTGACTTTTTTTGGATTTTTGAGCAATTGAGAATAGAACAGTTCTAAATGCTTTGTGAACTTGTAACAGCTTATAAGTGAACTAAATTTAGCTCAATGGAACAATGAAATAACATTTCAGTTAACACAGGAAATATTGAGACTTTAAGCAATTGAGCAATCTTGAATTAAAATAGGAAACCTAATGCTTTGATTAAATAACTTTGAAATTGCATTAATACTGCTTAGAATATATCTTGGAAGCTAAAATTAACACTTAAAAAGCTTAACTAAAATTAATTCGACATTTAAATAAAAACTAAACTATACTACTACTAAAGCTAGCTAGCTCTAACTTCTGGCCTTCTTTCCTCTTTTATAGTTTTCACAATGGTCCATAGTGCTTTTCCCACTTCTTATCTGAACCTTTGGATGATTGGAATTGATCCTGGCCGTTTACTCACTTTTAGCGGGAAAATACTTTTGACAGGTTTAGTGGAGTGGGTGAGTTATTTAATGAGGATAGGGGGGGGGGTTGGTTTGGTAGTTGGGAGATTATTAATTGAAGTGGTGAGGTTGGTGAAAAAGTGGGAGGAGGGGGAAGGCAAGGTTGCAGAAAAACGGGGGATGTGTGGGGAAGGAGATGGATGTTTGACTGGTGGGTTGACCGGGTATAATATTTAAACGGGGAAGGGTATTTGGGCTAAGGGGAATGGGCTTGTGTTTGTGTGGACTGGATTTGGTATTTGGTTGTTTATTAGTTAAAAGATCCATTTGGTTTTGCTTATTTATCACATGGACCATTCATGTAATTTGGTGAAAGTTAGGGACTGAAATTGTAACTTCTCCAAAGTATTAATAAGGTCCAATCTTGCCACATTCCATAATCCAAGGACCTTAAATGCGATTTTCCAACTTTAAATTCCCCGGGGACTAATTTTGCAAAATTCCAAACTACAGGGACGAAACATGTAAATTCCCCAAACTTTTCATCAAAAGGCTATTTATGATAACCTTTGAGTTTCCAAGGACCAAAAATGATTTTTCTTTCAAAAATATCCCACCAGAAGCCAAAATTGCCAAAAGTGAAACTCCAGGGACTAAATTTGTAAATTTCCAAAACTTTTGCGATTTTTCACCAAAGGACTAAATATGACAACTTATGATTTCAAAAGGACCTTTGGTGATTTTTCTTTCCAAATAAATGCTCAGGGACTATTTTTGCCAATTTTTGAAAGTTGGGGGACTGAAACTGCCAATTTTGCAAACTTTGTACGTTTTTCAACTGTTTTTACTCATTTTGCATCTAAAACATATAAAACAGAATTTTGGAATATTTTCAGTGTTTTGATGCATTTCTGATTGTTTTTGTATGTTTTGCAGTTCAGATTTGACCAAAAATGATGAGTGTTTGAGCACTCATCAATCCCCCACACTAAACTATTGCTAGTCCCTAGCAATCTTTTATGAAAACTTGATGGATTTTATCTCTTTAACAAAAGCCATCACTTCTGGAGTAGCCAAATGTTTCAGTTCAAGTAAGAACCATGGTACACCGATAACCATGTGATTTTGAGCAAACCACCAGCTTTCAACGGTTTTGATTTGTCTTTACCAGAAGCCGTTTGCTTCTGGACTAGCCAACTCTTGATGGACATAGTCAACATCTTGGTGAGCTGATTACCAATTATGGTTTTCCACTGCCTTTACCACAAGCCATAATCTTGCGGGCTAGCCAACTCTTCACTAATTAAAGATATGGTGAGTCGAATACCATACAATTTTGGGCAAATTGCAAGCCGTCAACGGATTTAAGAAATCTTTACCAAGAGCCGTTTGCTCCTGGATTAGCCAATCCTTTTGTCATTTAGACATGGTGGACTGATGACCACAAAATTTTTGAAATAAAGTGAAAAATTTTTGAAAATTTTGGCAAAAAAAACGGGGGTACTAGAAGATATATTGTGATAAAATTCGCTAGAATTCCCCCCCACACTTAGAATTGAATATTGTCCTCAATATTCAAAGTCCCGGCTATTATGCTGACTCTTTAAACGTAAAAAGACAATATTCTAAGCTAACTGTGGAAATACCATTTTTCACTTTATTTATAGATATATATATATACATTTTTTTTTTTTTTTGAAATAATAGATATATAATACAACAGCAGGGGTAACACCCCCACACTTAGGGTGAAAACCCTATAAGCATGCTACTGTTTTTGTTTACCGAGTCGCTAGCTTGACTCGACCCCGAATTCATTGGTTCTTGGGGAAGCATGGTGTGGAAGAAACAATCTCCATCGGACTTTCATTCAAGATGTTTGGACAAACATTTGAAGCACGTGAAAGTTCCACACCGACGAGATATATACCCGGCTCAAGATAATAGTAAATGGAAATGCCGGGGTCAAAGATAATGTCTTCATTCCCGAAGGAGTGAAGAATAGGAGAAGCTACGGGATAGGTGAAGAAGAGAAAGAAAGTCATGATAAAAATCTTGACTAACTCATCCTCACCCACATGAGAATTCATAATAGCATGAATCTCATCATTTAAGCTCAATTGATCAAGACATATCCCGGGTGTGTCTAGATCAAAGTAGAAATTACCATACTCCGGAGGAGATATGATATGAGTGAATTCACCGGAGAACTCCTCAAATGTGAATGAATCATATACGTGGAGAGAAATTTGAGAATGAGAAGTGGTACTGCCACTAATCTTCTCTCCCATATGATCAAAATGAAAGGCTTCAAATTCCGGTATAGGATCATCGGAAAAAATATCACTATCCTTAATGGGGATAGGAGATGAAATAGGTTTCATATTAAAAGCCTCGATTTTAGAAATGAGGAGACTGACATTCAATAATGTTGCACGAAGTGCTTCATCTTTGATTTCAGTGTCAATCTCGTCATTCTCTTCTTCTAAGCTAACTAGCTGAGAAGGTAATTCTTCCATAAAAATGATGTCCCCACAAGATAACGAATCGTCATCATTAGAATCGGAGAACATCTCAACATCATCATTCGGGAAGACAAGAGGAGGAGGGATATCACATACAAGATCAAGAATTCCCTGTGACTCTCTTGGGATTGAGACAAGGTTCTCAACACTAGACTTTATGAATTCGTCCGATTCCTTTTCAGGAACAGTGTCAAGATGCTCGTCCCCCATGGTCAGAGAGTGAGTGGGAACCTCGGGTGTGATAACAGCAGGTTGAGATGGAATATCAACTAATGGGATTTCATCTGACGAACTTGATGAATCTTTATAAAATTGAAGAATATCATGGATATCTTCATCATCACTGTCGTCAGGAATGAAACGGAATCGAGAGCTAGATCTGGCTGCTTTTTCTTTTGCTATAGATTCCCTAATTGATCTTTCATTAGGCATCTTGGGAATTTATTTTAGCAGCCTGTTCTTCAGCTAACAATTCTTCCATCGACTTTTGTTTTGGATTATCTGGGGTATGTATGATTCCTTTCAAATCTTTCACTAAATCCAAAAGATCAAGGAGAAGACTTTGAGGAATTGGCTGAGGTGGAGGTTCGTCATAATACGATGTGTCAAAATTGTTACAAGGAAATGGATTCCTTGTTTGACAATCGGAGCTGAAGTGTGGACCTCCACAGTAATCACAACAGTAAAACTGATGTGGCTGTGGGTTGTATGTGCTACAGTCATAATCGTTATCAGGAAACTGCTCATAGACAAGCGTGTTTCCCGATTGACAATCAGAACTGTAGTGTGAACCACCACAGTACTCACAATAGTAAAACTGTTGAGTCTCATGGTGTGGTAGCTGATGGAATAAATCAGTCGTGTCATGGTAGGAATAGGGATCTTGGTTATAGACAAACCCATTTCCTGACTCTACCATGCCACAAGTGGGGCAACTACCACCATTATAAGGACTACCACACCATTCACAAATCAGAAGGTGTGGATGAGACATAGAAAGAATCAAAAGGTTTGGGAGGGTAAGGAATGAAGAATCAAAAGGGTAGGAGGGTAAAGATGAATATTTTTGGATTTTTGGAAAGACATTTTATATACAAATAAGAAAGAAAATCTTTTTGGGTTTTTTGTGTTCGTTGAAAACTGATTTTAAAATGTTTTCGTGAACCGTTTTGTTTTTGTAGGATAATAATAAGAAAATATGAGCAAAGATGGGTGAATATACAGTGAGTGTATATCCCGATTGACCAATACGCAAAACCGTTTAGAATAACGCGCACAACCTCCCCGGCAGCGGCGCCAAATTTTTATCGGCTCCAAACGGTCAACCTAATTGACCAAATCAATGGTCAACAAGGTCAAACAGCTTAGAGTCAATGCTCCGCGGAATATAGTGTTTCCCCGGGTCGTTATGTCCCGACGAGGTGTGAATGGTTATCAAACGGATTTGTGATCGGGTGAATTTGGACAAGGAAAGGTTTTGTGATTGGTTAAACTAAGGAACCTACAAGGAAATAGCTTAAATAAGGTATATGAACAAGACTATGAAATCAGAAAAACCAGAAACGTTTAAAACCTAAAACGTGTACGTTTACATTTAAATTAACGTAAACGTACAAAATAAAAACTGAAAACTGAAATCTGAAAACCCACGGGGGGTGAAAATGATTTTTTTACAAACTAAAGGATAAAAGAAATTTTTTAGAAAAACAAAATAAATTTTTACACTAATTAATTATTTAATATTAATTAAATACTATTTAATACTAATTATTAATATTTAAATAACTTAAATACAATATAATATTATTTTAATACTAGAAAAGTGAAAATTAAATTTCTAAAATTATAAAATAACTAAAAACTAATTTTAAACTTAAAAATATATCTTTTTGTCTTTTTGTGATGTTTATATTAATTAATTACTAATTTAATATTAATTACCTTATTAAACTAATTAAAATATAGAAATTAGAAGATGAACAGTAAAAATTCCAGAAAAATTCCTAAATTTATATTATATTATATAAAAGCTAGAAAAAAATATAAAAACTAGGTTTTACTTTATAAAAACTAATTTTTCTATTTAATACTTAATTATTAATAAACTAATATTAAATCTAATTAATACTAAATGACAAAACAAAAATCTAGAAAAATTACTGAAAATACTTTAAGGTAAAAGGAATTTAATAAAAATATAAAATTGCATGGTGCTTAATAAAAATCTAAAAATGAAAATTAAAAATTTAAATTACATTAAATAGAAACTATCACTTGAAATTAAATTGGTTTTTCTGGATTTTCTTTTTAGAAAACTATTTTACACTTAAAAACAAAGAACTTTTGTAAATTGGACTCAGCTAGTGCTCAATAATAAGCACTTTGGAAAGCTTAAGCCATGACAGTTGACTTTGGTCAACTGTCAAAGCTAAAAGCTTGGAAATAAGCTCTAAGCTAAGACCAGGGGTGGAATTAGGTTTGTACAAGCTAAAGATACAAAAATTAAGCTAAATGGTACTATGGCTTATTCTTATAAGCTCAGAACAAGCAAATAAGCAAATCCATACCCTGCCTAAACCACAGGCCTGCAAGTAATTTGTGGAGCAGATTAAGCTAGGGGCAAGAGCTTTTAAGCCAAAGATGAACCTGGAACCTTATAGCCTGCTACT
Organism: Artemisia argyi; assembly: GCA_030686995.1. NCBI lineage: Eukaryota > Viridiplantae > Streptophyta > Magnoliopsida > Asterales > Asteraceae > Artemisia > Artemisia argyi. Next base: position 146,743,696 of record CM060686.1, read on the forward strand.
AGAGCTTCTCAACAAAGCTAAAAACAAGATGTGGGGCCCACTGATGATGCCTGTGGGTCCCACAGAAGTTGGGTCAGTTGATGAAGTCTGATGGAGCAGGGCAACTTTATGGAAATCAGGCCAAAAAGATGCATCGGTTAAGCACTAAAGAAAAATAAGAAAAATAAGCAAAAATAAGCATGAAAAAGGTGAGCTTCCAAAGTTTAGGACCCCTAAAGCTCATAAGCGTATATGGAAAATTAAGATCAAGAAAAATCCCACAATTTTTGGAAAAATTGAATAACCTAGAACTTTTGACTTTTCCATGTAACATGAGAAATTGACTTAACTGAGCTTTGCTTGGTTCTAGTACACTGAAAACTTGAAAATAAGCTACAATGATGTCAAAATGAGCTAAGTTGAACTCTTATGAACTGATATGATGAGATATTGGGCCTTAATCCTTAACAGTGAAAGAAAATTGAAACCAAGAAGTGAATTTTGACTTTTATAAGAAAAAGGACTGGTTATTGTGACAGAACTATACTATATTAACCTAATGAGACCTACCTATGCCAAATGAACAGCCAAACAACACCAAGAATATGTAATAACAACCTGACCCAAACACCCTATGGACTGTTTTTGGATAAGTGAGACAAATGCTGAGCTGAGACAATTCTTCTAGTACTAACCTATGAAATAAGCTTTAGGAACAAAATACAAGCTATCTTGAACAGAGAACAAGCTCAACAGTAAGCTCAAGCACAAATAAGTAATGGAAACTAGTGCAAGAACCACAAGAGTGATTTATGATGAAATTTAAAGATGCAAACCTCAAAGCAGTAGCATAAAACTCATACAAGCTTGCCACCAAGCTGAATGAAACAGAAAGCAATCATAAACACCCTGCTGAGTCCTTTTATCACAATAAGACCTTCCTGTTGACTTTTGTTGACTTTTTTTGGATTTTTGAGCAATTGAGAATAAAATAGTTCTAAATGCTTTGTGAACTTGTAACAGCTTATAAGTGAACTAAATTTAGCTCAATGGAACAATGAAATAACATTTAAGTTAACATAGGAAACCTAATGCTTTGAGACTTTAAGGAACTGAGCAATCTTGAATTAAAATAGGAAACCTAATGCTTTGATTAAATAACTTAGAAATTGCATTAATACTGCTTAGAATATATCTTGGAAGCTAAAATTAACACTTAAAAAGCTTAACTAAAATTAATTCGACATTTAAATAAAAACTAAACTATACTACTACTAAAGCTAGCTAGCTCTAACTTCTGGCCTTCTTTCCTCTTTTATTGTCTTCACAATGGTCCATAGTGCTTTTCCCACTTCTTATCTGAATCTTTGGATGATTGGAATTGATCCTGGCCGTTTACTCACTTTTGGCGGGAAAATACTTTTGACAGGTTTAGTGGAGTGGGTGAGTTATTTAATAAGGAGAGGGGGGGGGGGGTTGGTTTGGTAGTTGGGAGATTATTAATTGAAGTGGTGAGGTTGGTGAAAAAGTGGGAGGAGGGGGGAGGCAAGGTTGCAGAAAAACGGGGGATGTGTGGGGAAGGAGATGGATGTTTGACTGGTGGGTTGACCGGGTATAATATTTAAACGGGGAAGGGTATTTGGGCCAAGGGGAATGGGCTTGTGTTTATGTGGACTGGATTTGGTATTTGGTGGTTTATTAGTTAAAAGATCCATTTGGTTTTGCTTATTTATCACATGGACCATTCATGTAATTTGGTGAAAGTTAGGGACTGAAATTGTAACTTCTCCAAAGTATTCATAAGGTCCAATCTTGCTACATTCCATAATCCAAGGACCTTAAATGAGATTTTCCAACTTTAAATTCCCCGGGGACCAATTTTGCAAAATTCCAAACTATAGGGACCAAACATGTAAATTCACCAAAATTTTCATCAAAAGGCTATTTATGATAACCTTTGAGTTTCCAAGGACCAAAAATGATTTTTCTTTCAAAAATATCCCACAAGGGGCCAAAATTGCCAAACGTGAAACTCCAGGGACTAAATTTGTAAATTTCCAAAACTTTTGAGATTTTTCACCAAAGGACTAAATATGACAACTTATGATTTCAAAAGGACCTTTGGTGATTTTTCTTTCCAAATAAATGCTCAGGGACTATTTTTGCCAATTTTTGAAAGTTGGGGGACTGAAACTGCCAATTTTGCAAACTTTGTACGTTTTTCAACTGTTTTTACTCATTTTGCATCTAAAACATATAAAACAGAATTTTGGAATATTTTCAGTATTTTGATGCATTTCTAAGTGTTTTTGTATGTTTTGCAGTTCAGATTTGACCAAAAATGATGAGTGTTTGAGCACTCATCAGAGTTTAATACTGCTGGGCCCCTCGTAGGGTTCGTGAGATGTATGTGTGGCCGCACCCAAGATCTTTCCTGAATATGTTCAGAATATTTGGTAATCTTGCTCAATCACAAACAACGAGAAACAGAATGGTTAATTAAGGAATGACTTTAATCCATATCCTTATTAATGTGGTATTAGAAACAAAAGGATAATAATAATGAGAAATCATTAAAAGGTTTTTCCAGGACCCTTACTCGAGTTGTAATAAAGGCATCGAAGTGTTGTTAGACGTTAACCGATGTGATTACACTATTAAAATATGTCCAAGTGGGAGCTGTTAGATTATGGACATTATTTTAGTAGTCGTATGTTAGGATCGAACTCGAGATCACGGGATTGCACACTTTACGTATGAGAGTTAAAGTTTAATAATTAAATGTAAAAGTTTATATTTAATTATTTATTACACAAATATATATAACGACCGTTAGTATTTAACGGATAATGACTAACGACCGTTAGACGAATATAAGGAAATAATGTGTATGATTAATTGGTAAGTCAAGAAGCATCCGGAAGCCCCCTTGGTCCTTGAACCGATCGGCCAACCCAAAGGAGGGCACCTCCTTTGTTTTCTTGAGCTCCAAGTTTCATACACTATATATACAAGGCTAAGGGTTAAAGGTTTGTATCTCTTGTGCACACACACAAACCCTAAACTTGTTTTTCTCTCCTTGTTTTCTTGTAGTCGATCAAACAAACACCCTTAAAGGGTTGATCTATTTTCTTTATTAAACAAAAGGTTTTGGTTTAATTTTGTGTTCTAAAAAATAGCATTACTTTAACTTGTTATTGTACGTGTGTACAAGAACGTGATACAATCACACTATTGATTGTATCTTGGATTGAATAACAAAAAGGTAAGGGGTTATTCTTATAATACACATAAACCCTAATTAGGGTTCTTGAGTTGAATATTGCATTTGATTCTTGTTCGGGCTAGAATCATAAAGGTATGTTTACTATTTATTATTGATTAATTAATTACATGTTATATGATCTTGTTATAACGCTTCCGCATATGCTTACTTGATGTTATTGGTTTACTTATATGCATGTCGTGATATTATAATTCCAACAAAAAGCCATAACCGAAGATCTGACTACAGTTATGAGCCTGTTTAGTTTTGAAAGTTATATTCTTAAAATTCTGTTATGAATATAAAAATGACCATCTCTTGCCGCCCACTTTGTTTAAACATTGGTATAGTCATAGACAACCGATTTTGACCGAGTTCTATATAAACCAAAGAGATTCATATTGGTTGTTAGCTCATCGTTGCATCGTTGTTCTACTGAGTTATTTTAAATAACCAAAGATAGAACATCACATGCATTATCTGATCTTCCCAAATGATGTCCTAATGACATACTTTCAAGATTACATGCAAAGTCACTATGTCAGCTCAAAAAAGGTATTTTAATTTCATCTGCATGTTGCATTCAAATTGCATCATCATCGACCCCTTTATGACTACTAAGTGTGGGTAAGTTTAGATAATAAGCATGAATCATCTGAAAAAACAGCCAATAAGTTTTATAATTCTATCTAAACTAACATATATGAATAAACATATACGGAGTAAAAAATTAAACTTGAGAAAATTTAGATAATAAGCATCCTATGATTATAACATCCAAAACTTTATAGTAACATACAAGTCTCCAAAAAGTTACTGATCGAAAAGCATATTGTAGATTATAGTTCTTAACAGAAGTTTGATGTTGAAGTTCTGAAACTACTTAATCAAACTTTGTGTGAATTCGTCATCAATCCAGTCCTTTGATCTAGCACCTTCTTGATTGGTGGCACTCATGGAAGGGAGGCTAACACCAGAACTAACCGATGGGCTCACTGAAGCTGGTTGGAGATTCGTCTGCTGCATTTGGTTCTAGTTCACGTCCGACACAATTCTTGGTGCCATGACATTTCTTTGCATGTGGTTCATGTCAATAGCCCTGCTAATACCAGAACTCCTCACCAGAAGCCCACGTGATCCTGAGCCTGATCCTGAATCTGAGATTAAGCTTGAGTCTATGTTTACATAACCAATTCGTAACACACCAGTGTTACTAGATTGCTCCCCACATTCAACCGACACACTTGGATTACTCAGCGCCATCCTTGGTGGTGGACCCATATCATTTCTTTGCCTGGGGTTCACGTTGTTATCCCGTTTGATACCAAAACCCAGCCCAACAGGAGCCCGACCATGTAGGCCCAACCACTTGAGCCCCGTCCACGTGAGCCCCACCCACGTGCCCCTGAGCCTGAGCCCGAAGGTACTTGTAGATTATCACTTTGTGATCCACCAGCATTACTAGATTGCATGAAAGTTAGACCTAATACAATATGTCTCCTTGGTTTTACATCCATGATAGAAGCAGCGTTGATGGTTGTAATGCTGCTTGGACCCGGGTGTGGATTACAAATTGATAATGGTGACACACCCCTAGGTCCTGAATGAGGAGCACCTCGATCTCCTCCTCGCCGGATTATTAACCGTAGGATTAAAATCCAATTGCTGCTGCATGTTTGAATCCTGCTCTATTGACACTGAATTTGATGTGAGCACCATAGCATTTAAACTCTGCATTAAGGAATGTAGTGCTTCAATTATCGGACTGCTTGGCGATGGCACTAAAAATCCACCACCTTCAGCGTTCATCCACATGTTATATGTTGAGCCAAGTGCAACATTGCTGGTTCCAACAGGTAACGGTTAACATCACTGGATGACTGACGGTGAATATCCTGCATAACTGGTGGAACACCAGCAATGACCGAGGGTCCTGGAGCACGGTTATGCTGACCATCAGTTGACTAAACCACACTGACAGGTTTTGTTTGGATATCGTCATCTGCTATAGAATAACCTTCACGTGACATCTACATAAACAAAGAATATTATTTATATGTGCGGTAAAAAAAGAGCCAATTTTTGTTAGTTTATGAACATAAATTAATAGTTGTGTGTTAGGATCGAACTCGAGATCACGGGATTCCACACTTTACGTATGAAGAGTAAATGAATAATTATTTATAAATGTTATATATAATTATTAATAAACACAAAATGAGTAACGACCGTTAGTATTTAACGGAGAATGACTAACGACCGTTAGACGAAGAAAAGGAAAGTAATGCTTGTGAATAATTGGAATGTCAAGAAGGTTCCGAAATCCCTTAGGGATGTCCATAACCGATCGGCCATAAGGGGTATTCCACCTCCTCAATGCCTTGGACTCCAAGTTATCACTAGTATATAAACAAACCCAAGGATTCATTGTTTCATACAACTTGTACACATAGTTCTTGGTGTTTTTTCTCTCATTCTTTTCTTGTTCAAATAATCGATCCATCTAAACCTTTTATAAAGGGATTCAATTTTAGTGAAGCTCAAAATAGTTTTGTGTTTAAATTACTTGCCTAATCTTTTACTTGAATTAGTACGTGTGTACAAGAACGTGATACAATCACACTATTGATTGTATCTTGGATTGAATAACAAAAGGGTAAGGGGTTATTCTTACAATCCACATAAACCCTAATTAGGGTTCTTGAGTTGAAGATTGCATTTGATTCTTGTTCGGGCTAGAATCACAAAGGTATGTTTACTTTTATATTTGATTAATTAATTACATATTGTATGATCTTGTAATTGCTTCCGCTATGCTCACTTGATGTGTTTGGTTTATTTATATGATTGTCATGATATTATAATTCCAAAAGTGGCATCTAGAGCAGGTTATAATGTGTAAATAATTATCGAAATGCATAAAAATTGAATCTTGATTCGTTTAATTACATGTTTTTAGGGTTTTTCAATTCCTAACCCTAATTTTTTTAATTGGGTCGATTGACCTATTAGTGTTTTAGGGTTTTGGTTTTGTTTTTTTTAATATGATTAGAAACCCTAGGATGTAATGTAATTGGTTATGCATTTTAGTAAACGATCTTGGTGCAATATGTTAATTGTTAAGCATAATCCATGAAAAGTGCATATTTGCATGGATTTTATTGTATGGTAATTTAAATGGTTTAAATTGGATATATGAATTAATTGTTAATTATATTGAAACATGTAAATATATTTATAGATGTCGAATTGGGGAAGACTCCAATATTAAGTAATCAATTACGTGCTATGTGGTATTTGTTTAGTTTTGGCTTACGCAATCGATTTATCGACGTATGTGGTTCTTTTTCCTTTGAAGAAGAAAGCCCTAATTGAATAAATGAGTTATACACCTAGTTTGATTATTAATAGGATTATTGAATATATTTTGCATGTGGCTACATGTTTATACATATTTAATTGTTATGTTATGTATATGTTTATTTGGTTGTTTTATTTTTAATATGTATTACTTGTTTTTTGTTTATTATTTTGTGAGACATGTTTATAAACAGAAAAGGGTAATTTTTGAATAGAAAAATAATATGGACTAAATAAATGGCGAAATTATTTTGGTTTTAAGAGCTTAAATTTCAAAGGATTGGTTGATTGATGTTTTTGTACGTAATGGTTAAATATGCTCTACCGAAGTTTACACACTATAAGATGGGTATAAGGTTGGCTTCGCATTAAATTATGGCCTTAGATAGACAACATTCTGTCTTAACGCTCGTTTGTGTGTAAATTAGACTTACCGAACAACCATTACATGTACACTGTCATCTTAAGGGTGAATTCACCACAATTCCATAATGATTATCCGAAACACTAAGCCTTAGGGCTTATGCAAAAGTACGGTATAGTGGACGATAATTGTTGGTAATTCTTTAATTGGTGAACCCGATACCTCAATCAAAAGTTTGTTATTTTACTCTTAGTGAATTGGTAATAAAAATGTTTTATAAAACCAATGTTATGAAGCTGTATGCATGCTTCTTCATACATTATTTTGATCACACGTCAAAATTAATACCCTTATAAAATTAAGTCAAATGCCATCTAATTAAGAACACTTGAAGTTGTAGTTTACGTCATGTGAGAGCTTGATTGCAATGGAGAGGTAAACTTCATAATTTCATTGCTAGCAGACCAACTGATGTGATGGATTTATGAGTTTGCATTTTTTAAGTTAGACGACTTAAAATTGAGTAGGAAGTGAGATCTTGGACTCAAGGCATTAAGATGGGGATGAAACATGCTTACATTACAAAGGTTTTGTGAATGTAAATCCCATAATGATCTAGGAATTGCAATATGATATTGGAAATTATTGTTCGACAATTATCTTGTTGAATACTATCATTACTAGCAGATCAACTGATGTAATGGTACTATGTCAATTTAGATCCTAGCTTTAAGAAAATACTATGGTTTATATGAATATATTTACCAATGGGTATGCTATAAAGATCTAATTATCGAAAATACTGAAATAGTATTTTGTAATTCGTTTTAATGTATTAATGCAACGTTCAAACCGTAAATGCACTTTGGGCTTTGGTAAATTGATCCCGTTCTGTTTTCAAACAAATGTTTGATTAAGAATAATTTACTTAAAAGACAAAAGAAGTCTCCTTTCTATGAAAGAAGAGTGAGATACAATCCTATTTCTTTTCATAAATGAAAAAGGATAATAGGAATATTAGATATGTCTAAATTCTAATATATAACTCATAGCAAATTTTTTAATAGTTAAGAAAATTGCGAATATTTTCCATAGGGATTTTATCATCCTCATTCGGTGATTAAATTCTTAGTAACAAATATGATATTTGGTTAACAGAAAATTATGTATGACATTTTATGAGTTATTATAAAATAGAATCTAGACTAATTACCACAAAATGTTTAAAGACAAACTAGTTGTTTTAACTATTTTAAAGGTGCTACATACATTGTAGGATGGTAGACCTGTTAAGGAAGAAATTGCATGCCCAATTTTTCAAGATAATAGCATTTGGTGGATAGTCCATCATTTTCGTAGTAGAATACACTTTTAATGCATAAGTAATTGTTACGTATGGACATTTAAAGGTGTAAAAATTCAAAAGCACACTATTTTCTTTTACTGGATATGAAACACTTACAATGTTGTCAAATTCAGTGGGAGTATTGTGTACTTATTACTAAATAAGGAATTATTGTAATGATTTTTAATTCAGTGGGAGTTACAAGCTTTGACATCTTTGTAGCTAAAGATAATTACTTTTAAAGTGTAGACACTCATACTTTTAAGGATAGTCTTGTATGTTTCCTTACTAGACATTGTTGTTCTACATCTTCTTGTTATGCTAAAATCTATGACACAATCATATTGATCACATAAACAAATGCATGGCGTGTTGTTTATCAACTATATGAGGTTGTTCCATGCACAAGTGGGAGAAATGTTATCTTTAATGTGTGCAAGAAACAACTCATAAAGATATGATCTAATGGATTCTCTTGACTGCAAGGTAAGAGAATTACTTTCTAATATAAATTATATACATCTAATTCAAGAAACACTTGGTGTTGCTATTTATGTTATGTGAGAGCTTAGCTAGATTGCAACAACAATGTAAAATTCATATTTTCATTACTAGCAGATCAACTGATGTAATTGAACTATTAGAATTTGCAGTTTCTAAATTAGATACCTATTAGAACATGTGTCAATATGATATTAAGACTACTTTAATTTGTATATTTATGAATTCATGGAATGACATAAATTAATAAAGTAATCTAATGCTGCTTCAATCTGAAAAATTATGTGTTCTTGGAATGACATAAATAAATGAAGAAATATTGTTGTCTACATTATTGTGAAGTAATAAATTAACTTGAAATTATTATTGAAACCAAAAGATGGTGTTCATAATTACTTTAGTTAAACATGTTTATGTTTCACTGTAAAGATATAAACATAAAGTCTTTTAATTGTTACAAGACTTATAATAAAGTAAGACGTTATCTTGTTATGTTTTTTTATTAAGACATATACACGAAGTAATTAAATTGTTAAATGACTTATAACGTATAGTGGGATTATAACAGTTTATGTTTTCTTGTAGAGACATGGACATGAAGTGACTTTGTAAAAGTACTTGTGTTATAAAGCAGGTAATTGGCTTGAAAATACTATTATACCATTATAATGGCTTAGTTGGTAAATAGACAAGCCAAAAGGAAATATGGTTATCTTAAATATTGTTAGATTGTCTTACAATATTAATACTAATGAAATACCAAATATTTATGGTATATTCAGTTAGGAAAATCAAACTCTAGTTATATTGTTTGATTAAAGATAACTATGACTTCTTTTCTTCTAAAAGTTATCAAGGTTAGAATATTGAGTATGACTTGGACATACTTAATAAAACTCCAACATAGAAGATTAATAAGACATTATCATATGATGGAATGTGATGAATATGATGAATCACATTAAGTCTTAAATTGACGTTATGAATTTGTTAAACTACTTATGAGTAGGTTATTAACAAATAAAAGTCATGAACTGTCATTGTGTATTTGTAATATCCCAAAAGAGAAAATTGTATTGTTGCTTTGTTTGCTAAAGTATTTAAAGATAGTCTTTAAATTACTAAAAGCAAGTGGGAGTTTTGATCTTTAAAAGATAAAATTACAAGATACATAATCTTCTAAAATACACTAGTAAATATCATAATGAAATTTGACATTTAAATGTTAAATATCAAGATGATGGAATTCTCATTCATAGAATAGCAAAATATCTTAGATATTTGATTAATATGCTGAGGGTTATGATTTAAAGGATTATTGTAAACCTAATAATCATTATGATACATTACCAAATATGAAAACGGGGGTACTAGAAGATATATTGTGATAAAATTCGCTAGAATTCCCCCCCACACTTAGAATTGAATATTGTCCTCAATATTCAAAGTCCCGGCTATTATGCTGACTCTTTAAACGTAAAAAGACAATATTCTAAGCTAACTGTGGAAATACCATTTTTCACTTTATTTATAGATATATATATACATTTTTTTTTTTATTTTTTTTTGAAATAATAGATATATAATACAACAGCAGGGGTAACACCCTCACACTTAGGGTGAAAACCCTATAAGCATGCTACTGTTTTTGTTTACCGAGTCGCTAGCTTGACTCGACCCCGAATTCATTGGTTCTTGGGGAAGCATGGTGTGGAAGAAACAATCTCCATCGGACTTTCATTCAAGATGTTTGGACAAACATTTGAAGCACGTGAAAGTTCCACACCGACGAGATATATACCCGGCTCAAGATAATAGTAAATGGAAATGCCGGGGTCAAAGATAATGTCTTCATTCCCGAAGGAGTGAAGAATAGGAGAAGCTACGGGATAGGTGAAGAAGAGAAAGAAAGTCATGATAAAAATCTTGACTAACTCATCCTCACCCACATGAGAATTCATAATAGCATGAATCTCATCATTTAAGCTCAATTGATCAAGACATATCCCGGGTGTGTCTAGATCAAAGTAGAAATTACCATACTCCGGAGGAGATATGATATGAGTGAATTCACCGGAGAACTCCTCAAATGTGAATGAATCATATAAGGGGAGAGAAATTTGAGAATGAGAAGTGGTACTGCCACTAATCTTCTCTCCCATATGATCAAAATGAAAGGCTTCAAATTCCGGTATAGGATCATCGGAAAAAAATATCACTATCCTTAATGGGGATAGGAGATGAAATAGGTTTCATATTAAAAGCCTCGATTTTAGAAATGAGGAGACTGACATTCAATAATGTTGCACGAAGTGCTTCATCTTTGATTTCAGTGTCAATCTCGTCATTCTCTTCTTCTAAGCTAACTAGCTGAGAAGGTAATTCTTCCATAAAAACGATGTCCCCACAAGATAACGAATCGTCATCATTAGAATCGGAGAACATCTCAACATCATCATTCGGGAAGACAAGAGGATGAGGGATATCACATACAAGATCAAGAATTCCCTGTGACTCTCTTGGGATTGAGACAAGGTTCTCAACACTAGACTTTATGAATTCGTCCGATTCCTTTTCAGGAACAGTGTCAAGATGCTCGTCCCCCATGGTCAGAGAGTGAGTGGGAACCTCGGGTGTGATAACAGCAGGTTGAGATGGAATCTCAACTGATGGTATTTCATCTGACGAACTTGATGAATCTTTATAAAATTGAAGAATATCAAGGATATCTTCATCATCACTGTCGTCAGGAATGAAACGGAATCGAGAGCTAGATCTGGCTGCTTTTTCTTTTGCTATAGATTCCCTAATAGATCTTTCATTAGGCATCTTGGGAATTTATTTTAGCAGCCTGTTCTTCAGCTAACAATTCTTCCATCGATTTTTTTTTTGGATTATCTGGGGTATGTATGATTCCTTTCAAATCTTTCACTAAATCCAAAAGATCAAGGAGAAGACTTTGAGGAATTGGCTGAGGTGGAGGTTCGTCATAATACGATGTGTCAAAATTGTTACAAGGAAATGGATTCCTTGTTTGACAATCGGAGCTGAAGTGTGGACCTCCACAGTAATCACAACAGTAAAACTGATGTGGCTGTGGGTTGTATGTGCTACAGTCATAATCGTTATCAGGAAACTGCTCATAGACAAGCGTGTTTCCCGATTGACAATCAGAACTGTAGTGTGAACCACCACAGTACTCACAATAGTAAAACTGTTGAGTCTCATGGTGTGGTAGCTGATGGAATAAATCAGTCGTGTCATGGTAGGAATAGGGATCTTGGTTATAGACAAACCCATTTCCTGACTCTACCATGCCACAAGTGGGGCAACTACCACCATTATAAGGACTACCACACCATTCACAAATCAGAAGGTGTGGATGAGACATAGAAAGAATCAAAAGGTTTGGGAGGGTAAGGAATGAAGAATCAAAAGGGTAGGAGGGTAAAGATGAATATTTTTGGATTTTTGGAAAGACATTTTATATACAAATAAGAAAGAAAATCTTTTTGGGTTTTTTGTGTTCGTTGAAAACTGATTTTAAAATGTTTTTGTGAACCGTTTTGTTTTTGTAGGATAATAATAAGAAAATATGAGCAAAGATGGGTGAATATACAGTGAGTGTATATCCCGATTGACCAATACGCAAAACCGTTTAGAATAACGCGCACAACCTCCCCGGCAGCGGCGCCAAATTTTTATCGGCTCCAAACGGTCAACCTAATTGACCAAATCAATGGTCAACAAGGTCAAACAGCTTAGAGTCAATGCTCCGCGGAATATAGTGTTTCCCTGGGTCGTTATGTCCCGACGAGGTGTGAATGGTTATCAAACGGATTTGTGATCGGGTGAATTTGGACAAGGAAAGGTTTTGTGATTGGTTAAACTAAGGAACCTACAAGGAAATAGCTTAAATAAGGTATATGAACAAGACTATGAAATCAGAAAAACCAGAAACGTTTAAAACATAAAACGTGTACGTTTACATTTAAATTAACGTAAACGTACAAAATAAAAACTGAAAACTGAAATCTGAAAACCCACGGGGGGTGAAAATGATTTTTTTACAAACTAAAGGATAAAAGAAATTTTTTAGAAAAACAAAATAAATTTTTACACTAATTAATTATTTAATATTAATTAAATACTATTTAATACTAATTATTAATATTTAAATAACTTAAATACAATATAATATTATTTTAATACTAGAAAAGTGAAAATTAAATTTCTAAAATTATAAAATAACTAAAAACTAATTTTAAACTTAAAAATATATCTTTTTGTCTTTTTGTGATGTTTATATTAATTAATTACTAATTTAATATTAATTACCTTATTAAACTAATTAAAATATAGAAATTAGAAGATGAACAGTAAAAATTCCAGAAAAATTCCTAAATTTATATTATATTATATAAAAGCTAGAAAAAATATAAAAACTAGGTTTTACTTTATAAAAACTAATTTTTCTATTTAATACTTAATTATTAATAAACTAATATTAAATCTAATTAATACTAAATGACAAAACAAAAATCTAGAAAAATTACTGAAAATACTTTAAGGTAAAAGGAATTTAATAAAAATATAAAATTGCATGGTGCTTAATAAAAATCTAAAAATGAAAATTAAAAATTTAAATTACATTAAATAGAAACTATCACTTGAAATTAAATTGGTTTTTCTGGATTTTCTTTTTAGAAAACTATTTTACACTTAAAAACAAAGAACTTTTGTAAATTGGACTCAGCTAGTGCTCAATAATAAGCACTTTGGAAAGCTTAAGCCATGACAGTTGACTTTGGTCAACTGTCAAAGCTAAAAGCTTGGAAATAAGCTCTAAGCTAAGACCAGGGGTGGAATTAGGTTTGTACAAGCTAAAGATACAAAAATTAAGCTAAATGGTACTATGGCTTATTCTTATAAGCTCAGAACAAGCAAATAAGCAAATCCATACCCTGCCTAAACCACAGGCCTGCAAGTAATTTGTGGAGCAGATTAAGCTAGGGGCAAGAGCTTTTAAGCCAAAGATGAACCTGGAACCTTATAGCCTGCTACTAGAGCTTCTCAACAAAGCTAAAAACAAGATGTGGGGCCCACTGATGATGCCTGTGGGTCCCACAGAAGTTGGGTCAGTTGATGAAGTCTGATGGAGCAGGGCAACTTTATGGAAATCAGGCCAAAAAGATGCATCGGTTAAGCACTAAAGAAAAATAAGAAAAATAAGCAAAAATAAGCATGAAAAAGGTGAGCTTCCAAAGTTTAGGACCCCTAAAGCTCATAAGCGAATATGGAAAATTAAGATCAAGAAAAATCCCACAATTTTTGGAAAAATTGAATAACCTAGAACTTTTGACTTTTCCATGTAACATGAGAAATTGACTTAACTGAGCTTTGCTTGGTTCTAGTACACTGAAAACTTGAAAATAAGCTACAATGATGTCAAAATGAGCTAAGTTGAACTCTTATGAACTGATATGATGAGATATTGGGCCTTAATCCTTAACAGTGAAAGAAAATTGAAACCAAGAAGTGAATTTTGACTTTTATAAGAAAAAGGACTGGTTATTGTGACAGAACTATACTATATTAACCTAATGAGACCTACCTATGCCAAATGAACAGCCAAACAACACCAAGAATATGTAATAACAACCTGACCCAAACACCCTATGGACTGTTTTTGGATAAGTGAGACAAATGCTGAGCTGAGACAATTCTTCTAATACTAACCTATGAAATAAGCTTAAGGAACAAAATACAAGCTATCTAGAACAGAGAACAAGCTCAACAGTAAGCTCAAGCACAAATAAGTAATGGAAACTAGTGCAAGAACCACAAGAGTGATTTATGATGAAATTTAAAGATGCAAACCTCAAAGCAGTAGCATAAAACTCATACAAGCTTGCCACCAAGCTGAATGAAACAGAAAGCAATCATAAACACCCTGCTGAGTCCTTTTATCACAATAAGACCTTCTTGTTGACTTTTTTTTGGATTTTTGAGCAATTGAGAATAGAACAGTTCTAAATGCTTTGTGAACTTGTAACAGCTTATAAGTGAACTAAATTTAGCTCAATGGAACAATGAAATAACGTTTAAGTTAACATAGGAAACCTAATGCTTTGAGACTTTAAGGAACTGAGCAATCTTGAATTAAAATAGGAAACCTAATGCTTTGATTATTTAACTTAGAAATTGCATTAATACTGCTTAGAATATATCTTGGAAGCTAAAATTAACACTTAAAAAGCTTAACTAAAATTAATTCGACATTTAAATAAAAACTAAACTATACTACTACTAAAGCTAGCTAGCTCTAACTTCTGGCCTTCTTTCCTCTTTTATAGTCTTCACAATGGTCCATAGTGCTTTTCCCACTTCTTATCTGAACCTTTGGATGATTGGAATTGATCCTGGCCGTTTACTCACTTTTGGCGGGAAAATACTTTTGACAGGTTTAGTGGAGTGGGTGAGTTATTTAATAAGGAGGGGGGGGGGTTGGTTTGGTAGTTGGGAGATTATTAATTGAAGTGGTGAGGTTGGTGAAAAAGTGGGAGGATGAGGGAGGCAAGGTTGCAGAAAAACGGGGGATGTGTGGGGAAGGAGATGGATGTTTGACTGGTGGGTTGACCGGGTATAATATTTAAACGGGGAAGGGTATTTGGGCCAAGGGGAATGGGCTTGTGTTTATGTGGACTGGATTTGGTATTTGGTGGTTTATTAGTTAAAAGATCCATTTGGTTTTGCTTATTTATCACATGGACCATTCATGTAATTTGGTGAAAGTTAGGGACTGAAATTGTAACTTCTCCAAAGTATTCATAAGGTCCAATCTTGCTACATTCCATAATCCAAGGACCTTAAATGAGATTTTCCAACTTTAAATTCCCCGGGGACCAATTTTGCAAAATTCCAAACTACAGGGACCAAACATGTAAATTCCCCAAACTTTTCATCAAAAGGCTATTTATGATAACCTTTGAGTTTCCAAGGACCAAAAATGATTTTTCTTTAAAAAATATCCCACCAGGGGCCAAAATTGCCAAACGTGAAACTCCAGGGACTAAATTTGTAAATTTCCAAAACTTTTGAGATTTTTCACCAAAGG
This sequence comes from Artemisia argyi, assembly GCA_030686995.1. Classification (NCBI taxonomy): domain Eukaryota; kingdom Viridiplantae; phylum Streptophyta; class Magnoliopsida; order Asterales; family Asteraceae; genus Artemisia; species Artemisia argyi. The sequence continues at coordinate 146,759,627 of CM060686.1, forward strand.
ACTAAATATGACAACTTATGATTTCAAAAGGACATTTGGTGATTTTTCTTTCCAAATAAATGCTCAGGGACTATTTTTGCCAATTTTTGAAAGTTGGGGGACTGAAACTGCCAATTTTGCAAACTTTGTACGTTTTTCAACTGTTTTTACTCATTTTGCATCTAAAACATATAAAACAGAATTTTGGAATATTTTCAGTATTTTGATGCATTTCTGAGTGTTTTTGTATGTTTTGCAGTTCAGATTTGACCAAAAATGATGAGTGTTTGAGCACTCATCAGAGTTTAATACTGCTGGGCCCCTCGTAGGGTTCGTGAGATGTATGTGTGGCCGCACCCAAGATCTTTCCTGAATATGTTCAGAATATTTGGTAATCTTGCTCAATCACAAACAACGAGAAACAGAATGGTTAATTAAGGAATGACTTTAATCCATATCCTTATTAATGTGGTATTAGAAACAAAAGGATAATAATAATGAGAAATCATTAAAAGGTTTTTCCAGGACCCTTACTCGAGTTGTAATAGAGGCATCGAAGTGTTGTTAGACGTTAACCGATGTGATTACACTATTAAAATATGTCCAAGTGGGAGCTGTTAGATTATGGACATTATTTTAGTAGTCGTATGTTAGGATCGAACTCGAGATCACGGGATTGCACACTTTACGTATGAGAGTTAAAGTTTAATAATTAAATGTAAAAGTTTATATTTAATTATTTATTACACAAATATATATAACGACCGTTAGTATTTAACGGATAATGACTAACGACCGTTAGACGAATATAAGGAAAGAATGTGTATGATTAATTGGTAAGTCAAGAAGCATCCGGAAGCCCCCTTGGTCCTTGAACCGATCGGCCAACCCAAAGGAGGGCACCTCCTTTGTTTTCTTGAGCTCCAAGTTTCATACACTATATATACAAGGCTAAGGGTTAAAGGTTTGTATCTCTTGTGCACACACACAAACCCTAAACTTGTTTTTCTCTCCTTGTTTTCTTGTAGTCGATCAAACAAACACCCTTAAGGGGTTGATCTATTTTCTTTATTAAACAAAAGGTTTTGGTTTAATTTTGTGTTCTAAAAAATAGCATTACTTTAACTTGTTATTGTACGTGTGTACAAGAACGTGATACAATCACACTATTGATTGTATCTTGGATTGAATAACAAAAAGGTAATGGGTTATTCTTATAATCCACATAAACCCTAATTAGGGTTCTTGAGTTGAATATTGCATTTGATTCTTGTTCGGGCTAGAATCATAAAGGTATGTTTACTATTTATTATTGATTAATTAATTACATGTTATATGATCTTGTTATAACGCTTCCGCATATGCTTACTTGATGTTATTGGTTTACTTATATGCATGTCATGATATTATAATTCCAACAAAAAGCCATAACCGAAGACCTGACTACAGTTATGAGCCTGTTTAGTTTTGAAAGTTATATTCTTAAAATTCTGTTATGAATATAAAAATGACCATCTCTTGCCGCCCACTTTGTTTAAACATTGGTATAGTCCTAGACAACCGATTTTGACCGAGTTCTATATAAACCAAAGAGATTCATATTGGTTGTTAGCTCATCGTTGCATCGTTGTTCTACTGAGTTATTTTAAATAACCAAAGATAGAACATCACATGCATTATCTGATCTTCCTAAATGTTGTCCTAATGACATACTTTCAAGATTACATGCAAAGTCACTATGTCAGCTCAAAAAAGGTATTTTAATTTCATCTGCATGTTGCATTCAAATTGCATCATCATCGACCCCTTTATGACTACTAAGTGTGGGTAAGTTTAGATAATAAGCATGAATCATCTGAAAAAACAGCCAATAAGTTTTATAATTCTATCTAAACTAACATATATGAATAAACATATACGGAGTAAAAAATTAAACTTGAGAAAATTTAGATAATAAGCATCCTATGATTATAACATCCAAAACTTTATAGTAACATACAAGTCTCCAAAAAGTTACTGATCGAAAAGCATATTGTAGATTATAGTTCTTAACAGAAGTTTGATGTTGAAGTTCTGAAACTACTTAATCAAACTTTGTGTGAATTCGTCATCAATCCAGTCCTTTGATCTAGCACCTTCTTGATTGGTGGCACTCATGGAAGGGAGGCTAACACCAGAACTAACCGATGGGCTCACTGAAGCTGGTTGGAGATTCGTCTGCTGCATTTGGTTCTAGTTCACGTCCGACACAATTCTTGGTGCCATGACATTTCTTTGCATGTGGTTCATGTCAATAGCCCTGCTAATACCAGAACTCCTCACCAGAAGCCCACGTGATCCTGAGCCTGATCCTGAATCTGAGATTAAGCTTGAGTCTATGTTTACATAACCAATTCGTAACACACCAGTGTTACTAGATTGCTCCCCACATTCAACCGACACACTTGGATTACTCAGCGCCATCCTTGGTGGTGGACCCATATCATTTCTTTGCCTGGGGTTCACGTTGTTATCCCGTTTGATACCAAAACCCAGCCCAACAGGAGCCCGACCATGTAGGCCCAACCACTTGAGCCCTGTCCACGTGAGCCCCACCCACGTGCCCCTGAGCCTGAGCCCGAAGGTACTTGTAGATTATCACTTTGTGATCCACCAGCATTACTAGATTGCATGAAAGTTAGACCTAAGACAATATGTCTCCTTGGTTTTACATCCATGATAGAAGCAGCGTTGATGGTTGTAATGCTGCTTGGACCCGGGTGTGGATTACAAATTGATAATGGTGACACACCCCTAGGTCCTGAATGAGGAGCACCTCGATCTCCTCCTCGCCGGATTATTAACCGTAGGATTAAAATCCAATTGCTGCTGCATGTTTGAATCCTGCTCTATTGACACTGAATTTGATGTGAGCACCATAGCATTTAAACTCTGCATTAGGGAATCTAGTGCTTCAGTTATCGGACTGCTTGGCGATGGCACTAAAAATCCACCACCTTCAGCGTTCATCCACATGTTATATGTTGAGCCAAGTGCAACATTGCTGGTTCCAACAGGTAACGGTTAACATCATTGGATGACTGACGGTGAATATCCTGCATAACTGGTGGAACACCAGCAATGACCGAGGGTCCAGGAGCACGGTTATGCTGACCATCAGTTGACTAAACCACACTGACAGGTTTTGTTTGGATATCGTCATCTGCTATAGAATAACCTTCACGTGACATCTACATAAACAAAGAATATTATTTATATGTGCGGTAAAAAAAGAGCCAATTTTTGTTAGTTTATGAACATAAATTAATAGTTGTGTGTTAGGATCGAACTCGAGATCACGGGATTCCACACTTTACGTATGAAGAGTAAATGTATAATTATTTATAAATGTTATATATAATTATTAATAAACACAAAATGAGTAACGACCGTTAGTATTTAACGGAGAATGACTAACGACCGTTAGACGAAGAAAAGGAAAGTAATGCTTGTGAATAATTGGAATGTCAAGAAGGTTCCGGAATCCCTTAGGGATGTCCATAACCGATCGGCCATAAGGGGTATTCCACCTCCTCAATGCCTTGGACTCCAAGTTATCACTAGTATATAAACAAACCCAAAGATTCATTGTTTCATACAACTTGTACACATAGTTCTTGGTGTTTTTTCTCTCATTCTTTTCTTGTTCAAATAATCGATCCATCTAAACCTTTTATAAAGGGATTCGATTTTAGTGAAGCTCAAAATAGTTTTGTGTTTAAATTACTTGCATAATCTTTTACTTGAATTAGTACGTGTGTACAAGAACGTGATACAATCACACTATTGATTGTATCTTGGATTGAATAACAAAAGGGTAAGGGGTTATTCTTACAATCCACATAAACCCTAATTAGGGTTCTTGAGTTGAAGATTGCATTTGATTCTTGTTCGGGCTAGAATCACAAAGGTATGTTTACTTTTATATTTGATTAATTAATTACATATTGTATGATCTTGTAATTGCTTCCGCTATGCTCACTTGATGTGTTTGGTTTATTTATATGATTGTCATGATATTATAATTCCAACAGTGGCATCTAGAGCAGGTTATAATGTGTAAATAATTATCGAAACGCATAAAAATTGAATCTTGATTCATTTAATTACATGTTTTTAGGGTTTTTCAATTCCTAACCCTAATTTTTTTAATTGGGTCGATTGACCTATTAGTGTTTTAGGGTTTTGGTTTTGTTTTTTTTTAATATGATTAGAAACCCTAGGATGTAATGTAATTGGTTATGCATTTTAGTAAACGATCTTGGTGCAATATGTTAATTGTTAAGCATAATCCATGAAAAGTGCATATTTGTATGGATTTTATTGTATGGTAATTTAAATGGTTTAAATTGGATATATGAATTAATTGTTAATTATATTGAAACATGTAAATATATTTATAGATGTCGAATTGGGGAAGACTCCAATATTAAGTAATCAATTACGTGCTATGTGGTATTTGTTTAGTTTTGGCTTACGCAATCGATTTATCGATGTATGTGGTTCTTTTTCCTTTGAAGAAGAAAGCCCTAATTGAATAAATGAGTTATACACCTAGTTTGATTATTAATAGGATTATTGAATATATTTTGCATGTGGCTACATGTTTATACATATTTAATTGTTATGTTATGTATATGTTTATTTGGTTGTTTTATTTTTAATATGTATTACTTGTTTTTTGTTTATTATTTTGTGAGACATGTTTATAAACAGAAAAGGGTAATTTTTGAATAGAAAAATAATATGGACTAAATAAATGGCGAAATTGTTTTGGTTTTAAGAGCTTAAATTTCAAAGGATTGGTTGATTGATGTTTTTGTACGTAATGGTTAAATATGCTCTACCGAAGTTTACACACTATAAGATGGGTATAAGGTTGGCTTCACATTAAATTGTGGCCTTAGATAGACAACATTCTGTCTTAACGCTCGTTTGTGTGTAAATTAGACTTACCGAACAACCATTACATGTACACTGTCATCTTAAGGGTGAATTCACCACAATTCCATAATGATTATCCGAAACACTAAGCCTTAGGGCTTATGCAAAAGTACGGTATAGTGGACGATAATTGTTGGTAATTCTTTAATTGGTGAACCCGATACCTCAATCAAAACTTTGTTATTTTACTCTTAGTGAATTGGTAATAAAAATGTTTTATAAAACCAATGTTATGAAGTTGTATGCATGCTTCTTCATATATTATTTTGATCACACGTTAAAATTAATACCCTTATAAATTAAGTCAAATGCCATCTAATTAAGAACACTTGAAGTTGTAGTTTACGTCATGTGAGAGCTTGATTGCAATGGAGAGGTAAACTTCATAATTTCATTGCTAGCAGATCAACTGATGTGATGGATTTATGAGTTTGCAGTTTTTAAGTTAGACGACTTAAAATTGAGTAGGAAGTGAGATCTTGGACTCAAGGCATTAAGATGGGGATGAAACATGCTTACATTACAAAGTTTTTGTGAATGTAAATCCCATAATGATCTAGGAATTGCAATATGATATTGGAAATTATTGTTCGACAATTACCTTGTTGAATACTATCATTACTAGCAGATCAACTGATGTAATGGTACTATGTCAATTTAGATCCTAGCTTTAAGAAAATACTATGGTTTATATGAATATATTTACCAATGGGTATGTTATTTTCTTAAAGATCTAATTATCGAAAATACTGAAATAGTATTTTGTAATTTGTTTTAATGTATTAATGCAACGTTCAAACCGTAAATGCACTTTGGGCTTTGGTAAATTGATCCCGTTCTGTTTTCAAACAAATGTTTTGTTGGATCGAGTTACTCTGACCAAACTACTTATAGCTTGTAAGGGTTTAACAATATTAAGTAAACTTAACACAATTAATAGTGAAACACTGTTTAACCTTGTAAAGTATGCGGAATCTACTAACACAAAGCTTAAGAAGAAATTTATATTAAACCAAACTTGAATCTGCTTTGTTACACAGATTCACAAACAACTCTAACTATATCGACTTCGTAAAGCTCTAAAACTCTTAGAGACTACGACTAACTTATCTCTAAACTTCGTAAAACTTATGAAAAACTTATATCGACTAATACCTCCTAAGGCTCTTTATATAGAGAACCTTAAGTCGGTTTACAACATATAACTTGAACGACAAGACATTATCCCTAATACATTCTAGAATATTCGTTCAATATTACATAATAATCCTCTAAACAATATTGCACTTCAGTCCTTGTATACTTTGTATTCTTCGAAGTACTTTACACAACAGTACTTTAACTTAAACCTTCAGCAGTACTTTGACTTCAGTCTTCAAGCAGCAGTACTTTGACAAACAGAAGTACTTTGATCTTTTATATCCCAACAATCCTCCCCTAACTTGAACTCCACTTGCTTGATTTCAAGTTTTCTTTGTTTTCTTTGATCTTTAATGACATTATCAGCAACAAGGATTGTATTTATATATCTGTGCAAACTTGTAAGTCAAAGTGCTATTTGATCATCATCTTTTCAGCAACTCAGCAAAATAGGTACATCAAATCTTTTAAAGTTTCAGACTGTTCTCATCACTTCCAGATGTGTGAACTTCTGTGAGAGGTGAATCATTGAAACATATGATTTTTAGCAAATCATCAGCTATTAACGGATTTGATATGTCTTTACCATGAGCCGTTTGCTATGGACTAGCCAACTCTTGATCAATTAAGATGTATGGTGAGTTGATAACCTAGTTTTTGGTAAACTATCAACCATCAACGGATTTGATTATCACATCAGAGCTGTACCCTCATGATGAGTCAATCTCTTTCTTGTCTGTTAAACATGGTGAGATGATTACCATTTGCTGTGTAGTATAAATACTAACACCATGTGTTTTCTTTTCAAATCCTTTTATAAACATCATCTTTTAATCTTTTAAAAACTTTATTTTTATCACAAAAGAACTGTTACTGGTTTTATTCATCAAGCAGTACTTTTTAGAAAGTACTGTTTGACTTAAAGTACTTTTAGAAAATACTTATTATTCAAAACAAATCATACCAGTATTTGCAATATCATTCTTCTGACTTAGTCCATCTGATAAATAGCTTAATCACATCCAAAGCTACTTCAGATTCCTCTTCTAACTCCATTCCATGATCTAACATTCTGAGCATTAATTCTTTAATCAAAGGATATCTTTTCTCAGCAAGCATGTAGATCATAGTACCATCTTCCATCTCAAGTGCATGAACTCCTGAGGACTCAAAAAATCTCCACTTTGTGATTTCCCAATTCTCTTGATCAGTCCATAAAGCATCAACACTTGTTTCTTCAGTTTCCCAGATGGTAACCAAATCTCTGCATAGTATGTCTGCACTTGCATATATAAATCATAAAGATCCTCTCTTGTAATAAAATGCAGAACATCCTATAACATGTTGAATACAGTGAAGCTTCCATCTTCTCTGGTGAACATTAGATAATTTCCATCTTTTGATTCAACCATGATAAATGAGATTATCTTGGATTTCTTCTTAGAGTCATCAGTCTTCTTATTCTCAAAATCAACAACTCTGAGATAGTTTCTAAGTTCATCAATTGTATCTTCATGAAGAGATTTGAGTCTCTTTGACAATTTTTCATCTTGAACTTCTTTCTTTCTCTTTAACTTTCTTCTTTCTCTTTGTTCTTTCAGAACAATCTCTGATGACTTTCCTTTATAAGCATCCATAGGTACAATGCTATCTACAAATCTTTTAATAGCAGCTTGTTCAGCATCCCATAGAGCTTTCACTTCATCATATCTCATTCTTTGTAAATTCTTAAATCCTCTCTTGGATAAGAAACTTATCATCCAATTTCTTTCTTGACCCTTTGTCATAACTCTTTGTGGTTTAGCATCATACTTCTTAACTTCCTCTAAATACTTTGCATCTAATTCAGCTTGATACATCCTTGCAGCTTCTTCATTCCTTGCAATTTCAATATCCCTAAGTTTTGTGAGAGTGAATTTCTTCTTCTTCTTTTTAGCTTTTTGCTTCATAATCCCTTTACCTTTATCTTTGGGATCTAACTCTTCAACATCAGAAGAACTTTCAGAATCCTTTAGTACAGGGTCAGAAATATGTATACCTCTTGAAGGTCTTTGCAAATTCATCATAATATCAGCTATTGTTTCATCATCACTTCCAGTATGTTCCTTGACTTCTTCTTGATGTATAACAATAGATGGACCAGCTTCATCTCCAAAATGTGTTGTTGAAGGTCCAACTTGCTCAGCAGTACCTTGCAGACTTACATCAACATTCATAGAAACAGTACCTTGCTCAGCAGTACTTTCAACAAAAGTACTTTGAATTTCAGTGCCTTCTAAATCAATTTCTTCTTTCTCTTCACTTTGAACAACAACATCTTCAACTTGAAAATTGATTTGTTCAGTATCATCACTTTTCCTTTCAGTATCTTGTTGAGAAATGTTCTCAATATCATCAATCTTTTCCTTTATACTAGGTTCTTCAGGAACATTCCAAAGATGAGCATCTTCTGAATAGTTGATATTTCCATCATCTGTATACAAATTATCATCTTGATTCCTCCCCAATTTGACAGATGATGACTTCTTGTGCTTTTTCTTGGACTTAGAACCTTTCTTGACTGATTTAGACTTTGTCTTTGCAGATTGATTCTTTTCTTTCACAAAAAGTCTATAATGCTGAACCAGAGGCCATGCAAACTTCTTCAATCGTCTGAATTTCCTTCTTAAATTCTTGATTTCAGCAGCCTGATCAACCATAGTCTTCTTAATCCTCTCCAACTCTCTAGTCAAAGCATAATTATTCAGAGTACCACCAACTCCCTCATCTCCTCCAGGTGTTTGAATCCCACCTGTGGAAGTATAATCATTGGGAGTAGGTACTTGAGTATGCTCTGAAGCAGCACTTTTAGAAGAAGTACCTTGTGGAGAAGTATCTGCAAAAGAGCTAGGGTTTGCCAAAGAAGGAGAAACAGAATGAGTGTGTTCACTAGCATGGTGAGGTGATACAATAGATGGTATTGGATTAGGAACTGATGCAGAATGCTCAGAAGAATCTGTGGGAGCAGGATCAGCAGAATTTGCAGTACCACTATTGTCATCTTCATCCCTAACAGCCTGTGCTACTTCTAACATATAAGCATTCAGAGGTGTATTTGTACCAGAAAAATTAACCCCTTTGTGAGACATAAAGGTAAACACCTTAGATGGCATCTTAATTGTGGGCACATAATCATTAGGCTTGTGTATCCCATCCAATGGATTCTCTAAAAGGAGTTGTACAAATCTAGGATACATGAGAAAAGGTGAACCAACCCTAATATGTGAAATCATACCATCTAGAATCATGTAAGAAAAGTTGAATGGTCGATTGAGAATTAAACCTACTAAAGCAGAGGCAATAGTATGACCAAATTGATCCCAAGCAGTACTTTTAGGACTCAAGCAATGAAGTAAGACATGAATAAGATACTTCCAATGAGGACTTACCATTGCTTTCTTAAAAGTAACTCTATCCAATGGTCCTTCATACCCAATTTCTCTGAGCGCATCCCAAATAACCTCTTTAGCAAACAAAACAGAGCCTCCTTCATCATCAAATAGCAAAGCCTCCCTAATGCTTGCTTCAGTCACACGAATAGCTCTACCAGCAACAGTAGCATGTATAACATCTTCTCCATTATCAATCTCTGTCATAGCAGTAGCCCAAAACTCTTGAATCCATGGTCCATAAATTTCTGGATTGACCAATAGTGAATAATGGATTGTGGTTCCCATGAGAAAATCAATAATACCATGAAAATCAATGTTGCTCTGTGTTTTCTCAAGGTTTGCAATCATGTTGTGTTTGTTGATGGTGGGTTTGTTTGCCATGGTGATGATGATTTAGAAACGATGAAGAGTGGATGAGGTAATTGGTTGGAATAGGGTAAAGATGATATAAGGAGAGAATATACACAAACTCACGGTTAATTAATAATTTTACCGTTATTTTTGGAAGATATCACCTCCATATCTTTCGAAAGTTTGTTACCCGCAAATCTGACCGTTGGAACAGTATTTTGACACGTCAGCGTAGGCTTTGGAACTCCAAGCAGTACTTTCAAAAGCAGCAGTACCTTCAATCCAAAGCAAAAGCAGTACTTTGACCAAAACACTTCCCAAGAGAAAGTACTGTTGACAGTTTGACTGATATTAATTCCAAAACAACCAAAGCAAGTAGAATTTAAGAGACTTCATTAAATTCATTCAACTCCTCTTGTGGCTTTATAAGCAACTTCTTTTTCACCATCACTTTCATAAACACATACCATCAAACAAAGAAACCCTAGTGATAACCATGAGTCACTTTCCTTTGGTGTACATCTCGTCTGACTCAGATGGCTCTTCAGACCCAGAAATAAGCTATCATTCAGACTCGGAATTTGAAGATCCAGGGTGGACTGATTACTTTCCTCCAGCTGTGACATCCTCATCAAAAAGTGTAGCAAGTTTTACCATAACAGATGCAGCAAGCACGACCAACCCTAAGCCCAGGAAGAAAAAGAATGTTCCTGGTGCATCTCTAGCTAATGAGCTTCCACATGCACTTACTCAAGCTTTGGAATCAGCAATTCAAAACATGAAGTGGCCTGCTCCAAAGAAAGAGAAACCTCCCAAGCAAGTTCTTGGCCTGCAATGCCCAAGGAAACAAGCTCCTGCTGATAACAAAAGAAAATCTGCTCAAAAAGGAAAGCAAAGCTATGAGGGCAAAGGGAAAAAGCCAATGGAGTAGGGTTGTTAGGTAGAACTAAGTTTGTGTAATGGTTGTCTTTGTCTGTTTTGTGTCTGTGGTTGTCTGAAGTATGATTGTGTGTCCCTGATGTAGCAACAACTCTTGAATAATGAAAGTACTTTTCAATAATCAAATGATACATGTAGCCTCCCCTCAAATAATGACTAACTATTTTATGCCTCCCCTCAAAAATAGCTTAATTATTAATCATACCTATACTCACAACTAAAAAGGTAAATCTGGAAACATCAAAGCCTTTTGTGAGTAGATCTGCTACATTATCATCAGTATGGACTTTAACCACATTAATAAGCCTGTGCTCATAGCAATCTCGAATAAAATGATGTCTGATCTGAATGTGCTTGGTCTTGGAATGGTAGACTGGATTCTTCACAATGCATATGGTACTCTCATTATCAATGTTGATAGGAGTGTTCTTGAAGTTGAATCCATAATCCAAAAGCTGATTTTGCAACCAAAGTACTTGTGCACAACAACTTGCAGCAGCTACATACTCTGCTTCTGTGGAAGAGGTTGCTGCAATTGTTTGCTTCTTGCATTGCCATGAAACTAATCTGTTTCCAAGATATTGACAACCTCCAGTGGTTGACCTTCTGTCATAATTATCACCAGCATAATCACTATCTGAGAAAGCATGTAGGTGAAAAGGTGACTCTCTAGGATACCATAACCCAAGCTTAGGTTGTTGCCTAAGGTACCTAAAAATTCTCTTGACAGCATTCAGATGTGAAACCTTTGGTTGAACTTGATGTCTAGCACACAGGCATACAGCAAAAGTAATATCAGGTCTAGATGCTGTTAAGTACATAAGACATCCAATCATAGACCTATATAGCTTGACATCAACATCTTCCCCATCTTCATCTTTTCCCAAGGGTTTGTTAGTATCTACAGGTGTAGATGCTGGTCTAACAGTATTGAAGTTGAATCTCTTTAGTATATCTGCAACATACTTATCTTGACTGATGTACATTCCACTGCTTGATTGTTGCACTTGTAATCCCAAGAAGAATGTCAATTCTCCCATTGAACTCATCTGAAATTCCTTTTGCATAAGATCTTCAAACTCCTTCACCATAGATTACTTAGTAGCACCAAAAATGATATCATCTACATAAACTTGCACAAGCATGATATCTTTCTTATCTCTTTTAATAAACAAAGTCTTATCAATAGCTCCTCTCCTATAACCATGCAATAATAGAAAGTTTGAAAGTCTTTCATACCATGCTCTTGGAGCTTGATGAAGGCCATACAGTGCCTTAATAACCTTGTAGACTTTGTGTGGATGTGCATGATCTTCAAAACCAGGAGGTTGTTTAACATAAACTTCCTCATTAATAGTGCCATATAAGAAAGCACTCTTCACATCCATCTGATATACAGGAAATCCCATATAAGATGCAAAAGCCAAAAATAACCTTATGGCTTCAAGCCTTGCCACTGGAGCAAAAACTTCATCATAATCTACTCCTTCTTCCTGTCTATATCCTTGAGCAACTAGCCTTGCCTTATTCTTGATGACATTCCCTCTTTCATCTCTTTTTACCCTGAAGACCCATTTTGTTCCAATCAATCTCTTACCATCAGGTAAGTCACATAACACCCATACTTCTTGAAGTTTGAACTGTAAGAGTTCTTCTTGCATAGCTTCAACCCAACTTTCCTTTTCTAATGCTTGTTTGACATTCTTTGGCTCTTCTTGAGACAGAAAACAAGCAAATAAGCATACTTGTTGATCTTTGTGATTCACTCTGTTCTGTTTGTAGATAAAACTAAGTAAAGAATGGTGTTGTTGAGACATATTCTTAACCTTAGTCCTTGTAAGCACTCCTGAAGTGGAAGGTCCAATTATCTTGCTTGCAGGATGATCTTTGTGAATCCTTAGAGTAGGGGTGGGTGATACTTAAAGATTATATTCCAAATTTGTGATGTCTGGATCTTCATTAGAATCTGAGAAAATGCCTTCTTGTTCCAATTCATCATCAGTATCTTCTAAGACTGGCATGTTTGGATCATGTAAATCATCAGCATTCTTCCAATTTGAAGTATCTAAGGTTTGAGAAGTACTTTCAAATGGATCAGCAGTACTTTGTGGCAAAGTACTGTCAGTGCCTTTAGCCTTCATTGCAGCATCATAAGTTCTTCTGAGATCATCTTCATATGCTTTAGCAATGGTTTCTTGAAGAAGCATCCTATTTAACTCATCTTGGATGGCTTCATCTTCATCAGATACCATGGTTTTTGGTGGAGCAGTACTTTGAGGATCAACAGTACTCTTCTTCTCATCATTTGCATTATCACCTTGCTTATCATCAGATCTTAAATTTACATCATGGACAATGTACTGTGTTTCTTCTTCAATAAGAACATCTTGATTTTCTTCCCTAACAGGTACATAATTCATAGAAGAAGACATTAAATCAAGATCAAACATCCAATCAGGACCTTTACCTTTATGATTTTCCAGCTCCTCTTGAAAATCAACATGAAGACATTCTTGAACCTTCTTTGTAGCCCTGTTATACACTCTGAATCCTTTGCTGTTGGTGCAGTATCCCAATAGATATCCTTCATCTGATTTCCCATCAAACTTACCCAAATTGTCAATAGTATTCAAAATAGTCAGGGGACATCCAAAAGGTTTCATGAACTTGATACTTGGCTTCTTTCCCATGATTAACTCATACGGTGTCTTCATCTGTGGCTTTGTCACTGAAACTCTATTTAACACATAACAAGCAGTACTTACAGCTTCAGCCCAAAATACAACAGGTAATTGAGAATCTGCAAGCATTGTCCTGGCTGCTTCAATTAGAGTTCTATTCTTTCTTTCTGCAACTCCATTTTGCTGTGGAGTTCTAGCAATACTGAACTCTCTTTTAATTCCTTTCTTGGCACAAAAGTCATCCATAAGTTGATTCTTGAACTCAGTCCCATTATCACATCTAATGCCTCTTACCTTGAGTCTTAACTGATTTTCAAGTGCTATTATTAAATCATGAATAACATCAAAAGTTTCATCTTTGAATCCCAAGAAGAAGACCCAACTAAATCTGCTACAATCATCTGTTATAACTAAGCAGTACTTCTTCTTGTTTAGACTAACAACAGAGACAGGACCAAACAGATCCATGTGTAGCAACTCCAAAGGCTCTCTAATTGTTTTCTCTTCAACCTTCTTGCAGGAAGCCTTATGCTGTTTACCCTTCTTACAAGCCAAACATGAATGATCAAGCTTGAATGTTTTAGAAGGTAAACCTCTAACTAAATTTCCTTTAACCAGCTTGTTGATGTTTTTGTAATTAACATGCCCTAATCTTCTGTGCCACTGATGTGCTTCCTCCACTGTTGCCTTAGCAATCAAACATGTTGCCCTTGAATTTATGTTCTTCAAGTCAATGCTATACACATCATTGTTTCTTGGTGCTGTCAACATCACCAAGCTTCTATCTTCTAACTTAAACTCAGGAGAAAGTATAAGACATTCTGTGTCTAAGAATAACACAGGATACTTCTTATCACATATCTGAGAGACTGATAAAAGATTGAATTTAAGTTCGTCCACATATCTAACATTCTCAAAATCAATGTTTCCTGCCTTGATAGTTCCTTTGCCAGTAATTCTTCCACCATCAGGATCATTCCCAAATGCAACTCTTCCTCCAAAATAAGCTTTAAAATCTGACAAGAGCTCCTTTTCTCCTGTCATACTCCCAGAGCAACCACTATCCACTATAAGATGATCTTTAAGCTCCTCTTCTGGGTTGCCCTGTATATACATGAAAAAGGTTAGTGACTTTTAGGAACCCAAGCCATTACTGACTTGTGTTCCCCTTGTGGAGTGACATACTCAAATTCTTTGAGTATGTAATCACCACTTTCTTTTAAAACATGATCAATAATTAAGGTTTTTGTTTCCAAAACAGTTGGTTTATTTTGATCAATGTTCCCCTTTTCACCCTTAACCTCTGAAAGTACTGGTTTTACCCCATCAGTTTCTTTCTTAACCCATTTTGTTGTAACTTGTGGAGCTGGGTTTACAACTTTTCTTGAACTGTAAGACCTCCTAGGGTTGTAGAAACTGTTTGTCCTAGGTCTTATTTTGGACTTTTTCCAATCAGCACTTTGGTTAGAGAATTTCCTTTCAGTACTTTGAGAAGGTACTGAGGGTTTGGAGAATGGTCTTTTCTGTTGAGGGTATCTATAGTCTTTTGAGAAATTACTATGGTTTACCCTACTTGTGTGATTCCAAACTGGTTTGTTATCCCTTGGCTTAGTCTCCCTATTCCCTTGATTTGTAGACCTGGTCTTTGAGTATTTGCTTGAGTACTCAGCATGAAAGTTACAATCCTTGATCAAATGATGAGGGCTATAACATACATAACATAACTTTGGACTCATCATCTCAACTCCATGCCTAAAAGGTTTTCTAAAATTAGCAGTATTTTGAAAGTATTTTCTCTGAGGTACTGCTGAATGATCAGCAGTGTTTTGAAAAGTGTTTGAAGGTACTGCTTGTTTTAAAAAACTTTTCTTTTCAACCCTAGGTTCTACAACTGATTCTCCTAATGGTGCAGAATGAAAGTGACCTGTTACTTTCTTCCTAAACTCTAAGTCATCTACCCCATAACAAGAGACATCTTTCCTAGGTGGCTGAAAACTACCAGGGGGATGTGGAACTGCATTGTATCCCTTGTCATTCTTATATCCAGGAGGTGTTTGACTAGGGTTTTCCTCATCACTAGAAGTGTTATCATCTAGACTGACAAATTCTTCATCACTAGTGGAAGTATCTACTGTAAGATTATTCTTAGATGAACTATCTTCTGTGCTATCATAACCTAGACCTGTTTTAAGATTTGCTGATCTTTGTTTTTCAACAAATTGAACATGTGACAGACCTGATGCATTCCAAGCAGCAAGTTTTTCTAACAGCTTATCTCTCTCATTAGTGACCTTTTCTAGTTCAGACACCTTACATCCTAGTTTCCATTCACTCAACTTAACTTGGTATTCTTGTTGCTTATATTTTTCAGCCCAGGCTACTTCATTGTTTTCATGAGTTAGTATTTTAGCTTCCAATGACTCTAAAGTTATATGGTAGCCAGCTATCTCAGACCTAGCTTTTTGAAAATTATTTCTTTCAACTACATATTCACTAAGCAACTTTTGATACATATTATTGCATTTGGAACATACCTCAGTTGTAGTGGATGAACTTGGTGAAGTAGCTACCATAGCAAGCTGAACAGTATCTTCTTCAAACTCCATGCAACAATCAAAGCTTCCTAGACCATCTCTTGACTCCAAAGCAGCAAAACCAGGCTCTTCATCAAAAGTTGTACTCCAATCTTCCAATGCAACCATTGAATAGGTTACTGGCTCATCATCAAATTCATTGGACCAATCAATCTCTGACAAAGTATCTTGAGCAACCAAAGCTTTTGAGTTTGGTTCAGTAATAGGAACCTCTTTCCTTTCAATCTTGGGTTGTTCAATCATCTTGTTAGCTTGATATTTTGCAAATTTGCATTCCCTTGCAAAGTGACCAGTCCTTTGACAGTTGAAGCACTCAATTTTGGACTTGTCAAAAGTTATTCCCTGTTTAGCTTTGAAATTAATGCCTCTTCCTGTTTTGTTCACAAACTTTTTGATCCTTGCAGTGAGCATGGCAACTTGCCATCTGATGTCAATCTCTTCCAGAGCATCATCATCAATTTGTAGAATATCTTCTTGATAGGTTACAGGTAGAGATGCTTGTTGAGCAAAGAATGAACATAGAACATCATCTGAGGAAGGAGTGGTAGATGTTGATGCAGTGGTAGTAACCATTGTTGTACATGGGTGTTGGGTTTCAGTTACAGTACTTTGAGCAGAATAAGCAGTACCTTTGTTAGAAGTACTGCTTCTGTTTTCAGAAGACACAAAAGCTTTGTTTTGGGGTTTCTGATGTGTGCTAGAACCTGTAGTACCATTCATCTCATGCTCATATACCTTAAGATTGTTGTAGAGATCATCAAAATCCATGGTGTCCAAACCAGACTGTCCTCTGATCATAGTGGCAACAACATGCCATGCTGATGGTAGGCTTCTCAAGAACTTCAAGTTACCATCTTCAACTGATGCCTCAGCTCCATGCAGTTCTAGCAAACTCAAAAGATTTTGGAATCTTTCATAAGAAGAATCAAGACTTTCTCTTTCACCAACTGTGAATGTTTCAAATTGTTGCTTCAACAAATTCCTATGCATCTTCTTGGAAGCATCATTACCTCCAAACTTCTTCTTAATTGCAGCCCATAATTGTTTTGCATCCTGAGCATCATGAAACTTCAGTAGGTGTCCATCAGGTATAGCAGACAATAGTATGTTGAGAGCTTTGTCTTGATTTCTCTTAGTAGCAGCTGGAATGGTTGGAGTTGGTGGTTTAGGTTGTCCTTCTAGCTGAAATGGTTCATCAATTTGCATGTTACCATTGACGATCACATCCCATAGAGCATGGTCAGTGATGGCAATGTAGTGCCTCATCTTCATAGCTCATAAGTCATATTCTCCCTTCTTTACAGTAGGAATTCTAACAGCAGTGATGGATGGTGCAGGTGCAGCTTCAGTCGACATCTTGAGGGTTTTGATTGTAAAATCGGTTTAAGGTTTTCTTCTTAATCAGAGTTTCCAACACAAGCTCTGATACCACTTGTTGGATCGAGTTACTCTGACCAAACTACTTATAGCTTGTAAGGGTTTAACAATATTAAGTAAACTTAACACAATTAATAGTGAAACACTGTTTAACCTTGTAAAGTATGCGGAATCTACTAACACAAAGCTTAAGAAGAACTTTATATTAAACCAAACTTGAATCTGCTTTGTTACACAGATTCACAAACAACTCTAACTATATCGACTTCGTAAAGCTCTAAAACTCTTAGAGACTACGACTAACTTATCTCTAAACTTCGTAAAACTTATGAAAAACTTATATCGACTAATACCTCCTAAGGCTCTTTATATAGAGAACCTTAAGTCGGTTTACAACATATAACTTGAACGACAAGACATTATCCCTAATACATTCTAGAATATTCGTTCAATATTACATAATAATCCTCTAAACAATATTGCACTTCAGTCCTTGTATACTTTGTATTCTTCGAAGTACTTTACACAGCAGTACTTTAACTTAAACCTTCAGCAGTACTTTGACTTCAGTCTTCAAGCAGCAGTACTTTGACAAACAGAAGTACTTTGATCTTTTATATCCCAACATGTTTGATTAAGAATAATTTACTTAAAAGACAAAAGAAGTCTCCTTTCTATGAAAGAAGAGTGAGATACAATCCTATTTCTTTTCATGAATGAAAAAGGATAATAGGAATATTAGATATGTCTAAATTCTAATATATAACTCATAGAATTTTTTTTAATAGTTAAGAAAATTGCGAATATTTTCCATAGGGATTTTATCATCCTCATTCGGTGATTAAATTCTTAGTAACAAATATGATATTTGGTTAACAGAAAATTATGTATGACATTTTATGAGTTATTATAAAATAGAATCTAGACTAATTACCACAAAATGTTTAAAGACAAACTAGTTGTTTTAACTATTTTAAAGGTGCTACATACATTGTAGGATGGTAGACCTGTTAAGGAAGAAATTGCATGCCCAATTTTTCAAGTTAATAGCATTTGGTGGATAGTCCATCATTTTCGTAGTAGAATACACTTTTAATGCATAAGTAATTGTTACGTATGGACATTTAAAGGTGTAAAAAGTCAAAAGCACACTATTTTATTTTACTGGATATGAAACACTTACAATGTTGTCGAATTCAGTGGGAGTATTGTGTACTTATTACTAAATAAGGAATTATTGTAATGATTTTTAATTCAGTGGGAGTTACAAGCTTTGACATCTTTGTAGCTAAAGATAATTACTTTTAAAGTGTAGACACTCATACTTTTAAGGATAGTCTTGTATGTTTCCTTACTAGACATTGTTGTTCTACATCTTCTTGTTATGCTAAAATCTATGACACAATCATATTGATCACATAAACAAATGCATGGCGTGTTGTTTATCAACTATATGAGGTTGTTCCATGCACAAGTGGGAGAAATGTTATCTTTAATGTGTGCAAGAAACAACTCATAAAGATATGATTTAATGGATTCTCTTGACTGCAAGGTAAGAGAATTACTTTCTAATATAAATTATATACATCTAATTCAAGAAACACTTGGTGTTGCTATTTATGTTATGTGAGAGCTTAGCTAGATTGCAACAACAATGTAAAATTCATATTTTCATTACTAGCAGATCAACTGATGTAATTGAACTATTAGAATTTGCAGTTTCTAAATTAGATACCTATTAGAACATGTGTCAATATGATATTAAGACTACTTTAATTTGTATATTTATGAATTCATGGAATGACATAAATTAATAAAGTAATCTAATGCTGCTTCAATCTGAAAAATTATGTGTTCTTGGAATGACATAAATAAATGAAGAAATATTGTTGTCTACATTATTGTGAAGTAATAAATTAACTTGAAATTATTATTGAAACCAAAAGATGGTGTTCATAATTACTTTAGTTAAACATGTTTATGTTTCACTGTAAAGATATAAACATAAAGTCTTTTAATTGTTACAAGACTTATAATAAAGTAAGACGTTATCTTGTTATGTTTTTTAATTAAGACATATACACAAAGTAATTAAATTGTTAAATGACTTATAACGTATAGTGGGATTATAACAGTTTATGTTTTCTTGTAGAGACATGGACATGAAGTGACTTTGTAAAAGTACTTGTGTTATAAAGCAGGTAATTGGCTTGAAAATACTATTATACCATTATAATGGCTTAGTTGGTAAATAGACAAGCCAAAAGGAAATATGGTTATCTTAAATATTGTTAGATTGTCTTACAATATTAATACTAATGAAATACCAAATATTTATGGTATGTTCAGTTAGGAAAATCAAACTCTAGTTATATTGTTTGATTAAAGATAACTATGACTTCTTTTCTTCTAAAAGTTATCAAGGTTAGAATATTGAGTATGACTTGGACATACTTAATAAAACTCCAACATAGAAGATTAATAAGACATTATCATATGATGGAATGTGATGAATATGATGAATCACATTAAGTCTTAAATTGACGTTATGAATTTGTTAAACTACTTATGAGTAGGTTATTAACAAATAAAAGTCATGAACTGTCATTGTGTATTTGTAATATCCCAAAAGAGAAAATTGTATTGTTGCTTTGTTTGCTAAAGTATTTAAAGATAGTCTTTAAATTACTAAAAGCAAGTGGGAGTTTTGATCTTTAAAAGATAAAATTACAAGATACATAATCTTCTAAAATACACTAGTAAATATCATAATGAAATTTGACATTTAAATGTTAAATATCAATATGATGGAATTCTCATTCATAGAATAGCAAAATATCTTAGATATTTGATTAATATGCTGAGGGTTATGATTTACAGGATTATTGTAAACCTAATAATCATTATGATACATTACCAAATATGAAATTGGGTAAAGTATACATGATATGAATGATTAAGATGTTGTCCATAAAGATAATCAATTTTAGAAACTTGGTTTATCTTAATAGTTAGACTAGAAAATGAATATGAGTTTCTTCAAAGATAAGGTAACATTTGTGGTTCAAATCTTTGTATAGAAATCATATGGACAATATTGTGCACATATTTAATGCATGTCTTATAACAAGATTATTAATCACACTTAAGCAATTAACTGTGATTGAATATTCTATTATAAACACATTAAATATATAAAGATTATGATTGTCATATTTAGTTTCGTTAACATGAAATTGACAATGGAATATCAAAACTCTTTCTTGTATGATTACTCTAGCGAGGACGATAAGTAATCAAAAGGAGTTTATGAATTCAAATAAATCTTTGAAAGTGTATAAAGTGCAATAATCCATGGATGGATAAATGCATGCATCTAGAAGATTACTCTTATGTTTAATTATTAAATCCATGTTTTGATTTATAATTAAAATAATATAATTTCTGAATATTCCTAAAATCTAGTGATGTGTCTCGCGACTACTAGTTTTAAATTTATAACACGAATTACCGGATAAAGCTAAGAACACACGGGCAAGTATGACCCTTTCGTATGTAGTTAGTTTTGTTTGGTAAGCCGAGGCCGTTCACTAGGATTTGGGTGTTTTCAATTGTGAAGAATCTATTTAACAATAAGCAATAAAAGGGTGGTAATTGGTTGTCACGATCCAAAATACGAAATAAGCAACAAGTAACATGAAAATGATGATTATGTGAATTCAATAAGATTAAAAACTACACTTGCTTAGACTAGTTTACTATCCTTGATAAGCATGATTGTGATAACTCTTCTTAACATGTTGGTTATGAAAATTAGTTGGTGTTCTAATCTATTGTTCTTACAAATTAAACCTTGGCCAAGATCTTAGTTTATAAAAACAAGCATTAAGTTTAACCAATCAATTCAAGATCAATTCAAGGTTCATAAGGTTGGGTTAACAATCTTAAACACAAAAATAATCTTTTATTTTATCAAATACTCTTAAGAAATGGTCAATACAAAAGGTAACCGATCATAGACAACAGGTTACAATTGATTGCAAACTACTACACTTTCGACCAATTAGGCGTTTACAAACAATCCGATTTGATAGACAAAAGCATTCTCATTACAATTACACTTTAGTTTCTTTGTTTAATCAAGAATAGTTTTGGTGAAAAACAATCATTCATAGACAAATGATTATAACTAGTTGGATAACAATTAATCTTTCGACCTATAAAATCATTAGCAACTAGTTAAACTTGATTCAACAAATGTCACTATGAAACTTAAGTACAATTGGGTTTTAGAATTAACTTGAAATTGAATTAAAACATGTTATCACAATCATAAGCAAACCATTAAATAATAAACATCATCTAAGCAAGTGCACAAAGGCACTAGCCACTCATAGCAAACATGAACATAAACTCAGAATTTTGAACATTAGAAACCATGATTATAAGTCTTACAATGATTGAAATAAGATAACAAATGATGAAGTAATGATGCCTCTAGCGTTGGTGATGACTTCTTGATGTTTTGACCTCCAAATGATGACTTCTTGGACCTCCAAAGTTTCCTGGGATTTTATGGACGAATTTTGGGTTTGAGAGGGAGTAGTGGTCGTAGAAGAGATGTTCTCTCATGTTGGGATAGAGAGAAATGGTAAGGGATGATTAGAAATGCATGTAAAGGTCTCTATTTATACTCCTCTCAAGGCCTAAAATTTGTCCATAAAATCCCAGGAAACTTTGGAGGTCCAAGAAGTCATCATTTGGAGGTCAAAATATCAAGAAGTCATCACCAACGCTTGAGGAATCATTACTTCATCATTTGTTATCTTATTTCAATCATTGTAAGACTTATAATCATGGTTTCTAATGTTCAAAATTCTGAGTTTATGTTCATGTTTGCTATGAGTGGCTAGTGCCTTTGTGCACTTGCTTAGATGATGTTTATTATTTAATGGTTTGCTTATGATTGTGATAACATGTTTTAATTCAATTTCAAGTTAATTCTAAAACCCAATTGTACTTAAGTTTCATAGTGACATTTGTTGAATCAAGTTTAACTAGTTGCTAATGATTTTATAGGTCGAAAGATTAATTGTTATCCAACTAGTTATAATCATTTGTCTATGAATGATTGTTTTTCACCAAAATTATTCTTGATTAAACAAAGAAACTAAAGTGTAATTGTAATGAGAATGCTTTTGTCTATCAAATTGGATTGTTTGTAAATGCCTAATTGGTCGAAAGTGTAGTAGTTTGCAATCAATTGTAACCTTTTGTCTATGATCGGTTACCTTTTGTATTGACCATTTCTTAAGAGTATTTGATAAAACAAAAGATTATTTTTGTGTTTAAGATTGTTAACCCAACCTTATGAACCTTGAATTGATCTTGAATTGATTGGTTAAACTTAATGCTTGTTTTTATAAACTAAGATCTTGGCCAAGGTTTAATTTGTAAGAACAATAGATTAGAACACCAACTAATTTTCATAACCAACATGTTAAGAAGAGTTATCACAATTATGCTTATCAAGGATAGTAAACTAGTCTAAGAAAGTGTAGTTTTTAATCTTATTGAATTCACATAGTCATCATTTTCATGTTACTTGTTTCTTATTTGGTATTTTGGATCGTGACAACCAATTACCACCCTTTTATTGCTTATTGTTACATAGATTCTTCACAATTGAAAACACCCAAATCCTAGTGAACGACCTCGGCTTACCAACCAAAACTAACTACATACGAAATGGTCATACTTGCCCGTGTGTTCTTAGCTAGCTAATATTATAACCCTTTTCACTAAAATGTGAGGATTTGAGCCTATTTCATATATAACATACATTCTTTTATGCTTAAATTCTTTTCCTATGAGTGTGCCGGTGATTTTATTTATTTTAGAACTTGTACTTGTAAATCATTACCAGACCGCTGTAAGATCGCATTCGTGTGATATAAGTGTATTCGTGTGATAAAGAGGCAACCTTAGGAATTAAACCAAATAGCCTTCCATTTACAAAATAAATTTTGCTAACCACATCGGTTAGTTATCCTCGTATTTGGAACCCATTTGTTTGCATTCATCTTTAACGCTAGATACCCTAGTTACACCCTCCGAGCCATCCTTTTCATTTTTGTTACATCCAGAAAAATAAAAAAAAATTTATACTTTAAACCTTAGCCTTACCCCTTGTCAAAGTCTAAACGGTGGGTTGCTAGTTGCTTGGTTGTTGGATTGTTTTTGATGATTAATAGTTAGCCACACTTTGTCATTCGTGTGTGCCATTCCAACAAAGATGAAGATGCACAACTTCGTGTTTTGTATTTTTTTGTGGTGATGCTTATGCGAAGTGTGGGGGAGATGTGATGTGTGTGAAAAAAAAATGAATGAAAAAAAAGAGAGAGAGAATAAGTCATCGCAATGATAAGGTGACAATTATAGCCATCAAGCTATATGTATGGAGATATGTTGTTAGCCAATGTACTATGTATGAAGAATATTGTTATGGCGAATCCATGTATCTATATGAGGTAGTTGAAGAAGAGATGATTGTAACTATAATCATTTTCGGGTTTGCGGTTTGTTCGGTAACTAGCAACAATAGGACTTTGGCTTGACTTTATTTTTCTTTAAAACCAATTCCATAAATTTTCCCATGCCTTATCATTACCCTTACCAAATTACTTTATCTATCCGGATTTAGTAATGGCTTTGTGAAAATATCAAGTGCATGAATATTGTAGTGACCATCCGAGTTTTTGAGTGATCAAATGACGCGCTAGCGATCTAGTATGTATTTTGGTGACCATCCGTTATGAAAATAACGCGCCAGCGAACCAAGGTACAATCTAGTGACCATCCGTTGTTTGGCTAGTCAAAAATTCGCACCAGCGATCTATTATGTTTTTGTATAATATGTTTGAACATAAGCCTGGTACAAACCCTTTAGCCTAACGTTACAACCCGAATAAAAGACCTCTTTAGATGTTTACACTTGGTGCTTACACCACGTCGGTGGAGTTTTGTTTCTTGTACAAGCCTATGGTAATAAACGGATCATGACTGAGCAATGAGTGTGATTTCTCTTATATACTCCACCATCCCAAATAAATGAGTGTTGAGTGAATTATACTTCGTTTCTTTTTCGTGAGGTGTTTAGAAATGTTAATCAAGCAAGAAAATCTATGGGTATTGTCAAACATCTCGAATTTTCACCATTAAGCTTAAAATGATGAATCTTATCTTGTACTTGTACTTGGTGGATTTGCATCAAAATTTTCTAATCATTCTTGAGCACCATGTGGATTTATTTTTCTTTTTCTAGATTTGCTTGAGGGCAAGCAAAGTTCAAGTGTGGGGTATTTGATAACGCTCAAATTGTACATGTTTTTAGGAGCGTTATTGTGGATTTTATGGTCACTTTTATGAACTTATGGTACTTAATTGAGTATGATTCTTATTTTAGGTTCATGGAAGCTCAAGTACAAGAAAATGATGAAAAAGACGTAAAAACGATCAATAAACGAAGATTTATGCATGTACGAAGAATTCCCGACGAATGAAAGTCTCTTGGAGTATATTCGAGAAGATAAAAGTCATGAAGTTGTCATTCCAAAGACTCAAGAATAAAGTACAAGAAGGAAAACGAGAAAAGAAATGAAGAAAAGAAGCTCAAACGAAGAATTATTGGAAGACTCGTTGTTCCCGACACACCTTCACCATTTTGGCCATATCTTGAGCATACGGACTTCGTTTGACCTCCCGTTTACGGCCATGGAAAGCTAAGAGAAAGATCTACAACTTTGATGTTTATGATTTTCTGCAAAAATGCATTCAACCGAACGGTTGGATGGATTACCGATCGGTTAGAGCTACATGTCTCATCCAACCGATCGGTTAGATTGATTACCGAACGGTTAGATGAAAATGTTCCGAGTAACCGATCGGTTGGAATCCAACTGACCGGTTAGACCCATATGTCTCATCCAACCGATCAGTAATGCCCCGAAACCGATCGGTTGGTCAGCTCGTATAATTTTTGCACACTTTATTGTACCTCATTCTACCCGATTCTAGGCCATTCTTTCTGGTATTCTAGGTCCTTCTTGTTGGAATTATAATAACATGACAATCATAAATAAACCAAAACACATCAAGTAAGCATATAGCGGAAGCAATTATAACAAGACCATAATATGTAATTAATTAATACGAAACATAAATAATAAATAATAAACGTACCTTAATGATTCTAGCCCGAACAAGAACCAAAGCAATCTTCCGGAACCAATTCCCCAATATAGGGTTTATGTGAACAAACCAAGAGACAAGCAATAATATGCTTGCTTCACGATCTTGTACACACGTACTACTTCAAGCAAACGTTATGCAAGTAAGACGAGCACAACACACGCTTAGAATAACAAATCTCGACTACCTTCACTTAATGGGGCTTGTCGATTTTTGCTAGAGAAGAGAAGAGAAGAAAACACACAAGTTAGGTTTTCAAGTTGTGAATAGAATGAGAAAACTTGTGTGTTTATATAGGCTTGGAAATCTTGGAGCAAAAGATATCCCAAGGGTTTGGCAACCCCTAGGCCGATCGGCCCATTCATCCCATGAGGGGCTTTCGGGTCCTTCATGTTGTTCCAAATTTCATCTCTAGTCCTTCCCTTTTCATTCGTCTAATAATCGTTACCCATTTCCGTTAAACGTTAACGATTAATACGTGTTTATACTCTAATAATTAATATAACATTTATATATAATTATTATACATTTACTTTTCATACGTAAAGTGTGCAATCCCATGATCTCGAGTTCGATCCTAACACACGACTATTATTTTATCGTCTATAAAACCAACAGCTCCCACTTAGACGTATCATAATAGTGTGATCACATCGGTTAGCGTCTTGCAACACGCCGATGCCTCTAGTACAAACCGAGTAAGGTTCCTGGAAAACCTTTTAATGATTTCTCATTATTATTATCCCTTTGTTACTAATACCACATTAATAAGGATATGGATCTAGGTCATTCCTTATTTAACCATTCTGTTTCTCGTTGTTATTGATTGACAAGATTACCAAATCTTCTGAACATTTCAGGAAAGATCTTGGGCGCGGCCACGCATACACCTTGAAAACCCTACGAGGGGCCCATCAGTATTAAACTCCAAAATTAATTTGAAGGAACAAATTCTTTATTGACTACAAGCAAAACACATAAACTTTGTAACACTTCCGAAAACAACCCTTATGACTACCAGTTACGTATAGCGTTAAGTTGCTCCACAAAAATGTACTACATCTATGACAGTTATCTTGTATCTCAAGTCTGAGGATAACTCCTTATGATTAACTTAATGACCAGATCCATAAAGTAACATCATATTGTTGGGATAAGTCCTATATTCAGTATCATCGAATATCATCTGACATGGCATGACTACGCATCAATATACTTTAAGTATATTATACCAACCTTCAGATTTGTCTTAATTTAATAATATTCCCATATCATTAACCGACAATGGACAATTTAGAATAACTTTTATTCATGGATTAAAACATACAAAATAGGACAACAATAATTAACAATAGAAATAAACATACCAAAATACTTTATTTCATAAAATAACAATTGTTTACAATATCCTTTATCCAAATACTAATCACAGTTATGCATGAAACTACTAGCTAATTTAAGCCCAATGCCCTTGGCTAATTCATAAAGCTTTTCTTTCGCCAAAGCCTTAGTGAATGGATCAGCTAAGTTATCATCTGTGTGAACTTTCAGCAGATTTATTTCACCGTCGTGAACCTTTTCTCGAACAAAGTGATACTTCCGTAGAAAATGTCTGGTGCCTCTCATGACTCCAGGTTCATTGGCAAATATGATTGCAGCAGAATTGTCACAATACATATTAATAGGCAATTCAATTGAAGGCATAACACCAAGCCCTGAAATGAATTTCCTAATCCAAACAGCCTCCATAGCAGCTTCTGAAGCAGCAATGTATTCAGACTCTGTTGCAGACATCACAATTGTACTCTGCTTCTTGCTCTTCCAGTCTACTGCTCCTCCATTGATAACAAAGACATAACCCGTCTGAGACTTCGAATCATCTTTATTACTTTGAAAGGACGCATCACAGAAACCTGTAACATCAAGTTCTGCAGCTGGTTCTCCACCATATACCAAAAACATATCTTTTGTATTTCTCAAATACTTAAGAATATGCTTAACAGCAATCCAATGTTTTTCACCTGGATTCTGTTGAAATTGACTGGTGATATTTTGAGCAAACGCCACATCTGGCCTTGTGCATTTTACCGCATACATAATAGATCCCACAGCCGAAGCATAAGGAACTTTACTCATGCGAGCCACCTCAGCAGGTGTTGAAGCACAATACTCATTACATAAGCCATGTTTAACTTCCATCGGCAAATTTCCTTTCTTGGAATTTTGCATATTGAACCTTTTCAATACTTTGTCAATGTAAGCACTTTGACGTAATCCAATTAACCGCCTTGATCTATCTCTATAGATTTTGATTCCCAGAATGTATGCAGCTTCTCCTAAATCTTTCATAGAAAAACACTTTCCAAGATATGCCTTAACTTTTTGCAAACTTGGAATGTCTTTTCCCATGATCAATATGTCATCAACATATAAAATTAGGAAAATTACATTATCACTCCCACTAGCTTTGTGATACACACATGGCTCATCAAGATTCTGAGTAAATCCAAACTTTTTGATTTCAGCATCAAATCTCTTATTCCATTGTCGTGATGCTTGCTTCAATCCATAAATGGATCTTTGAAGTTTGCATACACGATTTGGAAACTTTGGATTTTCAAACCCTTCTGGTTGTGCCATATAGATGTCTTCATCTAGATGACCATTTAAGAAAGCGGTTTTCACATCCATTTGCCATATCTCATAGTCATAGTACGCTGCTATAGCTATGAGAATCCTAATAGCTTTTATGTCTGCTACAGGAGAAAAAGTCTCCTCGTAATCAATTCCAAAAGTTTGAGTAAAACCTTTAGCAACCAGACGAGCTTTATAGGTGTGTGCATTTCCATCCATGTTAGTCTTAATCTTGTAGAGCCACTTACTCCCAACTACCTTGGCACCAGGAGGTAAGTCAACTTCTATCCAGACTTCATTATCATGCATGGATTGTATTTCCCCATCCATAGCAGCTTTCCACTTAACCTTTTCAGGACTATTAATGGCAGCTCTATAACTAGTAGGTTCATTAAGATCCCCTAGTGTATGCTCATCGACCTCTACATTAAGACATAGACGGTCAGGAGCTTTCACAGGACTTGAAGATCTGCGAATGGGAACTACTTCAACTTCCGGTGGAGGACCCAGACTTTTCGGTTCTACAGGAAGTGTGCTAGTGTTTTCTGAAGGCAATGCATTATCTAGATCATATTCTAGATCATATACTCTCCCACTGACTTCTTGAAGTACAAAATCACTTTCAAGAAAATCACCATACCTAGCAACAAACACTTTGTTCTCAGGTGGGTAGTAAAAGTAGTAACCCATTGTTTCCTTTGGGTATCCTACAAAAATGCACTTAACAGATCTTTGTTGGAGTTTATCTGGTGAGTCACGTTTAACATACGCCTCACAACCCCAGACCTTTAAATAAGACAAGTTCGGAGCTTTTCCAGTCCATATCTCATACGGTGTCTTATCAACCTTCTTGGTGGGAACCATATTCAAAATACGAACAGCTGATTCAAGAGCATAATCCCAAAAAGACAAAGGAAGATTAGTAAGATTATACATTGATCGAACCATGTCCAACAATGTACGATTCCTTCTCTCAGATACATCATTTTGTTGTGGAGTATATGGAGATGTGAGATTCTGGACAATTCCATTCTCAGTTAAGAAATCTTTAAAATCTTGACTAAGGTATTCACCACCTCGATCAGAATGAAGAGCTTTAATCTTCTTTCCCAATTGCAACTCTACTTCTGCTTTGAAAACTTTAAATGTTTCAAACACCTCATGTTTATGTTTAAGTAAATAAACATAACCATAACGGCTGAAATCATCTGTAAAAGTTAAGAAGTAGACAACACCTTTCCTTGACACATGTCTAAGTGGTCCACACATATCAGTATGTATTAAACCAAGTAGATCTGAAGCTCTTTCCATATTGCTATGAAAAGGTTTCTTAGTCATCTTCCCAGAAATACAAGACTCACATTTATCAAATGACTCATCATTGATATTTTCCAAAAGCCCTTCTTGTTGCAGCTTTTGCATGCGAGCCTTGCCTATATGGGCAAGTCTACAGTGCCAAAGGTAAGAAGAATTCAAGTCATACTTCATTCTCTTACTAATGCTATACATTGAATTATTATTATTGGACATACAATTATTCATATCAATTTCAAACACACCATTCACAGCAACAGCATTAAAATAAAATACACCATTTAAAGAAACAGAAATTTTATTGCCATCAATAGTATGAGTAAAACCAAGATCCAACAAACATGAAAAGGAAACAACACCTCTAACAATAGAAGGTGTATAATGACAATTGTTTAAACAAAGTACTAAACCCGAAGGTAAACATAAATTAAACACTCCTATGGCCTTAACCACTGCTTGTGCTCCATTGCCCACTTGCAGAAATTGCTCCCCATAAGATAGCCTCCTTTCCTCTCTAAACCCCTGCAGTGTATTACAAATGTTAATACCACATCCAGTATCATATACCCAGGAATTTAATTTATGAGATAAAGTAAATAATTCAATAACAAATAAGTTACCTGAAGAACTGGCGCCCACGTGCCCAGTCTTTTTCACCTTATTATTTCGCAAGTCATCGAGATAAAGAGGACAATTCCTCCTCCAGTGTCCCATCACATGGCAGTAATGACATCCTTGATCCTTCTTCGGATTATCCTTCTTAGGAGGGTTGTTCAAGGGTTGATGAGGTTGATAAGCCATAACTTGCTTATTCTTATCAGCCTTACCATTAGCCTTAGCCTTACCCTTACCCTTCTTATTGTTCGCATTAGGCTTGTTAATTCTACCCCCATGAATCGCGAGAACCTGGGGCGTAGGAGCCTTATGTGATAAACCTTTCTCATAATCAATGAGCAGTGCGTGCAATTCACTTACAGTCTTCCCCACGCAATGCATATTGAAGTTCCTCACAAAACCACTAAATTCCTTGTTAAGGGATCTATTGATTAAGTTCACAGCCATATCATTGTCATAGGGTTTCTTAAGTGTTTGTAGTCGATCCATGAAACTTTTCATTTTCAACACATGAGCACTCACAGGTTCACCATCACCCTGCTTACAACCATGTAGAGCCTCCATCAAATCATAAACCTCTACATTTGATGGTTTCTCATAGAGTTTCTTGAGTTCATCAATCATGTTCATGGGGAAGTACTCTTCAAACTGCCTTTGAAGTGGTGGTGACATTCCTCCTAACATCATTGCGGCCACATCAATATGTTCCTTACAAGATACTTTCCATTCAGCCTTGGCAGCATCAGTAGCTTCAGGACCTTCAGGTTCAGCAGGACAAGGCGTTTTCAAAATTTCAAGTTGATCAGTCACTCGCAAGACAATCCTGAGTGAACAATACCAGTCGTTGAAATTCTCTGAGCCAGTCAATTTTTCTCGTTCAAAGAAAGTCTTGAACACAGAACGAAAGTTGGTGTTATCAGTTTGAGCCATTTCTACAGATAAAGAAAGTTCAAAACATTAGTATTTTTGATAATACAATTTTTCAAGAAAATAAAATACCCAAGGAAATCATATCCATAGAATAATCTTGAAAACTAGGATCCTATTTAAACATAGATTCATCACATCAGTTGATCTGCTAGTAATGAAAGTATAATATAAGGTAACTTGTCGTACAATAATTGGCATAACATTTGTCCAATTCCTAGATTTATGGGATTTACAATCACAAAACATTTGTATTGTAAGCATGTTTAATCCCCATCTTAATGCCTTGAGTCCAAGATCTCACTTCCTACTCAATTTAAGTCGTCTAACTTAAAAACTGCAAACTCATAAATCCATCACATCAGTTGATCTGCTAGCAATGAATTTATGAAATTTACCTCTCCATTGCAATCTAGCCAAGTTCTCACATGACGTAAACCACAACTTCAAGTGTTCTTAATTAGATGGCATTTAACTTAATTTAATAAGGGTATAAATTTCGACATGTGATCAAAATTATGTATGAAGAAGCATGCATACAACTTCATAACATTGGTTTTACAAAACATTTTTATTACCAATTTGCTAAGAGTAAAATAACAAAGTTTTGATTGAGGTATCGGGTTCACCAATTAAAGAATTACCATCAATTATCGTCCACTAAAAGTGGAATTGTGGATAATTCACCCTTAAGATGACAATGTACATGTAATGGTTGTTCGGTAAGTCTAATTTACACACAAACGAGCGTTAAGACATGAATGTTGTCTCTCTAAGGCCACAATTTAATGCGTTGCCATCCTTATACCCATCTTGTAGTGTGTAAACTTCGGTCGAGCCTATTTAACCATTACGTACAAAAACATCAATCAACCAATCCTTTGAGATTTAAACTCTTAAAACCAAAACAATTTCGCCATTTATTTAGTCCGTATTATTTTTTCTATTCAAAATTACCCTTTTCGTTTATAAACATGTCTAACATAAAATAAACAAAACAAGTAATGTAATAATAAAATAAAACAACCAAATAAACATATACATAATCATAACAATTAAATATGTATAAAACATGTAGCCACATGCAAATCTTATTCAATAGTCCTATTAATAATCAAACTAGGTGTATAATGTATTTATTCAATTAAGGCTTTCTTCTTCTAGGAAAAAGAGCCACATACATCGATAAATCGATTGCGTAAGCCAAAACTAAATTAATACCACATAGCACATAATTGATTACTTAATATTGGAGTCTTCCCCAATTCAACATCTATTAATAAATTTACATGTTCAATAATTTAAAAAATTTAAATAATCATACAATAAAATCCATGCAAATATGCACTTTTCATGGATTAGCTTAACAATTAACACATTGCACCAAGATCGTTTATTAAAACGCATAAACAATTACATGACATCCTAGGGTTTCTAATCATATTAAAACAAAAAACCAAAACCCTAAAACCCTAAAGGTCAATCGACCTAATAAAAGAAATTAGGGTTAGGAATCAAAACCCTAAAAAAACATGCAATTAACGAATCAAAATCCCAATTTTATGTTGTTTCGATAATTAATTACATATTACAACGGCTCGTGATGCCACTGTTGGAATTATAATAACATGACAATCATAAATAAACCAAAACACATCAAGTAAGCATATAGCGGAAGCAATTATAACAAGACCATAATATGTAATTAATTAATACGAAACATAAATAATAAATAATAAACGTACCTTAATGATTCTAGCCCGAACAAGAACCAAAGCAATCTTCCGGAACCAATTCCCCAATATAGGGTTTATGTGAACAAACCAAGAGACAAGCAATAATATGCTTGCTTCACGATCTTGCACACACGTACTACTTCAAGCAAACGTTATGCAAGTAAGACGAGCACAACACACGCTTAGAATAACAAATCTCGACTACCTTCACTTAATGGGGCTTGTCGATTTTTGCTAGAGAAGAGAAGATAAGAAAACACACAAGTTAAGTTTTCAAGTTGTGAATAGAATGAGAAAACTTGTGTGTTTATATAGGCTTGGAAATCTTGGAGCAAAAGATATCCCAAGGGTTTGGAAACCCTTAGGCCGATCGGCCCATTCATCCCATGAGGGGCTTTCGGGTCCTTCATGTTGTTCCAAATTTCATCTCTAGTCCTTCCCTTTTCATTCGTCTAATAATCGTTATCCATTTCCGTTAAACGTTAACGATTAATACGTGTTTATACTCTAATAATTAATATAACATTTATATATAATTATTATACATTTACTTTTCATACGTAAAGTGTGCAATCCCATGATCTCGAGTTCGATCCTAACACACGACTATTATTTTATCGTCTATAAAGCCAACACTTCTATTCACCTTGGAGGCCAAGTTACTGCATTTAAGATCCTAGGCTTTATTTCTACTATAAATAGGACCATTTTTCCTTGGTTCTAAGTGTGTAAGTGTGTGTGCATTTCTAGCCTCCACCCTAAAGGAAGATTTGTCACCACCTTACCAAGTGCAATTCTTTCCTCCACCCTTAAGGACGAATTGTCACCACTATTATCTCACCCAAAAGGCCACAACCCTCTGCCATTTCCAGAAGTGGTGCTCAAGTGCTCAAGAAAGTGTTCGGGTATTATTTTCCGGCTTGGTTAGAAGTTGTAGTTGGTTGGAGGCTTGAAAGTTGCTATAATCCTTTACCTTTGCCTATTGTAATTCATACTTTGGGTAAACTCTTGTTACTTTTATGATGTTTATTATTACTATGATTGTTGAAGACTTATGTTTGGTTGAATACAATATGGTTTTGTTTTGATTACTTGTTTGGATATTATGAAAACTTGTGATAAAAGGATGTTTCGATACAATTAGTGTTTGTTTGGTTTATGATGAAAGACATCATATTTGGTTAAATTGGAAGTTGTCTTGTTTATTATTTTGATTAATCATTGTTGAGTCTATAGTCGAAAGGATTCTCAAAAGTGGTTGATTTCAATTCATTAGTCGACGAATGGTTTTGGTCTTGTACTTTGTGACGATTGTATAAGGAACTTAATAAACATAACAAATAAAGGTTTAATTTGGATTATCGGTCGAAAGACATCTTTTGAATATGTGTTCTAATCATTTTCCAAGTACATGGAACTTAACAAATTAATGGCATCAATGTCTTGGACGAAAGGATTCTTTGTTGTTGTTTAGATATAATGTTCATGATATAACCATTTGATTGACGCTTATGCACATTTGATTTATAAAACACTAAATTATTATTGGTTTTAATAGGCCGTAAGGATTACCTTTGATAATATGTTTTCCAAACTAAACATCCTAATATCCTTGTAATCATTTGTCCAAACATGTATGTTCTTCGTGTGATTGTTCTCATATTGCTCTTGTTGTTGGTTTGATCTGTGACAATCATAACCATCAACTTCTTGTTCTTATTGTTTTTCTTGTGGTTTGATCCGTGACAATCATAACCACCAACTTGTTACTTGCTTAAACAAACAAACGACACTTGAGTGTAACCAAGTCTCTTGGGACGACCTTGACTTACCACTACTATACTACAATTGACTAGTGTTAGGATTAAAAGTGACGATCTTTATTGAGTCAAATAGTTAGTCAAATATATTCATGTAATAGTTAGTAGATGCTAGTCTATTAAGTTTATGTGTATTATTCATGCTTGTATAAATTCTAAGGGCTAGTTATGTAATATGGTCAAAGATATGTGAAGCCCTAGACTACAAGTATAAATAAACGTGTAAGGCCTCATTTAGAGGTTGGTTCTCTTAGTAATATCAAGGTTATAGTTTCTCAAAAAAAAAAAAAAAAAAAAAAAAAAAAAAAAAAACTTGTAGGACCGTAGAACAACCTTAATCACTTATGAATCTTGCTTAGATCTAGAGAGAGAAAGTAAGTAGAGAGAGAGAGTGGATGGGAACTCCTAGTGTGTGAAACAAGTGATGTACTTATAAATCTACGCCAAAAAGTTCAAAAAATTTGTACTTATAAATCTTATCACTTATGGGTATTTGTACTTATAAATCTTATCACTTAGGTTATAAAGTGTTTAACAATTAGGGTGATTACAAGTGGTATCAATCGCCTAGGGATAATATAGGTTGTTTTAGGTTTGATTTGGTTGAAAAAACTTGGTTTAAAAGTGGTTTTTGAGCATCTCGTTACTGTTCATCATTATTTGTTTCGAGTTAGGAAAATTACTTTCGAGTTTGAAAAAATTTTCTGCGTGTTTGACAAACAATTTTTCGAGTTTGGAAAAAGTTCTATCGAGTTTGGATCCTTAGTTCTATCGAGTTTGAAAGTTTTATCGAGTTAGGATCCTTAGTTCTATCGAGTTTAAAAGTTTTGTCGAGTTAGGATCCTTAGTCTTAGCGAGTTTGAAAATTTCTGGCGAGTTAGAATTGAGTTCTATCGAGTTAGACATTTTCTGATTATCGAGTTTGGGGTACATTTCTTGCGAGTTAGGATTCTTAATACTATCGAGTTAGGTTTTAATACTATCGAGTTAGGATTCTTAAAACTATCGAGTTAGGTTGAAAAAACTATCGAGTTAGGTTGAAAAATCTATCGAGTTAGGATCATTAAATATCGAGTTTGGGATCTAAAACTATCGAGTTAGGATTTTAAGAGTTCATCGAGTTTGGATTTTGGCGAGTTAGCCTTTCTTACCTAATCGTTTATCGAGTTAGGATCTGTGTGGCAACTTTCTAGGGGAAACTCTGCCCAATTTTTTCAAGACTTATCGAGTTAGACAAGCATCAAGTCTTATCGAGTTAGACACCTCAATATAACTTATCGAGTTAGAAATTGATAAAGACTTACCGAGTTTGAAAATTTCCTGCGAGTTAGAACTCTAAAAAAAAAAAAAAAAAAAAAAAAAAAAAGTTTTTTGGCGGGAAAAGTTGAGTAAAATTTATTTTTCACACGAGACTTAACGTTCAATTTTTACGCGAGATTTAAATTTTGGTATAAGGTTGAAAATTTTGACCCGAAATTCAAATTTTTAGGCCAAAATTCAAATTTTTTCGGTAAAATTTGGCGTCAAAATTTTTTAAAACTCAAATTTTTCTGGTAACCTTAGAATTGCATTTTTTAGTGATTTTCAAATTTGGGCGAGAAAAATTTTCAAATTTTTTTTGGAGGGAAAATTTGAAATCACTAATAATCAACCGAGAACGTTTTTCATCTTCACCATAACATCTAATCTATAACAACAACCTTTGTTATATTTCAAAAGATCCTCAGAACAACGTTTCACATTGAATTGAATCAATGGCATCTCACCATGACAGTATCACGAGTACTTTGTCCAATGGTTTTGCATCAGTCTTCAATGCATTAAACATCCAACGACACAACAACAATCAGCAAGTATATGCTTCGAGTATACAGATGGGGAACCAGATGCAATATGCAGGGCAGTATGTAGGAAATCAGATGAATCAGATTGTGAATCAGAATGTGCTTAATCAAAATGGGATTGATTGTTTCATGACTTCGATTCAGAAACCGCCATCAGCAAGTCACAACAGAAACAATGTCAATGCAATGACGAAGGTAGAAAAGATCCAGTACTTGTTGATGCTAGCCAATAAAGAAGAATCGGGAATACCGTTGACTGCTGATGAACATGAGTTTAGAGCTACAACAAGAGTTAATGACAACTCAGCAGATCTCAATGAAACCTACAACTTTATGGCAAATCAGCAGGCAACAACATCAAGCAGTGATTCTGATCTTCCTCCTACTTATGATTCAGATCCATTCCATGAGGTACCAAATTATGGTAACAATGCAAATTCGTTTGCTCATGAGAAGCCACATCTTGTGCCATCTGAACCTAATTATGATACATATGTGGGGGAACAAGTTAATAGCAATGTTAACTATGAAACTCCAGATATGGATCCTAATGGAGTTCAAGTTGCACAAAATGGTGCTAATGATGAGGAAACCCGTGCTTTCTTTGAATCATTATTAAATAATTGTGGTATTGAAATCAAAAAAGTGAAAAAGGTCAATCGCGATGTTAAGTCCGCGAATGTGAAATTGACCACTGAGCTTGAGAGATACAAGGAAAATGCAAAAAGTTTTCAAATTCACAAAGAACGC
Organism: Artemisia argyi; assembly: GCA_030686995.1. Lineage (NCBI taxonomy): Eukaryota > Viridiplantae > Streptophyta > Magnoliopsida > Asterales > Asteraceae > Artemisia > Artemisia argyi. The sequence continues at coordinate 146,796,992 of CM060686.1, forward strand.
GAGTCTGAACTTGAAATTGGTTATAAGAAGTTACTTGTTAAAGATAGGGAATGGAAAAACAAGTTTACTAATCTTGAAATAAGTTCAACAAAAACCATTAACTCCTTAAAACAAGAAATTTCTGAGTTAACAAACCAACTTTCAAAACAAAAAACAGCTTATACCAATCTTGAAAAAGAAAGGGATGAGTTGAAAAAGGACTTTGCAAAGAAAGAAGACAAACTTTTGGACGAAATCGTAGAGTCAGAACACATGATTGCACATCTAGAAGAATTAGTGGTTAAGTCTGGTCAGTCAAGTCAAACAATGAAAATGATTTCAAATCAAACTAATCCGATTTACCATACGAAAAATAAAATGGCTCTTGGTAACACAACTCCTTGTTATCTCAAGAAAGCTCAGCAAGAACAGAATGTTTTGTATAATGGTAATGTGATTTACACCAAACATGATCCTCCCGTCGTTCGGGATTCTATGGACACGATGGAACTTGTCGAAGAGAGCATTACTAAAATGAAACAAAAGGATTTGAAACCAATTGATTACTACAAATTGAACAAACTTTCGGGAATTACTTTTGTTCCACAAAAAGAACCATCAGTGTTTTCCATAAAACGACCATTCTCAAAAATGTTTTCTAAGAAAGTAGTTGCTTCCAAATCGATTTCTAACATGGAACAGATTTCTTCAAACAACACTTTTAACACAAGTGCTGCAAGGGGATATCTTGATGATCTTAAAACAAGATTTGGGCAACTTAAAACGACTTTAGAATCTAAAACGAGACTTAATGAGATCAACTGGAATTCCACGGTTCATTTACAGCTTAAAAAGATTCTCGAAAATGAATTTGCTCCTCAAATTAATAACATCCATGCTCGAGTAATTCATTTTGAACAAGCATTTTTGAAAGAGACAGCTGACTTCGTCACGGATCACAAATCCCTGATAAAGAAGGCTAATGAATCTTTTGAGCAAATCAATGTTTTGGAAAACCTAAATGACTCTCTCTTCGAAGCAGTTCTGTCTACTGATATTATGTCCATCATTTTACAAACATATTCTGCTCAAGACGATGAAAGACTGAGAGCTGAGACCTCCGAAATTATTTCCAAATACGAAAATGCTTTTATAAAGCTTGAAAAAGAAAATGTGTCATGTTTTAAACAACTTGATCGAAAAAAGGAAGAATGCAAGTATGACAAACTGTCGTATGAGCGTGCTTTCAAGAACATGAAAGAGCAAAATGATCTTTTGAGGGCTCAGCTTGAAAGTCAAAAAGGGAAGGGTGAGGAAACTAAGTTTGCAAAACCATCGACTTCAGAGAAACCAAATGTTTTAAACACGGTTCGAAAACCAAAAATGTCAATTTCACGGTTTGCTCCAAAAGTCGATGAGAAAAAGAATTTGTCAAAACCAGTCACTCCACAACCCTTGCTCATGGAAAAGAAAATGGAAAAGATTGTTGAAAAACAAAAATTGTTTGTTGTAAGAAACAAAAATGTGATTTCACCTAGCTCTTCTAAGTATAGTACACCAAATAAGACAACAAAAACTGTTAATGAGTCTGTTGGTTCTAATGACATGATCCTCAATCATCATCTAGAAGAAGCTAGAAAAAAGGCACAACATCGAAAAAACGGAATTTTAGGTGCAAAACCTAGTGTGATGAATTCTACAAGATTCCAAAGCACTGCTAGTAGTAGTAAACCATTACCTAGGAACAATCATCAAAAGACTAGGGATTGGCTTACATCTCAGAGTAGTGGCACTTATAAGAATGCTAGGAACGTAGAATGCAACACAAAGAATTCCAAATCAAGTGTCAAGACACAATCCACTAAGACAGCGAATCAAAACAAACCCGTTGATAAGAAGCAAGAGGTTAAGAAACCTACTAGGTGGATATCTAAAGAATGTAGTTCTTCCAAGACTGAGACTTCCGCTGCATCTGATAAGAAAACTACATCTAGATCTTACCTTAGGTGGATTCCTACGGGGAAAGTTTTTAAAACAGTTGGTCTTAGATGGATTCCCACAGGAAAGATTTTTGATAGTTGCACCAAGACAAATAATAGTGATAATCTTCAGGATAAGGAAGTAGAAACCATTACAACCGTTGATATTCAACACCCGCTAAGTGATGATTCATGTACTTCTAACACTGTTATTTGTGAAACCTCTTCGTCTTTGGTTGCAGGTGATTCAACTATCTCAGAACCCAGTTCTTCAGAAGGTTCAAATTATGTAAATTCTATAATATCATTCTTTCAATCTTCTATTTTTGATTTTCCACCTCTTTTTTGAAAAAACAAAATACAAAAATATAAAAATTCAAAAAATACAAAAACAATATAAAATCAAAAAATCCAAAAATATTCTTCTCATGACATGTCTCTTGTATAATCGATATTCTGTACGTTTCTAGAAATGTCATTCAACAATGATACGGATATGTACAGATGCTTGAGCGAGAGTTCTTTTTAATGTTTTTCTAAAACATGTCGTTTCTCAAAAGTTTCTTCACAATGGCTTTCGTATACATCAGTACGAAACCCGGGCCTAATTTAATGACTTCTTAGTATTTCAGCTAAGGACTCGTTCTTCAAAGAAAGGAAAGTGCTTAATCAGAAATGAAAGTTTCAAATATTTTTTTTAAGCACTTATCCTAAAAACATCAAAATGACTTGTGTACACTTTACAGTGCACAACTCAAGTTTTCAAAGAGAGGAAAGTGCTATGCAAAAATGATTTTCATCATCAAAGTGCACTTATCCTAAAAATGGACACTGTTGTACGCCTCAGTGCAACATTCCTATTCAAACAAAGAGAAGTCTTTGTTTTCACAAAATCTTGATGCAAAATTCATCAAATCTGAAACTTTTTTCTCTTTCAGAATTTTGCTTCAAGAAGACTCCTTCCCTCTAAACTTTAAAAAGTTTAACATTTCTCAAAAACATATGCGAGTTTTGAGGGGGAGTATTTCATAAAACAAAAAATGTTCCGATTTCATGCAAAAACAAATCTGTCTTTCTCTCCAAAAAGTTTTTTCTTAATCTGTTGATATCAAAAATATCACGATATGCTATTTTTGAGGGGGAGAAGACATGATTAAAATGTGATCAAAGATGTTCAAAGTTTGTGACCGAATCTCAAAAGAGCTCGACTCAAAATGAACCAATGAATTGACGAAGCTTAAATGTCATTAATCGAAAAGACTTGTCCTGGACGGGTAATAATTTCAAGCTAGTCTAACTAGTGATGCAAGCGTGTCTCGAATAGGACTTGTCTGAGTAGAATGAACCGTATCGAGAGACTTTCTTTGGACTTGACCAGGACGGGTAATAATTTCAGGCTAGTCTAACTAGTGATGTAAGCGTGTCTCGAATCGGTCATGTTCACTGAAAGTGGATCAATTCAAAAGTGCAAACTCCTCCCGCATGTGCAAATTTCTTAAAAACTGCATGAGCACATGTGAAGGGGGAGTCCTTCAAAAGTTGCAAAACTCTCATAGTGTCAACAAAGATGTTTAATAATCATAAACACTTTGAGAGATTTTCAATAAATGGTTTCATGGCAATTATAGGATAGTCATGGAGTTATAAGGTGACTAAGGTTAGGTAAAACCGTCCTATGATCCGCCAGAGCCGGAGGGATCTACCCAAGGACAAATCCAATAGATTAGAATTAGAAGTCCTTAGGTATGATTGAAAAAAGGAGAAAATGAGAAAGGAGAAAGAAGGGGTTGAAGAATTCAAAAGAAAAGTTATGAAAAAGGGTGAAAAGAAATAGCCCTCCATATGTTCAACCTTAGGGCAGACACCGGGTTCAATTCGTATGCTACTGGTTGTTGCTAAGGTGACACCGGTATTGAAGATTAAGACGTCATGGACCCAGTGACGCACTGCACTAAACCTTCTAGCCACTCAAGTTTCCTTTAAAGAGCTTGTTTCATTCTCACGGGGAACCGGTGTAATCTATCGACTTATCTCTTAGAGATGGTTGATATTGAAGCAGGAGACTCCTCCCTAGTCTCCGCATAGGAAACCTAAGTATGCACTTATCGAGTCTAGAGCCATGAGATACATCAAAGATCTCTTAGGAACACTTAGTATTTCTACAACTGGTGTTCTACATCAATGGACACTAGCTGTAAATTATAGAGTCCTACGCAGATCTTAGCAATCTGCCAGAACATTTATGAGAGGATTCACTCTTGTGATTCTCAATGATTGAATGGAAATTCCTGCCAGGGTCAACATCAATCAGCCCTGACAGCAGGTCACTTCGGTAATTCTTTATGGATTACGCTTAGTGTTCGCGGTGGTTTCAAACGGTCTACAGTCGTGGAGTGATCCCCAGCGACTCACCCAGTCATTGAGCTACTTAGTAGGTCTCGTAAGCTCTCTCGGGAGTATCTGATATGGGAACGGCCTTGATAAGGATTAGAAGGAGTCTTCACACTATGCTGTTGACGATCTCTAATTCCTTATCTGTAAGTACCGGTTGATTTATTGCTAACTGTTTACCTGCAGATATACATCACCTCCATGGCGAAAGATTCCACATGCTCATACATGCATCACAAAGTCAAAGGAAAGTTCTCACAAAGATCAAAGGATAGCTACTGTCAAAGAAAGATTCTACGCCAAAAAGAAGAATCTACAAAGTAAAGAGACAATGATCAGTGTGAAAGAACGGGAATAACAAATGCATGTATCACAAAGACTTAAGATGTATGAGCATGTTGGAATGGCGGACAATCACCAAAGTCTAAGAAGTGAGGAAAGGCAGATGACACTACATCACAATCTGCAACAAAAGAACAAAGAATGATGAAAAGTCAATTATCAAAGATCACAAAGCATGAAGGAACAAAGACTAAAATCTATTCTACAAAGACTCAAAGTTCAAGGCAACAAGCTTCATAGTTCAAAGATCAAGGTCACAAAAGAGAGATCTCAATGATCACCCCTTAGGGGGAGATTATTAGCAATAGAAGTGTTGATCATCAATGGAATCAAAGAGAGATCTCAATGATCGCCCCTTAGGGGGAGATTGTTAGATATAGAAGTGACGATCATTTATTAAGTCATTGAGTCTTGTAATAGTCTTGTAGTCTAGTTAAGGGTAAACGGGCTTGGTTTAATCTAATATTGTATTAGGTTATGTCTAGTCCATTACAAAAGCCCAAGCCCGGCCCATCTTCTTATCTCACCTATAAATACCTCCAAATGCTCTCATTTGGAGGTGTTGCTTCTAGGGTTCTCTATGTGTATTTCCTTATTTCTCTCTCTAATCTAATACATCTCACTTTCTCTCTCTAGAAGTTACCACTCTCTCTCTCTCTCTCTCTCTACTACTTTCTCTCTCTAGATCTTGCCAAGATTCATAAGTGATAAGGTTGTTCTACGGTCCTACAAGAACAATTATCCCTAAGTGAAACTCTTAGGTTATTGTACAACCTAAGATTCATAAGTGATTTATAAGTACATAAGTGATTTATAAGTATAATTGTTAAACTCATAAGTGATGTGAAGCCCTAGACTACAAGTATAAATACCCATGTAAGGCCTCATTTAGAGGTTGGTTCTCTTAGTAATATCAAGGTTATTGTTTCACACACTAGGAGTTCCCATCCACTCTCTCTCTCTACTTACTTTCTCTCTCTAGATCTAAGCAAGATTCATAAGTGATAAGGTTGTTCTACGGTCCTACAAGTGGTATCACTCGCCTAGGGATAATATAGGCTGTTTTAGGTTTGATTTGGTTGAAAAAAGTTGATATAAAAGTGATTTTTAAGATTTAGGTTACTGTTCATCGCCATATTTTTCGAGTTAGAAATTTTTTTTCGAATTAGGATTTTGGAATCTATCGAGTTAGGGTTTCTACTATCGAGTTAGGAGTTAAATCTTAGCGAGTTTGGAAAATTGGTCCTATCGAGTTAGAGACTCATATCGAGTTAGGGGTTAAAAATCATATCGAGTTTGGGGTTAAAAATTTGGCGAGTTAGCCTTCTTTGCCTAATCGTTTATCGAGTTAGGCTTGTTGTGACTTTAACTAAGGGAAACTCTGCCCAACTCAAGTCTCTTTATCGAGTTAGGAACCTCATGATCTTATCGAGTTAGACACCTCATGATCTTATCGAGTTAGGAACCTCATGATCTTGTCGAGTTAGACATCTCATGATCCTATCGAGTTAGACATCTCACGATCTTATCGAGTTAGAATTTCCCAAACTTATCGAGTTAGACTTTATCAAATCCTATCGAGTTAGACCTAAAAAAAAAAAAAAAAAAAAAAAAAAAAAAAATTACAGGAGATTAAACGTCCAATTTTTACGCGAGATTTAAAGTTTGGTATAACGTTGAAAATTTTGGCCCGAAATTCAAATTTTTAGGCCAAAATTTAAAAAAAAATTTCGGGTAATTTTGCGTAAAAATTTTCAAAACTCAAATTTTTCCAGTAACATTAGAATTCCATTTCTTAGTGATTTTCAAATTTGGGCGAGAAAAATTTCAAATTTTATTTTTGGCGGGAAATTACGTAATCACTGAGATCAACCGAGAACGAACTTTCAACTTCACCAACAACCTTTGTTATCTTAAAAGATCCTAAGATCAACTTTATCTCATATCGTTAAACAATGGAAATGAAAGTACAAATCCAAGAGAGAGATTTTAAGAAAAAGTTTACAGTGTTCAAGTCACAGGTTGAGAAGGCTTTAAACAAATCAGGATATGAATCATGGTTCGAACAAGCATTTGAATACTACGTCCGAGACCGATTTCATAATTTCAAAGAGAAACTCATCAAAAGCCTAAATCAACTTGAAAATCTACTCAATGAAGAAGAACCTCATACATGTCACTGCAAAGAAGCTCTTAAAGTGATTCAGACTCAATTTCAGAGTATCTTTAACCCTTGGATTATGGGACAGTCAGAGTTTATCGATGCATTTTACCAAAAATTTTGGGTAAGCTATACGACCTTCAGAACTCAATGCATAAATCAAATGGATGAACTCGAAAAGATACTTGATGCTGAGGAAGCTGAGTTAAATGAAATTGAGAAGCTGAAACGGGAAAGAGAGCAGATTGAAAAGGATATGCAGTTAAAAGAAAGAGAGCTAATTGAAAGAGAGATGCTGTTAAAGGAAACAGAGGTGATTGAGAAAGAGACAAAGAAAGATTTTCAAACAGAAGAGGAAACGGTCAATGAGGGTGATGCATCAGATGATAGTTTGGTTTTCACGGGAAGTGATTCATCTTCAGGACAGCAGGTTGAAAGCAGCAGTCCTAGCTATGATTCGGATGCTGATGTTTCTCAAAGGAATGAAGCTGTTTGGGACACCGAAGATGATCATATCAGACCTTCATCAAACTCAGAGACATTTACTAAGGTACAACATTCAAACAATAATGGTGTTGTGTTTGATAATGTGTTTGCTCATAATCAGACACATCCTGAGCATTCTGAGTCTATTAGTGAAACATATGTGGTGGAACAAAATGATAGTAACATCACTTTTGTTACTCCAGATATGGATCCTAATAGAGGTGAGCCTGCCCAGGATGGATCTTCTTATGAACAAGATCGTGCCTTATTTGCTTCATTAATCAATAATTTCAAACATGAACTTGAAAAGTGCAAAGAGGACAATTGTAAAGCTAAGCAAACGAATGTCTTATTGACAAAAGAGCTTGAGAGATTTAAAGAAATGGAAAAAGGTTTTCAAAATGTAACAAAAAGAAAAGCTGAACTTGAATTTGAAAACTCAAACCTTAAATCTCAAGCTCAAAAGTTTGAAATGTATTGAGAGTCTGTCAAACCACTTTTAAAAAGAAATGAAGAACTTGAAGTTGGTTATAGAGAAGCTGTTCTTCGTGAAAAACGTTCCATTCAAAATCTGGATACTCAAATGGTTGTTAACAACAGAAAGGTTCAAGCGCTTTTAAAAGAGAACAATGATTTAAAAAGTGAAAATTCAGAGCTTCAGAAAACCACATCAAATTTTGAGATTGTGAACACAAAACTTGAGAATGAAAACCAAGAGTTTTTGAAACGAACAAACGATCTTGAAAACAAACTTCGAAGATTGGGACAGACTTCTCAGACTATCAACATGCTGCCTACTAAAGATGAGGAGGTTGAGAAACAAACATCTGGGATTGGTTTTGTGAATAATGCTAATGTAGAAAATGAAAAACCTTGTTTTTGAAACAAAGTGAAAAAGCTGACACCTATTTTGTACAACGCTGAAGATATGGGAAAAGAATTGTCAGATGATCTTTTGTTTGAGTCTCAAGATATTTTAAAATCTGAAGAGGAAAAACGTTTGAAAGTAAAACAAACAAAAAACCCTCTCTCGTACCACGGCTTTGTGTATGGTTGTACACAATTGACAGATTTTCCAAAAGCACCTTTCAAAAGAAAAGACACAAATGTGAAAAGATTTTTCAAAGAAGCTCAACTTGCTACTTATGATGCTACGTTATGGCAAAATAAAGCAAGGAAACAATTTTGTAATCTTAAACATCACATTGAGCATACGTTAAAAGCCATTTGGTTTAAGCAAGTAAACATCGATAACAGCGTTTGGTCTAATCCTCTTTCATCCGATGTACGCCTTAAGATTGAAGTCCAAAAGATTTTGAAAGACGAGATTGAACCTCATGTGAAAAATCTCAACTTAAGTTTTGAGTACTTTGAAAAACATCTTGTCACTGAAATGAGAGAAGATTTAAAGTACGTTCATTCTCTTGAAGACGAATTTGATGAAAAATGCTTAATACTTGACATTCAAAAGGAATTTTTCACAAATCAAATAGAGTCTCTCAAATCAAAATCTGTTTGCCATGAGAAAATGAATGAGAATTTTGAACAAACATCTTCTTTGAAATCTGAAAACCTTTGTCTCAAAAAGAAAATCACCGAGCTTTCACAAGAAGCAACTGATGTCAAAGCAGAATTGTCAAAAAGAACTGCTCACTTTGAGAAACATCTTGCAATACTCGAAGCACAAAGTATCTCTTTCCAACTTAAACTGCAAGAGAAGAATGAGAAAATGTCTTCTGAAAACTCTTTGACATCAATGCTTAAAGAAAAAGAAAAGAGTTTTGAAGAAAATTGTGATGATACCAATATCAAGTTTGATTTTGACGAACTTGATACAAAAAATCTTGAATTGGAACATGCTGTGGCATCATTACAAAAAGAAAATGAGCATTTGAAACAGACTTACAAAAACTTGTTTGATTCAATCAAGCGGTCAAGAGTTCAGAATCAAACTTCAAACAAATCTGACTCTCCGATCACACCAAATCATCTTTTTGAAAAAGAAAAATATGTGCTTCAAAAGAAAATTGTTGAATTAGAAAAGAAGATTGCTCAACAAACCAAGGATTTTGGTGATGCCAAAAATGATTTTTCATTCGAAACACACAAATATGAAAAATATTTTGCACATCTAGAAAATCAAAATGCTTCTTTGCAAGAAAAACTGGCATCATCAGATCATCTTTCTCTTCAAAAAGAATACAATGATTTGAGAACGTCATACAATGCCTTAAAAGCAAAGTTCGATGTTCTTAACCGGTCAAAAGGAAAATCTCAAGTTTCAAACGAGTCTAAACAACAAGTAAGTGTTTCAGAGAAGGTTTACACGGGTGAATCTTCCAAATCGTTTTCGAAAAAGGTTTCTCAGTTTACAACCTATTCTTTGCAAAAAGGAAGGAAGTTTTCAAAGAGACCTAATTTTTCTGAAACATTTACTCCTCAAAAGGTTTCAAATGCAAGTGCTCTAAAAGAACAGAATCAAGTTTTTCAAACTCCATACTCTCGTTTTACTCCGGTAAAGCCAGTGTGGAAACCAAAGCAAAGCCGTTCAAAACATTTGAATTATTCATACTCTGAAATGCTTCCGCTACAACAAAGGAATGGCTATGCTTTGAAAAATCCCAATTCTGGAAGGTTTCCATTCATCTCAAAAACGAATTTTCGAAATGAAACACCGAGTTTCAACAATGGATGGAAAACTTCTTCTTCAAGTTTTAAAACTCCAAGAGAGACATCGGGTTTCTCAAACAAGTTTCAAAAGCAAAAGAGTTTTAAATCACCGTTGATTCCACGAGCTTTATTTCAAAATGAAACACCGGTTTTCAGTCCTCGTTGGAATTCAACTTCTTTGTCTCGGATTGACACAACTTTCAAATGGATTTCAAAATATGGTAAATCCGTTGGCGCCGTGCTTAAATGGGTTCCAAAAGTTGTTGTCTAATCCAAAAACATAATGGCTTGTAAGTACTTCAGCTTACAACCCGGGCTTCAATAATGACTTCTTAGTATTTCAGCTAAGGACTCGTTCTTCAAAGAAAGGAAAGTGCTTAAATCAATTCAAAGGTTTTAAATATCTTTTGAGCACTTATCCTAAAAACATATTGGCTTATGCACACATAACAGTGTATAACCCTTGATTTTCAAAGAAAGGACCCTGTTGTACTTTTCTATGCGACAATCCTAAAAGATAAGAAGACTTCTCAACAAAAAGCTTATCAAAGTCTTCTTAATTTTTGAGCAAAATTTTGAAAAATGTTTCAAAAGGTTTTCAAAACTTTTCACGATGTTGCTCAAGATATTACTCCCTCAAATCCTTAAAAGCTTAAATTTACTCAAAATGTTTTACTTTTGAGGGGGAGTAATAAAATGATGTTCCAAAAAGATCATGCTTAAAGGAAACTTATACGGAATTAACAAACATCCGTTTCTCCCATAAGCTATCCAAAAACAAAGGTTTTAAACAATTGGTATCAAAAATACCATGGATATGCTATTTTTGAGGGGGAGAAGACGTGATTAAAATGTGATCGTCTTGAATCTCAAAAGAGCTCGACTCAGAAATGACCCAAGAATTGACGAAACAACAAAAGTTAGTAATCGAAAAGACTTATCCTCGACGGGTAATAACATCAAGTTAGTTACTAGAGCTAGTTGTCACCTAAAAGCTGACAATGGAACTCTTTAACTAGCCACGTAAGCGTGTCTCGAAAAGGACTTGTCTTAGTAGAAATGTACCGTTTCAAGAACTTTCTGTGGATATGACCAGGCCGGGTAATAACTTCAAGCTAGTCTAACTAGTGATGTAAGTGTGTCTCGAATTGGTTGTGTTCATTGAAAGTGAATCAATTCAAAAGTGCAAACTCCTCACGCATATGCAAATTTCTTTAAAAATCCATGAGCACATGTGAAGGGGGAGTCCTACAAAAGTAAACACAAAACTCTCAAAGTGTTAAACAAAATGTATGATAATCACAAACACTTTGAGAGATTTTCAATCAAAGGTTTCATGGCAATTGTCGGATAATCATGGAGTTATAAGGTGATTAAGATAGGAAAAACCGTCCTATGATCCGCCAGAGCCGGAGGGATCTACCCAAGGACATCAACAATAGTTAGAAGTAGAAGTCCTTAGGTATGATACGAAAAAAGGAGAAAAGAATGAAAGGGAAAGAAGGAGTTGAAGAATTAAAAAGAAAAGTAAAGAAAAGGGTGAAAAGAAATAGCCCTCCATATGTTCAACTTTAGGGCAGACACCGGGTTCAATTCATATGCTACTGGCTGTTACTAAGGTGACACCGGTATTGAAGACAAGACGTCATGGACCCAGTGACGCACTGTACTAAACCTTGTAGCCACTCAAGTTCTCTTAAAAGAGCTTGTTTCATTCTCACGGGGAACCGGTGTAATCTATCGACTTATCTCTTAGAGATGGTTGATATTGAAGCAGGAGACCCCTCCCTAATCTCCGCATAGGAAACCAAATTATGCACTTATCGAGTCTAGAGCCATGAGATACATTAAAAGATCTCTTAGGATACACTTCCTATGAATACATTTGTGTTCTCCAAAAAGGACACAAGTTGTAAGAGTCTTTATGAGATCTACGGATCTTGCCTTATCCATCATGATGGTTACTATGTCTCAAACGGTCTACAGTTGTGGGGTGATCTCCAGCAACTCACCTGAATCATTGATGTACTTCGGTGGATCTAGTAAGCCCTCTCAGGGGTATCTGGTTCAGGAACGGCCTTGGTAAGGGTTAGAAGGAGTCTTCACACTATGCTGTTGATAATCTCTAATTCCGAACCTGTAAGTACCGGATACTTTATTGCTAACTGTTTTATGCAGGTACTCATGAATGTTCCTTGGAGAAAGATCGTTACCATCTCTCAAAGATCCACATGCTCATACTCTGCAAAGCTCTCTTCAAAGATCAAAGCAATGCAAAGCTCAGAATGTTTCTAAGTCAAAGTCAAAGAATCTACAAACCAAAGAAACAAAGATTAAAAGTCAAAGAAAAGAGAACTTCTCAAAGATTCAAAGTCAAACAAAGTATGAGCATGTTGGAAAAGACGTAAAGACAACATAGTATAGATGTTGATCAAAGGCAAGAAAGATCACGAAGCATGATTGGAACAAAGGAACTAGCAAAACTATTACACAACAAGACTCAAAGTTCTAAAAGAACAAGCTTTAAAGATCAAAGATCAAGGTCACAAAAGAGAGATCTCAATGATCACCCTTAGGGGGAGATTGTTAGCATTAGAAGTGTTGATCATTTATGTAATCAAAGAGAGATCTCAATGATCGTCCCTTAGGGGGAGATTGTTAGGATTAAAAGTGACGATCTTTATTGAGTCAAATAGTTAGTCAAATATATTCATGTAATAGTTAGTAGATGCTAGTCTATTAAGTTTATGTGTATTATTCATGCTTGTATAAAGTCTAAGGGCTAGTTATGTAATATGGTCAAAGATATGTGAAGCCCTAGACTACAAGTATAAATACACATGTAAGGCCTCATTTAGAGGTTGGTTCTCTTAGTAATATCAAGGTTATTGTTTCACACACTAGGAGTTCCCATCCACTCTCTCTATCTACTTACTTTCTCTCTCTAGATCTAAGCAAGATTCATAAGTGATTAAGGTTGTTCTACGGTCCTACAACTAGGGTATACTTGCCCGAATGTGTTCCTAGTTAACCGGTAATTCTTGTTTATAAATTTAAAGCTTGTTGGAGCGCATCAAGTTTTTGGCGCCGTTGCCGGGGATTTGCTTGTGTTTTTGTTTGTTTTGTTTATGTGCTTTAATCATTACCTAGTTGTTTCGTTTTTGCTTTCGAAAAAAAAATAAAAAAATCCGAGCTATCCAACCGATCGGTTTGATATTCAACCGATCGGTTAGACTAAAAACCAAATCCAACCGATCGGTACATGCCCGTATCCGATTCGGTTAGACCATTTTCAACCAAAAATAACAATCCAACTGATCGGCTGGAAGCCCAAGCCGATCGGCTGAACTTTTTCTTTTTACAAAACCCATTTTTTTTCAAAACCCATTTTTATCCTTTCACTTTAATTCTAAACAAACACCACCCAACCCACCCTTAGGAGTGATTTATTTTTCTTGTGTCCTTGTTATTTTCTTTGTTTTTTGTTTGTTTGATAAAATTGTCTTTTTGGATTTTTGAACGTCTTTTAATTAAAAGTTAAAAAAAAAGTCTATTAATTTTTTTTTGTCGTAATTAGTTTATTTTTTTTAAACTTATAGTAGTTATAATAATAGTAACGATTTTCTTATCTTAGTTAAGCTTATTTTTGTTTACTTCAATTTAAGAACAAAATACAAAAAGATTTTTCTTAGTGTTCACTTTCATTATGTTTTTATTTTTACTTTTTGTGATATTTTACGAATCGCTACGGGTTTGTATAAACCCACACTCATGGGGTAAACAACTAGTTAGACCACTTTACGAGCTTAAACGCAAAATCAAAAAGAGGACTAAAACCGAACTTTATCCAAAACCACCATTCATCGAGGAACTTTTTGTGGTAATCGACATATTCGAAGAGAAAGTTGAAACTCAACCCGATTCCCTACCTGTAACCGTCATTCATCCCGATGACCAACCCATGTGGTCAAGCACTAGGACCATTGCACCAACACCTAGTTCTGCTATTATTAAACGCCCTTTCCCAAACAATTTCCATATCAAGGGTACCCACATGCAAATGATTTAGGAGAATCAATTCGATGGGAGAATCCGGTCCAATCCTCACCGACACATAGCTGCTTTTCTTGAGATTAGTAACCTATTCCATTATGGTGAAAATCAAGAGGAAGCGGTTAAATTGAGGACTTTTCCTTTCTCATTGTCCGGAGAAGCCAAGATTTGGTTGAATGAATTAAATGAAGGAACAATTACTACGTAGGAAGAGATGAGAGAAGCTTTTATTAGCCGATACTTTTCTCCCGCAAAGTTTAAACGTCTCCTAAATGACATTCACAACTTTCAACAACTCGATCACGAAACTCTCGTTGATGCTTGGCTCCGTATGAAAGATATGCTTCGCAATTGTCATGGACACGGTCTAACCAAAGGAGAGATAATTCAAACATTCTATCATGGTTTAGACAATCCTACTCAAGGAATTATCGACGCCGGAGGAATCTTCCTCTACAATACTCCCAATGAAGCATTCAAACTATTAGAGGACAAGGTCCAACTCATGCTTGATTTCTCGAAAAATTCTCTAATCGTGCCCAAACCAAAAACCGTTGTTTCCGCCGGTGGAATTAACATCAATTCAAATCACGCCATTTTGATAGAGAAACTTGAAACTCTCGCTACAAAAATCGATTCCGAATTCCTGAACATAAAAGGGGAGTTTAAAAAGTTATGGGATGCTCGTAGAAATGATGAAGATGCCAATGCTTCAGAATACTACACGGATGATGATATGTTGATGATTGAACCTAATGAAGCAAGATATCACGACGGATATCACAACCAAAAGCTGAAAAATTCATACTCCTACTCAAGCCAAAACCTGAACCATAACCATCCTCGTTTCTGGCCACAAAATGAAACACCACTTTCATCACAATATTTTGGACAAAACAAAGAAACCAAAACCTCACTGGAGGAGATGATGAGAGAATGGATGGAAGCAAGTGAGAGTATGTAGAACCAGGTGGTAGAATTGGAACGACAAATCGATCAAGGAAAAAGAAACCACCAAGCCATAATCCAAGACATGGAAAAGAAGCCAGAATTCCATCGTACCAAATCACTTCCTCAAACAACAGATTCCAATCCTGAATTTTTCTACAAACCACCCTCAATCCGAAATGAACATGATAAGGGTGATGTTGAAGTTATTGAGGAACCCATTACAACCATGCCAACCCCAATCATTACTAGTTCACCAACCGTTTCACCTTTTCTTGAGGATTGCACCGTGCACATCCCCGTCCACTGAACCGTTAGTGAAAGAGAAGATGTTTACACACGATGAATTGTCAAATAATGTTGGTAACAAGGAACTCAATGCAATTGGAGACGTTGAAAAGGAATTCTTGAAATAAAAAGAGATTAAGAAGCAGGAGAAAGAAGTGTCAAAGGTACCCAAAAGGAATGGAGAATTGGAAAGAGAGATAGACGAATGGTCTAAACCACAAAATTCAGTTTCTTCAAAACAAAATAGTATGACTAACCCACCTCCTTCACCTCACATTGAGAACATGAATAACGTATTCACTAGGAGTGGAAAGTCTGATGACCCTTCGAAAAATCAAAAAGATTCATCACCTGTCTTTGTTTTTAATAAAATCGATGAACCGTTCAAGATAACAAAAAGGGACTATCACATGGTCAAATCAAAAGAATCTCCGTCACTTGTGGAGTAGATACCAAATATCCCATACCCTCAACGGTTAAGAACTGAAATTCCCCATTTGAACCGTACCGTCAAAGTATCCTAATCCGGGGAAGAGTCTAGCTAATGACTCAGTAATAAATTAAGTGCTTCTCTGGAGGCAACCCGAGCTCCTTTTTAGTTGTTTGTTTTCTTATTTTTGTTTTAAATAAACATGTACACCCTTTTTCGCAAAATTTCTTTTCAAAACTTGGAAGATCTTAAGTGTGGGGGTGTTACATGCTCGTAATGTTTAATATGTTATTGTGTGCAATTTGTTTTGTTTTGTTTTTGTTTGAATAAATGCAACAGGTGATGGAGGAGAATTCTTGGATCTGAAGCTTATGCTAGAATCAAAAACTTGATGCGCTCCAACAAGCTTTAAATTTATAAACAATAATTACCGATTAACTAGGAACACATTCAGGCAAGTATACCCTAGTCAATTGTAGTATAGTAGTGGTATGTCAAGGTCGTCCCAAGAGACTTGGTTACACTCAAGTGTCGTTTGTTTGTTTAAGCAAGTAACAAGTTGGTGGTTATGATTGTCACGGATCAAACCACAAGAAAAACAATAAGAACAAGAAGTTGATGGTTATGATTGTCACGGATCAAACCATAAGAAAAACAATAAGAACAAGAAGTTGATGGTTATGATTGTCACAGATCAAACCAACAACAAGAGCAATATGAGAACAATCACACGAAGAACATACATGTTTGGACAAATGATTACAAGGATATTAGGATGTTTAGTTTGGAAAACATATTATCAAAGGTAATCCTTACGGCCTATAAAACCAATAATAATTTAGTGTTTTATAAATCAAATGTGCATAAGCCTCAATCAAATGGTTATATCATGAACCTTATATCTAAACAACAACAAAGAATCCTTTCGTCCAAGACTTTGATGCCATTAATTTGTTAAGTTCCATTTACTTGGAAAATGATTAGAACACATATTCAAAAGATGTCTTTCGACCGATAATCCAAATTAAACCTTTACTTGTTATGTTTATTAAGTTCCTTATACAATCGTCACAAAGTACAAGACCAAAACCATTCGTCGACTAATGAATTGAAATCAAACACTTTTGAGAATCCTTTCGACTATAGACTCAACAATGATTAATCAAAATAATAAACAAGACAACTTCCAATTTAACCAAATATGATGTCTTTCATCATAAACCAAACAAACACTAATTGTATCGAAACATCCTTTTATCACAAGTTTTCATAATATCCAAACAAGTAATCAAAACAAAACCATATTGTATTCAACCAAACATAAGTATTCAACAATCATAGTAATCATAAACATCATAAAAGTAACAAGAGTTTACCCAAAGTATGAATTACAATAGGCAAAGGTAAAGGATTATAGCAACCTTCAAGCCTCCAATCAACTACAACTTCTAACTAAGCCGGAAAATAATACCCGAACACTTTCTTGAGCACTCGAGCAACACTTCTGGAAATGGCAGAGGGTTGTGGCCTTTTGGGTGAGATAATAGTGGTGACAATTCGTCCTTAAGGGTGGAGGAAAGAATTGCACTTGGTAAGGTGGTGACAAATCTTCCTATAGGGTGGAGGCTAGAAATGCACACACACTCACACACTTAGAACCAAGGAAAAATGGTCCTATTTATAGTAGAAATCAAGCCTAGGATCATAAATGCAGCAACTTGGCCTCCAAGGTGAATACAAGGACCTAGAATACCAGAAAGAATGGCCTAGAATCGGGTTGAATGAGGTAGAATAAAGTGTGCAAAAATTATACGAGCTGACCAACCGATAGGTTTCGGGGCATTACTGATCGGTTGGATGAGACATATGGGTCTAACCGGTCGGTTGGATTCCAACCGATCGGTTACTCGGAACATTTTCATCTAACCGTTCGGTAATCAATCTAACCGATCGGTTGGATGAGACATGTAGCTTCAACCGATCGGTAATCCATCCAACGGTTCGGTTGGATGCATTTTGGCAGAAAATCATAAACATCAAAGTTGTAGATCTTTCTTTTAGATTTCCGTGGCCGCAAACGGGAGGTTAAACGGAGTCCGTATGCACAAGATATGGCCAAAATGGTGAAGGTGTGTCGAGAACAACGAGTCTTCCAATAATTATTCGTTTGAGCTTCTTTTCTTCATTTCTTTTCTAGTTTTCCTTCTTGTACTTTATTCTTGAGTCTTTGGAATGACAACTTCATGACTTTTATCTTCTCGAATATACTCCAAGAGACTTTCATTTGTCGGGAATTCTTCGTACATGCATAAATCTTCGTTTATTGATCATTTTTACGTCTTTTTCATCATTTTCTTGTACTTGAGCTTCCATGAACCTAAAATACGAATTATACTCAATTAAGTACCATAAGTTCATAAAAGTGAGCATAAAATCCACAATAACGCTCCTAAAAACATGTACAATTTGAGCGTTATCAGCTAGTGGGAGTATTATGTTTAATTTCCTAAATCATATATGTTGTAGAACATATAAAAAGTAATATTCCATATAAGTAAAATGTTAAGTCTTTGTTAGGAATACAATTATTCCTATAGAAGACTCGGTCACCTAATTGATGTAATAGCATTTAAGTTAGCTCGTAGTTAGTTTATTATTTAGTTAGATATTAGTTTAGTCTAAGTAACATCGTGGAAGAAGGACGGGTCTTACCCACAGTATGCCTGATCCACAGCCCGGGTGTGGGCGTTTTTATGTTTCTTTGTAGCTTAGTATAAATACCCCTCTCCACATGTGGAGAGGGTTGGACCTTCATTCACTCTAATATAATACTTCTCTATTTTCTCTCAAGGTTCCTCTCTTTCTTTCTTACTCTCAATTCCAACGCCACACATAACCACAAGGATATCATGTTTCCAACTTAATTAATATTCTACAATTGGTATCAAGAGCCATGGTTTCATCTTAGGGCCTTGGATATTAGGATTTGGTGTGGTTTTTGTGAGTTAGAACAGTTTTATTCAAAACATCTTGGTTTGATCTTTCTTGTGTTATTAGATGTGTTAGAGATGTACTTTTATGATCCTTGGTGTTAGTACAACATTGTGTTTCTGTTGGTTTTACTTTTTCATATGCTTATTTGAAGTTTGGATTGAGTTTGGGTCGAATTTCATTGTTGCGATTAACTCCACTATTTCATTGCTTATCTGCGATTAACTCCTGATCTCTGTGGTTAGTTTGTCTGCGATTACTATTTTGGGAATACAAACAAATCGCAAGGAAAGTGACATATTTGGACTATTGTCAACTGCGACTAGCTCCTACGGTTAGATGATCTGCGGTTGGTATCTGAGACTATCTGACTGTGTTTAGCTTCTGCGGTTTAGTGGACTGCGTTTAGTTTCTGCGGTTTACTACTTGCTGTGGTTAGTGATTTGCGGGTAATCCATTTTGTGGTTAGTGTACTCTGCGGTTAGTTGCTCCCTGCGGTTAACTCAGCTTGTGATTACCTTTCTCTGTGGTTACCTACCTTGCGTTTACCCTCCACTGCGATTTGCTCACCTTGTGTTTATCTCCTACTGCGATTAGTGCATATAGTTGCGACTATCTCACATTATTTGGCAATTTACTAAGTGATGAGATTCATGTGATTGGGTTATCAATTTGCAATTCGTGTATTTTTGTAACCTTAGTCGTTTCAATTGATCTAATTGTGATCTGACGTTGTGAGATAATCCTTACGACTTGACTAATCTCAATTGGATATATTGCAACTGGACTTGTTACAACTTAACACTTGATGCAAATTGTGACTCATCTGGTATCTCTCTATTAGTATAATCTGCTGAATATATCTTTCGGTTTCTTTTGTTGACTTTAGTAAAATCCCTAGAAAGAATCATTTCTCGGTTTAAGTCACTAAAGCTGTAAAATCCCGTTTGAAGATTTGGAGATGTCGACTGTATCAGATGACATTCAAGCTGCTGGGTCCGACACCCGACCTCCGATGCTAGACAGGACAGATTATGAATCATGGGCGCAAAGAATCAGATTGTACTGTTTGGGTAAAGAAAATGGTGAGAACATTATACGATCTATCGATGAAGGTCCTATGCAGATGGGTACAACAAGAGATGCTATCTCCACTGCTGAGGATGGTACTGTCGTCCAGGGAATTGATAGACCACGCACTTACAATGATCTCACCGATGTTGAAAAGAAACGCTTTGATGCTGACATTCGAGCCTCCAACATTGTGATACAGGGGTTACCCAAGGATGTGTACAAGCTGATCAACTTTAACAATGAAGCCAAATCTGTGTGGGACAATGTGAAAATGCTTCTGTCTGGATCGGAGCTGACCAAGGAGGACCGTGAATCTCAATTGTATGATGAGTTTGAGCATTTTAAAATGAATCCTGGTGAAAACATTACCGACTATTACGTCAGATTTCACAAGCTGGTTAACGACATAAGAATGATCAGGATGACAATGCCCAACATTCAACTCAACTCTAAGTTTGTGAACAACATGTCACCAGAGTGGGATCGTTTTGTCACTGCTGTCAAGCTTAACAAAGGATTGAGAAATACGAACTATGAACAATTGTTTGCCTATCTACAACAACATGAGAAGCATGCTGCATATGATCGTCAATTAAGGGAAAAACTCAATCCAACTGTCACCAATGACTCACTTGCGTTCATGAATAGTATGGTGCCAACCACTCAACCTGTTTCATCAATGGATCACCCATCTCTACAGTCAGCTACCATGAATACTCACCTCGATTCAGGATACTCTCATACAGACAAGATGATTGACAATCTCTCCAATCAAGTGTCTCTATTGGTTCAACATTTCAGGGCTGCACTCCCATCTTCCAACAATCAACTCAGAACTTCCTCCAATCCACGTAATCAAGCCATTGTGGAAGACGGAAAAGTAATTGTGCAAAACGTTCAGGGAAGACAGAATGTGAATCAAAGAAATGCTGTGCTGGGTAACTTTCAGAACAGAGTTGGAAATTTGAATCAAGGACAAGGAAGGCAACCAAAGTGTTACAACTGTGGGGGTCTAGGTCACATCACCAGGAATTGCACTCTGCCAAAATGTCCTCAAAACTCAGATTATTTCAAGGACAAAATGCTGCTCATGCAAGCTCAAGAGAATGGAGTTGCGCTAAATGAGGAAGAATTGGCGTTCATTGCTGGGGATGATGTAAAGACATTTGATGATGATGTGGATGAACAACCAGTTCAGGATTTAGCTCTTAATGATCCAAACATCTTCCAGGCAGAGGACTGTGATGCTTTCGACTCAGATGTTGATGATGAACCCACCGCTCAGACAATCTTCATGGCTAATCTATCATCAATTGTCTCACCTGCACAACAATCTGGTCAATCCAATTCATCCATCATATCTGAGGTACTAAAAATATATGATAAATGTGATGAACAAAAGAACTTCAATGATATACGACAAAATGTTGTTTGTAAATCAAATGCGGCTGAATTGGAAACCGTTAAAGTGTTCCCAAATGAGCAACATTCGGATCACAGCAATTATTCTGACGTATCTTATGAAATGTCTTCTGTTGCGTGTGATAATGATGTGATGCATGAACAAACGATATATAACGAAGTACAACAAACCGAAATTGCTGAATTAGATGGTGCAAATTTGGGAAATAGCAATATAGTCCCATATGAGCAATATGTAAAGCACAACGTCGAGTCTGTTGTATCAAGTAATATATCGTCTGTTGATGACGATATATGTGAACTGGATGAGTACACTGTTGTTGCACCTGATGACACCCTAATCACTAGGATTAATACTCTTAAGGATCAAGTAAGGTTCTATGAACAACGTGCAAGATTTGAGCTAACTGAACGTGAACAAAAATTGGAATTGCAAATGCATGCTTACATCACTGAACAAAATTTAAAGGAATTGGCCTTTAAACAAGAGATTAAATCTCTTCAAAATCAACTTGATCATGCTTTTAAGGGAAAACAGGAAATTCAGGATAGTTTAAACCTTCTAAAAAGTGAATTTCAAGAAAAGGAAAACAAACTGTTAAACGAATTTTCCAACCTTAAGCAGTTGAAAAATAAACTTGAAAACAAGTTGTATATTCAAGGCTAAACATGTCAAACAGCTCAAATGATGGAAAAGCACATTAAAATATGGGATAAGCATAGTAATAAGGATTTAGGATTGCCTAAAACTAACTTCCTTAAGAGCGTTAGAGCCTCTCAACCCGCCCTCTATGATGCTAAGGTTATGCTTACTCCCAACCATGAACCACCAAATAGTTGGTCCGATAAAGAATTGGATGAACTTGATTATGCCGATAGAGAGAGATTTGATAAAAAAATGAAGGATCCAAAGTGCATTAAACACCAAGTCATTGTTAAGCCCCATAATTATTATGAACAAAACCGAGTGACTGTTTTTGCACCTCAAACTAAGTTAACACCAGAACAAGTATTTTGGCCTTTAGACGTTGAGAAAATGAAAGCTGAGGAACTTAAGGCCAAGACGTCAAAAAAGTTAGTTGTCCCGACGGTGTATCCCCCCAATACACCAATGCACCTAGTTCAGTTGTCACTTCCCTCCCAATGCAAAAATCTTATTAGCATATATGTCCTTTGTCAAATGTTCACTGATTTTGATAAAACATGCAAAAAGAGAATCACACCTACGGGAATAACTGAGGGTGAACGGGGATTTGAGCTAACTAAAGAGTGTTACTTAACTGAAGTAATCCCATTTTTTAAACTAATCAAAGAACACTTTGAGGGTTTACAACAATCCCTTAATGTTGAGCTTAAGGAAATGAAAGAAGTGTTTAAAAAATTCGGATAATCAGTGTAAACAAAAAGCAATAAATCTTCAGCACAGTGAGATTGCTAGGAAAAATATCCTCATCATGAATGACAACTTGATTGCTAAATGTATTACTCAAGATGTGTTCTATGCTGCTACAGATTCATCACTTAATGCTTGTCAATTTCATGAAATGTCTATTGCTTTGAATAACCTTCACAATCGTGTTGTTGAGCTTAAGGGGGAGAATTTAAAATTGCTTGATAAAATTCAAAATGATGATCATGACAACATGATCAAACATCTTTCTAAACTAGAAGTTGATAATCTTAACTTACAATTAAAATATCAACATTTAGAAGAAAAAAATGAAAATATCAAAGGCCAAGACATCTTGTGATGCTCCAGAATTTGATGCATATTTTGAATTAGCAAAAAGGGATGAAAAAATTCAAGCTCACACAAACACGATCCGGTTATTGAGGACTCAAATTGCCCAATTGAAGTTTCTCATGAAGGATGTAATCGACACCCATAAACCAATGTTTGCAGATTCTCATAACTTTCAACTTCATAACACGATCAACTTACTTAAACATGAAAATGATTGTTTTCAAGCTGAAAATTCTAAGGTTAAACAACATTACAAAGAGTTATATGATTCTATCAAGATCACTCGTGATAAAAACAATGAAAAAATAACCTCTTTGCTTAATGAAATTGAGAATCTAAAGACAAACGTGAAAGGGAAAATTCCGATGAATGCAAGTGACAATATCAATTCTGTGGTTTGTAATTGTAAAAAGTATGCATGTGAGGCTGTTTTTATTCCTCTTCCCCTTAAGAACAATGAGCTAGTCCATAGTGATTACCTTAGACATCTTAAGAACTGCCTTGACATGATCCGTGAAACCATTGAAGAAGATAGAATGGTAAGACCATCTGATAACTCCCTAACGGATGTTTGCTTTCTTACAAAGCGGTCACAAGAGTTGTTAGAATATGCCATAGGTACATGTCCTAAGATTCCCAACATGCGTGATAAAAATGGCACATCCTCATCTAGGAATTTGAAGAAGCATGTTATGTTTGATAAACCTTTGGCTAGTTCTGAGCATAGCACATCACCACCTAGAAAACAAATTGTTGTGCAACAATCTAATGTTCCCATCGTCAATTCTACAGGAGTAATCAATGTCACTAAAGCTAGCTGGTCAAAGCCTAAAGGCAATACAAGGAATGATAGGACTTCGCCTGCTAAGAGTGATCAAGGGAAGAAAGTAGAAGACCACCCTAGGAACAATAAGATTGATTTGAATGAAAAGAATCGTGTTGATTCTAGTATTTACGTTAAGCGTACTGTAATTAATTCGAATTCTAATGCGACTTGTAAGACTTGTAACAGTTGTTTAATTTCTGGTAATCATGATGAATGTGTTGTGTCGTTTTTAAATTCATCTTATAAATCCCCTGTTGAATCTGCTAAGACACACAAACAGGATAACAATACTTGGAGAGCAACATGAAAAGTTTTTAACAATATAGGACATCAGTGGAAACCTACTGGAAGAAAATTCACTCTAGGAAACCAATGCCCACTGACTTACATTCCCGACCCTAAGTCTTTAGAGGTTAAGAGATGGAAGGCAACTGGTAGAAAATTCCCTTTAGTGACCCAAAGCCTTGATATTAAGTCAGCTGCTTCCACTGGTATCAGTTCATCTGTGAGAACCAATGAAAATACTGATCCTGTATCTCTTAAGTATGCATGTGCTAACCTATTGGATCCCAATTACACTTGGGGATCCACATTTTTCAGTTATCCATATCTGTCTGGTTTCAAATGCAGGTCGTACAAATCATCTTGTGGTATTTGGACTCAGGCTGCTCAAAACATATGACTGGGGATCGCTCTCGGCTAATAAATTTCGTGAAAAAGTTTATCGAGACAGTTAGATTCTGTAACGACCACTTTGGAGCTATTATGGGGTATGGTGATTATGTGTTTGGTGATAGTGTGATTTCAAGAGTTTACTATGTGGAATGACTCGGGCACAACTTATTCTCTGTTGGTCAATTCTGTGATTCTGATCTCGAAGTGGCTTTCAGAAAACACACATGTTTTGTTAGAGAATTGGACGGAGTTGATCTCCTTAAGGGAAGTCGTGGTACTAATCTGTATACCATCTCTATTGAAGACATGAGGCGGTCCTCTCCCATTTGCTTACTTTCTAAGGCCTCAAAAATCAAATCATGGTTATGGCACCGGCATTTGAACCACTTGAACTTCGGCACCATAAATGAGCTTACTCGCAAAGATCTTGTTCGAGGCATGCCCAGATTGAAGTATGAAAAAGATCATCTCTGCTCATCATGTCAATTAGGGAAAAGCAAGAAACAAACACATAAACCAAAACCTACCAACTCCAACACTGAAGTTCTCCATACCCTTCACATGGATCTGTGTGGACCCATGAGAGTGCAAAGCTTCAATGGGAAAAGATATATTCTTGTTATTGTGGATGACTATTCAAGATTCACATGGGTGAAGTTTTTAAGATCCAAGGATGAAACTCCCGATATTATTGTCAAAATCATCAAGCAGTTGCAAGTAAGGCTCAACAAAACTGTTTGGATCATTCGCACAGATAATGGAACTGAGTTTGTTAACAAACAACTCACCCAATTCTATGAAAGTGTCGACATCAGTCATCAGAAGAGTATTCCTCGAACTCCTCAACAAAATGGAGTTGTTGAAAGAAGGAATCGCACCCTAGTTGAAGCTGCTCACACTATACTAATATCTTCAAAGACGCCAATGTTTCTATGTGCTGAAGCGATTGCTACTGCTTGCTACACTCAAAATCGGTCATTGATACATCCTCTCCACAACAAGACACTGTATGAGCTGGTGCACCTCAAAAATCCTGATCTCTCCTTTCTTCGTGTATTTGGTGCCCTGTGCTACCCAACTAACGATAGTGAAGACTTAGGGAAGCTAAAAGCTAAGGCTGATGTTGGGGTATTCGTCGGATATGCAGCAGATCGAAAAGGGTACCGAATCTACAACAAAAGAACCCGACAAATCATGGAAACAATCCATGTCACATTTGATGAGCTGACAGAGCATACGGCTTTAGGACACACCAGTTCTGGACCCTCACAGAATCTTCTATCTCCTGGACCATTAAGTTCGGGACTTGTACTGAACTCCAATTATGTCACTCCTTATGTTCCTCCCTCAAGTGAAGAATTGATTAAGTTATTTGATCCTATGTTTGATGAGTACTTTGAGTCACAGCCACCTCATGAACCGGTACAGCCGGCTGCTGAACCTAATATTATGGCTATGAATGCACCTCAAGATACTAACGGTCCATCAGTTTCCATCTCTATTGATCCTGACGCACCAGAATGCAGCAACACTCAAAATGAATCAAATTTACAATCATCTTCTGAACACCAAGGAGTTACATTTGATTCCACATGGGAAGTCAATCCTTTTGCACCACCTGAGGAAGAACCATTTGATAATGTTTTTGCACCGGAATCATCCAATGAAGCATCTTCCTTAGAAGAGTCACTCAATACCATATCAGTTCACTATCCTCAACCTCATGAACATCTCAGAAAATGGACAAATGATCACCCTATTGACAACATCATTGGAAATCCCTCACGACATGTGTCCACCAGAAAAAACTTGCCACTGATGCCTTGTGGTGCTTCTTCAACTCCGTCTTATCCAAAATCGAACCAAAAGACTTCAAGGATGCTCTTACAAAAGTATCATGGTTCACCGCAATGCAAGAAGAAATCCATGAGTTTGATCGGCTTGATGTATGGGAATTAGTACCACCACCTGATTGCGCAATGATCATTGCTCTCAAATGGATTTTCAAAGTTAAGCTTGATGAGCATGGAGATGTATTGAAAAACAAGGCTCGATTAGTTGCAAAAGGATACAGTCAACAAGAGGGTATTGATTTTGAAGAATCATTTGCACCGGTCGCTCGTATCGAGGCCATACGAATCTTTCTTGCCAATGCTGCCTGCCGTAACATGGTTGTTTATCAAATGATGTAAAGACGGCCTTCTTGAATGGGGACATAAAAGAAGTAGTTTATGTTTCTCAGCTAGAAGGATTCGTTGACCCTGAACGACCAAATCATGTTTATCGTTTGAAGAAAGCATTATATGGTCTAAAACAAGCACCTAGAGCTTGGTACGACACACTGTCCAAGTTTCTTCTTGCAAATCGATTCTCAAAGGGTGTTGTTGATCCAACCTTGTTTACTAGGAAGACTGGAGATCATCTGCTTCTAGTTCAAATTTATGTTGATGACATTATCTTTGCATCATCAGATCCAAATGAATGTGACCTATTTGCTAATGAAATGAGCTCCATGTTCCAAATGTCTATGATGGGTCAAATGTCATTCTTCTTGGGGTTACAAATCTCACAAAATCCTAGTGGGATCTTCATTAATCAAGCCAAATATGCTAATGAAATTTTGAAGAAATTTGGCTTTGATTCAAGTTACTCGGTTGACACTCCAATGATTGAAAGATCCAAGATTGATAAAGATCCATCAGGCTTACCTGTTGATCAAACCAAATACAGAAGCATGATTGGATCTCTGATGTACCTCACTGCAAGTAGGCCTGACCTTCTTTTCTCAGTATGCATGTGTGCCAGATATCAATCCAAACCCACCACAAGGCACTTGGAAGCGGTCAAAAGAATCTTCAGGTATCTTCAAGGTACCCTTCACATGGGCCTCTGGTACCCCAAAGCCAATGCAATGGCACTTACGGCCTACTCAGATGCTGATCATGCGGGGTGTCAAGACACTCGCAGAAGTACTTCAGGAGGTGCTCAATTCTTAGGTGAGAAACTTGTAAGCTGGGCGTCCAAAAAGTAGATGTGCACTTCAATATCATCCACAGAAGCTGAATACATAGCCATGTCTGTGTGCTGTGCTCAAATTTTGTAGATGAGATCACAATTATCTGATTATGGGTATGACTTCAACAAAATCCCAATGTATTGTGATAACAAAAGTGCCATTGCCCTGTGTTGCAACAATGTCCAGCACTCCAGAGCCAAGCATATAGACATCCGTCATCACTTCATCAGAGAACAAGTGGAGAAAGGGGTAGTGGAACTCTACTTTGTAATTACGGAGTTTCAACTGGCTGATATATTCACAAAGGCTCTTTCTCGGGAAAGATTTCAGTTCATTCTCCCACGACTTGGGATGAAGAGCCTCACTCCAGAAATTCTTAAGTCTCTCCAGGAAGAGAATGATGATCGAAGGATTAGCTTCACATATCCTTGTACATAACATATATCAAAAAGAAAAATAGAAAAATATAAAACCTATAAAAACCATAAAAATCTGAAAAATCATAAAATACAAAAATATTCTTCTCACGACATGTCTCTTGTGTAATCAATATTATGTACGTTTCTAGAAATGTCATTCAATAATGACACGGAATCATACACATGCTTGAGCAAGAGTTTTTCGGTTTCAAATAAAGTT
Organism: Artemisia argyi; assembly: GCA_030686995.1. Classification (NCBI taxonomy): domain Eukaryota; kingdom Viridiplantae; phylum Streptophyta; class Magnoliopsida; order Asterales; family Asteraceae; genus Artemisia; species Artemisia argyi. The sequence continues at coordinate 146,825,106 of CM060686.1, forward strand.
TTTTTGAAAATCTTTTGTAAATGGGGAAAACACTATCGTGAGAAACGTACATGATTTTGAAAACACGTCGCCAAAAAGATTTTGAAATGACTGCAAGCCATGATTGAGGGGGAGAGTGATTTCTCAAAATCTTTTGTATCATCAAAACTCTCCACTTTGTACAAAACAAGCAATAACACAATTTAGTGATGGTTATGTGTCAGAATGAGAAATTTTCAAAGAGTTTTCGTTAAAACCTTAAATCTTTTGTAAACTCATCAAATCTGACACATAACAACCTCCCTCACAGATTGAGGGGGAGCAGTTAAAAGGTCCCTTTTTATCAGAAAATATTAAAACTGACCGCATTTCTCTCCCAAACGTTTTCTAAATTATTTAAATCAATTGAGATAAAAAATCTTGAATGATTTGAAACTTTTGATCGGGGGAGAGAATGTGATTTAAATATGAAATCTGATAATCAAACGTGATCTTTTATGGACTCAATAATAGGCTCCCACATATGTGCTAAACTCTTTCGAATATCGACGCACATATTGAGGGGGAGCAAAAGGCGTTTGTGGAAGTAATACCAAAGACCGACCACTTATCTTTATGCACAGAGTTATAAGGATGGTTAAGGTTAGGTATGAGCTCCCATGATCCACCAGAACCGGAAGGATCTTCCCAGGGACAATCCATAGATAGATTAGAAGTCCTTAGGAATGATTGAAAAAAGGAGTAAAGTGAGAAAGGGAAGAGTGCGGACTGAGATAGAGCTAGGACCGGAACAAACCCAACAAGGTTCTAGTGATGAAGTCTCGGTAAGCACTGAAGGGGTTGAAGAATGAAAAAGAAATGAAATGAGAAAGGGTGAAAAGAAATAGCCCTCCATATATTAAACCTTAGGGCAGAAACCGAGTTCAACTTCATATGCTACTAGTGGTTATGAAGGTAACACTAGTATTGAAGACAAGACGTCATGGACCCAGTGACGCACTGCACCAAACTTCCCAACCACTCAAGTTCTCTTAAAAGTGCTTGTTTCAATCTCACGGGGAACCCTGTGCAATGTATCGACCGCTCTTTGCGAGCTATGTTGATACCTAAAACAGGAGACGACTCCCCAGTCTCCAGGAGTGGATCAAAACGCACTATTGAGTCTAGAGCCAAAGAGATCATCCATAAATCTCGTTAGGACACACTTCCAAATATGCTTATTGTTTCACACAATGTCGAAAATAAGATAAATATTTAGAGTCCTACGCATTATCCTTGTGGTATTGCCAGAACATCCGAGTGATAAGCAATTATTCACAAAGACGATGGAAATCCTTCTAGAGCGAACATCTCTCAAGATCTTGGTAGGTGACATGTGAGATCCATCTTGGATCAATGAACAAGTGACAACTGGAAAGCAACAATGGTGCGATTCAAAATTGAATCAAACTTGTTCCAGGATATGGATTGACGGATACTTTTGCTAAAACCTTTCAATGTTCTCACAAACTAATTTTTCGAGCACATTGATTGTGTATAATCTTTCAAACAAAAGTATTTTTGATGGAAATGTGATTCAAAGTATAAAACTCTCGTAGTGTCTCAAAATTGTTTATCATGGGACACGCGAGTGATTTCTATAAATCAATTTCTCATCAATCCGTGAATATTTATTCACCGATTCACTCTATCGTGTTGTCTGCTTTGAGACGTTTCGGTATGAGAACATGCTAAGTATGAAGATTCTAAAGTGGATTCTTTGGGAAATACATTACTACAAGCTGGAAATTCCTGTCAAGGAGAGTCTTCTTTAAAAGAGACTCTACCTGATCACAGGTCGGTTTTCACAAAACTGGAGGGTAGTCTGGCCTCGCAGAACGAATGACAAAGCCATATTCGTTCTCTATCTTTATTGCTAACTGTTTTATTTCAGGGACACATATAAAGATGGCGTTGATGGCTCCTATTTCCAGCTGAATCGGGTCAATCCATACCTCATGCTCACACATCCTCCTCACTATCAATGATGATGAGAGACTTACTACAACTAATGTTGAGAGACTACCAACAACGTTTCCGCAACTCTGATGAAAAGTCTCCTGATCCACAACTCTGATGTGAAGTCTCCCAATACTAAAGGGTGTAAGCATGATGGTCCTTAAGTCACTACATCACATGAAGGCGATACTACTGTGGATGAGCTTGGAGATTTACTATGGCTGATGATCTAAAAGAAGCTCAAATATCACATATCACAAAGGAATCCAAATCACAAGTTTGTTGCTTGAAGTACAAAGAGTGCTGAAAAGTGAAGAATCAGAACCTACGAGCTACAAAGACTTATGAATGCTTAAAGATCAAAGAGCTGAATTTCCAAGGTGACCTCGCTTAGGGGGAGATTGTTAGGAATACAATTATTCCTATAGAAGACTCGGTCACCTAATTGATGTAATAGCATTTAAGTTAGCTCGTAGTTAGTTTATTATTTAGTTAGATATTAGTTTAGTCTAAGTAACATCATGGAAGAAGGACGGGTCTTACCCACAGTATGCCTGATCCACAGCCCGGGTGTGGGCGTTTTTATGTTTCTTTGTAGCTTAGTATAAATACCCCTCTCCACATGTGGAGAGGGTTGGACCTTCATTCACTCTAATCTAATACTTCTCTATTTTCTCTCAAGGTTCCACTCTTTCTTTCTTACTCTCAATTCCAACGCCACACATAACCACAAGGATATAATGTTTCCAACTTAATTAATATTCTACAGTCTTATATTGGAATGAAACTTTACTTATTTAGAAAATAAAACATATAACCTTGTAATGAATGTTTATTGTTGAAACATGTGCGGTAAATGAATCTAATATAACATGATATATCATTAAGAAAGTCTAAATGGATATGTATAACATGAAAAAAAAATCTAAGTATGGCTCAAAGATTTTTCATGCACATCATGTTTTGTAGTATCATGCTTGATTACAAGATGATTTGGAAATATTAATATCTAATTAAAAAGTTATTAGATAACTTGTGTAATATTCTAAAAGAATATGTTTGATTATAGAATCACATCCTAAAATCTGGAATAGCTTCCAAATTCTATAGATGAACAATTTTTCAATTGTTGTGAAAATTGTCTTAGCCAACAAACTTGAAAGTTTGAAGGGCATAAAACATTACACAATAGATATTAATGTTTACGGGAAGTTTTTAAGAGCATATTGTTGTTTGCATACAATGATGTTAATGAAATTGAGATGACACTCAATACTAGTTATGGTAAAGATTTCATCTTTGGCTATATGTACTAGTTGTGCTTAATAAGAGCATAGTTGCATTATACATTAAGAGAACAAGAATATTTTAAACTTTAAGATGTTTAGAAGTTTGATTATCATAAATTGGTGGTTAAGGATGTCACACATTTTATGAAATATTATATGGCATAATCAAAATTGTTGAGTATGCACATATAAGAACTTCAATAGTTGAATTCTTGAAATAAGTATTCTTAAAATTCCGATAGATCAAAGTTGGATGATTTATGCCTTGTCAACAAGTATGAATGTCATTACTTGAGACATAATTAATCAACAAGAGTTATCATGCATTGATCTATTTAGTATTTGGATAAGGGAAGTTAAACAATTATTATAATAAATTTAAATACATGGTATGTTTAATTTATAATAAATTGTATCCTATATTTGTATGTTTAATCCATGAATAAATGTTATTCTAAATTGTCCGTTGTCAGTTAATAATATGGGAATATTATTAAATCAAGATAAATCTGAAGGTTGGTATAATATACTTAAAGTATATTGATGCGTAGTCATGCCATTTCAGATGATATTCAATGATACCGAATATAGGACTTATCCCAACTACATGATGTTACTTTATGGATCTTGTCATTAAGTAAATCATGAGAAGTTATCCTCAGACTTGAGATGCAAGATAAGTGTCATAAATGTAGTACATTTTTGTGGAACAACTTAACGCTATACGTAACTGGAAGTCATAAGGGTTGTTTTCGGAAGTGTTACAAAGTTTGTGTGCTTGTAGTCAAGATAGAATTAGTTCTTTCAAATTAATTTTTGGAGTTTAATACTGCTGGGCCCCTCGTAGGGTTGTGAAGATGTTTGCATGGCCGTGCCCAAGATCTTCCCTGAATATGTTCAGATGATTTGGTAATCTTGATCAATCACAAACAACGAGAAACAGAATGGTTAATTAAGGAATGACTTTGATCCATATCCTTATTAACATGGTATTAGAAACAAAAGGATAATAATAATGAGAAATCATTAAAAGGTTTTTCCAGGAGCCTTACTCGAGATCGTACTAGAGGCATCGGCGTGTTGCAAGACGCTAACCGATGTGATCACACTATTAAGATATGTCCAAGTGGGAGCTGTTAGTTTATGAACATAAATTAATAGTTGTGTGTTAGGATCGAACTCGAGATCACGGGATTGCACACTTTACGTATGAAGAGTAAATGAATAATTATTTATAAATGTTATATATAATTATTAATAAACACAAAACGAGTAACGATCGTTAGTATTTAACGGAGAATGACTAACGACCGTTAGACGAAGAAAAGGAAAGTAATGCTTGTGAATAATTGGAATGTCAAGAAGGTTCCGGAATCCCTTAGGGATCTCCATAACCGATCGGCCATAAAAGGGATTCCACCTCCTCAATGCCTTGGACTCCAAGTTATCACTAGTATATAAACAAACCCAAGGATTCATTGTTTCATACAACTTGTACACATAGTTGTATGACCTTAGATATCACAACTTTATCACACATATAGAAGCAAAGATGAAGTAGAGATGGAAAGATGGTGACTTGTATGTGGCGTATATATGTATAGAAAGAGAGATGAAGATGAGAGCTTTTATTAAAGGAAAACACACACACTACACACCCAAGCACACACCTCAAATGAGCTTTGAGGTGTTTATATAGTTCTTAACATGATGCCCTAAAAGGCTTTCCATGGGCTTGGTCTTAGGCTTGGTTTCCTTTTTCATATAAAGGCTTACATTACATAAGACATGACATATTAGCTTACCAAGACCAAGGCCCATTGACTATTCTAATAACAAAAACTACGACACATTAGAACGTTACAATAAATGAGAATGACGATCACTTTCTAATCTAATTTTTAATGCTAACAATCTCCCCCTAAGGGGTGGTCATTCGAATGATGCTCCACGTGATTAGGTCGTTGTCTTTGTTGTTGTTGAACATTGTGTGTCGTAGTAGAATAGTCATTAGTCTTTGTTCCTTCATTCTTTGTGATCTTTGATGACTGTCTTTTCATCGTTCTTTGTTCTTTTGTGATGTGGAGCAATCTGCCTTTCGTCACTTCTGCGTCTGTGGTGGTTGTCCGCCATTCCTACATGCTCATACATCTTTAGTCTTTGTGATACATGCATTTGTTATTCCCGTTCTTTCACACCGATCTTTGTCACTTTACTTATGTAGATTCTTTCATATTTCATAGAATCTTTCTTTGAACCTTACTTTGCTTTGATCTTTGTGAGAACTTTCCTTTGACTTTGTGATGCATGTATGAGCATGTGGAATCTATTGCCATGGAGATGATGTATAGCTGCAGGTAAACAGTTAGCAATAAATCAACTGGTACTTACAAATAAGGAATTAGAGATCGTCAACAGCATAGTGTGAAGACTCCTTCTAACCCTTACCAAGGTCTTTCGCATTTCGAATACTCCCGAGGGAGCTTACGAGACCTACTAAGTAGCTCAACGAATGGGTGAGTCGCTGGGGATCACTCCACGACTGTAGACCATTTGAAACCACCGCGAACACTAAGCGTAACCCACAAGAGATTACCGAAGTGGCCTGCTGTCAGGGCTGTTTGATGTTGACCCTGGCAGGAATTTCCATTCAATCATTCAGAATCACTTGTGTGAATTCTCTCATAAATGTTCTGGCAGATTGCTAAGATCTGCGTAGGACTCTTAAGTTTACATCTAGCGTCCTTAATGTTGAACAACCAGTGTAGAAATATCATGTGTTCCTATGAGATCTTTTGATGAATCTCGGGGCTCTAGACTCGATAAGTGCACAGGTTTCCTATGCGGAGATTAGGGAGAGGTCTCCTGCTTCAATATCAACCATCTCTAAGAGACAGGTCGATAGATTACACCGGTTCCCCGTGAGAATAAAACAAGCTCTTTTAAGAGAACTTGAGTGGTTAAGAAGGTTTAGTGCATTGCGTCACTGGGTCCATGACGTCTTTATCTTCAATACCGGTGTCACCTTATTAACAACCAGTAGCATACGAATTGTACCCGGTGTCTACCCTAAGGTTGAACATTTGGAGGGCTATTTCTTTTCACCCTTTTTCATAACATTTCTTTTTAATTCTTCAACCCCTTATTTCTCCTTTCTCATTTTCTCCTTTTTTCAATCATACCTAAGGACTTCTAATTCTAATCTATTGGAATTGTCCTTGGGTAGATCCCTCCGGCTCTGGCGGATCATAGGACGGTTTTTCCTAACCTTAGTCACCTTATAACTCCATTACTATCCTATAATTGATCACATGCCATAAAACCTTTTTGTGAAAATCTCTCAAAGTGTTTATGATAATAAAACACATTGTTGACACTTCGAGAGTTTTGCATTTCTTTAGAAGGACTCCCCCTTCACATGTGCTCATGGATAATTTTAAGAAATTTGCAAATGCGGGAGGAGTTTGCACTTTTTGAATTGATACACTTTCAGTGAACATGACCGATTCGAGACATGCTTACATCACTAGTTAGACTAGCTTGAAGTTATTACCCGTCCTGGTCAAGTCCAAAGAAAGTCTCTCGATACGGTACACTCTACTCAGACAAGTCCTATTCGAGACACGCTTACATCACTAATTAGACTAGCTTGAAATTATTACCCGTCCAGGACAAGTCTTTTTTATTACTGACATTTTAAGCTTCGTCAATTCATTGGTACTTACTGAGTCGATCACAATCTTAAAACATCTTTGATCACATTTTAATCATGTCTTCTCCCCCTCAAAAATAGCATATCGTGATATTTTTTATATCAACTGATTAAGAAAAAGCTTTTTGGAGAGAAAGACAGATTTGTTGTTGCATGATTTCGGAACATTTTTGTGTTTGTACTCCCCCTTAATGATAGCTCATTTTAAAATCAATTAAGGGTTTTGAGGGAGTTATCTTGATCACTCATTTTGAGAGATTTTGAGAAATCTTTTGAACAATCTTGAAAAAGTGCTCAAGAATTTTGTTTGACAACGAGTTTATACTTGAAATCTTTTGCGTTTGTTTAGACTCAAACTTTTTGAAAAAGATTTCGTCATTGAACGTTCGAGTCCTTGATTTGAAAATAATCAGAAGTCATCATTAGGGTCCGGGTTTCGTACTGAAGTATACGAAAGCCATCGTGAAGAAACTTTTTGAGAAATGACATGTTTTTGAAAAACATATAAAGAGCTCCCGTTCAAGCATCTGTACATGTCCGTATCATTGTTGAATGACATTTCTAGAAATGTACAGAATATTGATTTATACGTGAGACATGTCGTGAGAAGAATATTTTTGGATTTTTGGATTTTATATTGTTTTTGGATTTTTTGAAATTTTCTATTTTTGTATTTTGTTTTTGTTGGTTTTTCAAATTTTGTATTTTGTTTTTCAAAAATATTTACAGCGAAGCGATTTTTGAAAACATTTTTCAAGAAGATTCGAGAAGACGTTCTAGCTCATCAGGAGTTAGGCTTCGTATGCCAATTCGTCGAACTAAATAGTCAAACCGTTCTTTTGGAAGGGCTTTAGTAAAAAGATCGGCGAGTTGGTAATCAGTCTTAACGAAAAATAATTCAACAGTACCATCTTCGACGTGTTCTTTGATGAAATGATAGCGGACATTGATATGCTTCGTCTTAGAGTGATGTACGGGATTGCACGAGATGGCTATGGCACTTTTTGAGTCACAATACATAGGTATTTTGTCAAAAGTAAAGCCATAATCTGTGAGCTGTGTCCGCATCCAAAGAACTTGGGCACAACACGCAGATAGAGACACATTCTCGGCTTTGGCGGTTGATAGTGCAGTACAATCCTGTTTCTTTGACGACCAGCTTACTAGCTTTTCACCCAAAAATTGTGCTCCACCTGATGTACTCTTTGCTGTAACTTTATCACCAGCATGGTCTGCATCTGAAAATGCTGTTAGATTAAACCCCGAATCCTTCGGATACTAAAGTCCCATGTTAATGGTGCTTCGTAGGTACCGAAAGATCCGTTTAACCTCTTTGAGGTGAAGTTCGGTAGGCTTTGCCTGAAACCGTGCTAATAAACAAACAGCAAATTGAATATCGGGTTGACTAGCAGTTAGGTACATGAGAGAACCAATCATGCTCCGATATTTCTTCAGATCGATGGGTTTCCCAAACAAATCAGCACCTATTTTTTGTGAAGTGACCATTGGTGTACCAACAGAATCACAGTTTTCCATTCCATGTTTTTTCAAAATCTCTATAGTATATTTAGCTTGATTGATAAAAATACCATAAGGGGATTGATGTATTTGTAAACCAAGAAAGAATTTTAGTTCCCCCATCATGGACATTTCAAATTTGCTTTTCATGAGATTTTCAAAATGTTTTGAATGGTTAGGATTGGTTGATCCAAAAATAATGTCGTCCACGTAAATTTGAATGATCAAAATGTCATCATTGAATTTTTTGGTAAACAAGGTGTCATCAACCGTTCCTTTTGTGAAATTGTTTTTGAGCAAGAAAGATGATAGTTCGTCATACCACGCTCTTGGAGCTTGTTTTAAACCATAAATGGCTTTCTTAAGCTTGTAGACGTAGTCTGGATGGTCTTTGTCGATGAATCCTTCTGGCTGACTCACATACACTACTTCTTTCAGAGTTCCATTCAAGAAAGCTGTCTTTATGTCCATCTGATAGACTGTGATGTTTTTGTGAGCTGCATAGGCTAAGAAAATCCGAACTGCTTCAAGTCTGGCTACAGGCGCGAATGATTCCTCGAAATCTATCCCTTCTTCTTGTGGATAACCTTTAGCCACGAGATGAGCTTTGTTGCGAATAACAGTCATATCCTCATCCAGTTTGTTCTTCCACAACCACTTGAGATCAAGAACACGTATATCAAGTGGTCGTTCAACAAGTTCCCAACTATCATGTAACTGGTATTGAATAATTTCCTCCTGCATTGCCTCTATCCAAGGATTTTCTACCAATGCTTCCCGAATGTTCTTTGGTTCTTTGAGGCTGATTGAGCAAATGTATATGCACAATTCGAGATCGGTGGCAAGTTGTCTCCTTGTCTGAACTGGCTTTGAAGGTTCACCAATAACATGTTCTATTGGATGGTCTTTTGTCCATTGAAACGTAGAAGGGTACCTTGGGTTTAACGTATGTGTGTTAGATGGTTCTTGTAACCTTGAAGAAGATTCAACAGAGTCTGTTGCAAATGGGTTTTCAAATACTTCTTCTTCTTCTAACGCAACATCGTTTGAATTATTTGTTGGTTCTTCTTGAAAATTTATGTTTTTGTTTTGCTCATCAACTCTTGGTAGAACAATTTCAATAACTGGAGTTGCTGGAGTAGATGTTGATGATGCCGAGGGAGTTGGTGCTTCAGCTTCGATTGTTGTAGATGCATCTTGCATTGGTGGTGGTGGTGGTTGATGATTTTGACCGGGTGCAGCGGAATGTAGTTGAGATGCATTTGTCGAAGTTCCACCATTGTATTCATCAAACATTAACTCAAAGAAATTTTCCAGGTCTTGTTCTGAAGGTTTTTCAGTGTTTGTTGACTGAGCTCCTTGAGGCACGAGTCCTGAACTGATGTGTCCAGAAGTCTGCTGGTTTGGTGCGGGTCCTAATCCTTTTTTATTAGAAGCCATCAGATTAAGCGAGGGTTCTAGAGCGAGTGATGAGGCGAAAAATGAACCACTTTTAAGGGGTCATTTAAGCCCGAAACTGAATTTATTTGATCAAATATTGCCCTAAATCGTTCCTTTTGTGATTTTAGGTACTTGGAGAGTGAATTCTGGAAAAGAAGCTGTTTTGGACGTTTTTGGAGCATAAAAGTGAAGAAAACGGCTAAGTCTCTATTTTCCTTGCTGTGATCAAGTTCCTGACGGCGTCAAGAGTATCAATCTGACGGCGTCAGATGCATCTTCAAATAATTTTACCGAGAGTTCATGACGGCGTCAAGAAGGATAGGATGACGGCGTCAGCGTGCATGGAATATTTTACCGAAGGTTTGTGACGGCGTCACATGAAGGGCGTCAAGAGTAATTTTTATGACGGCCAAGGGGTGACGGCGTCAAAAGTAGATCTAGCCCGTCCGAGTAACTATTTGGCGGCGATCTGACGGCGTCACAAGTTTGTTCTTGACGCCGTCAGACCTGTTTTCCTATATATACTTTTCTAGTTTTTTTAGTTTTAAGGAGAGAGTTTTGGAGAGAAACCCTAGATACGAATTTGGTGTAACTTTGCAGGTTTTTCAAGGGTTCCAAACCCTTGATACCTTTCAAGTTTAATTAAGATAAGTATTCTTTTATTCAATCAATATGTCTATGTGTTGGTTGTTTATCTTTTGTTCTTGTCTTGATTCTACTATGCTAGGCTAATCTATCTTTGTGTTTGCTTAGATCTAATGAAACCTAGATGTTGATTATGTGTTGATTACTTGCTTGTAGTTGTTTATGGATGAATGATTTTGTGTTAGGCTTAAGAAAACTGGCAGATCTCCAAATGGTAACATGCTTGAACGTCTTAGGAAACACTGAACCGATATGCACTAGGTCTTTATTGGTAGTATTTAATGCATGAGCCACTGTTTCTGATCCCTATAGTTGTGCTGGGCATGGTGTAGGAGTAGATAAGAGCTCATAGAATTGGGGAGTTATGTGCATCACCCCATGAATGGTATTAAGGAATACAACCCGTCATCCATGCAACTATAACAAGTAATTAACATATAAAAGATATCTAGGGAGTAAGGAAATCTAAGTAAACACATTTTCTCCAATTCTTGCTCACAACTTTAATATTAGTATAATTAGTTTTTATTATTTTATTTTAATTGCATCTTAGTTCTGGGTTAGTTGAATAACAACTAATTCCGCCCAAATCCTTCAAACCCGAGATTTACTTGCTTTCTAAAAAAATATAAAAAAACACAAAAATAATCATCTCTCACCTCTAGAACTATTAATTAGGTTTTCTAATCCTAGCGACACTATTCCCAAGCTGAACGATCAATCCCCCGGTACCTGCCACTATACTATACTACAACGATCAGGTACACTGCCTGGTGGGGGTTGTAAGCCTCGCGAGATCCCTCGAGAGGTAAAGCAAGGTGCGATTCCCACGCATCAAGTTTTTGGCGCCGTTGCCGGGGAATAGTTATTGTCTAGGTTAGTTTATCTTTTTATTAGGTCTACTTGCTAGATTCCTTTCTAGCAAGATTTTTATTTTTATTTTTAGGTCTTCTTTAGTCTATCTTAATTCTTCGTGTCTTTGTTCGTAATCTTTACCATCCGCCATTATGGCAACCAACGATTTCTCCAACTTTAGGATCACCAGGAGTCGTAGTACCACTAGAGACCTTATCTTACCTTATGCAGAACCCGAAAGAGTAATGTCCAGGTTAAGACGATCTCACTCAACTCCTGAACCATCTTGCATTGCTATCGATTTTGATGCACCTCTTTCTGAGGAAAATTCAGAAAATCACGTTACAACCCCCAGCTCCCAACCCAACAACGAGATGAGTGCCCCTCCTACTCCTACTCCTATTCCTATTCTTAAGCACCTTAAGGACTACTCATCCCCAACCCCTCGTGGCTTCGCGAATGCTATTGTCTACCCAAACGAACACACCAGTGAGGTCTTGCATGCGCCCGATGTTTGGCTTGTCCAAAGTGTGTGTAAGTTTTGTGGATTAGACGAGGAAGATCCTATTCAACACATCAAGGACTTCCTGAAAATAGTAGACACCCTCCATACGGATGGGGCTACTAGAGACACATCCCGATTACGATTCTTTCCCTTTACCCTATATGAAAAAGCCCGAGAATGGTATGATAGACTTCCATCTGAATCTATTTTCACTTGGGAACAACTCATATCCAAGTTCTATGAGAAATTCTTTCCACCTGGAAAAACCTCAGCTTTTAGAGATAGGATCCTTCGTTTTAAAAAAGGGAAGGATGAACCTTTTCATAAATCGTGGATTAGATTCAAGGATTTAATAAGACAAGTTCCCCATCATGGCATCGAACTTTGGCTTTTGGTCCAAACTTTCTACGACAGTGTCTCCTTTAATGATCGAAACGGGATCAACCAATCTAGAAAAGGGAGACTAGCCAATCTTAGTGCCGAAGAAGGATGGGAAAGAATTGAAGAATACGCTTATGACCAGGATGACACTTGGGATGAAACCGAGTCGACTGTCAGCAATTCTGAAATCATTTCTGATAGATTGAAGAAGGTTCACAAAAGAGTAGAATACCTAGCTGGGTCACAGCTACATAAACAGCTTTCAAATCCTTACTTGATCTGCGACTACTGTGGGGGCCCGCATGAGGCGGAGGAATGTGGAACAGAAACCACGACTGAACATGCGTGCTTGTCAGGTGGTGACATCTATGCTGACCCCTCCCTTCTGCCTTTTTACCAGAATGACGATTACACCCTTTGGGGGAACATGGTGAAAAGAGAAGAAGGAGAGGAAGGCCCTGAATTTAAGGTCAGGAGCACTTTTGAAGATGACCTTGGTCACTTCACTCAAGAAAAGGGCCTACAATTAAAGGGACTTAATGAACTCGTTGATGAGCAACAAAATGACATTAGAGAATGGTCCAACAAGCTTAACGCAGCCCTTGATAACCTTGAAATCCCATCAGTAAGCAAAAAGGGTCCCATGCTCGCGATAACCACTCGATCTGGAACAACAACCAAGGACCCACCTCACCCAAGCACATCTCCCATCGCTCCAGATCCAAACAAACCTCGCGACGAAGAGGAGGATGTGGGTATCGAGAACCCTAACCGACCCCCCTTAACAACCCCATCCCAAGCAACCCCACCTAACCGACCTGTAAGAATTCCGTACCCGTCCCGATTGAAAAACCAGAAAACTGAGAATGATAATAAAAGATTTTTGTCATACCTGAAAGACTCAGTAGTCACCATCCCCCTCCTTGATGCTTGCTATCACATGCCGAAGTATAGCGCATACTTTAAAAAACTACTCGCTAACCGTAAACAACTTGAGGGTCTTGTGATCCTGGGGGAAGAATGCTCGGTGGTAACTCATCAAGGGCTACCAAAGAAGGTAGACGATCCGGGCAGCTTCACCCTGCCTTGCTCCATAGGACCTCTATCAATCAAGAACGCTCTTGCTGATTTAGGAGCAAGCATAAATCTCATGCCTCAGTCTATGTTCCGTAGACTAGGATACTCTGGATTGAAGCCTACCCGTATGAACATCCAACTGGCCGATAGATCGGTCAAGTACCCCGTAGGGATTTGCGAGAATGTGCTAGTCAAAGTTGGGAAATTCAAATTCCCGGTTGACTTCGTAATCTTGGATATGGAGGAGGATGACTTGGTACCCATCATTTTGTGTAGACCATTTCTTGCTACCGCTCGTGCAATCATCGATGTCTACGATGGCAAATTAACATTAAGAGTGGGAGACGATAGCACAACTTTCGACATTAAGGATTCTATGGACCTCTCCCTCGAAGCAGCCAACCGGCTCTATTTTATCGGGGAAGTAGATGAACTCACAGATGTCATTGATAGTTGTGTCGATGAACAGATCGAGGAAGGCTGGCTACGAGACGAAAGTTTTCTGCCTTTGTTAGAGATGGAGAAGAGGGAGGACGTTGGTGCAGTATCCTTCTATCCCAGACAAGAGGCCACTGAGCATCTCGAGCTCCGAAAGCCCGAGAACAAACTTAAGCCTTCTATTATCGAACCTCCTGAATTAGATCTTAAGGAACTCCCTAAACATCTAGAGTATGCCTTCCTTCAAGGAGAAGACCAACTGCCGGTAATCATAAATTCTTCCCTCGATCATGAACAAAAGGGTAAACTCTTAGAGATCTTAAAGAAATACAAGGGAGTGCTTGCATGGAGTGTAGCCGACATTAAGGGGATTGACTCAACTTTTTGCACACATAAGATTCTTATGGAAGAAGATTATAAACCCACCGTGCAACCCCAAAGGCGAGTAAACCCCAATATTAAGGAGGTGGTGAAGAAAGAAGTCATCAAACTTCTGGATGCAGGATTGATTTACCCAATCTCGGATAGCCCATGGGTCAGTCCTGTACAGGTTGTACCAAAGAAGGGTGGAATGACCGTTGTTAAGAATGACAAGGGTGAGATGGTACCCCAGAGAACGGTCACTGGATGGCGGGTATGCATTGACTATCGAAAGCTCAATGATGCCACAAGGAAGGATCATTTTCCCCTACCATTCATTGACCAAATGTTGGAGCGATTGTCTGGGCACGAATATTATTGCTTCTTGGATGGATTCTCGGGATATTTTCAAATTCCCATAGCACCTGAGGACCAAGAAAAGACCACGTTTACTTGCCCGTATGGAACGTTCGCCTACAAAAGGATGCCCTTTGGGTTATGTAATGCTCCCGCCACTTTCCAACGTTGTATGACCGCAATCTTTCACGAACTCATGGAAGACAGCATGGAAGTGTTCATGGATGACTTTTCAGTCTTCGGGAACTCCTTCGACCGCTGTCTTGCTAATCTTGAAAAGATGCTTAAACGATGTGAGGAAACCAACTTGGTGCTGAATTGGGAAAAATGTCATTTCATGGTCAAGGAAGGGATTGTGTTAGGACATAAGATCTCAGGAAACGGGATAGAGGTAGACCAAGCTAAGGTTGAGGCTATATCTAAGTTACCTTACCCCACGACTGTCAAAGCAATACGCAGCTTTTTGGGGCATGCCGGATTTTATCGGAGATTCATCAAAGATTTCTCCAAAATCGCTCGGCCAATGACTCAATTACTTGTGAAGGATGCTCCATTCGATTTTTCCCAAGAATGCAAGGATGCATTCGATCTCTTAAAAAGGGAGCTCACTCAAGCTCCAATCATGATTACACCCAACTGGGAGTTACCATTCGAAATCATGTGTGACGCTAGCGACTTCGCTGTCGGGGCTGTATTAGGTCAACGACATGACAAGCTTTTCCAACCTATTTACTACGCTAGCAAAACCATGAATCCCGCTCAAGAGAACTACTCCACCACTGAGAAAGAACTATTAGCTGTGGTGTTTGCATTCGACAAATTCCGACAATATCTTGTCCTCTCAAAAACAGTCGTCTTCACTGATCACTCGGCTCTTAGATATCTCTTCGCTAAGCAGGATGCCAAGCCACGACTAATTAGATGGATCTTGTTGCTACAAGAATTCGATGTTGAGATTCGTGATAAGAGGGGAGCAGAAAATCTGGCCGCAGATCATCTATCTCGTCTTGAAAACCCCTCAGATGAGCACGATAGAAGTGAGATTAGGGATTCATTTCCTGACGAGCAACTCATGCTAGTGAGCGACTTGGAGCCGTGGTACGCAGATTTTGCTAATTACTTCGCAAGTAGATGCAGACTTGTTCCTGAACACCTGACTAGATACGAAAGGAAAAGGTTCTTCTCCCAGCTAAAATACTACTTCTGGGATGAACCATTCTTATTCCGAAGGTGCCCAGACCAGATTATAAGACGCTGTGTTTCGGAAAGTGAGGCAGTAAAGATTATGAGGGAATGCCACTCTGGACCTTCTGGCGGACATCATGGGATTAACACCACCACCCGAAAGATTTTCGATGCAGGATTCTATTGGCCCACAATCTTCCATGATGTAAAAGAAATGGTGCAGGCATGCGATGCGTGCCAACGGGCAGGGAACATATCGCGTAGGGATGAAGCACCTCAAAACTTTATACAAGTCTGTGAGGTCTTCGATGTTTGGGGAATTGACTTTATGGGACCATTTCCATCCTCAGGAGGGAATGAATACATTTTAGTTGCCATTGATTATGTTTCAAAATGGGTTGAGGCACAAGCCCTTAGGACCAATGATGCCAGGGTAGTTATTCATTTCTTGAAAAAGCTCTTTGCTAGATTCGGAATTCCCAAAGCCCTCATCAGTGATAGGGGAACCCACTTTTGCAATGCACAAATGGAAAAAGTCATGAAGAGATATGGAGTACCCCATCGATTTTCCACCGCTTATCATCCACAAACCAATGGCCAAGTCGAAAACACGAATAGAGCTATTAAAAGAATACTTGAAAAGACGGTTAGTCAAAACAGGAAAGACTGGTCATTTAAACTAGATGAAGCCTTATGGGCATTCCGAACCGCCTACAAAACACCTATTGGAACAACCCCGTTTCGCATGGTGTATGGTAAGGCGTGTCACGTGCCAGTTGAATTAGAACATAAGGCTTATTGGGCGCTTAAAGCATGCAACTTAGACTATACGATTGCCGGAACCAATCGGTTTCTGCAATTACACGAGCTTGATGAGCTTAGGTTGGATGCCTATGAATCTTCAATTTCATACAAAGAGAGGGCAAAAAGATGGCATGACCAGAGAATTAAGAAACCCAAAGAATTTAAAGAAGGAGATAAAGTCCTATTGTACAATTCTCGGTTAAAGCTTTTCCCAGGAAAGATAAAGTCTAGATGGTACGGGCCATTTACGGTGAGAAGTTCCTCCAAAACTGGAGCCGTTGTGTTATTAGATGATGAAGGTAAGGAGTTTACAGTTAATATACAACGTGTAAAACATTATCAAGAAAATAACAACGAAATGATTGGTGAAGAAGATGTAACGTTTGATGAAGAGGTCACGTAACCCATGGCCTTGAGTCTAGCTACAAGACTCGTAAATAAAGAAAAGCGCTTCTTGGGAGGCAACCCATGCTTTGTGTGATTTTTATTTTGTTTGTTTGTTATTTGCTTCCGTATGCATGCTTCATTTTTATTGTTAGTAGATCATGTTTCAAAATTAAAAAGTGGAAATACTTTATTATGTTGTTTAGCCTAGTCTTAACTCCAACCTAAAAGTATTTTTGCAAAAGATAAGTGTAAGGGGAAACCCCAAATATGTTTTTAAGAAACACATGATCATGATCTTCCACAATATTAAGTGAGCATGTATATTAGTATTTGTTAGAGTCAAATGCTTGTATTGAGTCATAATGAAGTTTTGCAGGGTTTTCCAGGAAGTAGAACCAAGTTTTTCCAGAAATTTTCCGGAAACTTAACACAAGAATTTCTGCAGGTCCATTCTGACGGCGTCAGAGTTTACTCTTGACGGCGTCAGGAGTTAAAATCTGGAAATTTTACCAGTTTTGTTTTTTCTAACGGAGTCTTTAAGTTTTTGTGAATTATTAAGTTTTATAATCTCCAGGAAATCTGCAAACTTCATTTACAAGCATTATATCTTACTTTGCTTTCTAGGATTTTGTAACTTATATAGGATGCCGCCGATTTTACGCGAGGTTGCCTTGTCTACTTTTCTCAGGTTTTACAGGTTATATTGGACAAGAAGATGATTTATATTCTGGAAGGGAAGCTTTGATTGTTCGTTTTCTTGGAAGAAGATTTAACCTGGCCACCTTTAATCCATACCGAGCGAATCAGGGGAGTATTTGATTTCATTCTTTTTACTTCTTTTTACTTTTACATTCTTTACTTGAACATTGGGGACAATGTTCATCTTAAGTGTAAGGGGAGGGTAAATTGATGATACCATACAATACACTTTCGCTTGAGTTTGTTTTGTTTGATAGTAGATGTGTAATAAAACTATGATAAATACTTGTTAGTGTAATTTTAGCGCCAAATTTAAAATTTTTTACAACATTTAGGAGTGAAACTTTAGCCATAGCAAGCGTCTCATGGATAGGAGATTGTATAACTAGCACATGACCGTATATTCAGAAAAATTTTCCACCCAAAAATGTGAGGTTCGCCTTTAGTTTTGATAGGAAAAGCATTTACTATTAGTGCTTATGAGTGTACCGGTAGCATTTAGATTCTAGAACTTGCGTTAGTGATGCATCCCAAGACCGCTAGTGAGACTACATTCGTGTAGTAGGATTTACTACATGATAAGAGGCATTAGGATCACCCTTGTGTTAAACCCGTATCATAATTTCTTGACCACTTAAGTCATATTGTTTGGCTAGTTAAGTCAACTAATTTTCCCACACCCTTAGCGTTGTACTCATTTTTAGTACACGAAACCCCTAGTACACCCCTCCGAGCCTATCTTTTCGTTTCTAACTTTAAGCATTTTACTTAAAGGAAGAATTTGTTACACCCCACTTAAATGTACACCCAAATCGCCTTAGCCTTCCGTGTATGCACTCATCTTTAGTGCATTATTGTTATTTGTTAAACCCTTAGTTAACTTTCTAATTGATTACATGGTTGCTAAGTCAAGTCATATCCTTGTACATATTGTTTTGGGACGATTGGGACTCATGGGTAAGTACTTATTTTATGGAGTAATGGGGAAGAACATCATATATTACCCCCATATGTACGTTAATCTTAAAAGTGCTCCAAGTGTTTTGATTTTCTTAATTCGAGTCATTAGATTAGTTTATGTAAAGTATGTAAAGATTCAAGTGTAAGGGGAATTCCCATTCCCTTTGATGTATTATTTTGGATGGTAGGGCAAGAGTGTATGCAAAAAAAAAAAAAAAAAAAAAAAAAAAAAAAAAAAAAAAAAATCGAAAAAAAAAATAGAAAAAAAAAAAGAAAAGAAAAGAAAAAAAAAATAGAAAAAGAGAAAAAGAGAAAAACATACGGACTACCATCCCGTTTCATTCTATGTTCATTTTTTGTTTTTGTTATTTTTCATTTATTAGCTTAAGTCGAGTCTAGTCTTGGCTTAGCAACGCCATATTGTACATGTAATTAACCAATATTGTTAGCTCGCCACCAGAATAACTTCCTTTATCCAACAAAACCGTGTAATTCATATCCCTATACCTAACGTTACAACCCTTTGAAAGACCTCTTTGATAGTTTATCCTAGGTGCTTACGCCATGTGGTGGAGGTTTGATCCTTTCCCAAGCCTATGGTAATCTATTTTGCTATGACAGGTAGTGAGAGATATCTTCCATTTCCATAATGTTTTATTACTTTATTACACCCGAGAGATGTGAGTATCTAAACACTATTTGTGAGGTGCTAGTGTATGACCTCCGTGCTTGTCTTTGGTCTTTAGTGGAACGATTATTTGTTGTAATTACTTTTATATTAGTGTTAAATGACCTCTAACTTGTCTTTTGATTAGAATAAAAGCATATTTGCTTGAGGACAAGCAAATCTCAAGTGTAAGGGTATTTGATGAGGCGAAAAATGAACCACTTTTAAGGGGTCATTTAAGCCCGAAACTGAATTTATTTGATCAAATATTGCCCTAAATCGTTCCTTTTGTGATTTTAGGTACTTGGAGAGTGAATTCTGGAAAAGAAGCTGTTTTGGACGTTTTTGGAGCATAAAAGTGAAGAAAACGGCTAAGTCTCTATTTTCATTGCTGTGATCAAGTTCCTGACGGCGTCAAGAGTGTCAATCTGACGGCGTCAGATGCATCTTCAAATAATTTTACCGAGAGTTCATGACGGCGTCAAGAAGGATAGGATGACGGCGTCAGCGTGCATGGAATATTTTACCGAAGGTTTGTGACGGCGTCACATGAAGGGCGTCAAGAGTAATTTTTATGACGGCCAAGGGGTGACGGCGTCAAAAGTAGATCTAGCCCGTCCGAGTAACTATTTGGCGGCGATCTGACGGCGTCACAAGTTTGTTCTTGACGCCGTCAGACCTGTTTTCCTATATATACTTTTCTAGTTTTTTAGTTTTAAGGAGAGAGTTTTGGAGAGAAACCCTAGATACGAATTTGGTGTAACTTTATAGGTTTTTCAAGGGTTCCAAACCCTTGATACCTTTCAAGTTTAATTAAGATAAGTATTCTTTTATTCAATCAATATGTCTATGTGTTGGTTGTTTATCTTTTTTTCTTGTCTTGATTCTACTATGCTAGGCTAATCTATCTTTGTGTTTGCTTAGATCTAATGAAACCTAGATGTTGATTATGTGTTGATTACTTGCTTGTAGTTGTTTATGGATGAATGATTTTGTGTTAGGCTTAAGAAAACTGGCAGATCTCCAAATGGTAACATGCTTGAACGTCTTAGGAAACACTGAACCGATATGCACTAGGTCTTTATTGGTAGTATTTAATGCATGAGCCACTGTTTCTGATCCCTATAGTTGTGCTGGGCATGGTGTAGGAGTAGATAAGAGCTCATAGAATTGGGGAGTTACGTGCATCACCCCATGAATGGTATTAAGGAATACAACCCGTCATCCATGCAACTATAACAAGTAATTAACATATAAAAGATATCTAGGGAGTAAGGAAATCTAAGTAAACACATTTTCTCCAATTCTTGCTCACAACTTTAATATTAGTATAATTAGTTTTTATTATTTTATTTTAATTGCATCTTAGTTCTGGGTTAGTTGAATAACAACTAATTCCGCCCAAATCCTTCAAACCCGAGATTTACTTGCTTTCTAAAAAAATATAAAAAAAACACAAAAATAATCATCTCTCACCTCTAGAACTATTAATTAGGTTTTCTAATCCTAGCGACACTATTCCCAAGCTGAACGATCAATCCCCCGGTACCTGCCACTATACTATACTACAACGATCAGGTACACTGCCTGGTGGGGGTTGTAAGCCTCGCGAGATCCCTCGAGAGGTAAAGCAAGGTGCGATTCCCACGCATCAGCGAGTCTCTCAGAAGCCATCTGTGAAATCTTGTCAAACTTCACATTCATCGTCTACATTATCCTTTTTGTTATTCTATTATACACCCTGAATGCCCTCGAGTTTTCTGAGTATCCAATGAATATTCCAATATCACCCTTAGCTTTTAACTTTCCTAGATCTTCTCTATCATTCGTCGGATAACACAAAGCTCCAAATACGTGAAGATAAGAGATATTCGGGTTTCGATTGTTCACAAGCTCATATGGTGTTTTATTGAATCTTGGATGGATTAGGGATCGGTTTTGAGTAAAACAAGCAGTGGCTACCGCATCAGCCCATAAGAATAGTGGTGCACTAGAAAAAATCAGCATTGTGCGAGCAGCTTCCACAAGAGTTCTATTTCTTCTTTCAACTACCCCATTCTGCTGTGGAGTTCTAACAACTGATGTTTGATGTGTGATTCCAACATCTTCAAGGTAAGTTCTTAACTCATGGTTAGTAAATTATGTGCCATTGTCTGTTCTTATAATCCTTACGGGAGCTTGAAGTAGAACTTGAATACGCTTCAGAAAGGTGATGATGATGCCTGGTGCTTCGTCTTTTGATCTCAAAAACTTTACCCAAGTATATCTTGAATTATCATCAACGATAACAAGAATATACTTCTTTCCATTAATGCTTTCAACTCTCATTGGGCCACATAGGTCCATGTGCAACATATGTAACCTTGCTTCCGAACTAGGTACGGTTTTGGGTTTATATGATGCTCTTTTACTTTTTCCTTGTTCGCATGATGGACATAGGTGATCCTTGGTGTATTTGAACTTAGGAAGTCCGGTGACGATGTTGTCTTTGGCTAACTTATTGATGGTGTCGAAATTGAGATGTGATAATCTTCTATGCCACAGCCAGGACTTAGTTTCGGTTGCCCTTGTCATAAGACAAATTGGTGATGTAGAAGCCATTTGGTTGATGTCGATAGCATACAAGTTTGTACCACGATTACCAGTTAAGAGATCATCCCCAACCAAATTTCTAATAAAAACCGTGTTTCTCCTGAATGCAACTTCTAAATCTGCATCACAAAACTGCCCAACTGAAAACAAATTGTGTCCCAACCCTTCGACGTAGTAAACTCGAGTGATTAAAAAATTCCCAAACCGAAGATCTCCATAACCCTGAATAGCTGCTACATGATCATTTCCAAAGCTTACAGTTCCCATGAATTTCCAGATGAAATTGATCAGCAGCATTAAATTTCCGGTCATGTGCTTGGAGCAACCCGAGTCGACGATCCAAAGACATATTTCGATAACCTGCGAAGAACAGAAGAGTTTGTATTTGGAAACCGTTTTGAATTTGGTTCCATTGGGTTAGGAGTAAAATCCATATCACACTCATAGAATGTATCTACTTGTTCGATTTGAACAACTTTCAATTGTCCATCCTCGAGAATGAATTCTCTACCCATTGGTTTCCATACACAATACTTAAGATAGTTCCTAGGCATTCGACTAATAGTGGTAGACCTAAAGCGTGCAACTAATCTTTCTATAGATCTAGATCTAGCACTAGGTCTTTTTGGAACATTCTTCTGTTCAGGCGTAAGATTCACATTCTTAGAAAGTCATTCATCATGAACATCATTAATTAAACATTTCTTGCATATTAAACAAGCAGAGTCAGTACATGCATTAGAAACAGTACTCTCGATATTACATTCAGATGAAACATGTCTCTTATTACAAAGCGATAAATTCCTAGGGTGTTCTTCTACTTCTTCAACTTTATTCTTGTTACTACTCTTAGAGGCAGGCGAGACTCTATTGTTCCTTGTATTGCTCCTAGGCTTTAGTCTGCTGCTCCTAGAGGTGCTTTCTAATCCTGTAGAAGGTAAGGCACATGCGTTAGGAATTATATTGTTGTCCTTTTTAGCATCACTAGACTCTTTAGAATTATCCTTTTTGCCCTCATAAGTCTTAGATGTGGAGGCAGACGCACTAGTGGGACTAATCCTAAAAAGGCCAGGTGCTATCACTTTTGGTGTTTCGACAACCGCTTTTCCTTTATCAACAATCTTATCATTATCACTTTTCTTGGGCAAGGGTGTTGGAGTGACTGGTTTTGTCAAATCCTTTTTCTCATCGACTTTTGGAGCAAACCGTGAAATTGACATTTTTGGTTTTTGAACCGTGTTTGAAACATTTGGTTTCTCCGAAGTCAATGGTTTTGCAAACTTAGTTTCCGCACCCTTCCCTTTTTGACTTTCAAGCTGAGCCCTCAAAAGATCATTTTGCTCTTTCATATTCTTGAAGGCACGCTCATACGACAATTTTTCATACTTGCATTCTTCCTTTTTTCGATCAAGTTGTTTAAAATATGACACATTTTCTTTTTCAAGCTTTATAAGAGCATTTTCATATTTGGAAACAATTTCGGAGGTCTCAGCTCTCAGTCTTTCATCGTCTTGAACCGAATATGTTTGTATGATGATGGACATTATATCAGTAGACAGAACAGCTTCGAAGAGAGAATCATTTAACTTTTCCAAAACATTCATGTTTTCACGAGTTTCATTAGCTTCATTTACCAGGGATTTGTGGTCCTAGAAAAAGTCGGCCATTTCTTTTAAGAAAGCATTTTCAAAATGGATTACCCTCGCACTGATGTTATTCAGTGGGATAGTAATTTCGTTTTCAAACACCTTTTTCTGTTCGATATGAAAACTAGAATGACAGTCGTTAATACTGATAGTTGTTTTAGATTTAACAATATTTTGAGGTTCTTGAATTCTCTTTTTAACGTCATAAAGAATATCTCTAGCCTCACTTGTATTAAAAGTGTTGTTAGAGGACATTTGTTCCATTTTTGAAAGAGATTTGGAAACCACTTTCTTTTTAGAAAAGAATTTCGCAAATGGTCGTTTTATGGAAAACACAGATGGTTCTGTTTGTGGAACAAAAGTAATTCCCGAAAGTTTGTTCAATTTGTTGTAATCAATGGGTTTCAAATCCTTTTGTTTCATTTTATTTATGCTCTCTTCGACAAGTTCCATCATTTGCACAGAATCCCTAATGACGGGAGGATCATGTTTGGTGTAAATCACATTACCATTATACAAAACATTCTGTCTTGCTAAGCTTTCTTGAGATTACAAGGAGTTGTGTTACCAAGAGCCATTCTATGTTTCGTATGGTAAATCGGATTAGTTTGATTTGAAATCATTTTCATTGTTTGACTTGACTGACCCGACTTAACCACTAATTCTTCTAAATGTGCAATCATGTGTTCTGACTCTACGATTTCTTCCAAAAGTTTATCTTCTTTCTTTGCAAATTCCTTTTTCAACTCATCCCTTTCTTTTTCAAGATTGGAATAAGCTGATTTTTGTTTAGAAAGTTGGTTTTGCAAATCAGAAATTTCCGCGTTTAAAGATTTTTTCTTCTTGAAGGAATTAACATCAAGTGTATCAAACTTGATTAGCAAAATTTTTTCCCTTGAAACGGAATTTTGATAACCAGTTTCTAATTCAGACAATCTTTTGTTATGAAACTCAAAAGCTTTAACATTTTCCTTGTAACTCTCAAGCTCAGCGGTCAATTTAACATTCTCGGCCTTAACATCGTGATTGACCTTTTTCACATTTTCAATTTCAATATGACAATTATTCAATAATGATTCAAACAAAGCACGTGTTTCCTCATCATTCTCAGCATGCTGTGAAACGAAGCCTCCATTATGATTCACATCTGGAGTTGCTGAAGGAGTATTGCTACTACTTGGCGTGTCCATATATTTATCATAATTGGGTGCTAGCTTCTCAGAATGCTGTTCCTCATGAGGAGACATATCAAATATATCATTATTGTGACATGTGTTGAAATTTGATACCTCAGATGGTGTATTGGTGTCATAAACAAGAAGTGTGTCAGAATCCGTGTCATACTTAGCTTCCTGAAGATTCGCCATGAATATGCAGTTCGCATCGATATCCTCTCTGTCTTCCATGTCATCCATAAGAGCCATAAAATCATTCTCCTCTGCGTTCAACTGAAACCCTGCCTCATTCTTTTGTACCAACAACAATGCTTTCTGCAAGTACGCTGGGTCTCTATTGTTCGGCTTAGTAGGAAAGTTCCTTGCCATATGACCTACACCCTGACAGTTGAAACACTTTAACGGATTACCCTGATTCACATTTCCCAGATTCCCAACAACTGGAGCTGCAACATTCCTATTCTGATTACCCATTGCCTGATTACCAACATTCTGACCCCTCTAATTTCCAGCAAACTGACCCAACTGATTCCCTGCATACTGACGCAACTGATTCTGCATATTTTGATTACCCATGTTAAATCCAGTAGCATATCCTTGCTGATTCCTATAAACTCCAACCATTTGGCCTCCGTTGCCCATATTGAAGCTCGGCTGAGCGATCTGCCTGTTGCGAGTGTTCGATGAAATCCTTTGGTTGTTGTTTGTTGGTGTAGAATAGCGTCCTTGGAATGCCTTTGACAGAAAAGCAAACGCTTGGGTCAATGCTGCAGTAGCTTCATCATTTTCAGTGAATTCTGGTTCTTGGAATTGTGGATATTGCTGTTGTGGAATAACATGTTGTTGTTGGTGTGGGTAGAACTGTTGTTGGTAGACCGGTGTTGGTTGTTGAATGCATGATGGTTGTATGTAGTTATGAGTGGAAGATGATGATGGTTGTTGTGTGTTCATTGGTAACGGTGTTGGTGTAGTAGCAATTAATGCTAGAGGATCATGATTCTTTGCAAATCTTTCATTCCTTACTTCATTAGCCTCAGCTTGGTTTTGCTTCAGAAAATCATAAAGTTGATCATAATTCACCTTATGTAAATCCTTTGTTTGATTGACAATTGTAACATAACGACCCCATTCTTCTGGAAGGTTATTGATGAATTTGATGTTTGTTGCAATTGTTCGTGGTGTCAGCTTGTTTCTGATAAACTCATTCATTAAAGTGCAAAACCTTGTGTAGTAGGATTCAATCTATTCACCTTTAGTGGATGTAAAGTTCTCCCATTCAGTTAGAAGTTTGTTCTCAACGTCTTGTTGCCCAATCTCTGTTCCATGACATATCCTTCTAACTCGTTCCCACATATCAAAAGTAGTTACACAGCTGTCGACCGCAGCAAAGATCTCGCGTGGTAATCCAAGTTGGATTAAATGCATTGCCATATCATCAGCGGTGATCTGCTTCTTGTCTTCATCCGTGTAGTCTGCTTTTGTTTGTTCACACACGAATGGTATAGTAGGAGGTGTTGTATTTGGATTACCTTCAACTTGAACTTGTCTTAAATGGACCATTTGTAATGGAGTTGATCATTAATTTACCATCATGCTTTGTTTTGATGTAACGAATCATGCGGCTTGTCCATGGAAGATATCCACC
Organism: Artemisia argyi; assembly: GCA_030686995.1. Classification (NCBI taxonomy): domain Eukaryota; kingdom Viridiplantae; phylum Streptophyta; class Magnoliopsida; order Asterales; family Asteraceae; genus Artemisia; species Artemisia argyi. Next base: position 146,851,420 of record CM060686.1, read on the forward strand.
TTTTTCAAGCATTGGGGGTCGGTTTTCCGCACCGGCTGCATGAATGTCTTGCTGAGTTGCCATTGATGAAGTGTAGATGGATAAAGTTGATTCTTGGATCGTTCCAACGCAATAGGTGTTGTGTTTAGAGTAAGTTGATGCAAGTTTTTATGGTGAAAAAGTTGACCTAAAACCTTAAAACCTCAATAACTTCTTCTCGGAGCGTTTTTAGGCCTCGAAACTTCGCCTTGATTCAGCGTGTCGTTCTCCTCGGTCTCACGGTCGTTTTGACAGCTGATTCGTCGAAAACGGAGTTACGGTTCAAAAGTTATGGCCGTTTGAAGTTTGATCGTCAAAAACCTCACAATTGTCAAAATTCTCAAAACTTTTCAAAATTCTCGAAACTTTTGTGTGTTCGCGAAACTTTTATGTGTTTTTGAAACTTTGAGGATTCTCGAAAATTTTGAGTGATCTCGAAAGTTTTGAGTGATCTCGAAAATTTCACAGTGTTCTCGAAACTTTTGAGTGATCTTGAAAATTTCACAGTGTTCTCGAAACTTTTGAGTGATCTCAAAAAATTTCACAGTGTTCTCGAAACTTTTGAGTGATCTCGAAAAATTTACTGTGTTCTTGAAAATGAGACCAAACTTTCTAAATTATACAATTTAGAGAGTAGACCACGAGTCGAAGTGTTTTCTCACTTATACAAGCAAGGGAAACACCGAGTAAGCAATGGTAGCACTTCTGGAGCAACGAGGTGTGATCTCGAAAGTTTAGGGTCTTGTGTTCTCAAAAATTACAGTGATTTCGAAAACAAGTACAAATGTGATTTCGAAAGTTTTGCAGATTTTTGATTTTGCATAAAGCACACCCAAATGAAGTTTGTATTCCAAGATTCTTGTACTTCTAGGCTTAAAAACACCAAAACTTGAAGAAAGTTGCAAACTTGATGATTTTTATGAAAGTTTTTTGTGTTCTAGAAAACAAGTACAAAAGTAAATTCGAATTTTTAAAGCTTGAATCTTTCAAAAAGATTGAAACTTTCTTGTTAGAAAAGGTTTATAACACTAGTTTGTAATGAAAAAAGTGTTAAAAGCCATGAAAAACAAGAAAAGTAAGATTTTTTTTTTATAAAAAACGTGTAGATAACTTAAAAAACGAACCAAACAAACTCCCAACACTCCTAAATCATTTTTAGGCGATTGATACCACTTGTATGACCTTAGATATCACAACTTTATCACAAATATAGAAGCAAAGATGAAGTAGAGATGGATAGATGGTGACTTGTATGTGGCGTATATATGTATAGAAAGAGATATGAAGATGAGAGCTTTTATTAAAGGAAAACACACACACTACACACCCAAGCACACACCTCAAATGAGCTTTTTATATAGTTCTTAACATGATGCCCTAAAAGGCTTTCCATGGGCTTCGTCTTGGGCTTGGTTTCCTTTTTCATATAAAGGCTTACATTACATAACACATGACATATTAGCTTACCAAGACCAAGGGTCATTGACTATTCTAATAACAAAAACTACGACACATTACAACGTTACAATAAATGAGAATGTCCATCACTTTCTAATATAATTTTTAATGCTAACAATAGTTCTTGGTGTTTTTTCTCTCCTTCTTTTCTTTTTCAAATAATCGATCCATCTAAACCTTTTATAAAGGGATTCGATTTTAGTGAAGCTCAAAATAGTTTTGTGTTTAAATTACTTGCATAATCTTTTACTTGAATTAGTACGTGTGTACAAGAACGTGATACAATCACACTATTGATTGTATCTTGGATTGAATAACAAAAGGGTAAGGGGTTATTCTTACAATCCACATAAACCCTAATTAGGGTTCTTGAGTTGAAGATTGCATTTGATTCTTGTTCGGGCTAGAATCACAAAGGTATGTTTACTTTTATATTTGATTAATTAATTACATATTGTATGATCTTGTAATTGCTTCCGCTATCCTCACTTGATGTGTTTGGTTTATTTATATGATTGTCATGATATTATAATTCCAACAATTTTTACTTTCAAAAAGATCATGAATATCATGGCATACCAAAGCGCAGAACTCGGCTGTAAACATGTCTGTCGTATGCTGATTCATCAAGTCAACCGACAAGTCAGAATAACGTAAATCACAGACTACTAATCAACTGTTTAATATGACACATGAGTCTCGTAAATCAAAACTATTGAAGAATTAAACTCACAGTATTCGGAAATGCATTGCTACTGTAAAACTCATATTTTCATAACATGTTAAAATTACCAAAATGCCCTAAAATTTGAAATTTTGAAGAATTGTGTACGTTTACCAAACAAGCCCTAAATAAAAAACAATTATCGTACGATCACAAACAATTGTAAATTAATAATCTAGGCTATGTAATATTTTGTGTGATCATTATAATAAAATTAAAAGTTAGAAAATAATTATTTAACCTAAATAATTATGGACGAATATATATACTTTTATAATTATGTAATTAATATTTCAATCATAAATTATAAATTAAAGAGAGATAAAAATTGGCTAATTAAGGAAACAATTACAAAATCAGAAAATTACTCCCCCAAATCAATTAGGGCCGTGATTACCTCCCCCCCTCTCATCTATATACACGGTTTGTAATTAGTTTCCCCATTTAACATAAAATAAAACCCTAAAAACACAAAGAAATCCACATTTAAGCCATACGAATTTTCCAAGGTGTATTATCATTTTTCCTGGACTTGGTACGTAGCAAGGAAGGTTATAAAAATAATGGTGGTGATTGTGGAAGCTTGGTGTGATCGTTGGATATTTAATTGTGTCATATAAACCATGTCGTGTAAGTAAAAATCTTTCTACTTGTTCTATATGTTCCATATCACCAAGGATAATTTTATATCACTCCAAATACATCATGTTGATACAAAAGTTGGGCGTTCCTTGTTTGGGGTTCCTGTTCTCGTACCAATAAGATCTTAATGCTTGAGACCTGCGCACTAAGAAAGCAAACAAACACCGTTAGGCTTATCGTGGGATTGTCTCCCACGATTATTCTCCAGCGTGAGAGTAAGTAATCGGTTTTAGGGCTGTGTTGAAGAGTTAGGGTTTTTAGATCGTACCTTAATGAGAATTCTGATATTCTTTATATAGGCACGAAATCCTTGTAGATTTCGTGTTCCTCACTCTTCGGTGTATCACGCCTATCCGGTGTATGGATCTTTATCCCATAAATAAGAGATCCTTATCTAGACCATAAATAATGTATTTGGGTTTGGGCTCACATTAACATGGTAGCCCAAATCATTGTTATGATAGCCCACTCGTGGTGGGCTTGGGCGTTAGTAATGTTCATTAATCGGATTTGTGACCCGAGTATGGACTATACGTTATCATGTCCCCCCAGTCTAGTATGCGCGGGGTGAAGTCGCGTATGCTAGACAAATAACTACAGCGGTAAGCGTGGCGGGGAAGATTCTAGTATTTTCCCGCCAAAAAGAATATACGGTGTATCTAGTCTTAAAAAGTCCTACGTATCCCTTGAAAGACGTGAAAAAGTGCTGTACCTGTTAGTATTCTAGCCACACGATGAAGGTAGTGGGATCCACGTGGCATCCATCCAAGGCGAGGGGTAACCCTATATAAAGGGGTTCCCCATTTTCTCTGTGATTATCACAGTAAAAGCACCATTTCTCCACTTTTAGAGTTATCAAAAAATCAATCAAGAAAAACTAGTGTCTGTTAAGGTAATAGCGCGTGCGCTCCTTAGTCAAATCATAGTTAAAAGATGGTTCGCCAGTTGATTGATTTTGTGTATGAGATTGACGAGGATGAACTCTGTCAGTTCACCTCTGACTATTTTATTCCCCTCGCGTTGCACCAGGAAGTACCGGAGGCAGACGCGTGTATTGCAGACTTCCCTGAGGGGAAGATAGGGGTATATACGCGTTTTTTCGAGTTCGCGAATCAGCGCGTGCCTATATCCCTATTTTTGAGCGACGTGCTCAATTATTATCGTCTGCACATATCTCAACTGCACTGTATAGGTGCAGCGAAAATAACCAATTTTGAAGTAAACTGCCGTTTACTTGCCATAAACCCCACCATCAATCTATTCCGCGCGTTTTACCACACAACGTGGTCAAACGGGTGGGTGTCTTTCTCGAAGCGTTCAGGGTGCTACCAATGTTATACTGAGAAGGTAGATGCCCTTAGGAATTGGAGGGAGAGATTTTTCTGGGTCGATGATACGGTGTTCCCCTGGCTCTTTGAGTTCTATACGCAAGGGACGCTGCCGAAGGATGAGCGCCCATACCCCGAGATGTACAATGTGGGTGATGCAGAGACCATCAATACTAACCGCATCCCCATCAACTCCTACCCCGAGGAGTTTTTGGTGCATATGGGGATTAGTCGGAATTATTTCTAAGGCGCAGACGAGGTGCCAACGTTTCTGGATGAGAGCGGTCGGGGTGGGTGCTTGTCCTTCTTTTCCTTCGCATCTATAGTGTAAGCATCCTTTTATATTGTAATTTGAATGACTCAATTGTTCTTTGTTGTCTGTTTATGTGTTGCGCAGATATGGATTTGTTTAGCGTGGTGAGGTTGACTAAGCCCACACAAGTGACTTTGGGTGTGCGCCCGTTGGGAGAAGGTGAGATACCCATCCTGGAGGCCACAGCCGGGCGTACTTATGTGCAAGAGGAACCAGCTGACGTGTGATGAGGCGAAAAATGAACCATTTTTAGGGGGTCATTTAAGCCCGAAGTCGAGATTATTTGATCAAATATTGCCCTAAATCGTTCCTTTTGTCATTTTAGGTACTTTTGGAGAGAAATCTAGAAAAGGAAGCATTTTGGACGTTTTTGGAGCATAAAAGTGAAGAAAACGACAAAGTCTCAATTTTCCTTGCTGGGAACAGTACCTGACGGCGTCAAGAGTCTCCAAGTGACGGCGTCAAGAGTAACAAAAGAGGTGGAAGTGGAAGATACACGTGACGGTCCAGAGTGTTTTGTGCATTGGAGATGACGGCGTCACCTAGGCCGTCATGGTCCATTTGATAGTGACGGCCCAGAAGAAATTCCTACATGACGGCGTCAAAATCAGATCTAGGCAATACGATTTTATTATAGGCGGCGAGTTGATGGCGTCACAAATTCCTTCTTGACGCCGTCACCCTGTAAAATCTATATATAGTTTTCCAAATTTCATTCATTAGTGTGCAACTTTGAGGGAAAAAACCCTAGGTCGAATTTTCCAGCTTTTTCAAGGGTTTCAACACTTTGAAACTTTCATGTTCAATTTGAGATAAGTACTCTTTCAATTCAATCAATATGTCTATGTGTTGCTTGAATATATCTTACGCTTGTCTTCAATTTAACATGCTCGACTAGATTACTTTTGTGTTTCCTTAGATGTAGTGAAACCTAGATGTTAATTATGGGTTGATTGATTGTTTATAGTTGTTACGGATGATTGTATTCGATGTTAGGCTTAAGAAAACTGGCAGACTTCCATTGGTAACTTGCTTGAACATCTTAAGAAACATGATCGGAGGTGTACTACAATATTAGGTTGTATTTAATGCGTAGGAGAATTCTAATGATCCCATGTTAGGAGCTTCTAACGGCTTGACATAGGAGTGAAGTAGGATCCTATAGAGTTAGGAAATATTGTACACGGCCCTACGACTAGTATTAAGGAATATGACCCGTCATCCATGCAATTGTAACAAACTATCAACCTGTAAAAGATATCTAGGGAGTAATGAAACCTAAGTAAACACAACTTTCCCCATCATTGTTTACACCACTAGTTTAATTAGTTTCATTTTCATTTCTGTTATTTAATTTTGATTACATTTGTAGTTAATTGGGTTAGTTGGCTAGCAACTAATTCCGCCCACTCTTCCAAAAAACCGAGATTTTACTTGCTTTTAATAAAATATAAAAATACAAAAAGAATCATCCCTCACCTCTAGACTTAGTTTAGGAGACTTTCTAATCCTAGCGACAATATTCCTGAGTTGAACGATCAATCCCCCAGTACTTGTCACTATAATATACTACAACGATCAGGTACACTGCCTGGTGGGGGTTGTAAGCTTCTCGAGATCCCTCGAGAGGTAAAGCCTGGTGCGATTCCCACGTATCAACGTGGAACAACCCCTACTGAACGCGACTCATGTGCAAACTGTTCCTGCGCAGGAAGTGCCAACTCCTGAGCCTGCGCGCACTGAGCCTTCTGAAGGTGGGGGGATCCTCAAGGTTGATACTGACTCTGAGGTGGCAAGTCAGGTCGTGAAGCGCAAGGCTTCTAGTGATGGTGGCGAAGGAACCTCCAAGCATAGGCGCCACGTTATTACTGTGGATGAGTCCACAAATGAGGAGGCATCGCTATCTGTGGCTGCGCGTGACACTGATGAGACCTCCTCTCCCATGTAAGTCATGGTTTTGTTTTCTTTTTTCTTTCTCTTTATTTTCTATATAATGTCTTGACTCCTTGCTTTTTGCATGTAGTGACAAAGCTGCAGGGGGTGATGCAGCGCATATGGAGCAGGTGCCACCACAGGTGACTCATTCTCAGGTGGAGGAGCCGTTGAAGGCGAGTGAGGAGATGTCTGCGCAGGAGCTGATGGAGGAGTTGAGCGTGGCTGCTGAGCGTCAGGCCAAGTTGGTTGCTCATCTCAAGGCTCGATATGCTGGTGAAGGTAGCAGCCACGCGCAGAAGGATGAGGAAATTGCGCTATTAAAGGCGCAATTGGCTGATGCACAGGCGGAGGTAGAGTCAACAACTGCGTACTCTAGGAGGCTTGCGGATGAAAGGTTGTCCTTGCTGGCTAAGGTGAAGCGTGAGCGTACTGTTTTTGAGCAGTACAAATCCAACTGCGTATGGGGACTGAAGTATCTGCAAGAGAACAAAAGCAAGCACTTCGCCCAGCTGGATGAGTTCCGCAAGGTCGTAGAGACTGCCTTGGAGACGCAGGAGGGTAAGCTGCGCAAGCTGAGCATTGAGTATGATGAGGAGTTGTACCCTCATCTAGTGTCTGCTGTTGCTAAGCGCAGGTATTATTTCCTTTTGATTTCTTGCTTAGCTTTTCGCTATGAATACCTCCGAAAATATTGTCTTATAATGCGTGTGTTAGTATGTTCGTAGGTGGCTGATCAGCCATGGTCTTCGTTTGGCTGCTATGGGCACGTTGGAGTCCCAGAGGTCCTTGAGGCTTTTGGGGATGTCATGAAGTGTGCTTTGGCGCATGGCAAGGCTGAAGCCATAGAAGAGCTGCACAAGGGGACGATGTTGACTGTATCCCCCGCAGAGGTGCCATGGTATGCTAGAGATGGCTATGCAGAGTTGGTTGCGGCCATGGGGAAGATGAAGATCTTCAAGTTCCCCCACATTGCCCAGCTAGAGCATGACCAGGATTACCCCATCAATGTCATTATACAGGGGTTAACTCTGGCGAGGCATATAGCGGAGGATGCCGAGGCGTAACCTAACTTCTTTTTGAAGCCAAATGAATCCCAGCTACATGTTCCTATTTTTGCGCGCCCACGTGATGTGGTAAACCCTTTTGCCTTGGAGAAGGAAGTATCATTGAAGAAGTATGTTAATATAAATATCGCCTAAAAACGTTATTTATATTTTACGATCTTTGCTAAGTTTTGTTAATGACAAAGTATGAACTTTAGCTAAGAGTAAATCATCACTTTAAGTGTTTAAGTCTTGTTTAACTAAGGTTTACATTTCCTTTTAAACTAAACATTGTTTTTATTTCTTAAATTAGAAAGTGTCTTGGCACATCACATTTATTTCTTAAAATAGTAATGTCACATCACATTTAGGGCAAGCTTTGTCATTATACATTTATGGTAAGAAATGTGTTTGACTTAGTATGTGGTTGCTTGCAAGTTTGGTGTTTGACTAGATATAATGAGATGTGACCTTGTTTGGTTTGGAAGAGTTATTGCAAAAACCAACTGCAGCCCTGGCGGCACCCTGGGGGTACACGGGCGGAACCCATCTGAGGGTTCCGCCGGATCCGCCAGACCTGCAGAATGGTTTGCTATAAATACCAAACCATTTGTTAGTTTTGTGCAAACCCTTTTAGGACATATTTTCATATACTCTCTCAAACTAACTCAGTAACGTTTGACTTGTGTGATTCTCTTATGTAACAAGGGACTTCACAAGATTATTAAAGAAGTTACAAGCTTCAACTCTAAAGTTGCAAGTCTTGGTAGCTTGGTCATGTATAAGCTTTGATAGTTTATACTTCAATTGTGTCATGTATGTAGAAGTGATTGGTTAGTATTTTAGGTCTCAAAATACATTGTGTGTTGGGAGTTGCTGTACCCTAGTAAAAGAACTAACGGGAGTGGTTGTGCCCTTGTAAAAGAACTCGACATTTATCTTTGTGTCGGTAAAAGAGTAAGCGACGATGGGAGTGGTTGTACCCGTGTAAAAGAACTCGACATCTAGCTTAGTGTCGGTAAAAGTATAAGCGACGTTGTAAAGGTTTTCTCCGCCGGTGAAAGGAGCTTGTTGATTAGTGCTTATAACTCTCGAGTTGGAAACTCGGGGCGTGGATGTAGGGCAAGGAAAAAGAGTCCTTGTAGCCGAACCACGATAAACAATCGTGTTGTGGTTTGATCGTTTCTTTCTCTATCTTTGCCTATTACATGTTTGTGTTTAGTTATACTTGTCAACCACATATATAGCTTTTCAAAGAATTAAAACAAGTAATGTTGTATGTATGTCTTTAAACAAATGAAAAGCTTTTCAAAGAACTAAACAAGCAAAGTTAGGATCATCACAAGTAAAGCTTTTCAAAGTATGAAACAAGTAAAGTTAGAATTGTTATTCACATGAAAAGCTTTTCAAGAATCAAACATATAAAGTTAAGTTATTATCTTTAAATAAAAGTAAAGCTTTTCAAAGATAATCAAATTAAAAAGCGGTAAACTATTCAACCCCCCTTCTAGTTTTCCACAATTGGCATCAGGAGCTACGTTACTCAAGTTCCATAAAATAGATTGTATTTTAAAACTTGGATCGATCCATGGATTTTGAAAATCTCAAAGAAGGGCAACCTATTCAAAACCCACCGCTATTTGAAAAAGAAAGCTTCCTTGAATGGAAAAGTAAATTTGAAAACTAAGATGATCAATTTGATCCCACATATGAGTTAGAAGTCTTAGAAAAATTAATAGATAAACATTTAGTTGAGATAAATACATGTGCTACTAGTTTAAATGTTTTAAATGAAGGTGTAAGCGAAGATGACTACTCATGTCGAGCTCTTAGTGGACTTGCTTACGATTCATGGAATTACAAGGATAAAGATGAAGCCAACCATCCGGTTTGTGATTCTTAACTAGATAAAACATCAAGCAAGGTACATTTTGAAACCAAACACTTTTGCTTTGACACATTTATCCTAGAGTTTTCTAAGATAGAAAATGAGTCTAAACTTTCATGCAACATGGACCTAAAAACTATCTTTAACAATGAATCTTCAAAATCTTGTGTAAATACTTTTGAAAATGAAATCATGTTAGAAGATTAGATGTCTAGACTTGAGAGTCATGTTGAAATTGATTTAGAATGTAAAGTATGTCTAGATTACAAACATGAAATTCAAAGACAAAATGAAAAAGGAATAATGCTTGCTAAATTTGAAGAAAGTTCAAAAGTTCTTGAAAGATGTTTGAAGAGTCAAAAGTCATTTAGAGATAGAACCGGATTAGGATTTAAATCTAATGAACCATCAACAAGTAAAACAAAACAAGTTGTGTTTGTGAAACCTAGGATAGAATTGTAAAAGTAATTCTATATCTAGTAGGAGCTCATAATGAAAGGATTAAGATATCATGTTCATTATTTTTATGTGTTTATCTAACTTCCTTGGATTCATAAGTATTTGAGTTTAGCTCCTCTACATATCAAGATTATTTGGTTTATGTTTATCTTCTTGATGGCTAATCTATGGAGCTTAAAAGGTACACGTCTCTTCAACTTACCTTTCAATGGTTCATGTTGATTAGTAGTAAAATTTGTCATGAGTGTGAGTAGTAGTCTTTACTATAAGGTGTTTATGTTGTGTATGTAAGAATAAGAATTAGATTGTTCATAATTAAAGGATTTAGACACTATTTCTAGTAGGAGATATAAGGTGCTTTACCTCATTAAACTTTCGGGAAAAGACACGAGTAACTCTTGAGTGAGTCTCACTTAATTCTTGTCTACAAATGAGTTGACTAAGAGTCTCCTAAGTGATAAGACAACCAACACTTTTGTGATGCTTGCAAATCCAGCAAAACCACAACATTTTATAGATACTTGCGGTAAAACATCTTTTGACATTATACATCACATTTTCAATTGTGTCTTAAGTTCAACCAATATTTCGTTAAAAACTTCATGTATGACACACAAAGAAAAAATAAATCATTTGAATCTCATTTGGAGGTTTGAGGGAAAATGATTTATAAAAATCTAGGATGTGAACATCAAATTCGACACATAGTCTTATGATGGTGCATCTCTTAGACATTCACACTCATAGTACCTTAAGTAATTAAACCCAAAGAGTCGAGGAGTCATTGAGTTTAACATTCAATGAAAGACCACCTCCTTCTAGGATATCATCTTTGGTAGATGATGACTTAGTCGAAAGCCCAACATTGATAAGACAAGTAAGTCAAGATCAATAACAAGGAAGATGAACTATTAAAAATTGAAAAAAACAACATCTTTTCGTCTTGTGTCAAAACATTGAGTCAAGTAATATTAACAAGGTCATAAAAACTTGAATCATAAGTCATAATGGTAATTAAAAAAAATTGATAAAAAGTAGTTCTGGATATTTGAGTAAAGTAATTACTAAAGCAAAATAGACCTTCAAAATAGAAAAGAATATCAATCTTTGAAAGACTTTTTATTAACCTAAGCAAGCTCCAAAAATAAGGGTTAATCACTCAAAGACATTCCTAGTTATTCACTTGTTCACAATGATTAAGTCCTTTATGACTTATCAAGAATGAGATTAGTAAATCCGTAGGTAAAACTAAACATAGAGAAATGTATGGAAGTATACTTGTTCTCACAACAAATTAATCCAACATTATGTTTAGTGCTAGTCTATGTGCTCGTTTTTAGAAAAGATCCTAAAACAACTATTTCGAAAGAGCTTGTTTGGATTCATCACAAGGCACTACACTACTAGGATTATGGTATCCCAAAAGAACGGGAATAGAAACCATAGTGTATGCCAAATGGAATTGCATCGGTAATAAGTTGATGAGAAAAACACAAGTGGTACTTCCACTCTTATACTTACTTATCCAATGATTCTCTAAAATGCTGAAGGATCTCATATTAGTATCGGATGGAGAAGCACATCAACAAGCTCCGCTTGAGCAAGCAAATTCGTGTCAACAATGGTACTCATTCTATCAACAATGTTATCCCTTCAATAAAGGATGCATCGACTTCGGCGACTACTCAATCCATTATGTTCTTAATAGACATATTGTGATCCATCATCATCGCCTTGGTAAGATTGTTCATTGAGGAACGTCTTAACTAAGAAAGTCCTCTACGTTAACTACTCTATCAACGTTTTCACAAAACCTCTTGAATGTGAAGCATTCATCATTCCTAGGCTTAGTCAAAGACTCATAAGACCAAAAACCATAGTTTTGAACATTAGGATAAAACCACAAAAATCAAGACAATCCCTTTTGAATTTTTCCTGCAGCTCCCACGGCACCCTCAGACAATACGGGCGGAACCCTATTTTTGGTTCCGCCTGGTCCGCTAAAGCCACAGAATGTTTTATTTTTAATTTCAAAACCAAACACCCTCTTAACTTAATCATTCACTTTCAAACAGCCATCACCCTCTCAAAAACACATAACAATACAAAATTTAGGGCTTTCCATCCAATCTCTTCAAATCCAACTAACTTTGTAAGTGTTCTAATCACAATTGCATTTTTGATTCAAGTATCACATTCTCATTTACATTCATTAACTAGAATCTTAGGGTTTATGCATAAAACTTCTTGATTCATGAAAAACTTGGTGGCTAACCAATCATGTCTTCCATTAGTTAAGAATTGTATACTTTTTGTTGTTACTTTGATTTACCAAACACACCAAGTGCATTGTCTTTCAAAAATTGCAATCCAAGACTAGAATATGATTCATCACCACATTGTTAAAACAAATGAAAAACATTATTGAAACATCACTTGCATATTATCTCTTGAATGCTAAAGGGAATACATAACTAATATGTATTTTCGGGTACATTCAATCGAAGACATATTCAATTAGGAGAGTTTTTGGTTATCTTTTGTTTCTATAACAAAACTTAGCAAACAAAACAATTTGAGCTTCAAAATGAGTCAAGATAACCAAGTCTCCACATTGTTTGCATATAGGAACACATTAGAACATCCACATTCATTAAAAAGTCATTATCATATTATTTTGTGTTTTCTAGGAAGCAACATGCCTAATGCAAATCAATCCGATCACAAGGAAACCCTTAAGTACTTGCCCAAACACCATAGGACCAAAGGTTTCTACAAAGTTCAAGTAGAAACCTTTAAGGCATTAGAAAAACGCTATGTTCACGAAGGTAGAACAATTGATCCAACCTTTCTAGAAGGAACATCTATTCGCCAAAACTTTGCCGCAATCAATTTTGATTGTCTCCTTGATATTGATGAACCAATTTGTCCTAGGTTTGTCTTAGAATTCTATGCAACCGTAAACCTCTCCACAAATGATGTTGGTAAAATATCATTAAACTTCACAACAAATCAAACACCAAATTTCATAGATTTGAAAGACTTAGCTATCATCTTTGGTGTCCCAAATGAGGGTACTTGTCTCTACACGGATAAGTGGCCTATTTCAAGCCTTGACTCAATTGAGCGTTTTCATCCATACGACAATCGTCTAGCTAGTAAGGAAACAATTAAGGAACATCTCTTTGTTAGAACCTCTACCACTAGGAAGAATCGTTCGAGGAATATTGTGGATAAGGATCCTTTTGGTATGGAGGTCAATGAGCTTAAACCACAATTTAAGAAGTGGGAAGAAATTCTTAGAGCTAATGTCATAAGTACCATAGGAAATAGGGATCATGTCAACACATGCCTTTGCTACATGCTATATAACATTTCCACCGGTCAACCATTCAACTTAGCCTACTACCTAGCCAGACGAATGGCCGACATACCTTTAGTTGGAACAACCGCTCTTCCTTATGGAATGTTTCTTACTCGCCTCTTTAGAGAAATCTCACCTATTCCTCCTAATGACAAGGGAATGTGCCTTGACTACTCTCTTGTCCCTCACATCTTCGTCCCTCTAAGTGATAAACGAGTCTTCAAAGCTAAGGGCAAACACACTCGCTCACCTTCACCTTCATCATCATCATCCGACATGAGCGATGGCGATAATCTTCCTAACTCAAAGTTACCTCCTTTGGATTATCTTCAAGAACTATCCGTCATTAAGAATTCATCCAAAGAATTCAAGCAAACGAAAGGAATCTTCAAGTGCTTTGGAAGGTACCTAAGTAAGCTCAACCAGAAGATTGACCGATTATGAGAAGAGGGATTAAGGAGTGTTTGGATTATGAAAATTTTAGAAATTTGTAGGTGTTAAACTATGTGTTTTATATTGTGTTTCTTGTTCATGCTTTAGTACTTTTGATGGATTATGTTTTGTATGATCCTTTATGCATTATGACAATATTTGTGGTACTTGTCTATTTTATGCTTATGGTAAATTTCACTAAGTATAGTGAAATTCTTGACCTCAAGGTCAAAGTCCTATGATATGTGTGTTTACGCGTCTATTTTTTGCATTGCCTAACCAGAAATGCATTATCTTTTTGATTCTAGGAGTTTTCGAAAATTTTGAAAATCGTCTCGCGGGACAAAAACGCGGACTGCCAATTTTTTCAGCCCTGGCTGATCAGGCGGTACCCAAAATAGGGTTCCGCCTGTGTATTTTCTGGGAAACCCAGATTTGGCCCAACGGACCAGACGGCACCCTAAATTGGGTTCCGCCTGTGTATCCTGAAGGTTCCGCCAGTCACCTGCAGAAAATTTTTGTCATTTTTCTTAAAGTCAAAACTTGTAAAGTGTCAAACCATTATCCTAAGTGAGAGACATCTTTCATTAACACCAACAACCATATTAGAACAAACCTCACTCACTAAAACAATTAGGAAGACACTTCCCGCCAAAATTCAAATTCAAAACGTAACTAACCAAAGGAACCCTTTTAAAGGATCCTTCAAACTTTTGATCCATTTTCAACCACACCACTTCCCATGATCACAAAGCATTGAGTGCTTAGGTTGGTCTTTCACTTCACCCTATTCCATTGGATTGACTTCAAATGATGTGACATGGTCATGAAAATCATCTGAAACCTCAATCTTTGAATGGTAGAACATCAAATCCAAACACCTATTTCAACATCTTTTTTATCCTATAAATTTGAGAGTTTTGCAACAATTCAAATCACACCATCAACATCAAATCTTCTTCTCTCAAACATCAAAACCAAAACCTTTACAATGACTAAATCCAACACCTCATCCGAGTCATCAAAATCATTTGCAAAAACCACTAGGATTAGTGTCAAACCTTGTTGCTTCAACAAAACCACCAAGTCAAGCTCATCATCATCAAGTGATGCTTCACTTAACATCTCTTCACCTATCCAAGATTTTCTTAACCTTACTACCTCAACTACACCCTCAACACCTTGTAATACCAACATGATCACTATTCAAGATTTGCTTAATCTTGCTACTCCACCACCTTCTCCACCACATTGCAACACCAACATAGCCATTAATTCTCCACCAACTAAACCTTTGAATGAGTCAACATCACCCTCTCAACCATCAAAAACTCCATCACCTCCATCACCAACAATTTTACCAATGGAACTTTTCCATACACCACCAACATCACCATTACCATTTTTGGAAACATTAGAAGACCTATCACCTAAATCATCAAGCCCTCCATCCTTGTCACTCTTTGACACCATTGCTCAAATGGAAACACAGCAACAACCTAGTGAGCAATTTGATGATGAACCCCATCAACCATCATTAGTAGAACGGCTGGCTTACCGTCATGCTAGACCATCAATTTTTCCAAATGATCAAGGTCATACACATCAACAATCATTTGTGTTTCACCCAATTTACAAAGACCTTCATGGCAATCCTTCCGGCGAACCAAGCTTCCGCCATTTTGTTCAAAATACACAACAACAACCATCACCACAAGAACCTTCCCAACAATTTGAATCTCTACTTTCTTCGTATAAGAAAATAGAAGCATCCATATGGAAAAAAACCTCCAAACCTCAATAATGAGCTTGACACTCATTTAAACCACCTTCATGCCTTCAAACGTATGGTTGACTCTCATATCAACCATATTAAGGTTTTACAAACAACACTACACTCAACAAATGAAGGAACCAAAAACACCACTCAACCATCCACCTTTGCTCCTTCAAGCTCAAACCATCCACCACCAACAAATCAAACCACTTTTCCACCAAACTTTCCCCGCCATGATTGCGGACATTGCGAGAGAACCGCTCACATTAGTGAAAGGTGTCGAACGGAACTTCGTGAGTTATCCGAAGAAATGAGGTTTATTCTAAACCACATTTTGGATCTTCTACAATCCTTGTCTCACCCACCTCAACCATAGAGTCTCCAAAATGAAACAAAACCGTTTCTTTTGGAAAAAGTTTCCCATTTATACCAACAAACCGAAACCTTGTCATCTCCCCAACCTCTCAAAATAAAGCCCGCTACAACCTTCAACCCACATTTTCATCCTTAAACAACCCCATCCTTGTTGTTGGAAAATGTTTCTCATTAAGGAAAATGATGATTTCCTTGTAGCATTTTATGTTCTTAGATTATTTTTACTTTTTCTTTGTTTTTAAAAGTAGGATGTTGTCGTCTAAATTTCGTGTCTTTGACTCTCTAAGAGTCAACATTTTATACGAAATGAAGTTTATTCTACAACAAGGTTTGCATTGCTTGATGACCATTTAGGTATGATGAGTTAACTATACCTTGCTAGGGTACCATACATAAATCTTGTATGTTAGAAACTAACCTTTTTCTCTTGTAGGTTCATTATCCATGTTTTCCTTCCTTGAAACTCCATTTAGGGGAGTAATATTCAAGGGGGAGCATGACCATTGCATTATTCCGCTTCGCAACTCTTAGTTGTGTTTTAAAACATAGAATGCTTTCATGACTTGTCTTGTGCGGAAACTAACTTTTCTTTTGTAGGTTCAAAATCCATGTCTCCTCTCTTGGCACTCCATTTAGGGGGAGTATCATCCAAGGAGGAGCATGCGCATATTTCCGCTTCGCTACTCTTCTTTTTGTTTCGACAAAAAGGGGGAGAATTTATATTAAACTTGTTCTATTATTTATACTTCCGCTTCGCTAACTCTTGGAAAAAACAAGTTTTAATACTAACTTTATAAGACTTAACACTAAATCTTATGACTTACTTATAAATAAAGTTTATGTTTTGTCATCAACAAAAAGGGGGAGATTGTTAATACAAATATCGCCTAAAAACGTTATTTATATTTTACGATCTTTGCTAAGTTTTGTTAATGACAAAGTATGAACTTTAGCTAAGAGTAAATCATCACTTTAAGTGTTTAAGTCTTGTTTAACTATGGTTTACATTTCCTTTTAAACTAAACATTGTTTTTATTTCTTAAATTAGAAAGTGTCTTGGCACATCACATTTATTTCTTAAAATAGTAATGTCACATCACATTTAGGGCAAGCTTTGTCATTATACATTTATGGTAAGAAATGTGTTTGACTTAGTATGTGGTTGCTTGCAAGTTTGGTGTTTGACTAGATATAATGAGATGTGACCTTGTTTGGTTTGGAAGAGTTATTGCAAAAACCAACTGCAGCCCTGGCGGCAACCTGGGGGTACACGGGCGGAACCCATCTGAGGGTTCCGCCTGATCCGCCAGACCTGCAGAATGGTTTGCTATAAATACCAAACCATTTGTTAGTTTTGTGCAAACCCTTTTAGGACATATTTTCATATACTATCTCAAACTAACTCAGTAACATTTGACTTGTGTGATTCTCTTATGTAGCAAGGGACTTCACAAGATCATTCAAGAAGTTACAAGCTTCAACTCTAAAGTTGCAAGTCTTGGTAGCTTGGTCATGTATAAGCTTTGATAGTTTATACTTCAATTGTGTCATGTATGTAGAAGTGATTGGTTAGTATTTTAGGCCTCAAAATACATTGTGTGTTGGGAGTTGTTGTACCCTAGTACAAGAACTAACGGGAGTGGTTGTGCCCTTGTAAAAGAACTCGACATTTAGCTTTGTGTCGGTAAAAGAGTAAGCGACGATGGGAGTGGTTGTACCCGTGTAAAAGAACTCGACATCTAGCTTAGTGTCGGTAAAAGTATAAGCGACGTTGTAAAGGTTTTCTCCGCCGGTGAAAGGAGCTTGTTGATTAGTGCTTATAACTCTCGAGTTGGAAACTCGGGGCGTGGATGTAGGGCAAGGAAAAAGAGTCCTTGTAGCCGAACCACGATAAACAATCGTGTTGTGGTTTGATCGTTTCTTTCTCTATCTTTGCCTATTACATGTTTGTGTTTAGTTATACTTGTTAACCACATATAAAGCTTTTCAAAGAATTAAAACAAGTAATGTTGTATGTATGTCTTTAAACAAATGAAAAGCTTTTCAAAGAACTAAACAAGCAAAGTTAGGATCATCACAAGTAAAGCTTTTCAAAGTATGAAACAAGTAAAGTTAGAATTGTTATTCACATGAAAAGCTTTTCAAGAATCAAACATATAAAGTTAAGTTATTATCTTTAAATAAAAGTAAATCTTTTCAAAGATAATCAAATTAAAAAGCGGTAAACTATTCAACCCCCCTTCTAGTTTTCCACAAAGTCCTTGGAAGCCCATGCTATAAGGCTTGCGCGAAAGAAGGGCGTGAAAGGGAAGGCAATGTTGTGTGGTGTTGGTGCAGCCCATCTTCCCAGGTCTGATGGGATTCCTGTCCGCGTGCCAACAGTGTCGCAGGAAGATAGCAGCCTGTTGAGGAGGCTTGATGAGGCTGGGCATATAGCGTCTACAGCTAGTAGGTCAGGGCATAGGCGTGCTCGCAGTATGTAGATTGCTATAGGATCATCTTTTTTTTGTTGTATATGTTGGTTTTATAACCTGTATAAAACTCGTGGTTGATGAATAATGATATTAGTTTTTGTACACATGTTTGTGTCATCTTGTACTTAGATTATTTGTCTTTTCGTGAAAGACTTTCCAAGAGTCAAGTTGTGACCAAACGTACTAAAGAAAAATTGTATTAAGTCCATAACTTAATAAATATATGTGAATAAAAAATTCATAAGTATATGGGTTAGCTTGCAGCGTGCTGCATATACCATATCAAGGAACCAAGAGTCTTTGCTCCTAAATTGCTAAACATGCACAGTGTGCGTTGTTGCGTATCCTTCGTGGGATGAGCATTAAATTTACTTCAACGTCTTGAGATTAAGGTGTTTAGCAAGGATACATGATCCAATGTTGATGGGTTTGCAACCCTCTTACTCAACGAGTTATTTATTAGGTTTACTCATCCTGTCTGCCATCGTGGGTCTTAATAAGTGCATGCACGCCATGTAGGTAAAAAATATAAATTAACAATATTGAGACACAAATAAAAATGTGAACAATAAAGTTAAATGTGTTTTGGAGTTAGCTAGAAACCACAACGTTTAATTAATTCTTGCAAGTTGTTGAAAATAAAAGACAATTCCCTAAAAAGAAAATGCAAATACACGGACATTTATTAGGCACTTACTAAAGTGCAGAGGTGTCTGTGTGTGGGCCGTAGCCTTTCCAAAAGATAGCATCTCTTGAGATTACAACTATTCCAAGTGCGCGCTAGCTCATGGCCATCCATATCACGCAGTTTGTATGTGCCTCTGTCTAATGCTTCTGTGACCTCGTAGGGTCCTTCCCATTTTGGTCCAAGCTTTCCCGTATCTTCTGCGTGGCTTGCATCATTGGCACGGTACACAAAGTCTCCTGGCCTGAAAGAAGTGTTTCTGACTTTTGCATCATAGTACTTTTTCATCTTTGACTTAGCCCTTGCCTCACGTATAGCTGCACGTTCGCGCCTTTCTTCCAGCAGATCTAAGTCTATGCGTCGCTCGTCGTCATTAGTTGTAACATTGACTTCCGCCGTACGAATAGTTTGCATCCCAATCTCGGCTGGTATGACAGCTTCTGTCCCATAGATAAGAGAGAATGGTGTATCTCTAGTGCTGACTTTGATTGTCGTGCGGTGCGCCCATAAAACATTCGACAATTCACCCACCCATCTTCCTTTGTGTTTGTCAAGACGCACTTTTATTCCTTCTCCCAAGCTACGGTTCGCGCGCTCAACCAGACCATTGGTTTGTGGGTGTTTAACTGACGCGAAGTGTTGTGTAATATTTAGCTGCGCGCACCAGTCTTTGAACGGGTTATCACAGAATTGTTTTCCTGGGGTAGTATCCCCTTGCTTATGAATTCGATGATAGGTGTCATCCAATTAGGATCCTGTTCTTCTATCACCGTGGATACCTCCATCTCAGAGATGGATTTATTCTTCAGGGTCTCCACCAATACCTGTTTTGATAGGTGTGCGAAGCTCATAGATGCGATTTTGCTTAGTGCATCCGCTTTCCTATTTTCTCCTCTAGGGACCTGTTTAATGGTGAACCTGTCAATGTTCCGGATTAGGGATTTGGTCTTGTCGAGGTATTGGACCATGTTATCCTCTTTAGCCACATAGTCGCCCAACACATGATTGGCGACTAATTAGGAATCGACATTTGCTTCTAGGTTGCGTACACCCATTTGTGTAGCAATGCGTAATCCAGAAAGAAAGGCCTCATATTCCGCCTCATTGTTTGTGGCTGTGAATTCAAAACGCAGTGCATAAGTGAATTCCATTCCATCTGGGCTGGTAAGGATAAGGCCTGCGCCTGACCCATCCATGCACGAAGATCCGTCCGTGAATAGAATCCATGGTTCTTGTAGTTCTTTTTTGCTTTTCGGAGGTGGAGTATCTGTATTTGGTTTCTCGACGATAAAGTCTGCTAATATCTGCCCCTTAATCGCAGTGCGTGGTCTATAAGAGATGTTGTGGTCGCTCAATAACACACTCCACTTCTGTAGCCGCCCCGATGCGTCAGGTTTAGAGATAACTTACTTGATAGGTTGGTCCGTAAACACTGCTATTGGGTATGCTTGGAAGTACCTGCGCAGTCTTTTAGCTGCAAACACTAAAGCTATGACCAGCTTTTCCATAGCAGTGTAGTTGATCTCTGCCTTCTTGAGTGCTTTGCTTACGAAGTATACTGGTTTTTGAACAGAGTTCCTGTCTGTCAATAGCACTGCGCTAACTGCTCCATGTGTTGCAGACAAGTACATGATCAATTCTTCCCCTGGTCGGGGTGCGACAAGTGTGGGAAGCGCTGCTATATGTTGCTTAAGCTGTTGAAAAGCTTCTTCCGCTTCCACAGTCCAACGAAAATCTCCCTTTTTGTACACTTCGTGAGTGTTTTAAAGAGAGGGAGTGATTTATCCGCTGATTTGGACAAGAATCGATTTAGCCCAGCTAATTTTCCATTCAAGGACTGGACCTCTTTTACCGTGCGTGGTGAAGGGAGTTGGATGACAGCCTTTGTTTTTTCTGGGTAGGGCTTAATGCCATCAGGCTCTATCAAATATCCGAGAAACATGCCTTCTGTAGCGCCAAAAGTGCATTTCTTGGGATTTAACTTCATGTTTATCTTTCCCAGTGTTTTGAATGTTTCCTCAATGTCGCGCACCAACTCCTCTTCGGTATGACTCTTTATGACAAGGTCATCAACATAAACTTTGAGGTTGTGACCCACTTGCTTCTCAAACGCGTTGTCCACCAACCGCTGGTATGTTGCTCCCGCGTTCTTTAGGCCAAAGGGCATTTTTGTGTAACAGTAGACCCCTTGCCTTGTGTGGAAGGCTATTTTCTCTTCGTCTTCCTCGGTCATCTGGATTTGGTGGTACCCTTTTTATGCATCCAGGAAGCATTTAAAGGGGTACCCGCACAAAGATTCTACCTTCCAGTCTATTTCCGGTAGCGGGTAACAATCTTGTGGACATGCTTTGTTGAGATCGGTGAAGTCCACGCACATTCTCCAGCTGTCATCGCTCTTTTTTACCATTATTGGGTTAGAAAGCCAGTCATGGTAATAGACCTCCCACATGATGCCTGCGTCTAAAAGCTTGTGTACTTCCTCTAGGATGGCTTTAGCGCGATCTGAAGCCTGGCCACGCTTTTTCTGCCGTATTGGAGGATATCCTCTTCGGATTTTTAGTTTGTGCTCTATGATAGATCGTGGCACCCCAGTCATGTGTTTTGGTTCCCACGCAAAGATATCTAGGTTCCTTTGCAAGAGTGCGCACACAGCCGCTCTGCCTTTGTCAGACAATGATCCTCCAATTGATACCTCTTGATCTGGGTAGTCAGGGTGAATTGCGACCTTTAGGTTTGGTACTTTGGATGCTCGTTGTTCTGGGATACTCTCCGTTTCACTCATCACCGTGTTGCATTCTTTAGGTGACACATCGGTATTGTAGAGGGTTACAATACCTCCGTCTACTGGGAATTTGAGCATCCCATGCGCCATGGATGGTACAACGCGCATGGATGATATTCCAGGTCTTCCAATAATGCCATTGTATGGCGAAGGAGATCTGATTACCATAAAGTTCATCCAGGCTGCCATAGAGTGTTGCTCATCACCAACAACCACGAGTAGTCGTAGTTGCCCCATGGGCCATATCTTCTCTCCTGTGAAGCCAGTCAGCGACGTCGTGGCCGGAATTAACTGACTTCGTATATCAGGTCGCAGCCTCTTGAAACAATATTCATACATAATATATGCGGATGCTCCTCCATCAACATACTGATGCGTGGGAATTGCACCAGGCTTTACCTCTCAAGGGATCTTGAGAAGCTTACAACCCCCACCAGGCAGTGTACCTGATCGTTGTAGTATAGTATAGTGACAAGTACCGGGGGATTGATCGTTCAGCTAGGAATAGTGTCGTTAGGATTGAAATTAATCTAACTAGGTCTAAAGGTGAAGGATGATTCTTTTTATGTTTTTATATTTTATGAAAAGCAAGTAAAAATCTCGGGTATTGGAAGGAGGGGCGGAATTAGTTGCTAATCAACTAACCCAAAAGCTACTAATTAAACTAATGTGCAAGAAAACTAAACTAAGGTTCTACAAGATAAGTGAAGTATGTCTACCTATGATATGTTACTCCTTGCTGGCTATCCAATCCTACCTATTGAATTGTAACCTTGTTTTAATTGACGGGTTGTATTCCTTAATACCATTCATGGGGTGGCGCACTTAATTCCCTAATCCTATGAGTGCCTACTTCACTCCTATGTCGAGCCGGCTAAGAAGCTCCTAACATGGGATCATTAGAATTTACTCATGCATTAAATACAACCAATAAAACCTAGTACACATCGGTTCATGTTTCTTAAGACGTTCAAGCATGTTACCCTATGGAAGTCTGCCAGTTTTCTTAAGCCTACCATCGAATTCATTCAATCAAAACAAGAATCAATAGGAAACAAGAATTATAAACTAAACCAACTAGATCTATTGAAGTTGTCACGCCTTAATTGATGGAGATAGACACACACATCAACAAGCCCCTCATTAATGGAGATAGACACAACATCAACAAGAAATCAATGAGATCTAATCAATTATATACAAGTTTCACATAATCGTAAGTAGACACAAGGTGAATTAGCAAATCATCATCAAAGAAGAGCAAACAACAATGATAATGGAAAACATAATTAAGATAGAATCATCAAACCAATACATGATATTTATGGAGTGATTGAAACCCTCTAAGTTGCTGGAAAAACACCCACCTAAACCCAGGAATCGACCTTAGGGTTTAGGGCTTACAAAAAGTGAAGTTATGATGTTATATTTATAGGCATGTTTTCTGTCGGCAAGGCTTGACGGCGTCAGCTCGTTCTTCTTGACGCCGTCAGGTACTGTTCCCAGCAAGGAAAATTAAGACTTTGGCGTTTTCTTCATTTTATGCTCCAAAAACGTCCGAATTGCTTCCTTCTCCAGATTTCACTCCCAAAGTACCTAAAATCACAAAAGGAACGATTTAGGGCAATATTTGATTAAATAAATTCAATTCCGGGCTTAAATGACCCCCTAAAAGTGGTTCATTTTTCGCCTCATCATATACCCTTACACTTGAGATTTGCTTGTCCTCAAGCAAATATGCTTTTATTCTACTCAAAAGACAAGTTAGAGGTCATTTAACACTAATATAAAAGTAATTACAACAAATAATCGTTCCACAAAAGACCAAAGACAAGCACGGAGGTCATACACTAGCACCTCACAAATAGTGTTTAGATACTCACATCTCTCGGGTGTAATAAAGTAATATAACATTATGGAAATGGAAGATATCTCTCACTACCTGTCATAGCAAAATAGATTACCATAGGCTTGGGAAAGGATCAAACCTCCACCACATGGCGTAAGCACCTAGGATAAACTATCAAAGAGGTCTTTTAAAGGGTTGTAACGTTAGGTATAGGGATATGAAATACACGGTTTTGTTGGATAAAGGAAGTTTTTACTGGTGGCGAGCTAACAATCTTGGTCAATTACATGTACAATATGGCGTTGCTAAGCCAAGACTAGACTCGACTTAAGCTAATAAATCAAAAATAACAAAAACATAAAATAAACAAAGAATTAAACGGGATGGTAGTCCGTATGTTTTTCTCTTTTCTTTTTTCTATTTTTTTTTTATTTTTCTTAATTTTTTCGATTTTCTTTTTTCATACACTTTTACCCTACCATCCAAAATAATACATCGTAGGGAATGAAAAATCCCCTTACACTTGAATCTTTACATACTTTACAACAAACTAATCTAATGACTCGAATTAAGAAAATCAAAACACTTGGAGCACTTTTAAGATTAACGTACATATGGGGGTAATAAATTGATGTTCTTCCCAATTACTCCATAAAATAAGTACTTACCCATGAGTCCCAATCGTCCCAAAACAATATGTACAAGGATATGACTCGACTTAGCAACCATGTAATCAATTAGAAAGTTAACTTAGGGTTTAACAAATAACAATAATGCACTAAAGATAAGTGCATACACGGAAGGCTAAGGCGATTTGGGTGTACATTTAAGTGGGGTGTAACAAATTCTTCCTTTAAGTAAAATGCTTAAAGTTAGAAACGAAAAGATAGGCTCGGAGGGGTGTACTAGGGGTTTCGTGTACTAAAAATGAGTACAACGCTAAGGGTGTGGGAAAATTAGTTGACTTAACTAGTCAAGTAATATGACTTAAATGGTCAAGTAATTATAATACGGGTTTAACACAAGGGTGATCCTAATGCCTCTTATCATGTAGTAAATCCTACTACACTAATGTAGTCTCACTAGCGGTCTCGGGATGCATCACTAACACAAGTTCTAGAATCTAAATGCTACCGGTACACTCATAAGCACTAATAGTAAATGCTTTTCCTATCAAATCTAAAGGCGAACCTCACGTATTTGGGTGGAAAATTTTTCTGAATGATACGGTTATGTGCTAGTCATACAATCTCCTATCCATGAGACGCTTGCTAAGGCTAAAGTTTCACTCCTAAATGTTGTAAATTTTTTTAAATTTGGCGCTAAAATTGCACTAACAAGTATTTCTCATAGTTTTATTACACATCTACCATTAAACAAAACAAACTCAAGCGAAAGTGTACATGTAAGGTATCATCATTTTACCCTACCCGTACACTTAGGATGAACATTGTCCCCAATGTTTAAGTAAAGAATGTAAAAGTGAAATAAGTAAAACAAATGAAATCAAATACTCCCCTGATTCGCTCGGTATGGATAATAAGGTGGCCAGGTTAAATCTTCCTCCAAGAAAATGAACAATCAAAGCTTCCCTTCCAGAAATATAAATCATCTTCTTGTCAAACATAACCTGTAAATCCTGAGAAAATAGACAAAACAACCTCGCATAAAATCGGCGGCATCCTATATAAGTTACTAAATCCTAGAAAACAAAGTAAGATATAATGCTTGTGGAATGAAGTTTGCAGATTTCCTGGAAATTATAAAACTTAATAATTCACAAAAACCATAAGACTCCGTTAGAAAAACAAAACTGGTAAAATTTCCAGATTTTTACACGTGACGCCGTCAAGAGTTAACTCATGACGCCATCAGAAGTGACCTGCAGAAATTCTTATGTTAAGTTTCCGGAAAATTTCTGAAAAAACTTGGTCCTACTTCCTGGAAAATCCTGCAAAACTTCATTATGACTCAATACAAGCATTTGACTCTAACAAATACTAATATACATGTTCATTTAATATTGTGGAGAATCATGATCGGTTTGTTTCTTAAAAACATATTTGGGGTTTCCCCTTACACTTATCTTTTGCAAAAATACTTTTAGGGTGGAGTTAAGACTAGGCCAAAACAACAAAGTAAAGTATTTCCACTATTTAATTGAGAAACATGATCTACCAACAATAAAAATAAAGCATGCATACGGAAGCAAAAACAAACAAACAAAATGAAAATCACACAAAGCATGGGTTGCCTCCCAAGAAGCGCTTTTCTTTATTTACGAGTCTTGTAGCTAGACTCAAGGCCATGGGTTACCGTGTATCGCTTATGCTCACATAACCAAGCGTGAGCCATCTAACAGTCGCCTCATCTCTCTTATAATCATCTCTTAACTCTAAACATCCGCGATAGTATCTTTTGTTCTTTTCATGAGTATATTTAAGCCCTTTTCTCTTATCGTTCTCACTTAGCATTTCTATGGGCGGATATCTACTACATTTTTCCATGGAAAAATCCTTGAACCTAGGGTGTGCACGGGGCATTTGGTAGATAAAATCTTCATCCCCTTCCGAGAATGTGATTAATCCTTCTATAAGTTTTTCATCAAGGTTGGTCAACCTTTTGAAGGGTTTTCCAAACACAACTTGGGTTAACTTATCATCAATAAATTTTCCTAGATTCTCCATAACCATGAACTCAACAAGATAAACCAAACTTCCAACAAACACATGTAATGGTATTGCCCTAGCAATAATGTTTTCTCCTTTGTATTCTAACTCATCTACCATGATTTTATTGTATTCATTACGCGAGATTATGTTCATTGGAAGAGATGATTTAAGATAGGCGTTAAAGCTCTTAAATCCGATCTTACAAGGAAATTGCATGTTAAATGAACTATCACACTCAATCCTAGTTCTAGGGTCGACATACCTAAGAGGGTTTATTTCTTCTTCCATCCTATTCTCATTAATCACATCACCATCATCAAGATCCTCGTCGGAGTCTGAATAGTAAAAGGGACTAGCCCTACGGTCATCCTCGTGATCAGATTCCTCTAACTCAGAATTATTGTCAAAGTGGTGGTTGGGCGAGAAGTTAGGTGGGTTCTCATTCTCAACTAAAGGGAGTGGGGCGGGCATTTGGAAAATCCTACGACAAAAAACACGAATAACAGGGATTAAACGATCAATGTTATTGTTATCCATCGAAATAGTTTACGAACAAAGGACACAAAGAAATAAGATAGACTAAAGAAAACCTAAAAATAAAAAATAAAATCTTACTAGAAAGGAATCTAGCAAGTAGACCTAATAAAAAGAGATTCTAACCTAGACAATAACTATTCCCCAGACTGCGGCGCCAAGAACTTGATGCGTGGGAATTGCACCAGGCTTTACCTCTCAAGGGATCTTGAGAAGCTTACAACCCCCACCAGGCAGTGTACCTGATCGTTGTAGTATAATATAGTGACAAGTACCGGGGGATTGATCGTTCAGCTAGGAATAGTGTCGTTAGGATTGAAATTAATCTAACTAGGTCTAAAGGTGAAGGATGATTCTTTTTATGTTTTTATATTTTATGAAAAGCAAGTAAAAATCTCGGGTATTGGAAGGAGGGGCGGAATTAGTTGCTAATCAACTAACCCAAAAGCTACTAATTAAACTAATGTGCAAGAAAACTAAACTAAGGTTCTACAAGATAAGTGAAGTATGTCTACCTATGATATGTTACTCCTTGCTAGCTATCCAATCCTACCTATTGAATTGTAACCTTGTTTTAATTGACGGGTTGTATTCCTTAATACCATTCATGGGGTGGCGCACTTAATTCCCCAATCCTATGAGTGCCTACTTCACTCCTATGTCGAGCCGGCTAAGAAGCTCCTAACATGGGATCATTAGAATTTACTCATGCATTAAATACAACCAATAAAACCTAGTACACATCGGTTCATGTTTCTTAAGACGTTCAAGCATGTTACCCTATGGAAGTCTGCCAGTTTTCTTAAGCCTAACATCGAATTCATTCAATCAAAACAAGAATCAATAGGAAACAAGAATTATAAAGTAAACCAACTAGATCTATTGAAGTTGTCACGCCTTAATTGATGGAGATAGACACACACATCAACAAGCCCCTCATTAATGGAGATAGACACAACATCAACAAGAAATCAATGAGATCTAATCAATTATATACAAGTTTCACATAATCGTAAGTAGACACAAGGTGAATTAGCAAATCATCATCAAAGAAGAGCAAACAACAATGATAATGGAAAACATAATTAAGATAGAATCATCAAACCAATACATGATGTTTATGGAGTGATTGAAACCCTCTAAGTTACTGGAAAAACCCCCACCTAAACCCAGGAATCGACCTTAGGGTTTAGGGCTTACAAAAAGTGAAGTTATGATGTTATATTTATAGGCATGTTTTCTGTCGGCAAGGCTTGACGGCATCAGCTCGTTCTTCTTGACGCCGTCAGGTACTGTTCCCAGCAAGGAAAATTAAGACTTTGGCGTTTTCTTCACTTTTATGCTCCAAAAACGTCCGAATTGCTTCCTTTTCCAGATTTCACTCCCAAGGTACCTAAACTCACAAAAGGAACGATTTAGGGCAATATTTGATCAAATAAATTCAATTCCGGGCTTAAATGACCCCCTAAAAGTGGTTCATTTTTCGCCTCATCACATACATACGGTGGATATGGTGACCCCCCGTATGTATTTCAATAGTGAGGGGCTCCACCACTGCGTTGTCCGTAGCCAGAGTGGGGAAAGAGATTTTGTTTCCGCTTGAAAACTTTTGGCTGACCCTATGTCTTCTCTTTCGCTGCCAGGATTGTATCATATAGATGGTGTCGGCCTTGTATTTTGGTGTCTCTTTCTTGCCCCCATTCTTCTGTTTGTCTTTCCCCTCCTTGATGTTTTTAATGAGGTGATACATTTTACCTTCCTTCACTAATTTGTCAATTAGTTGGCGTAATTGGACACATTCGTTGGTGGTATGGCCTTTTTGTCCATGATACTCGCAGTACCCATTTCCTACGCGCCGATCCTCTGGGGTGCGCATTGGTGGAGGTCTCGCGAAGTTTGCACCTTCTGTCACAAATATCTCCCTTGGAGTCTTCGTTAGTGGAGTGTATTTGTCATTATCCCGTCCACTTTCTTGACTGCGGTATTTCTTGCTGCGGTTGTTACTCTGGTTATTGGATTGTCTCCTGGGCTGTTCTTATGACCTATAAGTTGAGTAACCTTTTTTGCTATCCGCAGCAGCTGCTTCTCCTTGGATAAAAGACCTGGTGCACTTCATTAGTTCATCAAATGTTTGGGGAACCTTGTCATTCAGTCTCCTGATGAGCTCTGGGTTATTGATCCCATTCATGAATCCTGAGATCTTTAGCACTTCGGGATACGCCTTGACGTGTATACATTCATCCTTATAGCGTTCCACATAAGCGCTTGTGGATTCCCCTTGGCGCTTTTTTACTCTGGCAAGTTCAACAGGGAACTTGGCGCACTTCTTTCTTTGAGTAAAGTTCAAACGGAATGCTTTCCGCAACTCTTCAAACCCGTTTATGCTTCTTCTTGGAAGCTTGCTAAACCAGGATCGCGCATTCCCTACCAACGTGGAGTTAAACATGTTGCACCACACTGGTTGTGGCCAATTTTCGATAGTATCAGCGGATTCAAAAAATTTTAGGTGGTCATCAGGATCACCCGTTCCATCATATGTTTTAACATTGGCGGGCATGCGCCTTCTCTTATCATCTGAATAATCGCTGATGTGCCGCGTGAATGCGTCGACCTTTTGGCGGCGCCAGGGGAGGGATATATCCTCGTCCTCCACATCGCGATGTCTTCTCCTGGACTTCTAGTGTCCTGTTTCCTCGTCCTCGTTGTCCAAGGAGTCACTTGAGGAGGAGTCGGCCCTTTTGCGGCGTTTACGCCGTTTTTCCTCAGAATCCGATCTTGAGGGGCTTTCACTTGGGGCGGGCTGTGTTAATACAAATATCGCCTAAAAACGTTATTTATATTTTACGATCTTTGCTAAGTTTTGTTAATGACAAAGTATGAACTTTTGTTAAATAGTAAATCATCACTTTAGTGTTTAAGTCTTGTTTAACTAAGGTTTACATTTTCTTTTAAACAAAACATTGTTTTTATTTCTTTAATTAGTAAGTGTCTTGTCACATCTCATTTATTTCTTAAAATAGAAATGTCACATCACATTTATGGTAAGTTTGTCTATATACATTTATGGAAAGAAAGTGTGTTTGACTAACCATAAGTTTGCTTGCACAAGTTTGTGTTTGACTTGTGTTTATGAGATGTGACCTTGTTTGGTTTGGAAGATTTATTGCAAAACCAACTGCAGCCCTGGCGGAACCCTGGTGGTACACGGGCAGAACCCTTCTGAGGGTTCCGCCGTATCCGCCAGACATGCAGAATGTTTTGCTATAAATACCAAGCCACTTGTTAGTTTTGAGTCATCACTTTAGGACATATATTTGAGATACTCTCTCAACTAACTCAGTAACTTTTAACTTGTGTGATCCTCTTATGTAGCAAGGGACTTCACAAGATCATCCAAGAAGTTACAAGTTTCAACTCTAAAGTTGCAAGACTTGTTAGCTTTGTTATGTATAAGCTTTGGTTGTTTATACTTCATTTGTATTGTGTGTATAGAAGTGATCGGTTAGTATTTTAGGCCTCAAAATACATAGTGTGTCGGGAGTTGTTGTACCCTTGTAAAAGAACTAACAGGAGTGGTTGTACCCTTGGTAAAGAACTCTACATCTAGCTTTGTGTCGGTAAAAGTGTAAGCGACGAACGGGAGTGGTTGAACCAATGTAAAAGAACTCGACATCTAGCTTAGTGTCGGTAAAAGTGTAAGCGACGAATGGGAGTGGTTGTACCCTTGTAAAAGAACTCGACATCTAGCTTAGTGTCGGTAAAAGTGTAAGCGACGTTGTAAAGGTTTCTCCACCAAGAAAGGAGATTGTTGATTAGTGCTTATAACTCTCGAGTTGGAAACTCGGGGCGTGGATGTGGGGCAAGGAAAAAGAGTCCTTGTAGCCGAACCACGATAAACAATCGTGTTGTGGTTTGATCGTTTCTTTCTTTGTCTTTGCTTATTACATATTGTGTTTAGTTAGAATTGTTAATCACACATAAAGCTTTTCAAAAGAATTAAACAAGCATGTTGAGTTTGTTTGACATAAAGCTTTTCAAACAATTAAACAAGCAAGTTGAGTTATTATCTTTAAATAAAAGTAAAGTTTTCAAAGATAATCAAAATAAAAAGCGGTAAACTATTCAACCCCCCTTCTAGTTTTCCACAATTGGCATCGGAGCTACATTACTCAAGTTCTTTAAAATAGATTGTATTTTAAAACTTGGATCGATCCATGGATTTTGAAAATCTCAAAGAAGGGCAACCTATTCAAAACCCACCGCTATTTGAAAAACAAAACTTCCTTGGCTGGAAAAGTAAACTTGAAAACTATGTGAAATCGATTGATCAAGATCTTTGGCATATTATTTCTATTGGTAATTTCAAACCAACGAAAACAAGTTTTGAAAACCAAGATGATCAATTTGATCTCACATATGAGTTGGAAGTCTTAGAAAAATTAATAGATAAATATTTAGTTGAGATAAATACATGTGCTACTAGTTTAAATGTTTGAAATGAAGGTGTAAGTGAAGATGACTTCTCATGTCGAGCTCTTAGTGGACTTGCTTACGATTCATGGAATTACACGGATAAAGATGAAGCCAACCATCCGGTTTGTGATTCTCAACTAGATAAAACATCAAGCAAGGTACATTTGGAAACCAAACACTTTTGCCTTAACACATTTATCCTAGAGTTTTCTAAAATAGAAAATGAGTCTAAACTTTCATGCAACATGGACCTAAAAATTATCTTTAACAATGAATCTTCAAAATCTTGTATAAATACTTTTGAAAATGAAATCATGTTAGAAGATAAGATGTCTAGACTTGAGAGTCATGTTGAAATTGATTTAGAATGTAAATTATGTCTAGATTACAAACATGAAATTCAAAGACAAAATGAAAAGGAAAAATGCATGCTAAATTTGAAGAAAGTTCAAAAGCTCTTGAAAGTTGTTTGAAGAGTCAAAAGTCATTTAGAGACAGAACCGGATTAGGATTTAACTCTAATGAACCATCAACAAGTAAAACAAAACAAGTTGTGTTTGTAAAACCTAGGAGAGAATTGTAGGAGTAATTCTATATCTAGTAGGAGATCATGATAAAAGGATAAAGATATCATGTTCAATATTTTTATGTGTTTGTCTAACTTCCTTGGATTCATAAGTATTTAAGTTTAGCTCCTCTACGTGTCAAGATTATTTGCTTAATGATTATCTTCTTGATGGCTAATCTATGGAGCTTAAAAGGTACACGTCTCTTCAACTTACCTTTAAATGTTTCATGTTGATTAGTAGTATAATTTGTCATGAATGTTAGTAGTAGTCTTTACTCTAAGGTGTTTATGTTGTGTGAGTAACAATAAGGATTAGATCCTTCGTGTTTAAAGAATTTAGACACTACTTCTAGTAGGAGATATAAGGTGTTTTACCTCGTTAAACTTTCGGGAAAAGACACGAGTAACTCTTGGGTGAGTCTCACTTAATTCTTGTCTACAAGTAAGTTAACTAAGAGTCTCCTAAGTGGTAAGACAACCAACACTTTTGTGATGCTTGCTAATCTAGCAAAACCACAACATTTCGTAGATACTTGTAGTACAACGTCTTTTGACATTATACCTTACATTTTCAATTGTGTATTAAGTTCAACCATTCTTTTGTTAAAAGTTTCATGTATGACACACAAAGAAAAATAAATCATTTGAATTTCATTTGGATGATTGGGAGAAAATGATTTATAAACATCTAGGATGTGAACATCAAATTCGATCCATAGTCTTATGATGGTGCATCTCTTAGACATTCACACTCATAGTTCCTTAAGTAAATAAACCCAAAGAGTCGAGGAGTCATTGAGTTTAACATTCAATGAAAGACCACCTCCTTCTAAGATATCATCTTTGGTAGATGATGACTTAGTCGAAAGCCCAACATTGATAAGACAAGTAAGTCAAGATCAATAACAAGGAAGATGAACTATTAAAATTGACAAACAACATCTTTTCATCTTGTGTCAAACATTGAGTTAAGCAATATTAGCAAGGTCATAAAAACTTGAATCATGAGTCATAGTGGTAAATAAAACAAATTTGATAAAAAGTGTTTTTGGATATTAGAATAAAGCAATTACTAAAACAAAATAGATCTTTCAAAATAGAAGAGAATGTTAATCTTTGAAAGATTTTTTTTAACCTAAGCAAGCTCCAAAAGCAAGGGATAATCACTCAAAGACATTCCTAGTCATTCACTTGTTCACAATGATTAAGTCC
Source organism: Artemisia argyi (assembly GCA_030686995.1). NCBI lineage: Eukaryota > Viridiplantae > Streptophyta > Magnoliopsida > Asterales > Asteraceae > Artemisia > Artemisia argyi. The sequence goes on from CM060686.1 coordinate 146,884,425, forward strand.
TTTATGACTTATCAAGAATGAGATTAGTAAATCTGTAGGCAAAACTGGACATAGAGAAATGTATGGATGTATACTTGTTCTCACAACAAAGTAATCCAACATTATGTTTAGTGCTTGTCTATGTGCTCGTTTTTAGAGAAGATCCTAAAACAACTCTTTCGAAAGAGCTTGTTTGGATTCATCACAAGGTACTACACAACTAGGATTATGGTATTCCAAAAGATCTGGAATAGAAACCATAGTGTATGCCAAATGGAATTACGTAGGTAATAAGTTGATAAGAAAAGCACAAGTGGTACTTGCACTTTTACATCTAATTACCTATTGATTATCCAAAACGTGAAAGGTTCTCAAATTAGTATCGGATGGAGCATCACATCAACAAGCTCCGCTTGAACAAGCAAATTCATGTCAACAACGGTATTCATTTTATCAACATTGTCATCCCTTCAACAAAGGAAGCATCAACTCCGGCAACAATCCAATCCATTATGATCTTAATTGACATATTGTGATCCGTCATCGTCACCCTGGAAAAAATGTTCATTAAGGAACATCTTAACTAAGAAAGTCTTTTACGTTAACCATTCTTTCAACGTTTTCACAAAAACCTCTTGAATGAGAAGCATTCATCATCCCTAGGCTTAGTTAAAGACTCATAAGACCTAAATCCTTAGTTTTGAACATTAGGATAAAACCACGAAAATCAAGACAAAACCTTTTTAAGCTCTCCTCTGCAGTTCCCACGGAACCTTCAGACCAAACGGGCGGAACCCTCCCTTTGGTTCCGCCTGGTCTGCCAAATCTGCAGCTTGTTTTCTTTTAAGTTCAAAACCAAACACCTCTTTATTCACAACTCCAACTTACCAACAGCTATTCCTCACTCACAAACATCTTACCACACGAAAATTAGGGCTCTCACTCACATCTCTTCCAATCCAATCTACTTTGTAAGTATTTTTTTTTATCATAATTGCATCTTCAATCAAAGTGTATCACTTTCATCTACATACATTAACTAGAATCTTAGGGTGCGTTTGGTTGGAGTAATTTAGAATTCCGGAATTCTAAATTCTAGAAAATTTAAATTCTTGAGAATTTAGAATTCCGGAATTTAAAAAACCTTTGCGTGTTTGGTTGACAGAAATTTATAATTTTTTTTTTAATATAAATTTCATAAATATTCTATTTAAAAGTTTATAAAATTTTATAAAAAAAGTTTATAAAAAATTTATAAAAAAAGTTTATAAAAAATTTATAAAAAAAAGTTTTTAAAAAATTTATAAAAAAAGTTTATAAAAAATTTATAAAAAAAGTTTATAAAAAATTTATAAAAATTTTAGAAAAAAAGTTTATAAAAAAAGTTTATAAAAATTTTAGAAAAAAAATTTATAAAAAAAGTTTATGAAAAGTTTATAAAAAATTTATAAAAAAAGTTTATAAAAAATTTATAAAAATTTTAGAAAAAAAAAGTTTATAAAAATCTATACAAAATTTATAAAAAATTTATAAAAAAAAAATTATAAAAAAAGTTTTTAAAAAATTTATAAAAAAAGTTTATAAAAAAACTTTATAAAAAATTTATAAAAAAAGTTTATAAAAATTTTAGAAAAAATTTTTATAAAAAAAGTTTATGAAAAGTTTATAAAAAATTTATAAAAAAAAGTTTATAATTTTTTTTTTCATAAATATAATATTTAAAAGTTTATAAAAAACAATAAGAAAAAAAGTTTATAAAAAAAATTTCCAAGTAAATTAAAATTCCTCACTTTTTGGAGACATTCTAATTTCCCCATTTTAAGGAATTTTAATTTGCTTTGGCATTTAAAATTGCCCCTCTTTTTTTGAACCAAACATGGGAATTGGGGGAATTTTAATTTCAAATTCCCCCAAATTCCCCCAATTTACTCCAACCAAACGCGCCCTTAGGGTTTATGCATAAACTTGTCAATTCATTAAAAACCTTGGGTATAAACTAATCATGACTTTCATTAGTTAGGAATTGTATCCTTTTTGTTGTTACCTTGATTTACCAAAACACACCAAGTTCATTGTCTTTTAAAAGTCACTCGAACTCCATCTTTCATCTCATTGTTAAAACAAATGAAAAACGTTATTAAAACATCACTTGCATAATGTCTCTTGAATGCTAAAGGAAATACATAACTAATATGTGTTTTCGGGTACATTCAAACGAAGCTATATTGAATTAGGAGCGTTTGGGTTATCTTTTGTCATATAACAAAACTTGCATTACAAAACGTTTTAAGCATCAAAATGAGTCAAGATAATCGCACCTCTACATTGTTTCCATATAGGCACACATTAGAACATTCACATTATAAAAGTCATTAATTTGAACTTAAACTTTGTGTTTTCTAGGAATCAACATGCCACCCGCAACATTCTCCGATCACAAGGAAACTCGTAATTACTTACCCAAACACCATAGGACCAAAGGTCTTACTAAAGATCAAGTTGAAACCTTTAAGAGTCTAGAAAAATGCTATGTTCATGAAGGAAGAACCATTGATCCATCCTTCCTAGAAAGAACCTCCATTCGCCAAAACTTTGCCGCAATCAACTTTGATTGTCTTCTAGACATCGATGAGCAAATTTGCCCTAGATTCATCTTAGAATTTTATGCAACCTTAAGTCTTCTCTTCGATGATGATGGTGAATTCTCACTAACCTTCTCAACCAATCAAATACCAAACATCATATCCTTGAAAGATTTTGCAAAAATCCTTGGTGTCCCAAATGTTGGTACATGTCTCTACACGGATAAGTGGCCTCTCTCTAGTCTTGACTCCATTGAGCGTTTTCATCCTTACGACACTCCCCTTGCGAATAAGGAAGCAATTCGTGAGCATCTTTTTGTTAGGGCTTCAACAACTAGGAAGAATCGTTCGGGTAATGACGTAGATAAGGACCCTTTTGGCATGGAAATCAATGAGCTCAAACCACAATTTAAGAAGTGGGAAGAAATTCTTAGAGCCAACGTTATAAGTTCCATAGGAAATAGAGATCATGTCAACACATGTCATAGCTACATGCTTTACAGCATTTCCACCGGTCAACCGTTTAACTTAGCCTATTACCTTGCCAAAAGAATGGCCGACATACCCTTGGTATGAAAAACCGCTCTTCCTTATGGAATGCTTCTCACCCGCCTCTTTAGAGCAATCTCACCCATTCCTCCTAATGAAAAGGGAATGTGCCTTGACTATTCTCTCGTTCCTCACATTTTCGTCCCTCTAAGTGATAAACGAGTCTTCAAAGCTAAGGGCAAGCGCACTCGCTCACCTTCACCATCATCATCATCCGACATGAGCGAGGACGATAATCTTCCTAACTCTAAGTTACCTCCTTTAGACAACCTTCAAGAACTATCCGTCATTAAGAATCCATCCGAAGAATTCAAACAAACGAAAGGAATTTTCAAGTGCTTTGGAAGGTACCTAATTAAGCTCAATAAGAAGATTGACCGGTTATGAGATGAGCGATTAAGGAGTGTTTGGCTTGAGAGGGTTGTTGAACTTTGTACGTGTTAAACTATGTGGTTTGTATTGTTTTTCACATTCATGCTTTATTACTTTTGACGAATTATGTTTTGTACGATCCTTTATGTTTAAAGACAATATTTGTGGTATTTGTCAATTTTTGTGCTCATGGTAAATTTCACTAAGTTTAGTGAAAATCGTTAGCCCCCGGTCAAAGTCCTATGATATGAATGTCTACATGCCCAATTTTTGTATTTCCTAATCAGACATATAATAAATCTTCGTTTTTAAGAGTTTTCGAAAAATTTGAAAATCGTCTCGTGGGTCAAAATAGTGGACTGCCTTGTTTTTCAGACCTGGCGGATCTGGCGGCACCCTCAAATGGGTTCTGCCAGTGAAATTTCTGGGTAACCCAGAAATGGCCCAACGGACCAGACGAAACCCAAAACAGGGTTCCGCCAGTGTTTCGCGAGGGTTCCGCCAGTCTCCTGCAGAAAATTTTTGTCATTTTTCTTAAGTTCAAAACTTGTAAAGTGTCAAACCATTATCTTTAGTGAGAAACATCTTCCTTCACCTCCAATATCCATATTAGGACAACTCTCACCCACTAAAACAATTAGGAAGTCACTTCCCGCCAAAAATTCAAATTCAAACATAACTAACCCAAGGAACCCTTTTAAAGGATCCTTCAAACCATTGGAACATTTTCAACCAAACCATTTCCGATGATCACAAAGCATTGAGTGCATATGTTGGTCTTTCACTCCACCCTATTCCATTGGATTTATATCAAATGATTTGACATGTTCATTGAAAATTCTCTAAATCATTAGAAACCTCAATCTTTGTATAGTAGAACATCAAATCCAAACACCCCTTTTAACATCTCTTCCACCCTATAAATTTGAAAGTTTTACAACACTTCAAGTCACACCATCACCATAAAAATTTCTTCTCTCAAAACTTCAAAACCAAACCTTTGTAATGACTAAATCCAACACCTCATCCGAGTCATCAAAATCCCTTGCAAAAACCACTAGGATTAGTGTCAAACCTTGTTGCTTCAATAAAACCACCAAGTCAAGCTCATCATCATCAAGTGATGCTTCACTTAACATCTCTTCACCTATCCAAGATTTCCTTAACCTTACTACCTCAACACCACCCTCAACAGCTTGCAATACCAATGTGATCACTATTCAAGATTTGCTTAATCTTGCTACTCCAACACCCTCTCCACCACATTGCAACACCAACATGACCACTATTCCACCATCAACTATACCTTCAAGTGAGTCAACATTGCCTTCTCAACAAGCTCAAACTCCATCACCTCAATCACCAACACTTACACCAATGGAACTTTTCCATACACCACCAACATCACCACTACCCTATTTGGAAACCTTAGAGGACCTGTCACCTAAATCATCAAGCCCTCCATCCTTGTCACTCTTTGACACCATTGCTAAAATGTAAACCCAACAACAACCTAGTGAGCAATTAGATGATGAACCCCATCAACCATCATTAGTAGAACGGTTGGCTTACCGTTATGCTAGACCATCAATCTTTACAAATGATCAAGGTCATACCCACCGACAATCATTTGTATTTCACCCCATTTACAAAGACCTTCACGGTAATCCTTCCGGAGAACCAAGCTTCCGCCACTTTGTTCAAGCACAAGATCAACCACAACAAGATCAACCACAACAACAACAACCACAACAACCACAACAACAACAACCACCATCACAAGAACATTCCCAACACCTTGAATCTCTACTTTCTTCTTATAAGAAAATAGAAGCATCCATATAGGAAAAACCTCCAAACATGAATGAGGAAATAAACACTCATTTAAACCACCTTAATGCCTTCAAACAAATGGTTGACTCTCAAATCAACCATGTTATGGATTTCCATACGACATTACACTCAACAAGTGAAGGAAGCAAAAACACCTCTCAACAATCCACATTTGCTCCTTCAAGCTCAAATCATCCACCACCAACAAATCAAACCTCTCTCCCACCAAACTTTCCCCGCCATGGTTGCGGACATTGTGAAAGAACCGCTCACATTAGTGAAAGGTGTCGAACGGAACTTCGTGAGTTATCCGAAGAAATGAGGTTTATACTAAACCACATTTTGGATCGTCTACAATCCTTGTCTCACCCATCCCAATCTTAGAGTCTCCAAAATGAAACAAAACCGTTTCTTTTGGAAAATGTTTTCCCTCTAAACCAACAAACCCAAACCGTATCACCTCCTCAACCTTCAAAATAAAGCCCGCTACAACCTCCAACACACTTTTCATCCTTAAACAACCTTAGCCTTGTTTTTGGAAAATGTTTCTCATTAAGGAAAATGATGATTTCCTTGTAGCATTTTATGCTCTTAGTTTATTTTTAGTTTTTTTTTTTTTTTTGAGAAGTAGGATGTTGTTGTCCTAATTTCTTGTCTTTGACTCTCTAAGAGTCAAAATTTTACATGAAATGAATTTCATTCTACAACAAGGTTTGCATTGTTTGTTGACCATTTAGGTATGATAAGTTAACTATACCTAGCTATGGTAGCATACATATATCTTGTGTTTTAGCAACAAACCTTTCTTTTTGTAGGATCATTATCCATGTTTTCCTTCCTTGATACTCCATTTAGGGGAGTAATATTCAAGGGGGAGCATGAGTATTGCATTATTCCGCTTCACAACTATGAGTTGTGTTTTAGACACGAAATGCTTTCACGACTTGTCGTGTGCGGCAACTAACGTTTTCTTGTAGGTTCAAAATCCATGTCTCCTCTCTTGGCACTCCATTTAGGGGGAGTATCGTCCTAGGGGGAGCAAGTGCATATTTCCGCTTCGCTACTCTTCTTTTTGTTTCGACAAAAAGGGGGAGAATTTATATTAAACTTGTTCTCATATTTATACTTCCGCTTCGCTAACTCTTAGCGAAAACAAGTTTTAATACTAACTTTATAAGACTTAACACTAAATCTTTATGGCTTACTTTTAAATAAAGTTTATGTTTTGTCATCAACAAAAAGGGGGAGATTGTTAATACAAATATCGCCTAAAAACGTTATTTATATTTTATGATCTTTGCTAAGTTTTGTTAATGACAAAGTATGAACTTTAGCTAAATAGTAAATCATCAATTTAGTGTTTAAGTCTTGTTTAACTAAGGTTTACATTTTCTTTTAAACAAAACATTGTTTTTATTTCTTTAATTAGTAAGTGTCTTGTCACATCTCATTTATTTCTTAAAATAGAAATGTCACATCACATTTATGGTAAGTTTGTCTATATACATTTATGGAAAGAAAGTGTGTTTGACTAACCATAAGTTTGCTTGCACAAGTTTGTGTTTGACTTGTGTTTATGAGATGTGACCTTGTTTGGTTTGGAAGATTTATTGCAAAACCAACTGCAGCCCTGGCGGAACCCTTCTGAGGGTTCCGCCGTATCCGCCAGACCTGCAGAATGTTTTGCTATAAATACCAAGCCACTTGTTAGTTTTGAGTCATCACTTTAGGACATATATTTGAAATACTCTCTCAACTAACTCAGTAACCTTTGACTTGTGTGATCCTCTTATGTAGCAAGGGACTTCACAAGATGTTAGGATCAAAGTTTATAATCCTAACACGTAAATGGAACGACATTTACGGGATTACATTAGTTATGATGTAAGGCAAATACACAGGTACTGAAACCGTCATTATTGTAAAGTAGTGTGTATGTTGCCCTATATAAGCCCTCCTAGACTTCACTAGGAGGGTGAGACTTAGTGTGTAATTTACTCTTTCATTTTCATTCAATAAAACACCTAGTTTTCCTTCTCTCTCTACTCTCTCTCACTAACCATGGCTTTCATCTTCTTCCACCAAACCCGACCTCCCGAATCACATAATCAACATAAAACTACGATCCAACAAGTGGTATCATTCGCTAGAAGAAGGTGTAGCTCTTGTTTTTCATTGTTTTCGATCCAAAACTTTATTTTAAAATCATATTTTTGTTAAAAATTTGTACTTTCTTGCTTGTTTTTTGGTTTTTTATCACATATTTGCTTACAAACTTGTGCTAAAAATCAAAACAAACAAAAAAGTTCCAAACTTTTATCCAAAAACACGATTTGGGTTTTTTATACTTGTTTTCGAAATTCTTTGAAGTTTTGAAAAAGTTTATAAAGTTTTCAACTTTCTTAAAGATCTCATCATTTTATACTTAAAAGTACAAGAATCTTGAAATAAAAACGAGTTTTTGGATTGCTTTCATTGAAAACAAAATCTGCCCAAGTTTCGAAATCTTCTCCTAGACAAAGTTTCGAAATCGTGTGCTTGTGCTTCCTATCGACTTAAGAATTGTGGACTCAGTTTTTTCTCTCTTGTATAAGAAAGAAAAGTACTTCGACTTTTGGATAACTTTCGAAATTGTATAATTTCGAAAGTGTGTTAGTGATATTGTGTTTTCGAAAATACTTCATTTTTTCGAAATCACATTTTTTTCGAAAACTTTCATAGTTTCGAACACTCACAACATTCACCAAGTTTTCGAAATTTGTTAAAGTTTCGAAATTCATTTAATTTCGCAACCTTCAAAAGTTTCGCAATCTATCTTTCGCAAACTAAAGTTTCGAGAACACAATTTTTTCGAAATCACCATAATTTCGCAAACACTACATTTTTTTCGAGAACTCTAAATTTTTCGAAAATTGGCTTTACATCTATACCTTCTACAAGATCCATATTTACACAAGTTTCTTTCTAAAATCTTCTAACTATCTTCTTAGTATTTCTTAAAAATAAAAAAAATAAATAAATAAAAAAATAAAAAAAAAAATAATTAAAATCTTCTTATTATCTTCTTACTATTTCTTAAAATCTTCTTACTACCTTCTACAAGATCCATATTTGGCGGGAAAATTTGAGTAAAATTTAATTTTTACAGGAGACTAAACGTTCAATTTTTACGCGAAATTCAAATTTTGGTTTAACAGTGAAAATTTTGGCCCAAAATTCAAATTTTTAAAATTCAAATTTTTTCGGTGAAATTTGGCGGCAAAATTTTTTAAACTCAAATTTTTCCTGTGACATTAGAATAGCATTTTACAGTGATTTTCAAAATTTTGGAACAGAAAAATTTTCAAATTATTTTTGGAGGGAAAATCTGAAATCACTATTTCGACCTTGAGTGTGACATTTTGGTTTGATTATTTCGATAACATCGCAACAATCAAGGGGGAGAGAAATTTCATTTACAATGTCTCAATCACCTTCATCCAACTACCTTCCTCATCAATATTCTCATCTGCAACAGTTATCAACACCAGTACCTTCATCCAACTACCTTCCTCACCAATATTCTCATCAACAACAGTATCATCTACAACAAAGCAACATCTCCCTCATTGATAATATTCTGCTCTTTGGCAATGAATCAAGGCCTCCAATGTTGCTACCAGGAACATATACTGTTTGGAAACGGAGATTTCTACAATGGCTCACAGATCGTCCTGCTGCAGATCTCATGCTTAAATCCATTCAAGATGGTCCATACATAATGATATCTCTTGCTGACTCAACAGGGATTATCAGACTACAAACGGATGAAGATTTGAATGCTACTGAACTTGCTCAGTACGATGCTGATCGACAAGCTGCATGGTTCATGACACTCACCCTTCCCAACTCAACTTACATGAATATGGACTTTCAAGCCAGTGCTTATGAAATGTAGAAATATCTTGAAGCTTTGCATCGTACAGAAGAACTTCATCACATCAGAATAAAGCAAATTCTTGAATCTTGCTTAAGCATGAATCCTCTGAAGACCATTCTCCCTGCTCCACCATCTCCAGCTGTTGACCATGGATCCTTAATTTACACTCCAAATGGTCTCTTCTTCAATCCTCCGAATGCACCTGAGCATTTCTTCATTCCTCAGTATCATCCTGCTACACTACATAATAATGTGCAATCTCTTCTGCAAAATCTAGTGAAGCTTAGTCAAGTATCTACAGAGAAAGGCAAAGGCGTAATGACGTCTAGTTATGAATGGTTAAACACAATGGAAGATACTTATGATGAAGAAGATCTTATCGAACCAAACATGGCATTCTTGGCATATACGGAAAATATTGCAGATGAGGAAGATCAAGATTACGATTCAACCTCACTCTCTGACGATAATGTTGAATACAATGCCACACTTAGTCAAATGGAAGTTGAAGGGGGTAATCTCAATACAGTTTTGCAAAGTGTCATGGGAGATATTCCATCTGATGATGTATATGCAGATTTGGATGCCGATATTGCAGATGTGATGTTAATGGCAAGCATGCAGGAACTTCACATGGATGATACAGGTCGAGAGTATGATTCTGATGATTCCGAAGATCCATTTGTGAAATTACACAAAGAGAAACGCATGACATCTTTTAGATTACTTCATTCACACCTGAAGCTTCTCTCTAACAATGACTTAGCAGAAACTCGTTCCGAGATTGGATTCAAAAGGGAATTTCCAGGCCTGTTTGGAGAAAAAGTTGATATTTTCACTACTTCTATGTTCGACAACATGAATCAACTTGAAAAGAAACATGAAACTGAAGAATTTCACGAGTGTGAATCCAATGCCGCCTTCAGAGTGCTCAAGAAACAGTTTCAACATTTCACCTGTTATGACGGTGAAGTAATAAGCGAATATTTTTTAGAATACACTCGAATTGAGGCTCAAACCTTCAAAGATATATTGCTCCAACACCTGGATGCCATTGAAAAGTCAATTATTGAAAGAGTACTTCACAGACTAGAGCATGACAAAAGGGTTAATAAAAGGAAGTCGCAGATTCAAGAAGAGCAAGTTCATAAAGTTGATGTGTTGGAAGCTAATTTGGTTTTCATGGATAGCAATGGGACAGAATCAGAAGTGCAGAATGACAACAGCAGATTGGGGAATGATACAGATACAGATTGTGCAGAGATCAGACCCTTCTATGACTCAGAGCCCAACTTTGACAAAGGACAGATGGATGAGGAAGATGTCATACCCATCTATGACAAAGAGCAAATGGTTGAGGTACAATCTACTGTTGATCATATTATGCCTGCAAATGAGAAACAACAATCTGAGCAACCTAACTTCAGTAATGAAGGAGAGGTTGACCAGGATGTTGTACAATGTCTTGACAAACGTTCTGAGTCTGAGTCTTTACATGATAATCTAATGACTGAAACATCAAATCAAACTCTTGAGTCTGAAAACCTTCTTCTCAAAAATACCATTGCCCAGTGTCATAAAGATTTTTCAAAACTAGAGGCACATTGTATCTCACTTGAACTTCAAATGCAAAACGAATCTCTAAATTCGGGCAACAATGGTCAATTTTTGAATGAACAAAGAAAACGTGTGGATACATTAGTTAAAGAAAATGAGCTTTTAAAAGGTCAAATTCAAGAAAAGGTGTTTGCACATGCTGCATTACAAAACAAATTAAGAAGACTGACTGGCCAGAGTGTGGATACTAAGTTTGCAAAACCATCAATCTTGGGGAAACAACCTTCTCAAACAAACAGAAAACAATCAGTGGTTAGACAACCAACTGCATTTAAATCTGAACGACCTAAATTTTCAAAACCTCGGTTTGCCTCCCAAGTTGTTGAGAAAAACAATTTGACAAAACCAGTCACTCCACATTCTTGGCCTAAGGAAAATGCATCTGTGTTTGCTAAATCTCAACACATGATTATACCTGGCTCATCTAGGATTAGTTCAAAAACAGTGTCTAAAACGAGCATTAAAAGTAAAGAGTCTTATGACACATATGACATGTACATGAACTATGATCTAGAAAAGGCTAGGAAAAAGGCGCTACTTCAAAAGGATGGAATTCTAGGTTCAAAACCTCATGTGATGCCTTCCACTGTAGTACAGAACACTGCTTGTAGTAGCACACCAAAACCTAAGAGTAATCTACAAACTAATAGGAATTGGATAGCTTCTAAGAGTAGTCGCGTAAATAATCATGTTGTTTGTGCTTTAAAATATCTTCAAAAGGGAAATTCACTTGAAAAGGCTCAATCAACTAAGACAAACAAACCCGTTGAACCAAAAGTCATAAGTCAGAAACCTAAGAAGTGGATCAATATAGGACGTAGGTTTTCTCAAACAAGTGATGCTCCCACATTTCATTCTGCTGCATCTAAATGGAAAACATCTCCTAGATCTAACAATAGGTGGGTACCCACGGGTAGAATTTTCAAATCAATTGGTCTTAGGTGGATTCCTAAAGGAAAGATTTTAGACACTTGCACCAAAACTAATGTGAAACCCACAACATCTATCCCTGAGGCGAGAAAAGAAATCATTGATATAGTATGTTCGAGTGTCAAGAAGATAATTGACACTACATCTTTATGCTTCTAACATCCGGAACCCAGTTTCTCTTGGGGATCCTTGTTCTCTGTTTTCTTGTCTCTTCTTTCTTTCTTTAACAGATTCTTCAACAATGGCTTCGGAACAAATCAGTTTCGGACCCGAGCTTAATGTTATGGTTTCTGAGCACAACAGCTTAGGACCCGCAACCAACCGTTTAAAAGCACTTTAACAATGGCTTCTGAGCAAAACAGCTTAGGACCCAAATTCAACCGTCTTAACTTTCCGGCCTCTTCGGCTGAACCATTGTCTCTCAACCGCAAAGAATTGGAAACATTGTTTGCTACACTGTTTGATGATACAATTGAATACCGTTCTACTGAGGTCTCACCTAATTCCGCTGCACAACCTGAACATATTCAACAAACAACAATAACTGTTGAGAAATACGGTCCTCCAATTGCATCTCCGATTACAATAGAACAAACCGCTTCCAACTTCAGACAATCAGCTGAAGATCCACAACAACAATCAGTACCACAACCTACAGATTATGACGGAAATGCTTCTTCAATCCATCTGCACCAACTCCAACCGTTTCTGATATAGTAGAGTTGTCTTCTCGCAATTTGGATCCGTCTAATATGCATACGTTCTACCAACATCACCCTTCGACACATCATTGGACTTAAATGGATTTGGAAAAACAAGCTGGACGCAAAAGGCACAGTGATTCGCAACAATTCTTGTTTAGTTACAAAGGGATACAGTCAATGAAGCAGGATTGTACATCACTGTCATCAACAAAAGCTTAGTATGTAGCCATGTCTGCTTTCTGTGCTCAAGTCATTTAGATGAGAACTTAGCTCACGGACTACGGCCATGTATTTGACTAGATCTCAATGTACAGCGACTCAAAGTGTGCTTTTGCAATCTCAGACAAAACCATTCATCTTTCCAAAGCCCAAAAATAATTGCTCTCCGCTAACATTTCATCTAAGAGCATGTCAAGAAGGGTACAATTGAATTAGAGTTTGTGGGTACTAAATACCAGTTGGCGGACTTGTTTACAAAGGCATTACCTCCATCAAGGTTTGTTGATTTAGTTCACCATATTGGTATGCGGTGTTTGACTTCTGATGATTTGCAAAATTTTCTTAAAACCTAAGAGAGTCAAACATCAAACTCTTTTTGTAAATATTTTATCATTAAGAAAATACCAAAACTACAAAAAGAATCCTCTTTCTTTGTGTACAAACTTGGAATCTTCAAAACTATGTTCCTCCATTAAAACAAATTTGCTTTTCACTGTCAAAATGGAACATGTTTTGAGGGGGAGAACATTTTTCACAAAATCATGAAGTTTGCACACCTCATTATTACCCATCAAGGATAAAATGTTTCTTCATCATTCGGATTAAAACTCATTTTTTCAAAAACTTCTATGATCTCTCGAATTAAAATGTACAAAAGGTTTCACAAAATATATGCTGATTCGAGGGGGAGAAAATAAATCTTTTTCGGCAAAAAATTCCAAGTTAACCATGTTTAGACTTCAAATGGAAAAGTAATTAACCTTTAATGAGTAAAGTTCACAAAAGTCTTAAACTTAGGTTAAAGGACCTTGCATGGAAAAACAAACAGGCTCTAATCAATGTTTTCACAAATGTTCTCAAAAGTTTCACACATAATTAAAAACCTCAACGAATCTGACTAACAATTTTTTATCCTCGATTTCTTTTCGATTGTGAGTTTCTAATTTCTTCATTGTTGTTATCTAATCATTCCCTAAATGTATTCAACGGTCAAAAAGGCATAATCAGTAACTAGGGTTCATGTAATTATCGATCGGGGCGTTTCTTTTTTATGTGTTTAGTCTAATTAATTATTTCATATAACTTTAGAGAACACTAAAGAATGCTCGATTGGTGTGTTTGCACGATTAGAAAAAATGTAGGTTTGAAATCAAGTGATTTAGGGTTTAAGATTTTGATGTCTTTGCTGCTACTAGGATGTTTAATTGTACAATATTCATGCATGATGATGCTAACATGTGTGCAATGTCTCAAATCATAATCATAATTGGAAAATCTCGAGTGAAAGAATGAGTTTATCTGTGATCTTGTGTGTTAATCTGAGAATTCTGAGCATTTTGGTAGATTTAGAATGAGTTTCTTGATTCATCTGTATACTTGTTTGTGCCTGATGCATTTTCTCTGTGTGCAAGTACATGTCATCCCATTGAAAGTCAAAATTTCAACACTCGACAAATTTTTTCTTATGGAACATATTTTGAGGTCAAAGGGCAAAATGTGTTTAAAGGCTAAACTAGTAAATGGATTCAAAATGGTGAGAAACAAATTTTTCCAAACTCTACACTATTGTTTTGCACCGGTAAAGCAAGTGTGAAGACCAAAGCAACGTTGTTCTAAAACCATTCAAAGTTTTCAAAATCTGGAATGCTTTGGCTACAATAAAAGAATGTCTCAAATTTAAGCTTCCCAAATACCAAAAGTTTTCCATTCCTCACAAAAACAAATCTTCAAAAAGAACCCATGAGGTTCAACTTTAGATGGAAATCTTCTTCTTCAGATTTTTAAAACTCAAAAGAGAGACTCCGGGTCTCAAACAACTTTCATAAGTAAAAGAGTTTTAAATTTCTATTAATTCGACGAGTGTTTTATCTAAATGAAACAAAGATTTTTCAATCCTCATTGGAATTCTACATTTTTTTCGGATTGACACAACCTACAAATGGATTTCAAATTCTGGTAAACAAAGGTTTTCAGTCTCAAGGTTGTTGTCTAATCTGATATTCAAATATTCTTTGTTGTACAATACTTGATTGTGTTTTCTAAAACCTTGAACAGAATCATCTCACGAATTTTCTAAAAGTATTTTTTAATACGATTCAATATTCTGCTCAAGAAGTCTATCTCTCGAATAAACTTCATTAGTTGAGGGGGAGTATTTTGTTTAAAGAAAACTAATTTTGTATTAAAACTACGACTTGTTGATTGCCTAAAACAGTCAGACTTATATTCAACCACAGATGTAGTCAAACAAAGTCAAACTATCTAGAAACCAATGCAATTAAATCCGAGGAGTATAGTGTATTCTCGGGTCCTTATGTCCCAGCGAGGCGTGATATTCTGAAATACAACGAATGTGTGTTCTGGGGATATTAAATATAAAAACAGGAATCTGATTGACGAACACTAGGAATGTGAATAGTAATAGCTCAGTCACAGCTATATCAGTAAAAACGTACAATCAGAAACCTAAAAATGTAAAAAGGATATATAAACGTATGTACAAAAGCAAACGGGGAATTATAACAAAAGAGTTATTTGCATGCCTTAGGGGCTTAAATGCAAATTAAACAAAAATAAAATATTTACTTATAATTATAATTTATTTAAAATAATTTTTACAAGTGTTATATTAATTACTATTAATTAAAAACTATTTATTTACTGTTTAATAATTACCTAAATAAAATCTAAAGTAAGCCTATATAAATAAACTAAAAACTTAGAAAAGTTTAAAATAATATAAAAGAATTTTTGAAACTGAAAATATATTTATTATACAAGTATTCTATTTATTATTAAATATTTACTATTTATCTAATTACTAATACTAATATTTAATTATTATAAATACTAAATGAATAAACTAAAATCTGAAACTTTTTACATAATTCTAAAATAATTATAAGAAGCTAAGAAAAATATAAAAACTATATGTTATTCAAAGAATTAAGCAAACTTAATTTAAGACTATTATTTACTTAGTTAAACTAATTAAACTAATTTAATTATTATACATACTAAACTGATTTATAAAATTATAAAACTTTTTATAAACTTACTTAACCATCACAGGAATCCATAAAAAATATAAAAAGTTTATAAAAATTATAAATAAGCTGTATTAAAAATATATTACTTATTATTTACTAAAAGGTATTTAAACTATTTTAATTATTATAAATATCATATGAACAGTAAAAAATGTGAAAAAAATTAGAGAAAGTATATTTACATATGAAGAAGCTAGGAAAAATAAGTTGGTGTCATCAGCTTATTCCAATAAGCTGGAATAAGCCAAACAGTCCAAATAAGCCAAATACACTAAAACCATGTTAAGTGTATTAATGATGCAAAGTTAAACGGAACTGGTGCCCCAGAGCGTATGGAAGGGGTGTGTGTACTAAGCATGCTTACTATCCAAGAGGTCTCAGGTTCGACTCCACACACACCCAAATTTTTTATTTTATTTTATTTTTTATTTTTCTTTTTACAAACCTGTGACATAAGCAAAAATAAGAAGGTTTAATAAAGGAAAACTTTTTACAAAAGCCAAATAAGCTCTGTGAGAGCTTATTTGCTCAACAGTTGTTCAAAATAAGCAAATAAGCCATAGACTTCTAAATAGAAGCTATCACTTAGCTTTAAAGCTTTGTTTTTGGTTTTTCTTTTTATGGAACTTATTTTATACAAATATTATGAAAATAAAAAGTTTGGAATCAAAAATAAGCTAATCCAAGAGCTTATGAGTCATTCAGTATAGCCTTTGGGCTCACAGTGGACCCATAAGCTATGAATAAGCTTGTGATAAGCTATACAGTGTAAATAAAGGTAAAAATATGTGTGTGCAAGTATTATGGACTGTTATTAACAAGATGGTACACTGGAGTTAGCAAATAAGCTTGATATAAGCCAATAAGCAAATCCAAGTAACCACAGATCCAAACACAACATGCAGTCAAATGTAATGGCAAATTTAGCTAATGAAATAAGCTTGCAAGGCCAACTAATGAATTGGATTAGCAAGTGTGACTGGAAAGGATTCCAAAAAGCCAAAATTCATGGGCTGGGACCCACAAATAAGCTCTAGGGAAGCTTATGAAAGTGCTAAGAATACACTGAATAACTCAGTGTATTCCAGAATGGGACAAGCTTTAAGCTATTAGCAGGCTTATGTAATAAGCCTGGAAATGAAATGTGAGCTTAAAAATCTTGATACTGGTTGGTAAGCTTTCCAAAATGCCAAAAATCACAAAATAAAACTCACTAATGAGCCTTATGAGAGCTTATGAAATAAGCTTCACTACACTGAGTGATCAGTGGTAAGTGTGATTTTGAACAAGATGTTGAGCTAATTTTATCTCATCATATAAGCTGTGAAGCTAATGATAAGACTAAATCCAGTAAGTATGATACCTAGGCTTCCTAAAAAGCTAAGGTACACAAACTCTTGTCCACTATTAAGCTTTTGATAAGCTTATGAATTTTGTCTAAGTACACTGATTACTCAGTGTACATGGTTAAAATTTGATGATTTGATTGAACAAATTAAGCAAGCATATAAGCACAACTTGAGGAATTAAGCTCAAATATAAACAAATGGCATGGTAAACAACTCAAATCAGCAAATATCAAACTAAAACATGCACTGAATAAAAATCTAAGAGCTTATGAAAGTTTTAACCAACCTGTGCACAGGGCACCTTTTGGAAAAACTAGCTCAGAGATTAGAACAATTAAGCAGTTAAAAAGCTAAACTAAAAATTAGCAAAAATACTATAGAAAGATAAGCAACAAGGCTAAAACATCCTAAAAGCACAAGTCCTAAAACTCAGTATTAAGATCATACTAAAATTCACAAGTTTATTCAAAAATTTATAACTATGAAATTTTGACTTTTTACTCTATGAACTAAAGTTGACTTATACGAATTTATAACCTAATCTATGGACTGTATATGTTATATTAAGCTAAAATAACATGAAATAAGCAAAGATAAACAACTTTAAAACAGATATGCAAGGTTTTAGATCTACCAATCTCACAGTGCTCATGCTTAGGAAATCAAGGTGTCAAGTTTGACTTTCTTACAAGCTACACCATTTGATTAAGGTTTGACTGAGTTACTTAGGTCATATTGAGCCTACATCAAACAAGAACAAGACCCTACACAACCCTTAACACAGATGAACCAATAAATCCAAACACCCTTTTAATGGAGCCAAATTGAGCTTTTCAAAGCATAGGGCTGTGTAAACTCATTTCATCAAATCCAGTGGTTATAACTTGTCACATCAAACCATTTTAAGCTTAAACAAGTAATCACAAATGTCTAAACCTAGGATTATCAAAGATGGGTATATTGACAGTCAAAATAACATTTCAAAGCAACAACTAAATCCAAAACATAACTACCTAAAATTAAACTAGATAATCATTAACTAACAATAAATAAACAGGAAAAACATGAAATCAAAGCAAATAAGAAAGGAAACAGTTCAATGCAAAAATCACGAAAATGGCTTACAAGAGATGCAAGCTGAGAACTTGGAACCAAGGACCATTGTTTACATCCTACAGCCTCCCATGAGGCACTACAACCCATGGCAATCCATAATAGCCATGCTCCAAACAGATTTCATCATGAACATACATTTTTTTATTTTCTTTTCTATTTTCTTGATTATTTTTGTGATTTTTAAATTTTAAAGTTTAAGCTGAGTTTTTGGTTTCTAAAAGCTCATAGGCTTTGTCAGGACCTTATGTAACTTATATGAGTCCAAATAATCAACTACAAACAACAAATTAAAAGACTTGAAATTTAAATGGATAATTAGGCTAAAACATGAATTTGAAAGGTAATTTGAAATTAAAGTTTCATTACACTATGAAAAAGATAAATTTAACATTTGAAAGAAATAAAAGACATTTAACTAAGAAAGCAGTAAAATTAATTAAGCTACGTGACCTAGGCTAATCCAAAGGTGTTCTTCTCCTCTCTTTCTTCTTCCTTTTATACCCATTTGAGTTCCCATGGTATTCCCTTTGACCTCTGACCAAATCCTCACCCTTCAATTGAGCTTTGATTAATCTGAGCCTTTGATTGCATTTTTCCCGCCACAATCAAACGCACCAAAATTAGTGGTATTGGTGAGGGCATTTATTGTGGTGGTAGTGGGGGTTGGTTTGGTTGGTGAGTAGTATTAATTGTGGGGGCAAAGGAGGAGGGGGAAGCATGTGGGAGAGATAAGCTCTCCCTGGTTTTACGTTGGTATGTTGGGAGGGAATCAAGATCTGTCGGTTTACGAGAATACCTTTGGAAGGTTGTATTGAAGACGAAACTGTTTGAAATATGAAGAGTTAGACTTATATATGTCATCTTCGTGATGCTATCATTCGATACATTCTCATTTGATCAGCTCTTTTCCTTGCTGCGAATGGAATACCAACCTAATCATACATCTTCCTTTGAATATCTTTTAAGGAGATACGATTGTCATCTGTTGTGTTCGGTATGTAATTCTTTTGATGTGAATACTGTGTGATGTGCCTTCTCTGGGGAAACTGAAACCACCTTTGAATCGTTAAGATCAAGTATTGAGAAACAAGATCACTCTGTTCGTTGAAATTCTTTAAGTCTAAATTTGTGCGGATTAAACTACTCCTTTTTCTGTTCGTAGTTGGTGTACCTTCGTTTTGTTTCGCTACCTTATTCCTTCTTTCATTTTCGCGGACGAAAATTCTTTTTTAGGGGGGAATAGTTGTAAAACCCACATTTTCATAACATGTTAAAATTACCAAAATGCCCTAAAATTTGAAATTTTGAAGAATTGTGTACGTTTACCAAACAAGCCCTAAATCAAAAATGGAAATAAAATGAATAATGGATCAATTCGATTTAGGGTTAGGGTTTTTGTAATTTTTTGCTTCAATTAATGTTTAAGGATGTCTAGAAAATGATTTCATGATTTGATAAATTAAGGTTAATGATTTCTTGATTTAACTGTTTTACCGAATTAAAATTTATAATTAAAGGGTGCGTTTTGTAATTATTCAAACTTGATGGTCATTTTTGTAAAGTGTATGGGACCAGAAGTGATTCGTATAAAATATTAATTCAGGGGGTTAAGTGTAATTTTGTGATTAAAAGGATTAAAAATGGAATTATATATAATTATTAATTAGAATTGTATTTTATTTAAAATAGAGGGACCATTTTTGTAAATTTTGAAATCTCAGTGTCTATTCAATAAATAATTATATTGAGGGGCTAAGGGTGTCAATTTGATAATTAAACGGACGTGTATGAAATTTTGATAATAAAAAGGTTTAAATTATAAATATGATAACTAGAGGGACTAATAATGTAAATATAATGAAAGTATGCATGATTTGGCTGGAATAAAGTGTAGGGGCTGTTTATGTCAATTGTGTAAAATTGTGTGATTTATGTGTTAATTGTGTTAGTTAATGGTTTAATTATGGTAAATTGATAAATTAATGGATTAATATGTAACTTTGGAAACTAAAGGGTGTAAAGTGTAAAATTGACATATTTGGCATTCTTGACTTATGTTTATGTGTTATACTGTGAATATTATCACTTGTGACCGTTAACTTGTTATATTGACACTTTTAACCCTAAAATATGTTAAGTGACATTACGAAACCCTAATTTCAAAAAACGCGTATAAAATGAAATCCTTAATACATGAGGCTATGGAACTTGGTAAAATGATAAAACTAACTTATATGAATATGTTAATATGTGGAAACTTGCTAATTTTGGAAATCTTCTAAATATGGAAAGTTACCTAAAATAGAAAGCTGCTAAATATGGAAAGTTACTAAAAATGGAAAGATAACAAAAAGTGGTAACTTACGTGATTTGAACTCTTCTTAATTCAAATCAATTCTCTTCTAGGTTCGGTGAAGCAGGAGTAATCCATCTCTCTTGATTTGTTTGACTTTGCTTGTGTTTGGACTAAGGTACAGATATTCCGTACTCTTTCAGCAAGAGTGCATACTCTCTCTCCCTTAACTTTGTCTTTGATTTGTGATGCGTGGGAATCGCAACAGGCTTTACCTCTCGAGGGATCTCGAGAAGCTTACAACCCCCACCAGGCAGTGTACCTGATCGTTGTAGTATAGTATAGTGACAAGTACCGGGGGATTGATCGTTCAGCTTAGGAATAGTGTCGCTAGGATTAGAAAACCTAATTACAAGTTCTAAAGGTGAGGGATGATTATTTTTGTGTTTTTATATTTTTTAGAAAGCAATTAAAATCTCGGGTTTTGAAAGAGTGGGCGGAATTAGTTGCTATTCAACTAACCCAAAACTAAGATGCAATCAAAATAAAATACTAAAAATGAAAGTAAACTAATTATACTAAGGTTGTGAGCAGTAATTGGAGAAGATGTGTTTACTTAGATTTCACTACTCCATAGATATCTTTTATACGTTATTTACTTGTTATAATTGCATGGATGACGGATCGTATTCCTTAATACCATTCATGGGGTGGCATACATAACTCCCCAATTCTATGAGCTCTTATCTCCTCCTACACCATGCCCAGCACAACTATAGGGATTATAAACAGTGGCTCATGCATTAAATACAACCAATAAAGACCTAGTACGCCTCGGTTCATGTTTCTTTAGACGTTCAAGCATGTTACCATTTGGAGATCTGCCAGTTTTCTTAAACCTAACATATAAATCATTCATCCAAGAACAAGAATAAACAAGTAATCAACACATAATCAATATCTAGGTTTCATTAGATCCAAGCAAACACAAAAGAGATCTAGCCTAGCATAATAGAATTAAGACAAGAACAAGATATAGACAACCAACACATAGACATATTGATTGAATTAGAAGAACACTTATCTTGATTAATCATGCAAGGTATCAAGGGGTTGGAACCCTTGAAAAACCTGTAAAGTTACACCAAAATCGTCTTTAGGGTTTCCCCCAAAACTCCTCCTAAACTCCTCTCTAATGTGAAAAAATTAGAAAACTATATATAGGAAAATAGGTATGACGGCGTCAAGACAAACAATGTGACGCCGTCACCTCGCCGCCAAATACTTCCTCGGACGGCCTTGATCTACTTCTGACGCCCTATGTGACGCCGTCATCAACTATGGATTTTTATTCTTGGGCTTTTGACGCCGTCAGAAACACTCTTGACGCCTTCATGACTCTCGGATTTTTATTAATGAGGTTTGACGCCGTCATGGCATTACTCTTGACGCCGTCACCTACTGTTTCCAGCATGGAAAATTGAGACTTTGCCGTTTTCTTCACTTTTATGCTCCAAAAACGTCCAAAATGGCTTCTTTTCCAGAATTCACTCTCCAAGTACCTAAAATCACAAAAGGAACGATTTAGGGCAATATTTGATCAAATAAATTCGGATTCGGGCTTAAATGACCCCCTAAAAACGGATCATTTTTCGCCTCATCATATACCCTTACACTTGAGATTTGCTTGTCCTCAAGCAAATGCGCTTTTATTCTACTCAAAAGACAAGTTAGGGGTCATTTAACACTAATATAAAAGTAATTACAACAAATAATCGTTCCACTAAAGACCAATAGACAAGCACGGAGGTCATACACTAGCACCTCACAAATAGTGTTTAGATACTCACATCTCTCGGGTGTAATAAAGTAATATAACATTATGGAAATGGAAGATATCTCTCATTACCTGTCATAGCAAAATAAATTACCATAGGCTTGGGAAAGGATCAAACCTCCACCACATGGCGTAAGCACCTAGGATAAACTATCAAAGAGGTCTTTTAAAGGGTTGTAACGTTAGGTTTAGGGATATGAATTACACGGTTTTGTTGGATAAAGGAAGTTTTACTGGTGGCGAGTTAACAATCTTGGTTAATTACATGTACGATATGGCGTTGCTAAGCCAAGACTAGACTCGACTTAAGCTAATAAATGAAAAATAACTAAAACATAAAATGAACATAGAATAAAAAGGGATGGTAGTCCGTATGTTTTTCTCTTTTCTTTTTCTCTTTTTTTTTTTTTTTTTTTTTTTTTTTTTTTTTTTTGCATACACTTTTAACCTACCATCCAAAATAATACATCATAGGGAATGGAAATTCCCCTTACACTTGAATCTTTACATACTTTACATTAAACTAATCTAATGACTCGAATTAAGAAAATCAAAACACTTGGAGCACTTTTAAGATTAACGTACACATGGGGGTAATAAATGATGTTCTTCCCCATTACTCCATAAAATAAGTACTTACCCATGAGTCCTAATCGTCCCAAAACAATATGTACAAGGATATGACTCGACTTAGCAACCATGTAATCAATTAGAAAGTTAACTTAGGGTTTAACAAATAACAATAATGCACTAAAGATGAGTGCATACACGGAAGGCAAAGGCGATTTGGGTGTACATTTAAGTGGGGTGTAACAAATTCTTCCTTTAAGTAAAATGCTTAAAGTTAGAAACGAAAAGATAGGCTCGGAGGGGTGTACTAGGGGTTTCGTGTACTAAAAATGAGTACAACGCTAAGGGTGTGGGAAAAATTAGTTGACTTAACTAGCCAAGTAATATGACTTAAATGGTCAAGTAATTATGATACGGGTTTAACACAAGGGTGATCCTAATGCCTCTTATCATGTAGTAAATCCTACTACACGAATGTAGTCTCACTAGCGGTCTCGGGATGCATCACTAACGCAAGTTCTAGAATCTAAATGCTACCGGTACACTCATAAGCACTAATAGTAAATGCTTTTCCTATCAAATCTAAAAGGCGAACCTCACATATTTGGGTGGAAAATTTTTCTGAATATACGGTTATGTGCTAGTCATACAATCTCCTATCCATGAGACGCTTGCTATGGCTAAAGTTTCACTCCTAAATGTTGTAAAAAAATTTAAATTTGGCGCTAAAATTGCACTAACAAGTATTTCTCATAGTTTTATTACACATCTACTATTAAACAAAACAAACTCAAGTGAAAGTGTATTTGTAAGGTATCATCTTTTTACCCTCCCCTTACACTTAAGATG
Organism: Artemisia argyi; assembly: GCA_030686995.1. Taxonomy (NCBI): domain Eukaryota; kingdom Viridiplantae; phylum Streptophyta; class Magnoliopsida; order Asterales; family Asteraceae; genus Artemisia; species Artemisia argyi. Next base: position 146,908,193 of record CM060686.1, read on the forward strand.
AACATTGTCCCCAATGTTCAAGTAAAGAATGTAAAAGTAAAATAAGTAAAAAGAATGAAATCAAATACTCCCCTGATTCGCTCGGTATGGATTAAAGGTTGGCCAGGTTAGATCTTCCTCCAAGAAAATGAACAATCAAAGCTTCCCTTCCAGAATATAAATCATCTTCTTGTCAAACATAACCTGTAAATCCTGAGAAAATAGACAAAGCAACCTCGCGTAAAATCGGCGGCATCCTATATAAGTTACTAAATCCTAGAAAACAAAGTAAGATATAATGCTTGCAAATGAAGTTTGCAGATTTCCTGGAGATTATAAAACTTAATAATTCACAAAAACCATAAGACTCCGTTAGAAAAACAAAACCGGTAAAATATCCAGATTTTAACTCCTGACGCTGTCAAGAGTAAAACTCTGACGCCATCAGAATGGACCTGCAGAAATTCTTATGTTAAGTTTCCGGAAAATTTCTGGAAAAACTTGGTTCTACTTCCTGGAAAATCCTGCAAAACTTCATTATGACTTAATACAAGCATTTGACTCTAACAAGTACGAATATACATGCTCACTTAAAATTGTGGAGAATCATGATCGTGTGTTTCTTAAAAACATATTTGGGGTTTCCCCTTACACTTATCTTTTGCAAAAATACTTTTAGGTTGGAGTTAAGACTAGGCTAAACAACATAATAAAGTATTTCCACTTTTTTAGTTTGGAAACATGATCCACCAACAATGAAAAATAAAGCATGCATACGGAAGCAAATAACAAACAAACAAAATGAAATCACACAAAGCATGGGTTTCCTCCCAAGAAGCGCTTTTCTTTATTTACGAGACTTGTAGCTAGACTCAAGGTCATGGGTTACTACGTGACCTCGTCGTTGGTTCCACTCTCTAGGTCGTCTTCTAAACCAGTTTTGTATTCCGGACCTAGTTGCAAGCATTCTTTGTAGAAACCAAGCATCTTATTCATAACATATTCGACTCCTCTACTTCTATCCTCATCACTTCTATAGTAAACCGCTTGTTTGTGTTCCTTTTCGAAATTAGAGAGAAGGCGGTATTGCTCAATTTTGTAGGGCATTTGATAAGCAACCTCATCATTCTCTTCCTTAAATCTAACTATCCCTAAAGTCGGATCATAATTCATCCTAGTGGCCTCAACAAATGGTTTTCCGAATATTATTTGGCTTAGGCAAGAATCTATCACCGGACGAGTGTCTTCAACTATCACAAAATCTATCTCATAGGTGAGATTACCTATGATCACATGCAATCCCTTCACTCTCCCTACAAAATTACTAATGAGGTTCCTATTGGGCATCTTCCTAAAATTAAGTTGCTTTTTCATTACCCAATTATAGTAGGTCCTAGTCATGATGTTTATAGGAGACCTAGGATCTATATATGCTTTCCATACATGCATGTGCCCAATGTTGCATGGTATGTTGATGTTAGAGGGGTCACCTACTTTAATAAGGGGTGAACCAAGGATATATGGTGTCTCGGGATCATCGAATAAGTCTTTGTGATATTCCTGTTCTTCCTTGGTGGGCAGCTTATCAAAGTATTTTTCTATAGGCTTTATCTCTTCTAATTCCTTTTCAACCTCAACTTTCTTAGTTTCATCCCTAGGCTTGGTTTCTATTTCAACTTCATCCTCGTCACTTTCTTCTCTATCCTCATCTTTTGATTTAATAGTGACAACATTGACAAAGTGGACTTGTTTGGATGACGAGGGATCCTTAATGTCCTTCCTAGGTGTGGTTAATGCTTGGTTGTTGAGGGCTTTCAATAAGTTGTCTATCTTGTTGGTCATCTCCGTTTGCTGTTGGTTGAATTCGGTTTCAAACCTAGCTATGCGGGCTTCTTGAGATGCCATGAACTTTGACATCAATCCTTCAAGATTGTTGGTACTACCATAGTTGTTAGAAGGATTGTTGTTGAAAGTACGGTTGGATGGTGGACCGTTTGGTTGGTAACGATTAGGTGGGTTGGATGAATTGGGTTGATTTTGTTTCCACCTAAGGTTTGGGTGATTTTTCCTTGAGGGGTTGTATGAATCACCGTAAGGGTTTGGCTCGGGCTTGAAAGTGTACCACTTATCTCCCGCTTCGTCGGTACGCGTGGATGCGTAGTCCGCAAAAGCTGTTCCGGGGAGTTCCACACAATCACGAGTGTCATGGGGACCACTACATAATTCGCATGAAGAAGTGATTTTGTTCACTTGGCTTGAAGGCTTAGGAGCTTCGTAAGATTTCATGAGAAACTTGACTTGGTCCTCAAGTTCCATGATCCTACGGTCGGGAGTGCTAGAATTGTTCGAAGGCAAAGATATTGCCTTGACCGTTTTGTTCAAGTCACGGGGATCATTCCAACTTTCGTTGTCATAGAGAGCAAGATCTTCTATGAATTCCCATGATTGTTCCGCACTAAGATCACGTAGCTTACCACCGGCCGATTGGTCAATGGTTCGCCTCGTGGAGAGATCGATATGGTCATAGAAGATTTGGACTTGGAGCCAAAGATCTATACCATGATGAGGGACTTTTTGGAGTAAGTCCTTGAAACGAGTCCATGCTTCATAAAGAGATTCATTTTGACGTTGTTGGAACATCAAGATGTCATTCCTAAGCTTAGTAGTTCTCCCCGGTGGGAAAAATTGAGCAAGGAAACGAGTGGTGAGATCATCCCATGTGGTGATGGATCCCGCAGGTAAACGCTCAAGCCATTGACTAGCTTGATCCCGTAGAGAGAATTGGAATAGGCGTAAACGGGTTGTCTCTCTAGTTGCAACATCTAGGTCTATGGAATCTACGATTTTGAGGAAGTCTTTAAGATGTTGATTTGGATCTTCGGAACGAAGTCCATGGAATGCACATCCGCTTTGCACCAACCGGATGGTGTCGGATCGCAAGGGTGTCACATTGGCTCCGGTGAGCTCAATGGTGTTTCGATAGCCTTGATGGCTAGGTCGGGAATACTCTCCTAAGGTTCGGGGCCTAAGGGGTTTTAAAGGTGGGTTTTGTTGTGGTGGGATGATGGGTTCAAAGATGTTACCACCTTCCATGATGTCGGATGGTAAAGGTTACGAACAAAGACACGAAGAAATAAGATAGACTAAAGAAGACCTAAAAATAAAAATAAAATCTTACTAGAAAGGAATCTAGCAAGTAGACCTAATAAAAAGAAATCCTAACCTAGACAATAACTATTCCCCGGGCTGCGGCGCCAAAAACTTGATGCGTGGGAATCGCAACAGGCTTTACCTCTCGAGGGATCTCGAGAAGCTTACAACCCCCACCAGGCAGTGTACCTGATCGTTGTAGTATAGTATAGTGACAAGTACCGGGGGATTGATCGTTCAGCTTAGGAATAGTGTCGCTAGGATTAGAAAACCTAATTACTAGTTCTAAAGGTGAGGGATGATTATTTTTGTGTTTTTATATTTTTTATAAAGCAATTAAAATCTCGGGTTTTGAAAGAGTGGGCGGAATTAGTTGCTATTCAACTAACCCAAAACTAAGATGCAATCAAAATAAAATACTAAAAATGAAAGTAAACTAATTATACTAAGGTTGTGAGCAGTAATTGGAGAAGATGTGTTTACTTAGATTTCACTACTCCCTAGATATCTTTTATACGTTAATTACTTGTTATAATTGCATGGATGACGGATCGTATTCCTTAATACCATTCATGGGGTGGCATACATAACTCCCCAATTCTATGAGCTCTTATCTCCTCCTACACCATGCCCAGCACAACTATAGGGATTATAAACAGTGGCTCATGCATTAAATACAACCAATAAAGACCTAGTACGCCTCGGTTCATGTTTCTTAAGACGTTCAAGCATCTTACCATTTGGAGATCTGCCAGTTTTCTTAAGCCTAACATATAAATCATTCATCCAAGAACAAGAATAAACAAGTAATCAACACATAATCAATATCTAGGTTTCATTAGATCCAAGCAAACACAAAAGAGATCTAACCTAGCATGATAGAATTAAGACAAGAACAAGATATAGACAACCAACACATAGACATATTGATTGAATTAGAAGAACACTTATCTTGATTAATCATGCAAGGTATCAAGGGGTTGGAACCCTTGAAAAACCTGTAAAGTTACACCAAAATCGTCTTTAGGGTTTCCCCCAAAACTCCTCCTAAACTCCTCTCTAATGTGAAAAAATTAGAAAACTATATATAGGAAAATAGGTATGACGGCGTCAAGACAAACTATGTGACGCCGTCACCTCGCCGCCAAATACTTCCTCGGACGGCCTTGATCTACTTCTGACGCCCTATGTGACGCCGTCATCAACTACGGATTTTTATTCTTGGGCTTTTGACGCCGTCAGAAACACTCTTGACGCCTTCATGACTCTCGGATTTTTATTAATGAGGTTTGACGCCGTCATGGCATTACTCTTGACGCCGTCACCTACTGTTTCCAGCATGGAAAATTGAGACTTTGCCGTTTTCTTCACTTTTATGCTCCAAAAACGTCCAAAATGGCTTCTTTTCCAGAATTCACTCTCCAAGTACCTAAAATCACAAAAGGAACGATTTAGGGCAATATTTGATCAAATAAATTCGGATTCGGGCTTAAATGACCCCCTAAAAACGGATCATTTTTCGCCTCATCAATTTGTTATCGTGTTACGATTCCATTGGTCTTGGTTATGATCCTTCGTACTTGGCTCTATGAGTGATGCGTTCCACCGGTATTGTGATCCAATTGTTATTCGTTTGGACTCTTATGGTATGATGTTGACATGACCCGTTCGATAACCTTTCGTGACCTCAACCTTTGAACCCTTGGGGGACTTTGAGTGTTCTTTGGGATATTATAACGGGAGGTGAAATCTCTTTTCTTAAAATTATGACATGGAAACATTTAAAGGAGAAATTATTTTATAACGACACTTTTAATACGAATTAACACTAATCTTATAAGGGATTTTATAAATTCATGAAGACCACTTTTAAAGAATATCTTGTGAAAACCGTTATTCAAGAACCACCTTTATAAATGTCATCTTTTGGAAGATCTTTTCTAAATGAACTTTTATTATAAACCTTTTAAATGAGATTGTACTATGAACCTTTTTAAACAAGATATGGGAACCTGCTAAGTTGATCTTTTGTTTTTAAACTGTCATTATGACCCTTTTGATTATGAACTATGGGACTTTGGAACTTGGAATAATGAACCGTGTGGATTGGAACCTTGGCTTTGACCTCTCCATTTTGACCCGTTTATATTACATCTTTGATCGATCCTTTGATATAGATCCTTTGACATTGATCCTTGATATTAATCCTTTGATATTGAACCTTTGATACTGAACCTTTGATATTGAACCTTTGATACTAAACTTTTGATATTGAACCTTTGACATTGAACCTTTGATTATGACTTGGCACTTATACTTTGATATTGAACCTTGACTACATGACCCTTCAGTGTTTACCCAGGTATTACATGTTGTGGAGTAGCCACAACCATAGAATTGATGCACCAATGTTATGTACTCTAGTGGGGCTAGAGAGATGTCCCCCACCGTCCCTGATTTTGTTATCGACTACTGCTATGCTTATGATTGGCTTGCAGGGGCGTATGGATGCATCCTAGATTTGATTGATTGATTGATTGATTGTGACTACTATATTGACTACATTGATTATTGCTACATTGTTTGGTGACTGGGTGTCGTGCATTGCAACCCCTTACATATTGGGAGCTAGCTACTCCATATTGGGCTGCTATTGGATTGTATTGTTTATTGATTGGGCCTGGGGTAAAATACTGAATCCACATACATTACATCTTACGCTTAACCTTGATATCTTTTGATTACCCACTTGACACCATATGTAATCTATCTTTATATTCCTTTGATTATTCATAACTCTTTTGTGTTGCTTTGTTAATTATTTGATATCTGTTCACTGAGTTTTGTAAGCTCAGCCGCATTTTTGTTTCTTTTCTCATGCGGCAGGTTTAGTAGGAAGCTGGGTTTATGGATGAGGGATTTTTATTTTGGGTTTAGAAGACTTCACCCTAATTAGCTACTAGGCGGACTTAGAGATGATTAGAAGTAATTGATGATGGGCTTAGTATATTGTACTTGGGCTTAGTTCATTATTGTTGCTCTTTTGTATTTTGTATTTTTGTTTAGTCTTTTGTAACCCTTGTAAACTTTGTATGGAAATGTATCTCCATTTCGCTTGTGTTCTGATTTGACTCCATAATGTTACACTTTAGCCCTTCTCGGGTTAGGGTGTTACAATTATGGTATCAGAGCGACAGGTTTGGATCGGCGGATGCAACATCCGTAGAGCTTAGGCTATGACCTGTGAGTTTTGGACCATTAGGCTTCCACTGTAGGGACATAGGAAACCGCTTTGAGAACTTGCTTTAGGAATCCCCTATATGAACTTAAGTTTTGACCGGTAAGAAATAGGTAGACTTAAGAGTTTGCTTATGTATCTTCGCTTCCGCATTACTCTGATTCGTGCCTTACGTTTAGCTATGCCTTTTTGGAATCATCCTTTAGAAGTTAGAAATCTTGGCACCACCTAAGTTTACCATAGTAAGTCGGAAGGCATTTAAGATTGCATGGAAATGCAAAATACTATTTTGATTTTATCTTCGATCTCTGACCTTATTGTTAATCCTTTTGATATCTCTTCGGACGTTTTGAGGATCTACATGACGAGGATACTTTGATGCACTTTATGATCGCCTTTTTGCTTTTGGTAATCTATTGTACGTTTTTCGACGTTATTTGATTTTGCTTTATCCATCTTTGAGAAGTCTGGTGGTGTTTAACCATGAGTATAAGAGTATTTTCCTTTCACTTCGAACGATAAGGGTTTTGATCTGTCTTTTCTTTAGATAGTCAACTTCGATTTGATTCTGATATGAATTGGTTGCTTAAGCATTCGAGATGCTTACGACTGTTCTACTATGTCCTACTTTTGGTGTTTTGAAATATTTTGAACTCCCTACTACGATTACCGATTTTTAAACTTTGATATCACTGTTACTCTGGAGACTCGTATGTTACTTTCACGTTGATGAAGTCCTCTTACACCTATTTTGTACACCGAGAAATGAAACTTATCTTGAGAATTATTTTTGCACCCTGAGTTTTCCCGGATATGATTCCTATTGAACCACCAAGTTATCTAGCAGAAGATGGAGTTGGATAGAACCTGAAGATGACAAACAATGGTGACTACCCTGAAGAGTTGAAGGCATTCCTCGCCAGACGGAAGAGTTGACGAGCAGAACGCAAGAACCAAGCCAAGATGGCGAACCTGGAGTTGATGAAGACATGCAGTCTCACTTTCCTATTCATCTCAGTTGTACTAAGATGAATTGAGAGCGGAAACATATTGGATGAAGAGGAGATTGAAGATCGTACCAGAGGTTCACATTACTCCATCACATTCCAAGAAGAACTGCAGAAGGCTTGAGGAAACCAAACACAAGTTAATGATCCTGTTTCACTCTCAGATTGGAAGATGGACGAAGACTGACTACTCGGACATAAGACGATTCTGAAGGGACGAATTCTTGAAGCGAACTTTATGATGGAAGAATTGATGCCCTGGCGATATGTTTCTTTCTGATAAAGGTTGTTTGACTTTGTTACGTCTTCTTGAGTTTCATTTGTTTTGCCGACATGGTTTTGTTATTGATCTTTTGAATAGGGATAACCCAGGAGTTAGTTGGAATGTTAGGTGGATTTGTAGATTTATTTTCATTGATTGAGATAGAGTATGACCATCATGATGGCATATTTATATGATGCTTGTATTATGACGCCTGGCCAACATGATAATACATACATCATATAACGTGCACTTTTTGTGTTCATAGGATGTCTTGAGAAGTGCCTTAGAGAAGCCTTAGATCTCTGTTTTTGTTTGCGACTATCTACGAATAGTGAGACTTTAGGATTCTTTTGATCTGTACATTTGATCTGCCTTATCGCCGTACGTTTTGATACGTTTGTATACTCGTCATGCGGTTGTTTGACTTCTGTGCTTTAGATAAAAATCCTAAGTTCTGTTGTAGAGCTTCCTGCCATTTGATGTTATCGAGCAACTTATCTTCTGCCTATGTGGGTTTGATTTGTTACCATGAAGAGTTACACCTATGCCTTGCTATGTATACATTTCTCACATTCGATGAATTCGTTTCATGATGACCTGTTATGAGTTAAAATATGAAGTTTTGGATTATGAGAATCAAGATCTGTCGGTTTACGAGAATACCTTTGGAAGGTTGTATTGAAGACGAAACTGTTTGAAATATGAGGAGTATATATGTCATCTTCGTGATGCTATCATTCGATACATTCTCATTTGATCAGCTCTTTTCCTTGCCGCGAATGGAATACCCACCTAATCATACATCTTCCTTTGAATATCTTTTAAGGAGATACGATTGTCATCTGTTGTGTTCGGTATGTAATTCTTTTGATGTGAATACTGTGTGATGTGCCTTCTCTGGGGAAACCGAAACCACCTTTGAATCGTTAAGATCAAGTATTGAGAAACAAGATCACTCTGTTCGTTGAAATTCTTTAAGTCTAAATTTTTGCGGATTAAACTACTCCTTTTTCTGTTCGTAGTTGGTGTACCTTCGTTTTCTTTCGCTACCTTATTCCTTCTTTCATTTTCGCGGACGAAAATTCTTTTTGAAGGGAGAATAGTTGTAAAACCCACATTTTCATAACATGTTAAAATTACCAAAATGCCCTAAAATTTGAAATTTTGAAGAATTGTGTACGTTTACCAAACAAGCCCTAAATCAAAAACAATTATCGTACGATCACAAACAATTGTAAACTAATAATCTAGGCTATGTAATATTTTGTGTGATCATTATAATAAAATTAAAAGTTAGAAAAATAATTATTTAACCTAAATAATTATGGACGAATATATATACTTTTATAATTATGTAATTAATATTTGAATCATAAATTATAAATTAAAGAGAGATAAATATTGGCTAATTAAGGAAACAATTACAAAATCAGAAAATTACTCCCCCAAATCAATTAGGGCCGTGATTACCTCCCCCCCCCCCCCCTCTCATCTATATACACGGTTTGTAATTAATTTCCCCATTTAACATAAAATAAAACCCTAAAAACACAAAGAAATCCACATTCAAGCCATACGAATTTTCCAAGGTGTATTATCATTTTTCCTGGACTTGGTACGAAGCAAGAAAGGTTATAAAAATAATGGTGGTGATTGTAGAAGCTTGGTGGGATCGTTGGATATTTAATTGTGTAGTATAAACCATGCCGTGTAAGTAAAAATATTTCTACTTGTTCTATATGTTCCATATCACCAAGGATAATTTTATATCACTCCATATGCATCATATAACCTGTAAAAATTCTGGAAATCAAACCATGCATGATATAATGGCCTAAATTAAAATAGGTTAATTATAAACCCTAAAAATGTGTTAAATTGTATACGGCTTGTTTTGAATTTTTTAGATGCTCAAAAATATTTTTATAACATGTAATTATGATTGTATAACTCTAATAAAATGGGTCCTTGTGAATTTGAGGCCTAAATAGATCGTTTGTAATTGTTTTATGTTTTACCAATTTAAGAAAAATGGAAATAAAATGAATAATGGATCAATTCGATTTAGGGTTAGGGTTTTTGTAATGTTTTTGCTTCAATTAATGTTTACGGATGTCTAGAAAATGATTTCATGATTTGATAAATTAAGGTTAATGATTTCTTGATTTAATTGTTTTACCGAATTAAAATTTATAATTAAAAGGTGCGTTTTGTAATTATTCAAACTTGATGGTCATTTTTGTAAAGTGTATGGGACCAGAGGTGATTCGTATAAAATATAAATTCAGGGGGTTAAGTGTAATTTTGTGATTAAAAGGATTAAAAATGGAATTATATATAATTATTAATTAGAATTGTATTTTATTAAAAATAGAGGGACCATTTTTGTAAATTCTGAAAACTCAGTGTCTATTCTATAAATAATTATATTGAGGGGCTAAGGGTGTCAATTTGATAATTAAACGGACTTGTATGAAATTTTGATAATAAAAAGGTTTAAATTATAAATATGATAACTAGAGGGACTAATAATGTAAATAAGATGAAAGTATGCATGTTTTGGCTGGAATAAAGTGTAGGGGCTGTTTATGTCAGTTGTGTAAAATTGTGTGATTTATGTGTTAATTGTGTTAGTTAATGGTTTAATTATGGTAAATTGATAAATTAATGGATTAATATGTAACTTTGGAAACTAAAGGGTGTTGTAACCACCGGTAAAATTCCACATAAATTAAACTTATATTTATTCATTTATCACGCCAAATTTTTTTTTTAAATGTTATCAGTTAAACTATTCATAAGAATTAATTAATATGACGTAACTCATATTCACCTAGGTTCATTTTGAATAAATATTTTATTTACGTCAAGTATCAAAGTTTTCAATTTCTTATTTACCACTTTACGTCATTTCGTATTCAACATTTGAATATAACCTTTTATATTTATTAACATGTTCATAAAAACCCTAAATTATTAAAATTATAATAAAACTCAAACTAATGATATTTATTTTTAAGAAATATAAGAGTACAAGTTTTTCAAGCTAAGGTACAAGTCAGCAATGCATGATAACTAATTATATATAAAATTCATTATAAACCTCAGTGTACTTATTTTCAAATCACATTGTACAAGTCTTTTATGAACAAACTTTAAAAATATATCTCTTATATTTAATAAGCCTAAGTACAGGTCCTTAAACTTGGTGCACAAGCACCTGATACATGAAACCTAAAAACTATATTTATATTAATCTAATTATACCTAAACTAATTTATATTTGTTCCAAATCTAATCAAATACTAAAAATATATTTTCCATAATCCTTAAACTCTAGTACAACCATAATAACCTTATGTTACTAGTACTTAATGCACAAAATCTAAAAATTACATTTTTATTATATTTACATTTCATAAAACTAACTTATACTTAATTTGAATTTACTAAATATTTAACATACATTATCTACATTTACAAACATAATGTGCAATCCTAGTAAGCCCATGATACCACCTTCTAGTGCTTAATTCGATTTCCTATTTATTTCTTTAACAATTCGATACAAAATTTAAACAAACAAACCTTAGATTATTTGCTAACTACATTTTACTTAAAACTAAATTACTACATCACCTAGACCCTATATACAACTCACTTAAGTCTAGGTACTACACCTAAAGCATGATCGATCCCTAAACCTGTTTCTAGTTCGAATGGAATTAAATCAAAAACCAAATTGTTCTAGATTGTTACTTGTTCATTTCCTACACCATGAGATGGCTACAAGAACCATGTATCTCCACATCTCATTGTCCTTATATTTTCTACACAAGTCAAAATGGGTTAGTTAGATTTCATGGCCAAAATGTTACCACCTTATAATATTACTCCCTTCGTTACATTTGGTAGTCAAAGAAACTCGAGACTACATCACCTTGTCTTCCATTTCCTACACCACGAACAACTTACTAGGTTACTTTACTCTCCATATCACCATGTCTCTAAACTTAGTCAAATGTTGTAGGAAGATTTTATGGACAAAACCAAACCACACCATACCACCTTCATCATTTTCGTATGACACCACAAAAACCCAAGAACACACCTCATTATGTCTCCTTCCCCTGGACATGATGACTAGAATCCTCAAGAACCTCTATTTCCTTCTTCCTATATAAGTCGATCTTTATTTCCATTCTTCATTCAACCACCATTCGAACCAAACCAAACAGCACCCACACTTATTTACTTACTGATCTAGAGCCACATTGCATGCTACCTCATCATGTTTCACTTACCTTCTTCAACCCATGGACAAAATCGCGACACATGATTCTGTTTCTATGTTATTCGAACTAAGCTACTTAGCTAAATAAATCCCCATGCAACATCTCATGGCCTATGTAAAAACACCTCGTCATGTCTCCTTATCACTTCCAATAAGTGTACAAATTGACTAAATTCATTGGATGAAGCTCTTGATCAATCCCCTATATAAATCGACCAACACCCCTCATTTCTACTCACCACCCATTCCATGCATTCCATACTCAAACTCACTCAATCACATAAACACTACAGATCATAAGCCACTAGAAGAACTAGAATCAAGATACTTTGGAGCTTAGAACCTTTGGAGAGTCTAGGTTTCACTTTGAAGTCCTCTTTGTCAAAATACATCCTATATCGAGTACCATCAGTTGTAAGTCCCTCAACCTTCTAAATCTCTTTCATACATTTGTTTAACACATATGTATAATAACAAACAAGTTATAATTAGGAAACTAGCTCGAAACTCATTTTCTTTTTCCTTTTGTTTTTCTGTTATAACGAGACAAACAAACACCCTCTCTATTATACTCTAAATTGTATGAGCATATATAAACTTAACTATCAGTTGGGAGAAATAAAAACGAGAATCTAGGCTTTTGAATCACCTAAAACGAACAAACGAGTCAAAAGTTATGTCGATTTGAAGTTGAATAAAAACTATAAAAACCTACTGTTACAGCAGGCAGAAACACGCAATACGAGGCCTTTCTGTTCCGTTTCGTCAAAAACTTAAAACATGAAAGTTCTCCGGAACGACGTTATCTTCAAAACTTCTTTAGACTTCGAGTCATGAAAACGCATAATAAATGGTGCTTTTAATTAATTTCAGAACAGATTTAAAAACAAAGGCAGCAGCAGACATGAAGTTTTAGACCCAAATTTCGTGTATCAAACATGGTTCTAAAACTCTAGTTTTCGACATGGTTAAATTACACTAGAAGGTCTAAACATAGGAAAAAGAATCAGCCATTTTCATTGAGAAACGAGGGAGAACGGGGCATGTAAAATTTGGTATTTTCTGTGTCAAGTTAAACCATGGGTCGCGAGTTTCTATTAATTATTTTGAAGTCGTAGGTTCGATTCAGGTCATAACATTTTACAAGAATACTCTTAAAACACTTATAAACAATTTAGAAAAGGAGTCGTAAAAAGTTTTGAGGTAAAACGCAAGATATAAATTGTTTTTGCTCAAAAGGATATCGAGAGTAGTAGAATATTAAACACAAGGGTTATTTTTGCCAAAACTCTATAATATTTTTACTTTTGGACTTGTTGGGTGATCGGGAAATCCCTCAGGGGTAAAAAGTGTCAATTTTGAAACTTAAGGGTAAAAGTTGTCATTTTTATATAGTTCAAGGGTAAAAGTTGCCAACTTTAGAAACAGGAGGGTCTAAAATGAAAATATTGTAAACCCTAATTAATTATTTAATATTATTATTATTATTATTATTATTAGGGTTTGGAAAATAAACCTAAAACATGTTTTGTACCGTAACTAACAAACGAGTATCCATTTAACGAACGGACGGAACCAAAATCTTACAGATAAGAAAATATAATAGAATAATACTTTTGAAACTACATATTGGTTCAATAAAATATTTAACCATTAAACTAAAACGAAACGAACATTTAAAAACTGATATAATCAGAAACAATTACTGAGAACTTAACCTAATAACTCAGGTTTCAAGCCGGAGACGTTTATCAATTCATTTAACTTTGTTTTCCATCCAGACTGCTTAGGTGAGTTCACAGTCCCACTTTTTCATACGTTTTTCAAACTTGTGGGGAGATACATGCTACAAAATCGAACACAAGTATTTTCTGTATGCTATCCTGATCTGGTATTGCCTAAGTTAAACGGTTTGCCATTAAAAGTCCCTCATATCATGAACCATTAATCACTTGCGAGTGAACGCGAATATAGTGAATAGATCTATTGGCAGTTGACGCCCCATTTGTGTTGCTGGATAAGTGGCCAAATGCATTATATTTGAAGAACAATAGGATGTTGGCAAGCTCCTACTCGAGGGCTCTGTTACTCACATTATTATTATAATGTTAGCAACATTACATTATAGCTCATTACTATAATGTCCAAACTGTTAAGGTTTAAGTTCATGAGGCTTAGTGCAATACGCTGCGTTACTACGTTTTATAACTATTTGACTTGTGTTCAAACTATTACTTATTTACAAACGATGTGAATTCACTCAACCGTTGTGTTGACTTTTTAGCATGTTTATCTCAGGTCCATAACAAGCAAGGATGGCATGGAAGGGCATGGATACGAAAGGAAGGCTAAGATTTTATTATTCTTTGATAACTTATTTGACAAATTGTAACATTACTGGGACCTCATTTTGTAAACTCTGATATTTGAATAATAAAATCATTAAAACAACTCAATTAGAGATTGTTTTCCTATTATTATAACTGTTGTGCCGTCGAGTAACACCCAGCTTTAATTCCGCTGCGTATCCCAAATTTGGGGGTGTTACAGGTGTAAAGTGTAAAATTGACATATTTGGCATTCTTGACTTATGTTTATGTGTTATAATGTGAATATTATCACTTGTGACCCTTAACTTGTTATATTGACACTTTTAACCCTAAAATATGTTAAGTGACATTACGAAACCCTAATTTCAAAAAACGCGTATAAAATGAAATCCTTAATACATGAGGCTATGGAACTTGGTAAAATGATAAAACTAACTTATATGAATATGTTAATATGTGGAAACTTGCTAATTTTGGAAATCTTCTAAATATGGAAAGTTGCCTAAAATAGAAAGCTGCTAAATATGGAAAGTTACTAAAAATGGAAAGATAACTAAAAGTGGTAACTTACGTGATTTGAACTCTTCTTAATTCAAATCCATCCTCTTCTAGGTTCGGTGAAGCGGGAGTGATCCATCTCTCTTGATTTGTTTGACTTTGCTTGTGTTTGGACTAAGGTACAGATATTTCGTACTCTTTCAGCAAGAGTGCATACTCTCTCCCCCTTATCTTTGTCTTTGATTTGTTATCGTGTTACGATTCCATTGGTCTTGGTTATGATCCTTCGTACTTGGCTCTATGAGTGATATGTTCCACCGGTATTGTGATCCAATTGTTATTCTTTTGGACTCTTATGGTATGATGTTGACATGACCCGTTCGATAACCTTTCGTGACCTCAACCTTTGAACCCTTGGGGGACTTTGAGTGTTCTTTGGGATATTATAACGGGAGGTGAAATCTCTTTTCTTAAAATTATGACATGGAAACATTTAAAGGAGAAATTATTTTATAACGACACTTTTAATATGAATTAACACTAATCTTATAAGGGATCTATACTATCTATAATGGAAAAATGGTCAAAGGTGAAAAGTGAAAAAGTGGAATAGTCAATATTGTGGAATGTTGAAAAATGTATATAAGGAAATATTGAAATGCATTTAATACTCTTATTAAAAGACAACATTACTTGAAAGTAAAATGATTTATTCACATTGTACAAACAATTAAAAACACATCTACCAAATTAAATACAACCAATTAAAACACAAACCGGGTTGACCCGGGACGCTTCAAACACGGCGGGTTGTCCCGGTTTAATTTGACCCATTTTTTACCCAACCTAGCAAGTTGACCCAGTTTAAATCGACCCATTTTTCGACCGGAACGGTTCAACCGGTTGAACTACCCGGGTCAAACCGGGTTTCACATTCACAACATTATCCATTACTTAAAAGTAAAATGATTTATTCACATTGTACAACTAATTAAAAACATATCTATCAAATTAAATACAACCAATTAAAACAAAAACCGGGTTGACCCGGGACGCTTCAAACCCGGACGGGTTGACCCAGTTTAATTTGCCCCGTTTTCGACCCAACCTAGCAAGTTGACCCGGTTTAAATCGACCCATTTTTTGACCGGAACGGTTCAACCGGTTGAACCACCCGGGTTGAACCGGGTTTCAAAACATTATGTTAAATTCCCAAATATTCAAACTTTTATTATTTTTCATTTATAACCTATACATTTTTTTATCAATAAACAATCTGTCGCTATAAAATCCCGTTGCTATGCACGGGTACTCGTCTAGTTTTATAAATTCATGAAGACCACTTTTAAAGAATATCTTGTGAAAACCGTTATTAAAGAACCACCTTTATAAATGTCATCTTTTGGAAGATGTTTTCTAAATGAACTTTTGTTATAAACCTTTTAAATGAGATTGTACTATGAACCTTTTTAAACAAGATATGGGAACCTGCTAAGTTGATCTTTTGTTTTTAGACTGTCATTATGACCCTTTTGATCATGAACTATGGGACTTTGGAACTTGGAATAATGAACCGTGTGGATTGGAACCTTGGCTTTGACCTCTCCATTTTGACCCGTTGATATTACATCTTTGATCGATTCTTTGATATAGATCCTTTGACATTGATCCTTGATATTAATCCTTTGATATTGAACCTTTGATACTGAACCTTTGATATTGAACCTTTGATACTAAACCTTTGATATTGAACCTTTGACATTGAACCTTTGATTATGACTTGGCACTTATACTTTGATATTGAACCTTGACTACATGACCCTTCAGTATTTACCCAGGTATTACTTGTTGTGGAGTAGCTACAACCATAGCATTGTTGCACCAATGTTATGTACTCTAGTGGGGCTAGAGAGATGTCCCCCACCGTCCCTGATTTTGTTATCGACTACTGCTATGCTTATGATTGGCCTGCAGGGGCGTATGGATGCATCCTAGATTTGATTGATTGATTGATTGTGACTACTATATTGACTACATTGATTATTGCTACATTGTTTGGTGACTGGGTGTCGTGCATTGCAACCACTTACATATTGGGAGCTAGCTACTCCATATTGGGCTGCTATTGGATTGTATTGTTTATTGATTGGGCCTGGGGTAAAATACTGAATCCACATACATTACATCTTACGCTTAACCTTGATATCTTTTGATTACCCACTTGACACCATATGTAATCTATCTTCATATTCCTTTGATTATTCATAACTCTTTTGTAATGCTTTGTTAATTGTTTGATATCTGTTCACTGAGCTGTGTTAGCTCAGCCGCATTTTTTTTCTTTTCTCATGCGGCAGATTTAGTAGGAAGTTGGATTTATGGATGAGGGATTTTTATTTTGGGTTTAGAAGGCTTCACCCTAATTAGCTACTGGGCGGACTTAGAGATGATTAGAAGTAATTGATGATGGGCTTAGTATATTGTACTTGGGCTTAGTTCATTATTGTTGCTCTTTTGTATTTTGTATTTTCGTTTAGTCTGTTGTAACCCTTGTAAACTTTGTACGAAAATGTATCTCCGTTTCGCTTGTGTTCTGATTTGACTCCATAATGTTACAATTTAGCCCTTCTCGGGTTAGGGTGTTACAGTTACAGTGATATCACTCTATCTTTCTGATAAAATCAATTTAGTCTCAGACTTGGGGACGAGTACAGGCTCACTATCTGAAAGAATAACAACAAACGATAAGGAAGGGTTATAACTTATAAAATACCAATTTTCAATGCTTTTCAACTAACCAGGGTGTATATGAGCCTCCTTCACAAACATCAAAATCCTGGTTTTGTAAAGGTTAATGTTTCCACCCGCATATGACATTGACAACGACATTTTACATGTTTCATCTTTGAGAGTCTTGTTACTGTTATTGTTTATAAGAGCTTGATTCAGCTGACTGGAGGAAAATTTTATAGTTGGCTTGTAATCATCAATCTTGAGCTCCTTGCAGTCGAGTTTATACATGTAATAAGGAGTTTGAGTTGGAGCATTTCGTAAACCAGGTTACAAGATCTAAATTACGTAGTACTATATATTATCTTATAGCATATATGCGATTCTGCCTCTGAAGGACTATTTATGAATATGTTAACTCAAATGCCCGTGCACACATTCTTTAAATTTCTCCGTATCCATATTTTTAAAATCATTTTTGTTGTTCTTCAGTTTTTGTGAAGACTCCTTCTCACCCTCGGATTATAATTTATTTCCCTATTATATATCCCGTGAAAAGCTCATAATTTGTAATTACTACGTATACTCTGTTTCTCTAAAGTTAGACGTATAAATTTCACATTTATATGGAACATAGTGGTCTGTTAAAGAATGTTAAATGAAACTCAACACTTAATGCTCAACCAGAATAAAAGTATGCAAACATGAACTAACCCAAGTACGTATTCAATACGAAAACCATGCCTGATTAAGAAAAGCATCGTCCTACCTAATCACACACTATTAGGTAAAGCCATGATCAAAAAGGAAATAAAAGATTTCTTCTATCTTTAACTTCATTTTAATAAATTAATCTTTTTTGTATTCGTTTCCATTACATAAAAGAATCCAAATCTTTATAACCCAATGTTAAAAATCATTATTAACATAAACATTTTATCATGTATATGGCTAAAAAAAAGGAAGAAAAGACAATACCTTGCAGCCAGCGTCCCTATTTTGTTAAATCGTTCCCGCATCCTTCTATCATCTCTTTTTGAACAGCACCGCTAGCAACGGAAGGGTCACTCGTATTACCAATACTAGAAGAAGGCCCAGTTCCACTTAGAATAGGGATCGTTGAAAGGGGTTTCTGAACAGCACCGCTAGGCACTAGCAACAGAAGGACCACTCATGTTTCCAATACTAGAAGAAGACCGAATTCCACTTAGAATAGGGATCGTTGAAAGGGGTTTCTGAACAGCACCACTAGCAACGGAAGGACCACTCATATTACCAATGCTAGAAGAAGATCCAATTCCAATTAGAATAGGGATCGTTGGAAGGGATTTCTGAACAGCGCTGCTAGCAACGGAAGGACCACTCATATTACCAATGCTAGAAGAAGACCCAATTCCACTTAGAATAGGGATCGTTGGAAGGGGTTTTGATCCCAAGTTTGCTGCCATTTGTGTTGGGTGCATTGAGTTGTTGGTACCAGAAGACGAAGATCGTGAGCCACCAACTGCAGGCACAAAATTTGCATTCCTCTCCGTCCACCCCTGAGTAATATTTAATCAAGAAGCCAAACGTAAGCTAGGTTTATATCGAGCCTAATTTTTTCGTTCTAGTTAGTAGAGCAAAACAGATAACTTATCGAAGATCCTAATACAGACAAGAGCTGAATTAAAATTTTCCCAACAAATCATCTCAAACGGATCTCCAGCCTAACAATAAATCATCATAAAATTTATTACACTCTAGACCATATGATGCAACCATCTCCAAGGTGGCCTAGTGGTCAGGTGTCCCAAAAGTCTGGAAGGGTGTGTTTGTTTTTAAAACAGATCTCCCTCGCTAAAATCATCATAAAATTCATTACATTCTAGAGCATATGATTTTTTTTTTTAATTTTTTAATTATTTTTTTTATTTTTTTTATTTATTTAAATCTTCAAAACTCATAGATCTATCAAAATACCTCAAAAACTTATCATTGTACAAATACCAAAATATCAGTAGCATCATCAATTCCCAATCATCTTGGCTACTGACCTCAGTGCCACTCATTCTCAAAAGTGGATGGTTTTGGTGGTGCATTGGTTACAATTTTTTATATATGGGGATATCTTGGCTACAATTTTTGTAGCCAATTGGCTACAATCCTTCACAAAAATTACACTAGCAATTAATCAGGGACTCACAGAAAAGAATCAGGAGACACAAAAAGAATCAGGGACCCATATTTTATAGCATAAAATTGTAGCCAATTAGCTACAATAAATTGTAGCTAATATATTCCATATATATATAGTGAGACTTTCTTGCGAGAACCATCTTATCTGCGAGAACTGAAAGAACCATCGTAAACATACATGCATGCCTTCAATAATTGTAGTTTTGCACATATGTTCTAAAAGCAACATATATGTTTAAAAAAAACATAGTTGTTTTAAAGAATTTGATAAGAAATTGGAAATACAAAATTTTTCTATGAAGGTGTGCATGTATGTTCTTATAAGGCGTGCAACGACAATATTGCGGCTGTGTGTAAAGTTTTTGTGAAAAAAGAGGATGAGTTCAAGATGATATTGAAGGACATAGGTAGATACTTACGATTATTGATGATTTGCATGTATTTTTATTTTATTTTAAAAGGCTGCATGTATGTTTTTTGTGCTTCTCTCAATTCTCGCAGATAAAATGATTCTCGCAAAAAAGTCTCTCTCTCTCTCTCTCTCTCTCTCTCTCTATATATATATATATATATATATATATATATATATATATATATATATATATATATATATAGATTTGTGTTCATGTGATGACCACTCTTATAATAAAAACAATAAGAACCAATAACGGCACCCTATATAGATTTGTGTTCATGTGATGACCACTCTTATAATAAAAACAATAAGAACC
Organism: Artemisia argyi; assembly: GCA_030686995.1. NCBI lineage: Eukaryota > Viridiplantae > Streptophyta > Magnoliopsida > Asterales > Asteraceae > Artemisia > Artemisia argyi. Next base: position 146,928,590 of record CM060686.1, read on the forward strand.
AATAACGTTTTGACAAGTGGAATTTATTAATTAAGAAAAAAGAAAATTCATTTATATAGCAAAAGGGTATTACTGGTAATTGACTTAATCCTTGATTATCTCAATTTATTAAACCGTAGCTTTGACTATCCCTGACTTTTCAATATCGTTCCCATTCATAACATCCATTAACCGCCGCCTCTCCATCTCGATCTACAACATCCGGTTTCTTTAATCATGAAACTTTTTGCCTACATCACCCTACTCCATCTCCGGTGGCTGCAACTTCCATTTTCCGTCATTCACGATTTTGGTCTATTGCAATTCCGAATATTAATGAAATGGGACAAACACTACGCGCTGTTACGATTCCAGAAACTCTAGCTATTTCGAATTAAGTTGCGTTATTAATATGCCTTAATTAGTAGTTTCTGGTGAGTTGAATCACTCATGGTTTTTTTGGAGTTATAGATAGGGATGATGTATCTCTCACTTTGAATATGTTATGTTTGATCAAATATTGAGGTGATGTATCAATTTTATAAATCTGTCCATAAAAAACAGGTGTATAAAGGATACAAATTATGTCCACATTAATTTTTTATTTCATACAGTAGTTTTAGCAATTGGTTATTTTTTGGTTTTCTAGGTTATCTTGACGTCAAGATCCATGCCGTCAAGATCCGTCGATTTTTATTTTTATTTTTTTTAAAATAAAAGTTCGAAATCTATTGTTTTGTGTAGGTTTGATAGTGCTTCATTTATTATTGTAAAATATATTACCCCTTGTGAATCAGTTTAAAGAACCAAAGTTGAAGCAGTTTTTTTTTTGAGTAACAATAGTTAATTGTTTTTGTTAAAAATCAGCCTACTATGGATTTGCAACTTGGTTTATCAGTTTATATCAATAGATGTGCGTCAGTATTATTCGAAGTTTGAGATATGGATGTTGTGTCGGTGAAATTCACAAAATTTGTTCAACATGTGTCACTTGAAATGAATTACTGTATGAAATTAGTTGTGCCGAAAATCTAGTTTTGTCATTTGAAATGTACCAAGAAATTGTGTGTGTCAAAAATTATAGGAGTATGTCAGTAAAAATGTGTAAAAAACGTTAGTGTATCCTTACTAATGTATCAAACGATTATGTGTGTCACTAAATATGTATCAAAAAATTTAACATCTAACTTGAAATGCATCACAAAATAAAATGTGTCAAAAAAATATAGTGGGTCATTAAAAATGTATCATGAAACTATGTGTCATTAAAAATGTATCAAAAATATTAATGTGTCATCGCAAATGTAACAAAAAAAATTTTGTTTTTCAAGAAACTTCATGTGTCAATGTTTCATGTATAATTTGATTATAATTTTGTCTGCGAAAACTTAGTTCAAACATGAGTCAAAATTCGAACAAACTTGTGTGCATCACTTGTGTGTTTACGAGTTGGATAAAAAAAGAGCGAACTTGAGAAATAAATTATTATATGACCATCATGAATTAATTAGAAAAATAGTCTCACGTCAAAGAATATATAATTATATATTGATGTGCATCATGAATTAATAAAAAAGTATTCAAGAATTTTGGTTTGTAATTGAAGTAAATGCAATAGCTAAGATGCCGTGAAATACAAAACTGTCAAATACTGACTTGCCAAGATTACCCTCATTTTCTATCTATTAACAAGATTGCCATTTTCAGCTTACTTTCTATTATGCTTAAATCTCATCTAAGATTAATACATCTAATGGTCCAAAATGGTTCCTATTGTTTTTATTTTAAGCTTGGTCACTACAATAACGGCACCTATATATATATATATATATATATATATATATATATATATATATATATATATATATATAGAGAGAGAGAGAGAGAGAGAGAGAGAGAGAGTGTTAGGATCAAATAAGAAGAAAAATTAAAATAAAAATGATAAAAAGAAATCACAACCACTCAAATTTAGATGCACATACAAAAATACATGCATCTCCCCTTAAAATTCTCCCTCCTATTTGAAATGTGTGGATAGAAATTCTTTTTATTCTTCTTATTTTAGTTTTTCTTCTTAGTAGAATATATATATATATATATATATATATATATATATATATATATATATATATATATATATATATATATATATATAAATATTCTTATGTATCTTTTTTCATTTAGTTAATTAAAATGTCAATAAAAAAATAAAAATGTTTGATGTCATATTAAGGAGTAATACAATTAAAAGTAAAAAAAAAACATGGAAATGTTGCTCTTATAATGTAATTTTTTTGGCAACCCCTTATTTTTTATGTATGATTTCACAAGAAAACAATTATTAAATGAATATATTACCTGATGAATTGGACTGTGAAGTTGAAGCAAATTCAGCAAAACCAACACCTGTGGGTCAGTAAAATCCATCTGAACAAGAAAACAACATATGTAAGATTCCTTATGAAAAAAACAAATTTTTCTTAAGAAAAAATGTTTCATGTGGATTATATTAAATACACTAACAATAGAAATACTATGAACAATGATCATGATAAAACACGATGTTTCATCTGGAATTGATATCTTTTTATCAAAAAGAGGATCTAAAAATGTATGTATTCTTGTCGCCGTTCTCTTTTTCATTTTTATGACTTGCGAAATTGTGTTTCCCTTATCAACCTTTTATAGTAAGAAGATATCTCGATTAAATGATCAGATTGATCCAACGGCCATAAATGTTAACAACCACATTTCTAGGGTTCATGAAATGTCATCTTTATCTAGATTGTATATTCATGGGCCTTGGCCCAAATCCTCTGTCGACATATGTAACATCCTGTAAATTTTATAATATGTCAATATGGTAATAGACGAGTTGTTAAATTTAAAAGTAGCAACATTCGACGTAAATAAATTTTATATTAATAAATGTATCAATGTATTTTAAAACATGTAAAACTGTATAGATACGAGATTTATACAATAAATTTGTATGTGCATATATTAATAAAAGTTTTAAAATCCTTATAAAAAAACTAGAATATTGTTGAACTAAAGTAAGTAGACAATAATTTACATTGAAATGTATGGATAAATATGGGGATGATGAGGCGAAAAATGAACCGTTTTTAGGGGGTCATTTTAGCCCGGATTCGAATTTATTTGATCAAATAATGCCCTAAATCGTTCCTTTTGTCATTTTAGGTTCTTTTGGAGTGAATTCTGGAAAAGGAAGCATTTTGGACGTTTTTGGATAATAAAAGTGAAGAAAACGACAAAGTCTTAATTTTTCTTGCTGGGAACAGTACCTGACGGCGTCAAGAGTTCTTATGTGACGGCGTCAAGAGTAATATAAGAGGTGGAAGTAGATAAAGTCCGTGACGATCCAGAAAAGTTTTACACTAGGGACATGACGGCGTCACCATAGGCCGTCATGGTCCAAATAAGAGTGACGGCCCAGAGCAGAAGTGCACATGACGGCGTCAAAAGTGGATCTAGGCAATCCGATCTCATTATGGGAGGCAAGTTGACGGCGTCAGAATTTCTTTCTTTACGCCGTCACCCTGTAAAATCTATATATAGTTTTGCAATTTTCATTCATGAGAGAGGAACAATTAGGGTGTAACTTTGGAGAGAAACCCTAGTCCGAATATTACAGCTTTTTCAAGGGTTTTTACCCTTTGAAACCTTTCACGTTCAATTGAGATAAGTACTCTTTCAATTCATTCAATATGTCTATGTGTTGTTTGAATATATCTTACACTTGTCTTGAATTTAACATGCTTGGCTAGATCTCTTGTGTGTTTGCTTAGATGTAGTGAAACCTAGATGTTAATTATGGGTTGATTGTTTGTTTATAGTTGTTACGAATGATTGTATTCGATGTTAGGCTTAAGAAAACTGGCAGACTTCCATTGGTGACATGCTTGAACGTCTTAAGAAACATGATCAGATGTGTACTATGATTTTTGGTTGTATTTAATGCGTAGGAGAATTCTAATGATCCCATGTTAGGAGCTTCTAACGGCTCGACATAGGAGTGAAGTAGGATCCTATAGAGTTAGGGAATATTGTACACGGCCCTACGACTAGTATTAAGGAATACGACCCGTCATCCATGCAATTGTAACAAATTATCAATCTATAAAAGATATCTAGGGATTAATGAAACCTAAGTAAACACAACTCTCCCTATCATTGTTCACACCACTAGTTTAATTAGATTTCATTTCATTTTTGTTATTTTATTTTGATTGCATCTTAGTTATTGGGTTAGTTGATTAGCAACTAATTCTGCCCACTCTTCCAAAAACCGAGATTTTACTTGCTTTTTAAAAAATATAAAAACACAAAAAGAATCATCCCTCGCCTCTAGACCTAGTTTTTAGGCTTTCTAATCCTAGCGACACTATTCCTGAGTTGAACGATATATCAATCCCCCGGTACTTGTCACTATACTATACTACAGCGATCAGGTACACTGCCTGGTGGGGGTTGTAAGCTTCTCGAGATCCCTCGAGAGGTAAAGCCTGGTGCGATTCCCACGTATCAAGTTTTTGGCGCCACAGCCCGGGGAATAGTTATTGTCTAGGTTAGGATTTCTTTTTATTAGGTCTACTTGCTAGATTCCTTTCTAGTAAGATTTTATTTTTATTTTTAGGTTTTCTTTAGTCTATTTTATTTCTTCATGTCTTTGTTCGTAATCTTTACCATCCGACATCATGGAAGGTGGTAACATCTTTGAACCCATCAACCCACCACAACAAAACCACCCACAAAACCCACCACTAGCAAACCAACCTCTTAGGCCCCGAACCCTAGGAGAGTATTGCCGTCCTAGCCACCAAGGCTATCGAAACACTATTGAGCTCACTCAAGGAGCCAATGTGTCCCCCTTGCGATCCGACACTCTCCGGTTGGTGCATAGCGGATGTGCATTCCATGGACTTCGTTCCGAAGATCCTAATCAACATCTCAAGGATTTCTTTAAAATCGTAGATTCTATAGACCTTGATGTTACAACTAGAGAGTCGACCCGATTACGCCTATTCCAATTCTCTCTACGTGATCAAGCTAGTCAATAGCTTGAACGTTTACCCGCGGGATCCATCACCTCATGGGATGATCTCACCACTCGTTTCCTTGCTCAATTTTCCCACCGGGGAGAACTACCAAGCTTAGAAATGATATATTGATGTTCCAACAACGTCAAGGTGAAACTCTATATGAAGCATGGACTCGTTTGAAGGACTTACTCCAAAAAGTCCCTCATCATGGCATAGATCTTTGGCTCCAAGTCCAAATCTTCTATGACAATATCGATCTCTCCACAAGGCGAACCATTGACCAATCGGCCGATGGTAAGCTACGTGATCTAAGTGCGGAAGAATCATGGGAACTCATAGAAGATCTTGCTCTCTATGACAATGAAAGTTGGAATGATCCCCGTGATTTGAGCAAAACGGTCAAGGCAATATCTTTGCCTTCGAACAATTCTAGCACTCCCGACCGTAGGATCATGGAACTTGAGGACCAATTCAAGTTTCTCATGAAATCTTACGAAGCTCCTAAGCCTTCAAGCCAAGTGAACAAAATCACTTCTTCATGCGAATTATGTAGTGGTTTCCATGACACTCGTGATTGCATGGAACTCCCCGGAACAGCTTTTGCGGACTACGCATCCTCGTGTATCGATGAAGCGGGAGATAAGTGGTACACTTTCAAACCCGAGCCAAACCCTTACGGTGATTCCTACAACCCTTCTTGGAAAAGTCACCCGAACCTTAGGTGGAAACAAAACCAAAACAATTCTTCCAATCCGCCTAATCGTTACCAACCAAATGGTCCACCCTCTAACCGTACTTTCAACAACAATCCTTCCAACAACTATGGTAGTACCAACAATCTTGAAGGGTTGATGTCCAAGTTTGTGGCATCTCAAGAAGCTCGCATATCTAAGTTTGAAGCCGATTTCAAACAAAAGCAAAGCGAGATGACCACCAAAATTGACACATTGTTGAAAGTTCTCAATGACCGAGAAATGGGATCACTCCCAAGCGACACGGTCAAGAACCCGAAACTAAACGTTAATTCCATATCATCGGTTTCGTCACCCACTTCTTGTCCGCAATACTACTCGGTTAAATCAATGAGCACGTGTTTCAAGCAAAACCAAATTCTTCAAAAGGGCCAATCAAATGAAACACCCAATATCAAATCGGTCTATAATAAAGTTGAAACACTTCCTACATAAGACCTTGACGATGAATTCAAGGAGCTCCACCTTGAACGCCCCGTCATTGATGTCTTAGCCCGTGCTCCCTACTATAGTGCCCTACTAGAAAAATATGAGAAGTTTAAATTGGGTAAAAATGGGACCGCCTTCGTTCAAAACAAGTTGCCTAAGAAGCTTGATGATCCGGGTATATTTGTTTTGCCTTGTAAGATAGGAAAATCCGAAGCTTTCGACACACTAGCCGATTTAGGATCGAGCCTCAAATTTTTCCCCTATCCCTTTTCACCACTCTTAAGCTAGGAAATTTAGAGGAGACGGAGGTACTAATTGGTCTAGCGAATGGGAGTATTGCCCACCCGGTTGGGATGATCAAGGATGTAGTTGTTCACGTAGGGAAGTTAACTATTTTAGCGGATTTTCACGTCCTAGATATGGTTAGTGATACTACATGCCCATTGTAAGTAGGAAGAGGATTTTTAGCAACCGCTAGCTCCATGATAGATTGTAAGGAGTCTAAGATAGCGGTAGGTGAGGGCGATACTTGGTCGGTATATGATGTTAAGAAGCATAGCTACGATTGTGAGGACGAACCGACACCACATTTGGTAGAGATGAATAGGAGACCATCTAGATATGGACCTTGGATAGAAAGAAACTTTATAGGACCTCAACGCCCATTCTATCTAGAAAAAGATTTCATCGATAAAACACATTCGGTGGAACAACTCATAGCTAGAGATGAGGAGCTAGACCCTTTTGAGGACCCCATAGTCTTTAGGAAAATGATTGAGTTCTTATGCGTAATGCCTATTAACATAGAGATGAACAAGTGGAAAAGAGAGGGGGATAAGTGTAAATGGAGGTGGGATAAGCCACCTAAGGAAGGTGACGGATCATGGCATATGAAGATGATTTTATATGATCCGGATGGAGAAAAGTTTGAGAGGTCATACCGTACCAAGAAAACCGATAGGAAGTTGAAACCCAAGTTTGATCCCAAAGATGTCCTCAATGAGGAACTCACCCATATAACGTAATTTCCCATGACCTTGAGTCTAGCTACAAGACTCGTAAATAAAGAAAAGCGCTTCTTGGGAGGCAACCCATGTTTTGTGTGATTTTTATTTGTTTGATTGTTATTTGCTTCCGTATGCATCCTTTATTTTATTGTTGGTAGATCATGTTTCAAAATAAAATTGTGAAAATGCTTTATTTTGTCGTTTAACTTCGTCTTAACTTCATACAAAGGTATTTCGCACAAGATAAGTGTAAGGGGAAACCCCAAATTTGTTTTGAAGAACGAAATTGATCATGAATCTCCACAATATTAAATGAACATGTGTATTAGTATTTGTTAGATTCAAATGCTTGTATCGAGTCATAATGATGTTTTGCAGGATTTTCCAGGAAGTAGGACATAAGTTTTTCCAGAAATTTTCCGGAAACTTAATGTAAAGATTTTTGCAGGTCACTTCTGACGGCGCCAGGAGTTAACTCCTGACGGCGTCATGTGTAAAATTCTGGAAATTTTGCTAGTTTTGTTTTTCTAACGGATTCTTGAAGTTTTTGTTAATTCTTTAGTTTTATAAACTCCAGGAAATCTGCAAACATTCATTCCACAAGCATTATATCTTAATTTGCTTTCTAGGATTTGTTAGTATATATAGATTGCCGCCAATTTTACGCGAGGTAACCTTGTTTATTTTTTCAGGTTTAACAGGTTATGTATGACAAGAAGATGATTTATTTTTCTGGAAAGGAAGCTTTGAATGTTCATTTTCTTGGAGGAAGATCTAACCTTGTTACCACACTATCCACACCGAACGAATCAGGGGAGTATTTGATTTCATTCTTTTACCTGTTTCACTTTTACATTCTTTAATTTAACATTGGGGACAATGTTCATCCTAAGTGTAAGGGGAGGGTAAATGATGAGACCTTATAGGATACACTTGCACTTGAGTTTGTTTGTTTGATGGTAGGTGTGTAATAAAACTATGAGAAATACTTTTTAGTGTAATTTTAGAGCCAAATTTAAAAATTTTTACAACATTTAGGAGTGAAACTTTAGCCTTAACAAGCGTCTCATGGATAGGAGTCGTATGACTAGCACAAAACCGTACCATTCAGAAAAATTTTCCACCCAAATATGTGAGGTTCACCTTTAGATTTGATAGGAAAAGCATTCATTATTAGTGCTTATGAGTGTACCGGTAGCATTTAGATTCTAGAACTTGCGTTAGTGATGCATCCCGAGACCGCTAGTGAGACTACATTCGTGTAGTAGGATTTACTACATGATAAGAGGCATTAGGATCACCCTTGTGTTAAACCCGTATCATAATTACTTGACCATTTAAGTCATGTTATTTGACTAGTAAAGTCAATTAATTTTTCCCACACCTTAGCGTTGTACTCATTTTTAGTACACGAAACCCCTAGTACACCCCTCCGAGCCTATCTTTTCGTTTATAACTTTAAGCATCTTATTTAAAGGAAGAATTTGTTACAACCCACTTAAATGTACACCCAAATCGCCTTAGCCTTCCATGTATGCACTCATCTTTAGTGCATTATTGTTATTTGTTTAAACCCTTAGTTAATTATCTAATTGATTACATGGTTGCTAAGTCGAGTCATATCCTTGTACATATTGTTTTGGGACGATTGGGACTCATGGGTAAAGTACTAATGTTATGGAGTAATGGGGAAGAACATCATATATTACCCCCATATGTGCGTTAATCTTAAAAGTACTCAAAGTGTTTTGATTATCTTAATTCGAGTCATTAGATTAGTTTATTGTAAAGTATGTAAAAATTCAAGTGTAAGGGGAATGTTCATTCCCTATGGTGTATAGGGTAAGAGTGTATGCAAAAAAAAAATAAAAAAAAAAAATAAAAATAATAAAAAAAAATAAAAAAAAAATAAAAAAAAAAGAAAAAAAGAAAAAGAAAAAAAAAAAGAAAAGAGAAAAAAACATATGGACTACCATCCCGTTTCATTCTATGTTTATTTTATGTTTTTGTTATTTTCCATTCATTAGCTTAAGTCGAGTCTAGTCTTGGCTTAGCAACGCCATATCGTACATGTAATTAACCAAGATGATTAACTCACCACCAGTAAAGATTGCCTTTATCCAACAAAACCGTGTATTCCATATCCCTACACCTAACGTTATAACCCTTTAAAAGACCTCTTTGATAGTTTATCCTAGGTGCTTACGCCATGTGGTGGAGGTTTGATCCTTTCCCAAGCCTATGGTAATCTATTTTGCTATGACAGGTAGTGAGAGATGTTTTCCATTTCCATATTGTGATATATACTTTATTACATCCGAGAGATGTGAGTATCTAAACACTATTTGCGAGGTGCTAGTGTATGACCTCCGTGCTTGTCTTTGGTCTTTAGTGGAACGATTATTTGTTGTAATTACTTTTATATTAGTGTTAAATGACCTCTAACTTTTATTTTGATTAGAATAAAAGCGCATTTGCTTGAGGACAAGCAAATCTCAAGTGTAAGGGTATTTGATGAGGCGAAAAATGAACCGTTTTTAGGGGGTCGTTTTAGCCCGGATTCGAATTTATTTGATCAAATAATGCCCTAAATCATTCCTTTTGTCATTTTAGGTACTTTTGGAGTGAATTCTGGAAAAGGAAGCATTTTGGACGTTTTTGGAGCATAAAAGTGAAGAAAACGACAAAGTCTTAATTTTCCTTGCTGGGAACAGTACCTGACGGCGTCAAGAGTTCTTATGTGACGGCGTCAAGAGTAATACAAGAGGTGGAAGTGGATAAAGTCCGTGATGATCCAGAAGAGTTTTACATGACGGCGTCACCATAGGTCGTCATGGTCCAAATAAGAGTGACGGCCCAGAGCAGAAGTGCACATGACGGCGTCAAAAGTTGATCTAGTCAATCCGATCTCATTATGGGCGGCGAGTTGACGGCGTCAGAATTTCCTCCTTGATGCCGTCACCATGTAAAATCTATATATAGTTTTGCAATTTTCATTCATGAGAGAGGAACAATTAGGGTGTAACTTTGGAGAGAAACCCTAGTCCGAATATTACAGCTTTTTCAAGGGTTTTTACCCTTTGAAACCTTTCATGTTCAATTGAGATAAGTACTCTTTCAATTCAATCAATATGTCTATGTGTTGTTTGAATATATCTTACACTTGTCTTGAATTTAACATGCTTGGCTAGATCTCTTGTGTGTTTGCTTAGATGTAGTGAAACCTAGATGTTAATTATGGGTTGATTATTTGTTTATAGTTGTTACGGATGATTGTATTCAATGTTAGGCTTAAGAAAACTGGCAGACTTCCATTGGTGACATGCTTGAACGTCTTAAGAAACATGATCAGAGGTGTACTATGATTTTTGGTTGTATTTAATGCGTAGGAGAATTCTAATGATCCCATGTTAGGAGCTTCTAACGGCTCGACATAGGAGTGAAGTAGGATCCTATAGAGTTAGGGAATATTGTACACGGCCCTACGACTAGTATTAAGGAATACGACCCGTCATCCATGCAATTGTAACAAACTATCAACCTGTAAAAGATATCTAGGGAGTAATGAAACCTAAGTAAACACAACTCTCCCTATCATTGTTCACACCACTAGTTTAATTAGATTTCATTTCATTTTTGTTATTTTATTTTGATTGCATCTTAGTTATTAGGTTAGTTGATTAGCAACTAATTCCGCCCATTCTCTTAAAAAAACCAAGATTTTACTTGCTTTATAAAAAATATAAAAACACAAAAAGAATCATCCCTCGCCTCTAGACCTAGTGTTTAGGCTTTCTAATCCTAGCGACACTATTCCTGAGTTGAACGATCAATCCCCCGGTACTTGTCACTATACTATACTACAACGATCAGGTACACTGCCTGATGGGGGTTGTAAGCTTCTCGAGATCCCTCGAGAGGTAAAGCCTGGTGCGATTCCCATGTATCAGGGGACTAATATAGCACAAATAGCAAACAAGGGAAACAAAATTGTTAGGCAAATGCTATAAAAGATAAATATAAATCATATGACTCGTCAAATCTTGTGAAATGACAATGGATAATTAAATAAACAATTATTCAATATGAATGGATAGATAGAACACACTATAGCTTGATCACTACACATTCATGTTGAATCTCCGAGTTTAAATAGCATAGCATTTTAACTAAGAAAGGCACATCATCTCACTACCTCTCACCCTCAATAAAAAAAGGAAGCTTCCTCAAATACATTATAATATTATATTTCCAGCTAAGTTTTATTAAAAGTTAAAGGACATAATTTTCGGTTCATTTATTGCTAAAGGATTATTACTTGTCGAGGGAATCTAAAATTAAATATCAAACCAACTATTCTTCCGGACTCTAGCAAGTTGTTATATGCTTCACTTTTACCTTTAAAATATTTTCGTCATGTTGGATCAATTTCAATATATGTTTTAAAGTTTTATTATCTAATGATGGTTATGCTGATCTAACAAGTTTGTTTATCTTGCACCATAATATTTTTTGTGCATTTTGTAACCACTAATACAATAAAATTATTTTACCGTGCATTTAAATTGATTTTTGCTATACTATTTACGTTGAACTTTTTAATGATTAATGAACGAAAGATATCTCATGGAATTTTTTGGCTTCTCATGTTAGGTTAATTCAGTGTTCTTGGATGTTTGAGTTTCTTTTACTTTGACTTTATATTATTTGAGTTTTGTTTTCTGCCTTGGGCTAGTGTAAGGTGGAATTGGTCTTGAAGATGTTTCACCAAGTGTCCAAGTCTTAAATGAAATTACTTGATATGTCACGTTAGAGTGTGTAAATAAACTTCATAACCCAAACCTGCAAATAAATGGCACTCGTAACTAGGGGTGTTTATTATTTGAATTAAAGGAATACCCAGTTACCCACCCATCCCCAAATTTCAATTAGCGAAGTTTCTTGTTTCTGGACAAATTTAAATCCTATTTGTTATTGGGTTTTTTTGGATTCGTTTATTCAAAAATTTGGTTTGATTTTTCGGTGAAGCCGAATTGGTATAATGATCCATTTTGGATTCATGTTTTCTTAACTAAGGCCCACCTAAAACGCGAACAAAAATTTATCTTTAAATATATTGTCCATGGTCTAATCCAAATTAACTCACACGCAAGTTGGATTCATGGGCATAGCTATTAAGGGACCGGGAAGGGGTCTCGGCCCCCTAAGCCTAAGCACGTTAGTGTATTTTTTTCGTGAATTCATGTGTCAAAATTTTAATTTTTTCCATCTCGGCCCTCCCATCTAATGTTCTTCCGGAAAAAAAATTTTTGTTTCGGCCCTCTCAAGAAATTTTTCTAGCTCCGCCATTGGTTGGATTATATTGTTAATACAATTCGAATAACCAAGTACATATCCGATTATAATTTATACAAATAACATAGTTTTAAGGGAGAATTTTATATCTCTCATACTCACTTGATTAATTTTATACTGTATATACCTGATTTACAGAATGCATAATGTATCAATGTTTTTAAAGCGTGTTTGAATAAATTTAATAATTTTAAATTTTAGTAAAGGACTCAATAGTTTTAATAACTAAAATGGCTTGATTTTATATTTACATAATTCAAGTAACAAAGTAAACTAAATCAAATTTTAAATACTCCTTTTCGCTTAACTGAACTCTTATTTGGGTAGGGGTGCCTAATTGTGGACGGGATATTGTTTTGATTGATGATTGGACAAAACCCAAACAACCCAAACGAAATCTCATGTACATCAATTGGGTCTTCGACTTGTAATGGACATAGGGCGAGCTTACTTGTTTATTTTAATATGCATATAATATATTTACAACATTTTATTAGGATTGTCTAATCTTGCAAGCCTAGTCGAGCTTGGGGTATGATGCGATTTGGATTGTCATACAAAAGTTTTACTTCTCAAGGGATCTTGAGAAGGTTACAATCCCCGCCAGGCAAGTGTACCTGACCGATGTAGTATAGTGTAGTGGTAAGAACCAGGGAATTAATCGTTCTCAACAGAGAATAGTGTTCGTTAGGATTGAAAATGATTTAAACTAGGTCTAGAGATGAGAGATGATTCTTTTTGTATTTTTATAATTTTTTTGAAAGCAAGTAAAAATCTCGGTTTTTGAAGGAGTGGGCGGAATTAGTTGCTAGTCAACTAACATAAATAACTACAAATGCAATAAAAATAAAATAACAAGAAAATAAATGTGTGTGAAAAACTAATATGGAGAAAAACGTGTTTACTTAGGTTTCACTACTCCCTAGCTATCTTTTATTGATTGATAGATTTGTTACAATTGCGTGGATGACAGGTTATATTCCTTAATACCATTCGTGGGGGCGTGTACATCCTTCCCCAACTCTATAAGATCCTATCTCTTCCTATGACGACACGTTTAGTATCCTATCATGGCCTCATTAATAGTCACTTATGCATTAAACACAACCAATTAATCGTAGTATGTTGGATCGATATACTCTGACCAAACTAACTATGTAGCTTGTAAATGTTTAATAATCATGAATAACTCCAAAACTATTAATATTGAAACACTGATGTAACCTTGTTAAGTATGAGGAATCTACTAAAACAAAGCTAAGAAGAATAACTTTCAGTTATATTAAACCAAACTTTGAACCTGCTTTTCTATACAGATTCACTAACAATCCCTAATTCTCTAATATTGAACTTGCAACTAATCGTAATTAATCATATAAGAAATCGTACGTCTAATACCTGCCAAAGGCTCCTTTTATAGGAATAAGGAAAACCTTAAGTCGGTTTACAATACTTGTTTGACAAGTAAACTAACTCTAAACTAATTCTAGGATATTCTAATAACTTTGCATAACAATCCTTTCACGATATTGCATTACAGTCCTTTAAGTTAAAAGTACTTTAACTTTCTTCATGCACGAACAATACTTTTACCATGAGCAGTACTTTAACATAAGTAGTACTTTGAACATAAGAAGTACTTTGATCTTCATATCCCAACAATCCTCCCCTAACTTGAATTCTACTTGCTTGATTTCAAGTTTCTTTGTTATCTTTTAACTTCAACATCTTTATCTTCAAGGAAAATTGTCTTTATCTTTTATTCTGACTTATGTATCAAAGTACTCTTTATCAGCTACAGATGATATCTTCACAGCAACTTAATCTTTTCAGCTACTCGGCAACATATGACAAAAGTACATCAAATCATAGAGTTTCATGCTATTCTCATCACTTCCAGGTGTGTTAACTCCTGTGAGAGGTGAATCATTGAAAACTAATGGATTTTATGTCTCTTTACCAAAGCCATTAACTCTGGAGTAGCCAATGTTTAGGTTAAGAACAACCATGGTACATTGATAACCATATGATTTTTAGCAAATCATCAGCTATCAACGGATTTGTTTAGTCTTTACCAAGAGCCGTTTGATTTTGGACTAGTTAGTTCTTTTATAACAACCATGGTGAACTAATTACCATACAAATGGATTTTCCACAGCCTTTACCACAAGCCATTTTCTTGTGGGCTAGCCAACTCTTCACTATAACAGATATGGTGAGTTGAAAACCATACAATTTTTAGTAAATTGTCAACTAAAAATGGATTTGATTATCACATCAGAGTCGTACCCTCATGATGAGTCAAACTCTTTCTTGTCTGTTAAACATGGTGTGTTGATTACCATTTGTTATGTAGTACACATACTAACACCATGCATTATTCTCAAAACCATTTATTGATATCATCTTATGCATCAAAAAGTTTTATTTAAAAGACTTTACTGGTTTAATGCAACAAGCAGTACTTTGATAAAGTACTGTTTGTCTAGCAGTACTTTGAATAAAGTACTTATTATTAAAAAAGATTTATACAATAACAATCATACCAGTATTTATGCATTATCATCATCTGAAGTAGTCCACCTTATAAATAATTCAAATACCATCAGTGCTACTTCACTCTCATCTTCAACTTCCATTCCATGATCCAACATTCTGATCATAATATCCCTTACAAGAGGATATCTTCTCTCTGCTAGCTAGCATGTGTATCATGGTTCCATCTTCCATTTCAAGTGAATGTACACCTGATGACTCAAAGAATCTCCATCTTGTTATCTCCCAATTCTCTTGAACATTCCACAGAGCATCATTACTTGTTTCTTCAGTTTCCCAAATGGTTACTAAATCACCCAGCAAGATTAATCCCACTCCTGTTGGCTCAGTATTCTCAAAATAAGACTGCACTTGTAAATACAAATGATAAAGATCTTCTCTCTCTATCATGTGCAGTATGTCCCACAACATATTGAATACTTTGAAACTTTCATCTTCTCTATGAAAAATGAGATAATCCCCTTCAGATGATTCTACCACAGAAAATGTAGAAATCTTAGACTTTTTCTTAGCATCTTCTGTTTTCTTTGTATTCTCAAAATCCACAACTCTAAGATAATTCCTCAGCTCATCAACAGTGTCTGATCTCAGCATCTTGAGCTTCTTTGATAACTGATCATCTTGAGTTGCTCTCTTCCTCTTTAATTTTCTTTTGTCAGCTTGTTCCTTCATTATTTCTTCCAGCTTCTTTCCTTTTTCAAAATCCATAGGAACAAAACTCTCAAGCTCTCTTTTAATGGATTCTATAAAAGCATCATATAGTTCTTTCACCTCTGGATATTTTAACCTTTGTAATCCTTTATATCCTCTTCCTCTCAAGAAACTTATCATAGAATTTCTTTCTTGAGCTTTAGATGCTGGCCTTCTTTCTTGAATAACTGGCTTCCTTGATTCTCTTAAAAATTTAGCATCATAACCAGCTTGCAACTTTCTAGCAGCTTCTTCATTCTGAGCTATCTCAAAAGTTTCAAAAGCTCTTATTTGTGCTAAAGTGAACTTCTTCTTCTTCTTCTTCTTCTTCTTCTTCTTCTTAGATATTTTCATAATCCCTTTTCCTTTGTCTTTAGGATCCAATTCCTCAGATTCAGAAGAAGATTGTGAGACTTTAGCCTGTTCATCACTAGGAATACTTATACCTCTTGGCAGTGTTGCAAAAATCGGCTGAGGCGGCCGATTAATCGGCGATTAATCGGCCTCGGCCCTGGAACTTGTAGTAAATTACAAGGTAATCGGCCGATTAATCGTCCGAGTCAAGAAAATCGGCCGATTAATCGGCCAAAAATCACAACTCGGCCCCCGACCGCCTCGGGACCGATTTACGATTTTTGCAACATTGCCTCTTGGTCTTGAAATATTAAGCATAATCTGAGCAATAGTCGCATCATCACTAGCAGTATGTTCCTTTATCTCTTCTTGCTGAATTGAAGGACCAGCTTCTTCATCAAAGACTCTTGTAGAAGGACCAGCTTCATCAACATTCAAAGTAGCAGTACTTTGATCCAAAGTACTTTTCATATCAGTACTTTGAGCATCAGTACCTTGAATATCAATATTTTGATCAGCAGTACTTTGAATATCATCACCTTTAGCTCTAGTACCTTCAAAATCTTTTTCTTTATCAGCATCATCATCTTCAATGTTAATCATTTCTTCTTCAATATGAACTTTCTTTGCTTCATCTATCTGATTAACTTGAAAAGGTACTTCTTCTTCATAATGCCATAAATGAGCATCTTCTGTTGGATCATGATGAGGTGCAGCACCTTCATTCAAATTCTCTTCTTCTACATTCGTCCCCAATTTGATTAAAGATTGCTTTCTGAGCTTCTTTTTCTTAGACTTAGAAGCCTTTTTGGATTTCTGACCACTTCTTCTTTGTTGCTTTACCCAAATTTTGTGATGCTTAACAAGTGGCCAAACATAATTTTTCAACTTCTTCAATTTAGTCTTTAGCTTTAAAATCTGATCAGCTTGAGCAGTAACCACCTTCTTCAGCCTTCTGAATTCCCTTGTCAAAGCATAAGTATCCATCTTTACCTCATATCCTCCAGATGTTTGAAGCTCATCTTTTGAAGTATAATCATTGGGAGATGGTGGTGGATTTACATCTTGTTCTGTATCTGTATGAGCAGCACCTTGCAGAGAAGCAGTACTTTCCCTTGAAGCAGTATGTTGAGAAGTACTTTCCCTTGAAACAGTTCTTACCCTTGATACAGGAATTGACAAAGAAGTAGTTCTTGCACTTGAAACAGAATGTGGAGGTGATTCAAGAAGTGGTGTTGGAGTATGTGCTGAATCAGAATGCTCAGAATGTTCAGATTCACTAGCTGCATCAGCTGCATCTCTAACTGTCTATGCTACTCCCAAAATGTGAGCTGTCAAAGGTGTGTTATGCCCAGAAAAGTTAAAACCCTTGTTAGTCATAAAAGTGAATACCTTTGTAGGAAGTACAACAGTAGGTAAAAAATGTTGAGGTTTAGGTACACCCTCAAGCTGTTTGTTCAAGAATAATTGAACAAATCTAGGATAAATCAAAAATGGTGAACCATTATTGATGTAACTAAGCATACCATCAAGGATCATATATGAGAAATTGAATGGTTGATTAGTAGCTAATCCTACTAAGGCAGAGGCTAAGGCATGACCAAATTGATCCCAAGCAGTACTTTTGGGACTTAGGCAGTGAAGTAAAACATGTATAAGGTACTTCCAATGAGGACTAAACAAAGCCTTTTGAAAAGTAAGCTTAGTAAGAGCACCTTCATACCCTATATATCTGAGTGCATCCCAAAGTACTTGTCTGTCAAAGAGAACAGTACCTTCTGCATCATCAAACAATAGAACTTCCCGTATTGTGGCCTCAGTGATGCGAATTGGTCTCCCAGCAACTGTAGCTTGAATAAAATCTTCTTCTTCTTCCAAACCAGCTATAGCAGTTGCCCAAAACTCTTGAATCCAAGGACCAATGATGTCAGGATTGACCAAAATAGCATAGTTGATTGATGACCCAGTGAGAAAATCAATAATACTATGAAAATTGACATTGTTTGGTGTCTTATCCAAATTGGCAATCATGTTGTGTTTGCTAATGGTTGGACGATTTCCATTGTTTGATTGTGAAAGAAGAGATGGTGATCAGCGATGAATGTGTTGTAGATTGAATGGATGAATTAGAATAACGATGAGGGTAAATTTTAAATGGAAGAGATAAGGTATAAAGAGATAATATTCAAAAAATCACGGCACATTTAATGCGTTTACCGTTATTTTTTGGCATTTATCTCCTCCGTATCTTGTGCTAATTAAGTATTCCCTATTTTTGACCGTTGGAACAGTACCCTGACAAAATAGTACCTTCCACTAAGCACTTAGCAGTACTTTCCATTCAAATATTAAGCAGTACTTTGCTTAAAAGTACTTTCCATTCACAAACATCCTTAAAATTATAAGTGTGATGCCTCCCCTCAAACAAAGAATAATTACTAATTCCTCCCCTCAAATATAGCTTAATAATTAATCATTCCAATACTCACCACTAAATGATTGAATCTTGAAAAATCAAATCCCTTTGTGATTAAGTCAACTACATTATCATTTGTGTGGACTTTAACCACATTAATAAGCTTGTGCTCATAGCAATCTCTAATAAAGAGATGCCTAATCTGAATGTGCTTGGTCTTGGAATGATAGATAGGATTCTTCACAATAAAAATTGTACTCTCATTGTCAATGTTAATTGGAGTATGCTTGAAATTAAATCCATAGTCCAAAAGTTGTTTATGCAACCAAAGCACTTGGCCACAACAACTTACAGCTGCAACATATTCTGCTTCAGTGGATGATGTTGCTGCAATTGTTTGCTTCTTACATTGCCATGAAACTAATCTCCTTCCAAGATATTGGCATCCTCCAGTTGTTGATCTTTTGTCATAATTATCCCCTGCATAATCACTGTTTGAAAAAGCTTCCAAATGAAAAGGGGACTCCCTAGGATACCATAACCCTAGCTTAGGTTGTTGCCTGAGATACCTAAAAATCCTCTTGACTGCATTGAGATGAGATACTTTGGGGTTGACCTGATATCTTGCACATAAACATACAGTAAAAGTGATGTCAGGTCTAGATGCAGTTAAGTACATTAAACAGCCAATCATGGATCTATACAGTTTAACATCCACATCTTCTCCATCTTCATCTTTTCCCAATGGTTTATTAGCATCAATAGGTGTGGAGGCAGGCTTGACTGTGGTGAAGTTAAACCTTTTAAGAATGTCAGTGACATACTTATCTTGACTTATGAAAATTCCACTGCTTGATTGTTTAACTTGAAGTCCTAAAAAGAAAGTCAATTCACCCATGGAACTCATTTGAAACTCTTGTTGCATGAGCTGTTCAAACTCTTTCACCATTAACTGTTTTGTAGCTCCAAAAATAATGTCATCCACATACACTTGGACAAGCATAATATCCTTTTTGTCTTTTTTGATAAACAAAGTCTTGTCAATAGCACCCATCCTATAACCATGTTTCAATAGAAAAGTGGAGAGTCTTTCATACCAAGCTATAGGAGCTTGATGTAGGCCATACAAAGCCTTAATCACTTTATAAACTTTGTTTGGATGTGGAGGATCTTCAAAACTAGGAGGTTGTTTAACATAGACTTCTTCTGTGATAGTGCCATAAAGAAAAGCACTTTTGACATCCATTTGATACACAGGAAAGCCCATGTAAGATGTAAAAGCTAGAAACAACCTTATAGCTTCAATTCTTGCCACATGAGCAAACACTTCATCATAGTCTACTCCTTCTTCTTGCCTATATCCTTGTGCAACCAATCTTGCTTTGTTTTTAATGACATTCCCTCTTTCATCTCTCTTAATCCTGAAAACCCATTTGGTACCAATTAATCTTTTTCCATTAGGTAAGTCACATAATACCCAAACTTCTTGAAGCTTGAATTGTAGAAGTTCTTCTTGCATGGCTTCAACCCAACTTTCTTTAGCTAATGCTTGAGAGACCTTCTTGGGTTCTACTTGAGATAGAAAGCAAGCAAATAAGCACATTTGCTGATCCTTGTGATTCACCCTGTTCTGTTTATAAACAAAGCTAAGGAGAGAATTGTGTTGCTCAGTAAGACCTTTAGCTTTTGTTATTGTAAGTACTCCTGAAGTGGTAGGTCCAATGATTTTTCTAATAGGATGATCTTTATGAACTCTTAATGTAGGAGTTGGTGAAACTGCAAGATCATCTCCCAAATTTGTGATGTCAGGATCTTCATGGGAATCTGAGAAAATGCCTTCATTATTTAACTCATCATCAATATCTTCTAAGTCAGGCATGTTTGGATCATTTAAATCATCAGCATTGGTCCGATTTGATGTATCTAAGACATTAGAAGTACTTGTAAATGGGTCAGCAGTACTTTCATCCAAAGTACTGTGAGGTGTATCTGTGAATTTTCCCTTTTTCTTTGCTTCATCATAAGCTCTCCTTTGATCATCTTCATAGGTTTTTGCAATGGTTTCTTGAAAAAGCATCCTATTAAGTTCATCTTGAATAGCTTGATCTTCATCAGATACTTTAGATTTTGGTTCAACAGTACTTTGAGGTTTGATGAGTCAAAAAATGAGCCATTTTTAGGGGGTCATTAAGCCCGGATTCGAAATTATTTGATCAAATATTGCCCTAAATCGTTCCTTTTGCCATTTTAGGTACTTTTGGAGTGAAATCTGGAAAAGGAAGCATTTTGGACGTTTTTGGAGCATAAAAGTGAAGAAAACGGCAAAGTCTTAATTTTCCTTGCTGGGAACAGTACCTGACGGCGTCAAGAGTTTCCAAGTGACGGCATCAAGAATAATACAAGAGGTGGAAGTGGATGGTGCACATGACGATCCAAAAAGTTTTGTACTAATGACATGACGGTGTCACCATAGGCCGTCATGGTCCAAATATTAGTGACGTCCCAGAACTATTTTACACATGACGGCGTCAAAAGTGGATCTAGGCAATCCGATTTCATTATGGGCGGCGAGTTGACGGCGTCAGAATTTTCTTCTTGACACCGTCACCCTGTAAAATCTATATATAGTTTTGCAATTTTCATTCATTAGTGTATAACTTTCAGGGTGTAACTTTGGAGAGAAACCCTAGTCCGATTTTCACAGCTTTTTCAAGGGTTTTTACCCTTTGAAACCTTTCATGTTCAATTGAGATAAGTACTCTTTCAATTCAATCAATATGTCTATGTGTTGTTTGAATATATCTTACACTTGTCTTCAATTTAACATGCTTGGCTAGATCTCTCTTGTGTTTGCTTAGATGTAGTGAAACCTAGATGTTAATTATGGGTTGATTGTTTGTTTATAGTTGTTACGGATGATTGTATTCGTTGTTAGGCTTAAGAAAACTGGCAGATTTCCATTGGTAACATGCTTGAACGTCTTAAGAAACATGATCAGAGGTGTACTATGATTTTTGGTTGTATTTAATGCGTAGGAGAATTCTAATGATCCCATGTTAGGAGCTTCTAACGGCTCGACATAGGAGTGAAGTAGGATCCTATAGAGTTAGGGAATATTGTACACGGCCCTACGACTAGTATTAAGGAATACGACCCGTCATCCATGCAATTGTAACAAATTATCAACCTGTAAAAGATATCTAGGCAGTAATGAAACCTAAGTAAATACAACTTTCCCCATTATTGTTTACACCACATTAGTAATTAGATTTATTTTCATTTCTGTCATTTTATTTTGATTGCATCTTTAGTTATTGGGTTAGTTGACTAGCAACTAATTCCGCCCACTCTTCCAAAACCCGAGATTTTATTGCTTTCATAAACCATAAAAATAAAAAAAGAATCATCCCTCACCCTTAGACTTAATTTAGGAGACTTTCTAATCCTAGCGACACTATTCCTGAGTTGAATGATCAATCCCCCGGTACCTGTCACTATACTATACTACAACGATCAGGTACACTGCCTGGTGGGGGTTGTAAGCTTCTCTAGATCCCTTGAGAGGTAAATCCTGGTGCGATTCCCACGTATCAAGTTTTTGGCGCCGCAACCCGGGGAATAGTTATTATCTAGGTTAGGATTTCTTTTTATTAGGTCTACTTGCTAGATTCCTTTCTAGTAAGATTTTATTTTTATTTTTAGGTTTTCTTTAGTATATCTTATTTCTTCGTGCCTTTGTTCGTAACCTTTACCATCCGACATCATGGAAGGTGGTAACATATTTGAACCCATCAACCCACCACAACAAAACCACCCACAAAACCCACCACTAGCAAACCAACCTCTTAGGCCCCGAACCTTAGGAGAGTATTCCCGTCCTAGCCACCAAGGCTATCGAAACACTATTGAGCTCACTCAAGGAGCCAATGTGTCCCCCTTGCGATCCGACGCCATCCGGTTGGTGCAAAGCGGATGTGCATTCCATGGACTTCGTTCCGAAGATCCTAATTAACATCTCAAGGATTTCCTTAAAATCATAGATTCTATAGACCTTGATGTTACAACTAGAGAGTCGACCCGATTACGCCTATTCCTCTCTACGTGATCAAGCTAGTCAATGGCTTGAACGTTTACCCGCGGGATCCATCACCTCATGGGATGATCTCACCACTCGTTTCCTTGCTCAATTTTTCCTACCGGGGAAAACTACGATACATAGAAATGATATCATGATGTTCCAACAACGTCAAGGTGAAACCTTCTATGAAGCATGGACTCGTTTCAAGGACTTACTCCAAAAATTCCCTCACCATGGTATAAACCTCTGGCTATTAGTCCAAATCTTCTACGACCATGTCGACTTTCACACCAAACGTACCATTGATCGAGCCGCCGGAGGCAGGTTGCGTGATAGAAACGCCGAGGAATCTTGGGAAATTATCGAGGAGCTTGCCCTCGACAATCAAGAGTTATGGGAAGTTACTCATGTTATAAACTCGGCTATCAACGCAATCTCAACACCTGGGGAAACTAATCAAATCTCCGAAGAACTCCTGTGCAAACTTGAGACAAAGGTCGACTATCTCATGGAAAAACAAAAGAGGCCTTTGAGTCCTAAGCGGGCAACATTCAATTCGGTCTCAAATACGATTCTGACACCGTTTTCTGAGTCACCTTCTAGAGAGAATGTCGAAACCTTTCAAAATTATACTCCACCTTATTCACCTCATCAAAGCCTTAGCCCGGAATTCGAAGCTCGGATGAGAGAATACATGGCAACCCATTCTGAGCGGCTTGCTAAATTCGAGCAAGCTGTTTATAAACAAAAGGAGGAGATGCAAGAAAAAAATGAAGGAGATGATGAGCCTAGTGGAGGAATATGCAAACCAAAACCCCCCCAGAAATGATGTTACTAAGAAAAGAAAGCTCTACCCCCACTACCCGATTTGTTAATTCTATCACAATTGTCCATGAGGATAATGAGGAAAAAGAAACCCCTAGTGAACAAACCATTGAGGAACCGCCAAAGTCCCAATCATTAGGTTACTAGCTAAAACATAATATAAATGAGAATACCATAACAAATTGGATAAAAGGTGACAGGCGTAACCAATCCTCCAAACATGTTTCAAAGAAGGAGAAAGAGGGGGACGATGAGTATGATACATTACCTGGGGGACCGATATTCGAGAAACTACTTGTACAAAAAGTGGCTACTAAGCAGGTGCCTTGTAGGAACTTTGAGATACCAGCCAGCATTGGGAATTTGCAACATCTGAATGCTGTCGCCGATCAAGGATCGGAAGTAAATCTTATGCCCCTAACTATCTACACCCAACTTACCTCAGAAGTGCCAGCCACCACCCGTGTTAGGCTATCCTTCGCTGGTCACTCTTATGTATACTCTTTGGGAATTGCAGAGGATGTGCTGGTCAATGTTGCAGGATTCATATATCCCGTTGATTTCATGATCATCGATGATAAAGGTGGTGGATGTATGCCAATGATCCTTGGGGCACCATTCCTTACCACCGCAAGAGCTGTAATTAGGTATGAAAAAAATGGAAATTGAACTTAAGTCAGGAAAAAGAAAGATTAGCTTTCCCATGACCCCACGATATGCTCGAGAAAGCCTGATAAAGAGAAAGCTCAAAAACAACATTGAAACATCGCCTAATCATGTTCAAGAAAAAATTCTTGCATGGGAAACTAGGATCAAAAGTTACAAAGAAACTGAGCCTGAAAGAGGCAAAAGCTGCGATAAAGTTCATGTCAAGTTTGAATGTAGTCAACCAACAGAGAATCATGTACCATTCGCGAAATGAGACTTGGTACTCTTAAGACACTTAGAGATAACAGTACCTCCCGATAAGCCAAGTCCTTGGTGGTATGAACCATTCAGAATTGAAAGCATACGCCAAGATGGGATAGCTACTTTGAGCAGTAAAGGAGGGGGGAGGTAACCGCAAATATCGATCGATTGAAACATCACTATCACGATAGTGAGGATCATAACTATATGGGATATGTCATCTCGAGGGATGAGGTCACGTAATAGCCCATGACCTTGAGTCTAGCTACAAGACTCGAAAATAAAGAAAAGCGCTTCTTGGGAGGCAACCCATGTTTTGTGTGATTTTTAATTGTTTGATTGTTATTTGCTTCCGTATGCATTCTTTGTTTTTATTGTTGGTAGATCATGTTTCAAACTAAAATTGTGAAAATGCTTTATTTTGTCGTTTAACTTCGTCTTAACTTCATATAAAGGTATTTTGCAAAAGATAAGTGTAAGGGAAAACCCCAAATTTGTTTTTAAGAACGAAATTGATCATGATTCTCCACAATATTAAATGGACATGTGTATTAGTGTTTGTTAGAGTCAAATGCTTGTATCGAGTCATAATGATGTTTTGCAGGATTTTCCAGGAAGTAGGACATAAGTTTTTCCAGAAACTTAATGTAAAGATTTCTGCAGGTCACTTCTGACGGCGTCAGGAATTAATTCCTGACGGCATCATGTGTAAAATTCTGGAAATTTCGCTAGTTTTGTTTTTCTAACGGAGTCTTAAAGTTTTTGTTAATTCTTTAGTTTTATAAACTCCAGGAAATCTGCAAACATTCATTCCACAAGCATTATATCTTAATTTGCTTTCTAGGATTTGTTAGTATATATAGATTGCCTCCGATTTTACGCGAGGTTGCCTTGTTTGTTTTCTCAGGTTTAACAGGTTATGTATGATAAGAAGATGATTTATTTTTCTGGAAGGGAAGCTTTGAATGTTCATTTTCTTGGAGGAAGATCTAACCTTGTTACCACACTATCTGCACCGAACGAATCAGGGGAGTATTTGCTTTCATTCTTTTACCTGTTTTACTTTTACATTCTTTAATTGAACATTGGGGACAATGTTCATCCTAAGTGTAAGGGGAGGGTAAATGATGATACCTTATAGGATACTATTGCACTTGAGTTTGTTTGTTTGATGGTAGGTGTGTAATAAAACTATGAGAAATACTTGTTAGTGTAATTTTTGCGCCAAATTTAAAATTTTTTACAACATTTAGGAGTGAAATTTTAGCCTTAGCAAGAGTCTCATGGATAGGAGTTGAATGACTAGCACGAAACCGTACTATTCAGAAAAAAAATTTCCACCCAAATATGTGAGGTTCGCCTTTAGATTTGATAGGAAAAGCATTCACTATTAGTGCTTATGAGTGTACCGGTAGCATTTAGATTCTAGAACTTGCGTTAATGATGCATCCCGAGACCGCTAGTGAGACTACATTCGTGTAGTAGGATTTACTACATGATAAGAGGCATTAGGATCACCCTTGTGTTAAACCCGTATCATAATTACTTGACCACTTAAGTCATATTACTTGGCTAGTAAAGTCAATTAATTTTTTCCCCACACATTAGCGTTGTACTCATTTTTTGTACACGAAACCCCTAGTACACCCCTCCGAGCCTATCATTTCGTTTCTAACTTTAAGCATCTTACTTAAAGGAAGAATTTGTTACAAGCCACTTAAATGTACAACCAAATCGCCTTAGCCTTCCTTGTATGCACTCATCTTTAGTGCATTATTGTTACATGTTTAAACCCTTAGTTAATTATCTAATTGATTACATGGTCGCTACGTCGAGTCATATCTTGTACATATTGTTTTGGGACTATTGGGACTCATGGGTAAAGTACTTATGTTATGGAGTAATGGGGAAGAACATTATATATTACCCCCGTATGTGCGTTAATCTTAAAATTACTCCAAGTGTTTTGATTATCTTGATTCGAGTCATTAGAGTAGTTTATTTTAAAGTATGTAAAAATTCAAGTGTAAGGGTAATGTACATTCCCTATGATGTATTATTTTGGATGGTAGGGTAAGAGTGTAAGCAAAAAAAAAAAAAAAAAAAAAAAAAAAAAAAAAAAATCGAAAAATTAAGAAAAAGAAAAAAAAAAAAAAAAAAAAAAAAAAAAAAAAGAGAAAAAACATACGGACTACCATCCCGTTTCATTCTATGTTTATGTTTTTGTTATTTTTCATTTATTAGCTTAAGTCGAGTCTAGTCTTGGCTTAGCAACGCCGTATTGTACATGTAATTAACCAAGATGATTAACTCGCCACCAGTAAATATTGCCTTTATCCAACAAAACCGTGTGTTAATACAAATATCGCCTAAAAACGTTATTTATATTTTACGATCTTCGCTAAGTTTTGTTAACGACAAAATGTAAACTTTAGCTTTTAAGCAAAACATAATCTTAGTTTTTAAGACTTGCATAAACTAGACTTTTGCTACATTTTACATTTCATAAAACATAACACAAGTTTATTTCTTAAATTAGAAATAGTCACATCACATTTATGGCAAGTTTTGTCATTATGTATTTATGGCAAGTTATGTGTTTGACTTGCTTTCATGTTGCTTGCAAGTATCATGTTTGACTTGCTTTAGGTGATGTGACATTGTTTGGTTGCTAGGAGTTATGAGACAAGACCTTGTTTGGTTTGAAGAAGTTATTGCATAACCTACTGCAGACCCGGCGGTACCCTGGGGGTACACGGGCGGAACCCAAATGAGGGTTCCGCCTGATCCGCCGAGCCCACAGTTTGTTGTGCTATAAATACCAAGCCATAACTTGATTTTTGGCTAACCTCTTGAGCACATATTTTACACACACACTGATCCTTTTCTTCTAACCCATTAACATTGTATATGTGAAGTTTCCTTTTGTAGCAAAGAAGCTCACAAGGTCGTCTAAAAGTTACAAGTTTCCAACACAACGTTGCAAGACTTGGTAGCTTAGTATTGTGTAAACTAGTATTGTTTACGCGTCATTTGTTTGTGTATATTCTGAAGTGAGTGGTTAGTATTTTAGTCCTCAAAATACAAAGAGTGTTGGGAGTGGTTGTGCCCTTGTAAAAGAACTCGACATCTAGCTTTGTGTCGGTAAAAGTATAAGCGACGTGTAAGGTTTTCTCCGCCGGTGTAAGGAGCTTGTTGACTAGTGAAAGAAACTCTCGAGTTGGATACTCGGGGCGTGGACGTAGGGCAAGGAAAAAGAGTCCTTGTAGCTGAACCACGATAAATACTCGTGTTGTGGTTTGATCGTTTCTTTCCTTTACTTGCATGTTATATATATATTGTGATTGTGCATATATCTTTGATCAAACGGAAAGTTTCAAAGCTAACTAAACAAGTTAAAAAGATTTTAAAACGCTAAAACTATTTAACCCCCCTTCTAGTTTTCCACAATT
The DNA here is from genome assembly GCA_030686995.1 of Artemisia argyi. NCBI lineage: Eukaryota > Viridiplantae > Streptophyta > Magnoliopsida > Asterales > Asteraceae > Artemisia > Artemisia argyi. The sequence goes on from CM060686.1 coordinate 146,956,458, forward strand.
GGCATCAAGAGCTACGTTACTCAAGATTTTAAAATATATTGTGTTTTAAAACTTGAAACGATCCATGGATTTTGAAAATTACAAAGAAGGGCAATCTATGCAAAGACCACCACTCTTTGAAGCAAATGGTTTTATTTATTGGAAAAACCGTTTTGAAACTTACGTGAAATCTAAAGATATAGATTTATGGTATATAATTGTTGATGGTGATAACGTAGTTACTAACATTAAAGATGATGATCAAAAGAAATTAATAGGTAAAAATAATGAAGCTAAAATGATGCTTTACAATGCTTTGCCTAAGAAAGAATATGATAGAGTCTTTTTGTGTAAAACCGCCAAAGATATTTGGCAATCTTTAATTGTCACTCATCAAGGCAATTCACAAGTTAAAGATAACAAAATTGATCTTCTTGTTCAACAATATGAACAATTTGTTATTACCGAAGATGAGATTATTGATAATGCTTTTGCTAGGTTTAACACTATTATTACTTCACTTAAAGCACTTGATGAATCTTTTTGTAGTAAGAACTTTGTCAGGAAATTTCTTAGAGCACTCCATCCGAAGTGGAGAGCAAAAGTGACGGCAATTGAAGAATCCAAAGATCTTTCAAGCATGTCACTTGATGAGCTTATTGGAAACCTCAAAGTTCATGAAATGGTAATGGAAAAAGATTCGGAACTAGTTAGAGGCAAGAAAGAAAAAGTCAAGTCCATTGCCTTGAAAGCTAGAGTCCAATCAAGTGATGATGAAGAATCTACTTCGGATAGTGATGATGAGGAATATGCTATGGCCGTGAGAGACTTCAAGAAGTTCTTTCGTAGGCGAGGGAAGTTTGTTAGGCAACCCAAAGATGACAAGAAAAACTTCCGGAAAGATCGTGACGATCGAAAAGGAAAAGTTGAAAGAAAATGTTATCGGTGTGGAGACACAAGTCATCTTATAGGAGAATGTCCAAAACCACCCAAGAGCAAACCTCAACAAGCTTTTGTGGGCGGTGCTTGGAGCGACTATGAAGGAGATGATGATGAGCCAAAGAATGATGATATTGCACTCATGGCTCACAACTCAAATGAGGTGTGCCTCAAAGTTTGTTTGGATCCGGATGAATGGATCAAGGATAGCGGTTGTTCAAGGCACATGACGGGTAATAAAAGCCTCTTCTCAACATATCACAAATGTGATGGAGGTAATGTTACGTTTGGTAGTAATGCAAAGAGCAAAATCATCGGAAAAGGTACAATCTCTCATGACTCCCTTTCTATAGATGATGTTGCTCATGTTGATAACTTAGGATTTAATCTTCTTAGTATTAGTCAACTTTGTCGTAATAAGTATAATGTCCTCTTTAGTGAAAACGGTAGTAAAATACTTAAAGATGGTATAACCATAGCCAAAGGTGTCCTTAAGAACAACGTATACGTCATGAAGTTGGATTCAACATCTAGAGACAAACTTTGTCTTACCTCATTAGATGAATCTGCAACTTTATGGCATAGACGTTTAGGACACGCTAACATGAGACTAATCCAAAACCTCTCCTCCAAAGACTTAGTTCGAAACCTACCCAAGTTGAAATATGACCAACACTTTTGTGATGCTTGCAAAGTCGGTAAACAAGTCCATAGTAGCCATAAGGCTAAAAACTTGGTGTCAACGTCTAGGTGTCTAGAACTTTTACATATGGATTTATTTGGTCCATCCGCTATACAAAGTTATGGAGGTAACTTCTATACTTTGGTTATAGTAGATGATTACTCACGTTATACTTGGACAAAGTTTTTGAAAAGTAAAAATGAAGCTTTCGATAAATTTGAGATTCTAAGTAAGAAAATTCAAAATCAAGTAGGGTCTAATATTATGTCTATTAGAACAGATCACGGTCGTGAATTTGATAATGAATTTCAATTTGGAAAATTTTGTGATAATAATGGAATTACTCATAACTTTTCAGCTCCACGAACTCCTCAATCTAATGGTGTAGTAGAACGTAAAAACCGGACATTGCAAGAGATGAGTAGAACAATGCTTAATGAACAAACTATTCCCCAAAAGTTTTGGTGTAATGCCGTTGACACATCAACGTACATTTTAAATCGAGTCCTAATTAGACGATTTTTGAATAAAACACCTTATGAACTCTATAGAGGTAAAAAGCCTACATTAGGATACTTTAGAGTGTTTGGGAGTAAATGTTTCATTCTTAACACCAAGGATTATCTCACCAAATTTGACCCAAAGTCTTATGAAGGTGTATTTCTTGGATATTCACAAAATAGTAAAGCTTACATTGTTTTAAACAAAGAAACCTTAATAGTCGAGGAATCGTTGAACGTAACATTTGACGAAAGTCCACCTCCCTCTAAGACATCACCTTTGGTAGATGATGACTTAGTTGAAAGCCAAGCAATTGAAAGTCAAGAAATCTTAGATAATGACAAGGAAGATGAACTATTAAACAAGGAACTTGTTAATGTCAAAGAATCTAAAAGTCATCCATTAGATAGTGTCATAGGCAACATTAATGAAAGAACACTAAGATCAAAAGTCCAAAATGAAAGTAATTATTTTTGTTTCGTGTCAACCATTGAACCTAAAAATATTAATGAAGCCATTAAGGATGAATCTTGGGTAATTGCAATGCAAGAAGAATTAAACCAATTTGTTAGGAATGATGTATGGACATTAGTTCCTCAACCAAAGAGTCAAACAATAATTGGAACGAAATGGGTATTTCGTAATAAAATGGATGAAAATGGAATTGTGTCTAGAAACAAAGCTAGGCTAGTAGCACAAGGATATAATCAACAAGAAGGCATCGACTACGATGAAACGTTTGCTCCGGTAGCTAGGCTCGAGTCAATTAGAATCTTACTTGCTTATGCGTGTGCACATAATTTTAAACTTTTTCAAATGGACGTCAAAAGTGCATTTCTAAACGGAGTCATTAGTGAAGAAGTGTATGTTGCTCAACCACCGGGCTTCATCGATTTTGAAAAACCTAATTATGTTTACAAACTTAAAAAGGCTCTTTACGGACTTAAGCAAGCTCCAAAAGCATGGTATGATCGACTTAAAACCTTCTTAGTTGACCATAAGTACACCATGGGCTTAGTTGATAATACTCTCTTCACTAAGAAGAAAGATTCACATATTATCATAGTCCAAATCTATGTTGATGACATTATATTCGGATCAACTTGTCAAGAATTATGTGTAGATTTCTCAAAAATCATGCATGACGAGTTTGAAATGAGTATGATGGGAGAACTCAACTTTTTCTTAGGACTCCAAATTAAACAACTAGAAGATGGTATCTTCTTTAACCAATCTAAGTACATTAAGGACATGCTTAAGAAATTTGGATTAGAAGATTCGAAACCTATCAAAACTCCCATGTCCACGGAAACTAAACTCACCAAGGATGAGGAAAGTGAATCCTTAGATAGCACTAAATATAGAGGTATGATTGGTAGTCTACTTTACCTAACGGCTAGTAGACCCGACATTATGTTTAGTGTTTGTCTATGTGCTCGTTTTCAAGAAGATCCTAAAACTACCCATCTTGAAGCCGTTAAAAGGATATTTAGGTATATTAAGGGCACTACACATTTAGGTTTATGGTATCCCAAAGGAACGGGAATAGACACCATAGTGTATGCCGACTCGGATCATGCCGGTGACTATGTCGATAGAAAAAGCACAAGTGGTATTTGTACTTTTGTTGGACATTGTCTCACCTCATGGTTCTCAAAGAAGCAAACGGCTCTTGCTATCTCAACAACGGAAGCCGAGTACGTTTCGGCCGGAAAGGCATGTCAACAAGCTCTTTGGATGAAGCAAGCTCTTGTCGACTACGGAATTCAACTCAACGACATCACAATTCTTTGTGACAACAAAGGTGCCATTGATCTCAGCAAAAACCCGGTTCAACATGCTCGTACCAAACATATTGAAATCCGTCATCATTTCCTTCGCGACAACGTTCAAAAAGGAAATATCTCAATTGAGAAAGTTTCTTCCGAAGACAACATAGCCAACATCCTCACCAAACCTCTTAAACGTGAACCTTTTAACCTTCTTAGGCTAGGCTTAGGACTCATGGAACCTACACTGTAGTTCTGGACATTAGACAAAAATCACAAAAATCAAAACAAATCCATAACCATTTTCCTCAGCAGAGTCGGCGGAACCCTGAGACATAACGGACGGAACCCAATTCTGGGATCCGCCGTGTCCGCCGACCTGCAGAATCAATATATTAGTTTATATTAAACCAAACACCCATTATCTCATACCACAACTTCCAAAACTGTTACTATTCACCATTCCTCTCATCCATACCCACGAAATTCTGGTCTTCCATTCAATCACATTACTAATCCATTATCATTGTAAGTATCTTAACTTGATTACAATCCTGATCTGAGTCTAGGAATTCTATTTTTGCACAAAAACAAAAACTTGGGGTTATGCATTAAACTTAACAAACTCATGCATAAAAATTAGGTGTTTAACAAAACTAATCATGTTTCCCATAGTTAGGAAGTGCATTCTCACTTAGTGTAAACATACTTGCTAAACCACCCCATGTCAAATTTTTGCAAAAATTTCTCACAAGTAGGACAAATATTTTTTCGTCTCACATTGAGAATACAAAATCAAAACGTTATGTTCAAAACATCACTTGCATAATGTCTCTTGAATGCTAAAGGGAATACATAATTAATATGTATTTTCGGGTACATTCAAACGAAGCTACATTGAACTAGGAGTGTTTGGGTTATCTTTTGTTTTATAACAAAACTTGCATTATAAAACGTTTTTGATGCATCAAAATGAGTCAAGATAACCGCACCTCCACATAGTTTTCATATAGGCACACACTAGAACATCCACATTATAATAAGTAGTTTACTTAAACTAAAATGTGAAAATTTTGTTGTTCTAGGTATCATCATGCCTCCTCTAACCCATTACGACCACAAGGACACAATCAAGTACCTACCAAAACACCACAAAACCAAAGGCCTTACCCCAAACCAAGTCAACATCTTCAAAGCCTTAGAAAAACACTATGTCCATGAGGGTAGAACCATTGACCCGTCCTTCCTAGAAGGCACAAACCTTTATGACGAATTCGCCGCAATCAATTTTGAGTGTCTTTTGACTATCGACGAGCCTATTTGTCCTAGAGTCATCTTAGAATTCTATGCCTCCGTCACCCTCTCCACGGGAGAATATGATTTCATATCCGTCAACTTTAGGGTTAGTGGTAATCAATACTCCTTCACTCTCGAGGAGTTTGCTCAAATCTTAGGGATTCCAAACCATGGTACTTGCCTCTATTCCGACTTGCACTCTCTCACAACCCTTGATACACTTAATGACCGTCACCCTCCTTATGATACCCCTCTTGTATCCAAAGATGTCCTCCGTAACCACCTTTTTGTTAGGACTACCACCACTAGGAGAACCCGTGGGGGGAATGAGGTTGAGAAGGATCCATATGGAATGGAACTTAATGAACTTTTGCCCCAATTCAAGAAATGGGAGGAAGTACTTAGAGCCAATGTTATAAGCACCATAGGAAACCGAGACCATATCAACCTTTGCCTATGCTACATGCTCTACTCTTTGTCCACTAGGCAACCTTTAAATCTTGCCTACTACATAGCTAAGAGAATGGCCGACATTCCCGTGCATGGCACAACGACTATGCCGTATGGAATGCTCTTGACCCGTCTCTTTAGGTTCATTTCACCCATTCCACCAACTCCTAACCGTCTTCGTCTTGACTACTCTCTCATCCCACATACCTTTGTCCCACTTAGTGATAAGATAATGTACAAGGCCCAAGGAAAACGCCCTCATCCTCCTACCTCCTCTTCATCTTCCTCAATGAGTGAAGATGATAATTTGCCAAACTCTAGGCTCCCACCCCTAGAATACCAATCCCAACTTCCGATTATTGAAAATGAATCAGAAGAATTCAAGCAAACAAAGGGGATGTTCAAAAACCTCGGGAGATTCCTTGGCAAAATGAAGAAGAAGCTCGACAAACAATGAGTGCGGGTGTGTTAGGAGTGTTTGGCACAAGGTGCTATTAAAACAATTTGGTAGTTTTAAACAATGTTTGTGATGTATTTGTGTGTTAGTACAATGTTTAATACACTATGGAACATGTTTCAACTAACAATGTTGCAGGAAGACAACTTTTGGCAAGTTGTCAAAATTTCATGATTATCTTATTTTCACTAAGTTTAGTGAATTTCGCTAGCCCCCGATCAAAGTCTTATAATATGAGTGTTTACATGTCTAATTTTTGCATTTCCTAACCAGATATGAATTATATTTTTGGTTTTAGGACGTTTCGAAAAATTAGAAAATCGTCTCGCGGATAAAAATCGCGTTCTGTCTGTTTTTTCAGCTCTGGCGGATCAGGCGGATCCCAATTTTGGGTTCTGCCCGTGTAATTTCTGGGTAACCCAGTTTTGGCCCTACGGACCAGACGAAACCCTATTTTGGGTTCCGCCTGTGTATTCCCAGGGTGCCGCCAGTTGCCTGCAGAATTTTTATTTTTCTTTTCAACATTTCAACATCCAAACACCAAAATCCAATCCTTTTAGCTAGAAATCCATTACTTGCAATGTGTTTAGCTTACTAAGGTACTTAGCATTCCTTAGAACTCACCCAAACCCATTTCCCGCCAAAATTCAAAAATAGCCATAACCACCTCAAGTCTCCTTCACACATAAAGGAAGGATCCCTTTTAAAGGCTCCTTGAAATCCCTGAGATCTTTCCATCAAACAAATTCACCAAAACCACTAAGCATTTAGTGCAAAACTTGTCTTCATACTTCACCATTTTCATTGGATTGACTTCCATGACTTGACAACCCACAATTAGTTTTCCAAATCATTAGGAACCACCATTTTTGTATGGCCTTACATCAAATCCAAACACTTCTTCCCACAAACCTTCATCACTATAAATTAAACCATCCTAAACACTATCAAACCACACCTTCTTCATCACAAATTCTGAAACTTTGAACCATTTTAACAATGACCAAGTCAACAAACACCTCTCAACCATCACGACCCATCCGTAGAACCGCCCGGATTAGTGTAAAACCACTATGGTCAAACCAATCCATCAACATTAGCTCCTCATCTTCGGATGAATTCACCTCACCCATAAAAAATGAACACTTTTTGAACCTTGCATCTCCATCTCCATCACCCAAACAACCAAATGAGCACACTCCACCACCTACTAAATCACCTATTGACCCAACTCCACCAAGTGCTCCAACTCAACCATCAAAGACTTCATCACCATCACCATTACCAAAAATTGAACCTATGGAACTTTTTGGGTCTCCTCCAACATCACCACACCCATATGTCCAAGATTTAAATGATCTTCCACCAAGACATACCCAACCACCACCTTTTGCAAACCAATCACCAAGGTCAATTCTTGACCTTGATGAAGACCTTGAGCTTACTCAACCACCACAACATATGTACCAACCACCCAAACCATTGTTGTTTCACCCAATTTACCGTGAAATCCATGGTCCTCTTTATGGAGAACCAAATTTTGAACACCATGAGCACCCAACTCCACCACCTTCTCAACCCCAAACCTATGAGTCTTTCTTTCCTTCTTATGAGGAAATACAAAGCATGGTTGAAAACCACCTTCATCAAGCAATGGAATTTCAAACCACCTTGCTTGACTCAATACCAAATTCATCCTCCAACCAAGAACCAAAACCACCAACCCCTAAACCAAGAAACCAAAACCAACCCATTTTCACCCACCCATCCCCATGTTTGCTCAAATTGTGAGCAAATGGGTGAAAGCATAAAAACCTTGCTTCACCAATTCCAAAATGAAACCCGTTTTGCATTCCAACATGTCATTGAACGTTTGGATGCACTCTCCCACCCTAACAAATCCTAAACCACCCTTGGAGGCCGTTTGCCCCAACTTAGGAATGTAGGATTTTATTTTCTTTTCTTGGTTATTATTTTTTAGCTTTTGGTTATTAAGTAGAAAAATAGTCAACATTTCTTGTCTTTTGACTTTGATAAGTCAAAATTTTACTTGGAATGAAATTTCTTTCTACTTACTTTGTGCAATGTTGGTTGATCAAAGTTGTGTTGTCATTGTGGTTGCAATGTGTGTGGTAACTACAAACTTGACTATATATATCATCAACTAACCATTTTTTTGTAGGTCTCAAAATCCATGTTTCCCATATTGGTACTCCATTTAGGGGGAGTATCGACCAAGGGGGAGCATGGCGATTATTCCGCTTCGCTACTCTACTTTTTGTTTCGACAAAAAGGGGGAGAAATATATTAAACCTTAATACTTGATATGCTTTCGTCTCTTAAGTAAAACAAGGTTAATATTTTTTTTTAAAGTCTTGAAAACCAAGATTTCGCGTATTACTTAAAAACAAAGTTTATGTTTTGTCATCAACAAAAAGGGGGAGATTGTTAATACAAATATCGCCTAAAAACGTTATTTATATTTTACGATCTTCGCTAAGTTTTGTTAACGACAAAATGTAAACTTTAGCTTTTAAGCAAAACATAATCTTAGTTTTTAAGACTTGCATAAACTAGACTTTTGCTACATTTTACATTTCATAAAACATAACACAAGTTTATTTCTTAAATTAGAAATAGTCACATCACATTTATGGCAAGTTTTGTCATTATGTATTTATGGCAAGTTATGTGTTTGACTTGCTTTCATGTTGCTTGCAAGTATCATGTTTGACTTGCTTTAGGTGATGTGACATTGTTTGGTTGCTAGGAGTTATGAGACAAGACTTTTTTGGTTTGAAGAAGTTATTGCATAACCTACTGCAGACCCGGCGGTACCCTGGGGGTACACGGGCGGAACCCAAATGAGGGTTCCGCCGAGCCCACAGTTTGTTGTGCTATAAATACCAAGCCATAACTTGATTTTTGGCTAACCTCTTGAGCACATATTTTACACACACACTGATCCTTTTCTTCTAACCCCTTAACATTGTATATGTGAAGTTTCCTTTTGTAGCAAAGAAGCTCACAAGGTCGTCTAAAAGTTACAAGTTTCCAACACAACGTTGCAAGACTTGGTAGCTTAGTATTGTGTAAACTAGTATTGTTTACGCGTCATTTGTTTGTGTATATTCTGAAGTGAGTGGTTAGTATTTTAGTCCTCAAAATACAAAGAGTGTTGGGAGTGGTTGTGCCCTTGTAAAAGAACTCGACATCTAGCTTTGTGTCGGTAAAAGTATAAGCGACGTGTAAGGTTTTCTCCGCCGGTGAAAGGAGCTTGTTGACTAGTTGTCACACCCCCAAAATACCTGAATGGCAGCGGAATGGAATACCTGGGGGTGACTGTCATAGCATCACAGTTACAGTTACATTGAACGACCTAAAGTATCGTTTGGAAAATACGTCGTTTGATCATTAAAAACATTCAGAGTTTACAAAACATAGGTCCCAAAAGATGTTGCCAATTTAGAATAAACAATTTCGACAAGATCAAACGTATCATAAGTGCGGAAAATAGAGTGAGACGCGTCGACTCCGCGACTCCATGCATGCCATGAGAATATGCCTTAGTTACCTGAGAAATACATTGCGAAAAACGGTCAACACGAATGTTGGTGAATAATCATAGGTTAATAAGTTAAATCGTATGTACAATAACCACAAGTATAAAATAAAGAGACAAAATGTCAAAATGCTACATTGTCTCTTAAGCTCATGACCCCGAAGCTCGACGTACTAAAATTGGCCCCAAAGGAGTGTTTATCAGGCACTCAAATATTCAGACATGAAATGCATTCGTTTTCCTTATGGAGCAACCCAAACACGAATGGAGGCATCACCCTCGATAGATCTATCCACTCACTCTCGCTTAGTACTAGAAATTAACGGTCCATGATAATAAAGGGGACTTGAAGTGATAGTACTACCAACTTAAGAAATGTATGGAAATTAATACTTGGGCATGTACAAAAATAATTGTGCAATGTATTCTCCCCCGTGGGATTAAAATCAAATAAGTAATTAAAACGGGGCTATGAGAACTCACCTCGAAATAATAGTACTCGTGAGATGAAAGGAAATGAACAATCAAGGAAATGACAATCTGCCGCAACCTAATATGAATAATCGTGATCTAATTTAGATCATGCCGTAATGAAATGAATGCACATGCACATGATACTTATACCACTCGTGACTTGGAAATACTTGTTATTGTCATAGTATAATAGTTTCCATACTTAGGAAAAATAAATCCAATTATAGAAGTATATAACTTGTCGTATTATCTCGTATAAAAATGTTAGCGTTATATTCTTCGTATTGAAAACCTTAAAATAGTGTCGTTAAGTCGTATAAATATTCTTTTGGGTCATACGTATTTCATTTGTTAAGAATATAGTCCTTAGTAATATTTCTAGAAAATATACCATTTAGTACGTAAGTTATTATTTTTCTAGTAGTGACTATATATATATATATAGTTTTGACGATTTTAAAACGCGTATAACTTGGTCGTTTTAAGCTCATTTTCCTCGTTCTTTATATCCCCGGATTCGTTTTAGTATGTATTAATATATTTTCGATAACTCGGCTTCACTAAGTTACTTTTAACACCTCTATTGGTCCGTCGAAAACTGCCAAACAGCGTGCAGTTTTCAGAAAAATACTTTCCGTCGTTAAATTTACAAAAATCATAACTTCTTCGTTATAAACTCTTTTTAATCCGTTCTTTCGCCAAAAGTTTCGTTTTTGAAAGTATTTTCTAAATCTTTGGTCAAAAATTAACCACCATCTACTGATTTTCCCACGAATTAAAAATAGGGACAGTAGGTCGATATGTAGTTTCAAAAACCATTTTCCTAGTTTCAAACTTGTTCCAACTTCAACTAAACCACTTTCAATCACCACAAAACTAATCTAATCCTACCATACACCTTCTTAGGGTGTCATGGGTTCCTAAACATCACAAACCAAGTAGATCTAACAAGGATCTAAACAAAATCACTTTCTAGGGCTTAAAAAGTTAAATATATACAAAAATGGAGTGGTATAAGTTAATATATGCATGAGTTCTTGTAAGAAAAATATATAAACATAGTAATAACTTGAAAAAATTATATAATGAGTTTTGTAAACTTACTTAGAAAGATGGTGTGATTAGATGATGATAACCTAAGTAAACCTTGAGTTTATCTTTCAAAACCCAAAAAGGAATACAAAATACACTAAATAATATACTTGATCTTGGAAAAAATCTTGGTCTTGCCCCTCCTCTTGTTCTTGCCGTGAGTGAGTTAGAGAGAATAGAGAGAATGAGTTTTCTTGGCTAGTGAAATAATGAGGTAAGTGTAGGAAATATCTTAAGTATTATTGTATGTATTATTATAAGAGAATGGTACTAAAAAAAAGAAACAAGATCCACAAATTATGGAATTCACAAGGGGGGGGGGGGGGGGCGGCAAATCAAAGGGGGGGGGGGATGAATGTGTAAGACTTTTGGTGTATTATGTATTATTTTGTGTTATTTTGTAGTTTTAAGGTGTACCGGGTACCGGGTTAACTAAAAATAAATGTTAACGGAGTTAACCGGGTCATAATAAAGTTATAAAAATTATAAAAATATGTTGGGTACAAATATTAAGTGTTTTGATAATTATTGTTTAATTTTTATGAAAACCGTCGTAATTAAATTAGACGTACGATACGAAATAAATAAATTTCCAAAATACCGGGTAAATTAATATTATAATTTTTATATTATTAAAATGAATATAAAAATATATTGGGATCATAGTCGGGAGTGTCAGACGTGTTAGTCATATTTATAGTTCGCGTATTAGTGTTTATTTGAAATAAACATACGTAAATCGTTAATTATATTAAAAATATAATTGAATATCCTACGAGTGGAATAGTATGCAAGTGCCATAAAGATGATATGCAGACTATTTCTAGTCTGTATGAAATGTCCCAATGATAATGCATGAATTCGCTCCTGAACCAATACGGTTACGCGAATTTTGAATACCCGTAAACTAAGTTTACGATGACATGAGTAATGCACGTGAATAGTGTATTTCTTCTGGAAATGAATAGTGCTAAGTGAATAGTAAAATTTCTGAACGCTTTTCAGAATATCAAATTGACCTCAAAAATGATGAATAGTAAAACAATGAATAGTGATCGATGAATAGTAATTGGTGAATAGTAAGATTGTCGAGGTTTGGAAAATGACCGGAAATTACGAGTTGTGACAGTCTTCCCCTCTAACAGGAACTTCGTCCCGAAGTTCAGTTTGTGTTAGTCTCTGAAGTGGTATTAGTGAAAAGATGATAATAATTGAGAATTCCAGTGAACTTTCACGATAGGAATTCGACTCAGCTCCAATCGTTCGACCTAACAGTCCATGACTTCTATTGGTTCTCATACCAAGTTTACGTTTGTCCTTGGGTTGGATTTCCTTTCCAAATGGGATTATGAGTGACTAATCTGAAAGTCATTTCCTGGGATTTGAATAGGTGAAACATAGTTGTGTAATCCGGCTGTTCTTTAACAAGGCTCAAGTCTGACGGCCACTAGGCCTACTCTGTCTGAACTATTACATGGTCCAGTGTATATCAGTGCTAACTTTCCAAATTTTTCCGAATAATATCATGCCTTTCCTAGGCAGAACTTTCAACATGATCTGGCTACCAACTTGAAGTTTTTATGGTTTACAACTTATAGAATTTGTAATTGATTCTTGACTTGTAGGAAATTTCTGGTTATTTCATGAATGCCTATAGGAATAGTGAGTTTGGCTTTTTCCGAGTTTGGTTCGTCAATTGATGGTCAGTGCTTCTTCAGGTTTATAATGTAATATGGGTAATATATGTTGCTGAACTCTGCCAGAACTCAAATCTTATATGTCAGCTGGTCGATTCTAAAATGAATCTTAAATGGTCCAATATATTAAAGGTTTAATCTCTCGTGTTACCAAAGTTGTATCATGCCTCTCCAAGGCAAAGCTTCCAACTTAGTTCGTTCTCCCGCTTGAATTTAGATGGTTTGCTGTTCAGGGATACTCAATCCGCATAACGTGTGTCATGTACCAATCTAACTTCTACCAGTTCCTCGTTGCTTGTAACTGGTTCTTGACTTGTGAAATTTCCTTCATTGTTCCATAGTTTAGTTCTAGACCAGTGAATTTAACTTTCCGATTTCGGTCTGTAAATGGGTAATTGGTACTTTGACCATAAAGTGCCTCAAATAGTGTAGTCTCTACGCTCGTGCGATAACTATCGTTGCAAACGAATCTGATTTATGATAAATGGTTAGTCCAACCATTTCTAGAGTCAATTGCTCACTCTCTGAGCATATCTTTCCTATATTTGAATCGTTCTCTCTTACTGACCATCGGTCTAAGGATAATAGGCGGTGTTTACATCTAAATGGGGTTCCAAAGGAAGTCTTAAAATGATAGCTAGAAGTCTGTGGTGATTCGATTACCATTATCAGGAATAATTGAATTGGGTACAACAAACCTTGTGACTAATTCCTTAACGTTACGTCTTTCGAACTCGGCGTTATGCGAAGAAGATAGAATATGGGTAACACTTTGATTCCTTGTGTTTTGGTCTAATGGGTGCTCAGACATGTGTCTTTCTTTGCCTATTGTGCTCGGTTTCCATTGCTGACGTTTGTAATCGATCTATGGTGTTCCTCCTAATTCTCTTCATCACGTATTCCAATATTCCTTATTGTCAAATCACAAAGTCCTAAATGTATAAGCGATGTATTATGGTGATTGGTTTTCAAAATTTATTTCGCGATTTTTGAGTTTTTTTTTTTTTTTTTTTTTTTCGAAATCTTTTTCTGAATAAACGAATTTAGAAAAATGGAGCAAATAGTTTACTAAATAATATCTTTCTTGATGATTCAAAATTCAATAGTTAGGAAATGGGACGCGGTTTTCAAACAGGTGGTGAATAGGACTGTTTACCAAAGTTTGGTGTTTATATATTTCCCATTTTACAATGGTTTTGCTAAATATTGATTAAAAGGACCGTATTCGTTCAAAATGGGCAATTCAAAAATTATTTTCTACAAGATATGTGATTTTTATAAACACAAATTTTAAATCGACTTTACTTAAAGTGAAAATACTAACAAGGATAAAATAGTAGGATAGGTAATGTTCGCATAATGCATAGATGTCTGATGTTCGGTTCCTGATATTGGATGGTGCCTATTGGTGGTTATCGGGCAGAACTACAAGCCTAGGTATTCAACCAACTTAAGTCTTGAGATGGTTTATCGTTGAAATTGTCATCATGTTGGCAATATGAGGGTTTCAATTGATACTATGTCGATGAATTTCCGTATTGTCTTCACATGTAGTTGGGGAGATATGCTTGGGCCTGATGCCTCTCTTGATGTATAGGTGAGGTTATCTAGAATTTCTTGAGAACACAACTCTTTAGGACATCCTATATCGATATCCTTAACTTAATCAATTTTCTTTGGTGAACTTATTACCGGGAAGTTTGCGTTTAGATAAGGCCATGTTTAATCAAAACACTCTATAGTATCGGTTAGGAGGCTTGGTTTATTCCTATGGTGTTGCTTAGCGTACCTTCACAATGTGTTCGATCCTGTAGCTCAGTCTAGCTAGTACCTTCGAATAATAAAATTGGACATCTAGGTCAGAGATGGTGAGTCAGATGGTCTCATTGGTATCTTAGATTTGTTGTTGAGTTATAAATTGTCTTGGTATATACTTCTAGTATAGGTTAGTAGTTCTGTAATCCTTTCATTGTTTTTCTTGTATTGAGGGGTCCTTCTTGTAGTTGATATGGAAAGTCTCTCCTAAAGAAGTAAATGGAAAGTCCAACTTAATGGCTAAGTAGGGGACAGGTGGGGTAAGTATCCAGGGAGAGTTTGTCAGAAAAGACATTTATAAAAGAGTTTATTTGTTTACAACGCTTTCGAATGAAGATTGTTATTAACAATCCCAAAAATATAATTATTTTCTTCATAGCATTATCCTTCCTGAATTATACATAGGTGATCAGGCTATGTATACTTGAGGACCAATGATGCAATGCTTGATTTATTCAAAATAGTATTACTTTTCTCAAAAGTTTTAGATGGTGTTCAACGTTTTGTTATTAAAAATGGTATTCTAATTATTTCCTTTCAAAGTAATATAAAAATTGTTTCGCGTAATAATAGTAAATATTTGGCGTAATATCGGAAAAATCAGTTTATAATTATGGTAACAAAACGGCTTATTTTAGAAATTCGGTAAAACAATTTCCCCATAAGGTAGTAAAATAGTTTGAACTAAAATTTGTTGGATGATTTATTGGATACCTGGGTAAATCCTATGGAATGGTAATAATCTACAAACCTGTCAAATACGAAATCGGCCTAATTCTCTTACTAAGACAATGGTATAATGTTACGTAACGATTGAAAATTGCACAATTGCAATAGGAAATGGAATAAACAAAGGTTACGATTATCACAGAGATAACTAAAGATAGTCATTACATTAGATAGGAAAGTGCTTAATATAACTAGGTTAGATCAACGTACTTATGGAAAGTACCAAAAGAAAGTACAACCCTAGAGGGCTCGAACTATGGTTTTAAAACATGAATTGCTTCCTCCAGTTCCGGTCTCTCAACTCTGGGCATTCACTCTTGAAGTGTCCCACTACTCCACATTCAAAACATGTTATTGATGGTCTCTGATTATCACCCACAATTGGAAGTCTACAATCTTTGGTGTGGTGACCAAGCTTCTTGCAGTTGCCACATAAATCTGGACAACGACCTGGGTTATGGTGCTTCTGACACCTATCACATTTAGGTAAAATACCAAGGTAATCATTCTTTTCCTTTAGACCTGCAGCATTAGGTTTAGCAACTCTTTGTCGCTTGTGTGGTCCTTGTGTGGCATTCTCACCTCGGTTGTTGTTCCACTTCCTTTTATTGTCACTTTTTCTTCCTAAGATCTTGGTGTGAGCTATGCGTTCTTTTGCTTCGATTGCCATTCTGATAGCCTTAGGCATGGTATCGGGTTCCAATGAGTTGACCAACATACGAATTTCAGGAGAAAGTCCTCCGATGTACCTTTCAAGTTTCTTGCTTTCTGGTTCATCCATTGCAGAGCCTAGTCGAGCGAAATCATAAAAAGAAGCAGTATACTTAACAACATCATTTCCTACCATGGTAAGGTTTAGTGTTTCCTGTTCAATTGCTTGTAATTCGCTTTTCACACAGAACTTCAAACTCATCATTCTTTTTAGTTTCTCCCAAGAGTGTGAGTAAGCAGCATCAACTCCTACTACCTGAACATGCTTAGTCCACCATTTCTGGGCATGCTCCTGAAAAGTGCAAGTGGCGAACTTAACTTTGTCTTCATTACGGCAGTCGCCACATTGAAATATTGTTTCTAATTCTTCGAACCATTTGAGAAATTCCTTTGTGTCTACATTTCCGATAAAGAAGGAGGGATTACAACCCATAAATTCCACGTGAGTAAGTTCCTTGGTGAAGGCAGTGGCCATGTTCTTGGCAATGACTTGTCCAACAGCAGCTTGCGTCATGCTTGGAGTGGTTTGCTTAAATCTATTTTCACCAACTCATACGAGTCCATAAGAATCTATAGGTAATAAAGATCATCCTATTCATAACACATGAATATAATACATGAAGGTTTCGGTCTCTATGGAAAAATATCATAGATACCACAACCATTCCCCTATAGTAGAGTCACACTTGATATATTTGTTTGTACAACAATCAAAAGACAACAAGTTCTTTAGACTATGTCCCACACTCTTTGTGGCTAGGATAACAGTAAAAGCTAGTAAAGATATAAGTCTAGTCTAGAGATTTCCTGTAGTCCCTCTAGGTGAAACCAAGGTTGTGGCAGCATAAGATCGAGATAGTCCTGAAGTGGTGTCTGTAGTTGTGCATCGATCAAGTTCTAGATAGCGTAGGTTCTAAACCAATCTTGAGGAACCTGCGGATGTTCCGGTTAAGTCCATAATCTTGGTATTATCCACAAGGTGTTATCTAATTCGTGGCAAGTGGAAATGGAATAGGGAAATGACAATGGTGGTATTCTAAAGGATGAGAATAACATCGATGACGATGAAATCCTAGTGATAAGTTAGGAGATAATGGTGATAATAGTGAATGGAATACTACCCTCTTTCGCGCTATCTCGCGACATCTAAGAGGTAAAGCTGAAGTACGCACTATGGGATGACCAATAGTGAAATAAGTAACTAACGGTGGTGGTAGTTCCTGAGTAGTAAGCGTCCTACTAGTGAAGGAAAGAAAACATACTATCTCCCTTGCAATAAGCATCCTAATAAGTCCATTAAAATTAAGTCTGAATACTCTACCAAACGGCATTCTATATATGGGCTGAATGATAGGAAAACCCTGTTCCTATGACAATTCAATAGTGCTAATGGTGGTGTAAGTACAGCTGGTGGTATAATGGTAGGGGAAGATGACAAGGCATCTTCAATGTCGGAATCCGACGAAAGGATAACAGGATGGGTATCTGAAGACATGTCACTTGTGAACCAGGTCAACATAATCATATATATATATATGAGTATGGGTATGAATAACTCGAACAGTGTGTGCATGGAACAATATGTATAATGAATATGCACCTATGATGAAATGATGAGATGCTATGATGATGTGGTTATATTCTAGGGTCCAAGATACATCCTAGTTCGCTATAACCTTAGCTCTGATGCCAATCTGTCACACCCCCAAAATACCTGAATGGCAGCGGAATGGAATAGCTGGGGGTGACTGTCATAGCATCACAGTTACAGTTACATTGAACGACCTAAAGTGTCGTTTGGAAAATACGTCGTTTGATCATTAAAAACATTCAGAGTTTACAAAACATAGGTCCCAAAAGATGTTGCCAATTTAGAATAAACAATTTCGACAAGATCAAACGTATCATAAGTGCGGAAAATAGAGTGAGACGCGTCGACTCCGCGACTCCATGCATGCCATGAGAATATGCCTTAGTTACCTGAGAAATACATTGCGAAAAACGGTCAACACGAATGTTGGTGAATAATCATAGGTTTATAAGTTAAATCGTATGTACAATAACCACAAGTATAAAATAAAGTGACAAAATGTCAAAAAGCTACATTGTCTCTTAAGCTCATGACCCCGAAGCTCGACGTACTAAAATTGGCCCCAAAGGAGTGTTTATCAGGCACTCAAATATTCAGACATGAAATGCATTCGTTTTCCTTATGGAGCAACCCAAACACGAATGGAGGCATCACCCTCGATAGATCTATCCACTCACTCTCGCTTAGTACTAGAAATTAACGGTCCATGATAATAAAGGGGACTTGAAGTGATAGTACTACCAACTTAAGCAATGTATGGAAATTAATACTTGGGCATGTACAAAAATAATTGTGCAATGTATTCTCCCCCGTGGGATTAAAATCAAATAAGTAATTAAAACGGGGCTATGAGAACTCACCTCGAAATAATAGTACTCGTGAGATGAAAGGAAATGAACAATCAAGGAAATGACAATCTGCCGCAACCTAATATGAATAATCGTGATCTAATTTAGATCATGCCGTAATGAAATGAATGCACATGCACATGATACTTATACCACTCGTGACTTGGAAATACTTGTTATTGTCATAGTATAATAGTTTCCATACTTAGGAAAAATAAATCCAATTATAGAAGTATATAACTTGTCGTATTATCTCGTATAAAAATGTTAGCGTTATATTCTTCGTATTGAAAACCTTAAAATAGTGTCGTTAAGTCGTATAAATATTCTTTTGGGTCATACGTATTTCATTTGTTAAGAATATAGTCCTTAGTAATATTTCTAGAAAATATACCATTTAGTACGTAAGTTATTATTTTTCTAGTAGTGACTATATATATATATATAGTTTTGACGATTTTAAAACGCGTATAACTTGGTCGTTTTAAGCTCATTTTCCTCGTTCTTTATATCCCCGGATTCGTTTTAGTATGTATTAATATATTTTCGATAACTCGGCTTCACTAAGTTACTTTTAACACCTCTATTGGTCCGTCGAAAACTGCCAAACAGCGTGCAGTTTTCAGAAAAATACTTTCCGTCGTTAAATTTACAAAAATCATAACTTCTTCGTTATAAACTCTTTTTAATCCGTTCTTTCGCCAAAAGTTTCGTTTTTGAAAGTATTTTCTAAATCTTTGGTCAAAAATTAACCACCATCTACTGATTTTCCCACGAATTAAAAATAGGGACAGTAGGTCGATATGTAGTTTCAAAAACCATTTTCCTAGTTTCAAACTTGTTCCAACTTCAACTAAACCACTTTCAATCACCACAAAACTAATCTAATCCTACCATACACCTTCTTAGGGTGTCATGGGTTCCTAAACATCACAAACCAAGTAGATCTAACAAGGATCTAAACAAAATCACTTTCTAGGGCTTAAAAAGTTAAATATATACAAAAATGGAGTGGTATAAGTTAATATATGCATGAGTTCTTGTAAGAAAAATATATAAACATAGTAATAACTTGAAAAAATTATATAATGAGTTTTGTAAACTTACTTAGAAAGATGGTGTGATTAGATGATGATAACCTAAGTAAACCTTGAATTTATCTTTCAAAACCCAAAAAGGAATACAAAATACACTAAGTAATATACTTGATCTTGGAAAAAATCTTGGTCTTGCCCCTCCTCTTGTTCTTGCCGTGAGTGAGTTAGAGAGAATAGAGAGAATGAGTTTTCTTGGCTAGTGAAATAATGAGGTAAGTGTAGGAAATATCTTAAGTATTATTGTATGTATTATTATAAGAGAATGGTACTAAAAAAAAGAAACAAGATCCACAAATTATGGAATTCACAAGGGGGGGGGGGGGGGGGGCGGCAAATCAAAGGGGGGGGGGATGAATGTGTAAGACTTTTGGTGTATTATGTATTATTTTGTGTTATTTTGTAGTTTTAAGGTGTACCGGGTACCGGGTTAACTAAAAATAAATTTTAACGGAGTTAACCGGGTCATAATAAAGTTATAAAAATTATAAAAATATGTTGGGTACAAATATTAAGTGTTTAGATAATTATTGTTTAATTTTTATGAAAACCGTCGTAATTAAATTAGACGTACGATACGAAATAAATAAATTTCCAAAATACCGGGTAAATTAATATTATAATTTTTATATTATTAAAATGAATATAAAAATATATTGGGATCATAGTCGGGAGTGTCAGACGTGTTAGTCATATTTATAGTTCGCGTATTAGTGTTTATTTGAAATAAACATACGTAAATCGTTAATTATATTAAAAATATAATTGAATATCCTACGAGTGGAATAGTATGCAAGTGCCATAAAGATGATATGCAGACTATTTCTAGTCTGTATGAAATGTCCCAATGATAATGCATGAATTCGCTCCTGAACCAATACGGTTACGCGAATTTTGAATACCCGTAAACTAAGTTTACGATGACATGAGTAATGCACGTGAATAGTGTATTTCTTCTGGAAATGAATAGTGCTAAGTGAATAGTAAAATTTCTGAACGCTTTTCAGAATATCAAATTGACCTCAAAAATGATGAATAATAAAACGATGAATAGTGATCGATGAATAGTAATTGGTGAATAGTAAGATTGTCGAGGTTTGGAAAATGACCGGAAATTACGAGTTGTGACACTAGTGAAAGAAACTCTCGAGTTGGATACTCGGGGCGTGGACGTAGGGCAAGGAAAAAGAGTCCTTGTAGCCGAACCACGATAAATACTCGTGTTGTGGTTTGATCGTTTCTTTCCTTTACTTGCATGTTATATATATTGTGATTGTGCATATATCTTTGATCAAACGGAAAGTTTCAAAGCTAACTAAACAAGTTAAAAAGATTTTAAAACGCTAAAACTATTCAACCCCCCTCCTAGTTTTCCACAATTGGCATCAAGAGCTACGTTACTCAAGATTTTAAAATATATTGTGTTTTAAAACTTGAAACGATCCATGGATTTTGAAAATTACAAAGAAGGGCAATCTATGCAAAGACCACCACTCTTTGAAGCAAATGGTTTTATTTATTGGAAAAACCGTTTTGAAACTTACGTGAAATCTAAAGATATAGATTTATGGTATATAATTGTTGATGGTGATAACGTAGTTACTAACATTAAAGATGATGATCAAAAGAAATTAACAGGTAAAAATAATGAAGCTAAAATGATGCTTTACAATGCTTTGCCTAAGAAAGAATATGAAAGAGTCTTTTCGTGTAAAACCGCCAAAGATATTTGGCAATCTTTAATTGTCACTCATCAAGGCAATTCACAAGTTAAAGATAACAAAATTGATCTTCTTGTTCAACAATATGAACAATTTGTTATTACCGAAGATGAGATTATTGATAATGCTTTTGCTAGGTTTAACACTATTATTACTTCACTTAAAGCACTTGATGAATCTTTTTGTAGTAAGAACTTTGTCAGGAAATTTCTTAGAGCACTCCATCCGAAGTGGAGAGCAAAAGTGACGGCAATTGAAGAATCCAAAGATCTTTCAAGCATGTCACTTGATGAGCTTATTGGAAACCTCAAAGTTCATGAAATGGTAATGGAAAAAGATTCGGAACTAGTTAGAGGCAAGAAAGAAAAAGTCAAGTCCATTGCCTTGAAAGCTAGAGTCCAATCAAGTGATGATGAAGAATCTACTTCGGATAGTGATGATGAGGAATATGCTATGGCCGTGAGAGACTTCAAGAAGTTCTTTCGTAGGCGAGGGAAGTTTGTTAGGAAACCCAAAGATGACAAGAAAAACTTCCGGAAAGATCGTGACGATCGAAAAGGAAAAGTTGAAAGAAAATGTTATCGGTGTGGAGACACAAGTCATCTTATAGGAGAATGTCCAAAACCACCCAAGAGCAAACCTCAATAAGCTTTTGTGGGCGGTGCTTGGAGTGACTATGAAGGAGATGATGATGAGCCAAAGAATGATGATATTGCGCTCATGGCTCACAACTCAAATGAGGTGTGCCTCAAAGTTTGTTTGGATCCGGATGAATGGATCAAGGATAGCGGTTGTTCAAGGCACATGACGGGTAATAAAAGCCTCTTCTCAACATATCACAAATGTGATGGAGGTAATGTTACGTTTGGTAGTAATTCTAAGAGCAAAATCATCGGAAAAGGTACAATCTCTCATGACTCCCTTTCTATAGATGATGTTGCTCATGTTGATAACTTAGGATTTAATCTTCTTAGTATTAGTCAACTTTGTCGTAATAAGTATAATGTCCTCTTTAGTGAAAACGGTAGTAAAATACTTAAAGATGGTATAACCATAGCCAAAGGTGTCCTTAAGAACAACGTATACGTCATGAAGTTGGATTCAACATCTAGAGACAAACTTTGTCTTACCTCATTAGATGAATCTTCAACTTTATGGCATAGACGTTTTGGACACGCTAACATGAGACTAATCCAAAACCTCTCCTCCAAAGACTTAGTTCGAAACCTACCCAAGTTGAAATATGACCAACACTTTTGTGATGCTTGCAAAGTCGGTAAACAAGTCCATAGTAGCCATAAGGCTAAAAACTTGGTGTCAACGTCTAGGTGTCTAGAACTTTTACATATGGATTTATTTGGTCCATCCGCTATACAAAGTTATGGAGGTAACTTCTATACTTTGGTTATAGTAGATGATTACTCACGTTATACTTGGACAAAGTTTTTGAAAAGTAAAAATGAAGCTTTCGATAAATTTGAGATTCTAAGTAAGAAAATTCAAAATCAAGTAGGGTCTAATATTATGTCTATTAGAACGGATCACAGTCGTGAATTTGATAATGAATTTCAATTTGGAAAATTTTGTGATAATAATGGAATTACTCATAACTTTTCGGCTCCTCGAACTCCTCAATCTAATGGTGTAGTAGAACGTAAAAACCGGACATTGCAAGAGATGAGTAGAACAATGCTTAATGAACAAACTATTCCCCAAAAGTTTTGGTGTAATGCCGTTGACACATCAACGTACATTTTAAATCGAGTCCTAATTAGACAATTTTTGAATAAAACACCTTATGAACTCTATAGAGGTAAAAAGCCTACATTAGGATACTTTAGAGTGTTTGGGAGTAAATGTTTCATTCTTAACACCAAGGATTATCTCACCAAATTTGACCCAAAGTCTTATGAAGGTGTATTTCTTGGATATTCACAAAATAGTAAAGCTTACATTGTTTTAAACAAAGAAACCTTAAGAGTCGAGGAATCGTTGAACGTAACATTTGACGAAAGTCCACCTCCCTCTAAGACATCACCTTTGGAAGATGATGACTTAGTTGAAAGCCAAGCAATTGAAAGTCAAGAAATCTTAGATAATGACAAGGAAGATGAACTATTAAACAAGGAACTTGTTAATGTCAAAGAATCTAAAAGTCATCCATTAGATAGTGTCATAGGCAACATTAATGAAAGAACACTAAGATCAAAAGTCCAAAATGAAAGTAATTATTTTTGTTTCGTGTCAACCATTGAACCTAAAAATATTAATGAAGCCATTAAGGATGAATCTTGGGTAATTGCAATGCAAGAAGAATTAAACCAATTTGTTAGGAATGATGTATGGACATTAGTTCCTCAACCAAAGAGTCAAACAATAATTGGAACGAAATCAACCTTTGCCTATGCTACATGCTCTACTCTTTGTCCACTAGGCAACCTTTCAATCTTGCCTACTACATAGCTAAGAGAATGGCCGACATTCCCGTGCATGGCACAACGGCTATGCCGTATGGAATGCTCTTGACCCGTCTCTTTAGGTTCATTTCACCCATTCCACCAACTCCTAACCGTCTTCGTCTTGACGACTCTCTCATCCCACATACCTTTGTCCCACTTAGTGATAAGAGAATGTACAAGGCCCAAGGAAAATGCCCTCATCCTCCTACCTCCTCTTCATCTTCCTCAATGAGTGAAGATGATAATTTGCCAAACTCTAGGCTCCCACCCCTAGAATACCAATCCCAACTTCCGATTATTGAAAATGAATCAGAAGAATTCAAGCAAACAAAGGGGATGTTCAAAAACCTCGGGAGATTCCTTGGCAAAATGAAGAAGAAGCTCGACAAACAATGAGTGCGGGTGTGTTAGGAATGTTTGGCACAAGGTGCTATTAAAACAATTTGGTAGTTTTAAACAATGTTTGTGATGTATTTGTGTGTTAGTACAATGTTTAATACACTATGGAACATGTTTCAACTAACAATGTTGCAGGAAGACAACTTTTGGCAAGTTGTCAAAATTTCATGATTATCTTATTTTCACAAAATAGTAAAGCTTACATTGTTTTAAACAAAGAAACCTTAAGAGTCGAGGAATCGTTGAACGTAACATTTGACGAAAGTCCACCTCCCTCTAAGACATCACCTTTGGAAGATGATGACTTAGTTGAAAGCCAAGCAATTGAAAGTCAAGAAATCTTAGATAATGACAAGGAAGATGAACTATTAAACAAGGAACTTGTTAATGTCAAAGAATCTAAAAGTCATCCATTAGATAGTGTCATAGGCAACATTAATGAAAGAACACTAAGATCAAAAGTCCAAAATGAAAGTAATTATTTTTGTTTCGTGTCAACCATTGAACCTAAAAATATTAATGAAGCCATTAAGGATGAATCTTGGGTAATTGCAATGCAAGAAGAATTAAACCAATTTGTTAGGAATGATGTATGGACATTAGTTCCTCAACCAAAGAGTCAAACAATAATTGGAACGAAATGGGTATTTCGTAATAAAATGGATGAAAATGGAATTGTGTCTAGAAACAAAGCTATGCTAGTAGCACAAGGATATAATCAACAAGAAGGCATCGACTACGATGAAACGTTTGCTCCGGTAGCTAGGCTCGAGTCAATTAGAATCTTACTTGATTATGCGTGTGCACATAATTTTAAACTTTTTCAAATGGACGTCAAAAGTGCATTTCTAAACGGAGTCATTAATGAAGAAGTGTGTGTTGCTCAACCACCGGGCTTCATCGATTTTGAAAAACCTAATTATGTTTACAAACTTAAAAAGGCTCTTTACGGACTTAAGCAAGCTCCAAAAGCATGGTATGATCGACTTAAAACCTTCTTAGTTGACCACAAGTACACCATGGGCTTAGTTGATAATACTCTCTTCACTAAGAAGAAAGATTCACATATTATCATAGTCCAAATCTATGTTGATGACATTATATTCGGATCAACTTGTCAAGAATTATGTGTGGATTTCTCAAAAATCATGCATGACGAGTTTGAAATGAGTATGATGGGAGAACTCAACTTTTTCTTAGGACTCCAAATTAAACAACTAGAAGATGGTATCTTCTTTAACCAATCTAAGTACATTAAGGGCATGCTTAAGAAATTTGGATTAGAAGATTCGAAACCTATCAAAACTCCCATGTCCACGGAAACTAAACTCACCAAGGATGAGGAAAGTGAATCCGTAGATAGCACTAAATATAGAGGTATGATTGGTAGTCTACTTTACCTAACGGCTAGTAGACCCGACATTATGTTTAGTGTTTGTCTATGTGCTCGTTTTCAAGAAGATCCTAAAACTACCCATCTTGAAGCCGTTAAAAGGATATTTAGGTATATTAAGGGCACTACACATTTAGGTTTATGGTATCCCAAAGGAACGGGAATAGACACCATAGTGTATGCCGACTCGGATCATGCCGGTGACTATGTCGATAGAAAAAGCACAAGTGGTATTTGTACTTTTGTTGGACATTGTCTCACCTCATGGTTCTCAAAGAAGCAAACGGCTCTTGCTATCTCAACAACGGAAGCCGAGTACGTTTCGGCCGGAAAGGCATGTCAACAAGCTCTTTGGATGAAGCAAGCTCTTGTCGACTACGGAATTCAACTCAACGACATCACAATTCTTTGTGACAACAAAGGTGCCATTGATCTCAGCAAAAACCCGGTTCAACATGCTCGTACCAAACATATTGAAATCCGTCATCATTTCCTTCGCGACAACGTTCAAAAAGGAAATATCTCAATTGAGAAAGTTTCTTCCGAAGACAACATAGCCGACATCCTCACCAAACCTCTTAAACGTGAACCTTTTAACCTTCTTAGGCTAGGCTTAGGACTCATGGAACCTACACTGTAGTTCTGGACATTAGACAAAAATCACAAAAATCAAAACAAATCCATAACCATTTTCCTCAGCAGAGTCGGCGGAACCCTGATACATAACGGACGGAACCCAATTCTGGGATCCGCCGTGTCCGCCGACCTGCAGAATCAATATATTAGTTTATATTAAACCAAACACCCATTATCTCATACCACAACTTCCAAAACTGTTACTATTCACCATTCCTCTCATCCATACCCACGAAATTCTGGTCTTCCATTCAATCACATTACTAATCCATCATCATTGTAAGTATCTTAACTTGATTACAATCCTGATCTGAGTCTAGGAATTCTATTTTTGCACAAAAACAAAAACTTGGGGTTATGCATTAAACTTAACAAACTCATGCATAAAAATTAGGTGTTTAACAAAACTAATCATGTTTCCCATAGTTAGGAAGTGCATTCTCACTTAGTGTAAACATACTTGCTAAACCACCCCATGTCAAATTTTTGCAAAAATTTCTCACAAGTAGGACAAATATTTTTTCGTCTCACATTGAGAATACAAAATCAAAACGTTATGTTCAAAACATCACTTGCATAATGTCTCTTGAATGCTAAAGGGAATACATAATTAACATGTATTTTCGGGTACATTCAAACGAAGCTACATTGAACTAGGAGTGTTTGGGTTATCTTTTGTTTTATAACAAAACTTGCATTATAAAACGTTTTTGATGCATCAAAATGAGTCAAGATAACCGCACCTCCACATAGTTTTCATATAGGCACACACTAGAACATCCACATTATAATAAGTAGTTTACTTAAACTAAAATGTGAAAATTTTGTTGTTCTAGGTATCATCATGCCTCCTCTAACCCATTACGACCACAAGGACACAATCAAGTACCTACCAAAACACCACAAAACCAAAGGCCTTACCCCAAACCAAGTCAACATCTTCAAAGCCTTAGAAAAACACTATGTCCATGAGGGTAGAACCATTGACCCGTCCTTCCTAGAAGGCACAAACCTTTATGACGAATTCGCCGCAATCAATTTTGAGTGTTTTTTGACTATCGACGAGCCTATTTGTCCTAGAGTCATCTTAGAATTCTATGCCTCCGTCACCCTCTCCACGGGAGAATATGATTTCATATCCGTCAACTTTAGGGTTAGTGGTAATCAATACTCCTTCACTCTCGAGGAGATTGCTCAAATCTTAGGGATTCCAAACCATGGTACTTGCCTCTATTCCGACTTGCACTCTCTCTCAACCCTTGATACACTTAATGACCGTCACCCTCCTTATGATACCCCTCTTGTATCCAAAGATGTCCTCCGTAACCACCTTTTTGTTAGGACTACCACCACTAGGAGAACCCGTGGGGGGAATGAGGTTGAGAAGGATCCATATGGAATGGAACTTAATGAACTTTTGCCCCAATTCAAGAAATGGGAGGAAGTACTTAGAGCCAATGTTATAAGCACCATAGGAAACCGAGACCATATCAACCTTTGCCTATGCTACATGCTCTACTCTTTGTCCACTAGGCAACCTTTCAATCTTGCCTACTACATAGCTAAGAGAATGGCCGACATTCCCGTGCATGGCACAACGGCTATGCCGTATGGAATGCTCTTGACCCGTCTCTTTAGGTTCATTTCACCCATTCCACCAACTCCTAACCGTCTTCGTCTTGACTACTCTCTCATCCCACATACCTTTGTCCCACTTAGTGATAAGAGAATGTACAAGGCCCAAGGAAAATGCCCTCATCCTCCTACCTCCTCTTCATCTTCCTCAATGAGTGAAGATGATAATTTGCCAAACTCTAGGCTCCCACCCCTAGAATACCAATCCCAACTTCCGATTATTGAAAATGAATCAGAAGAATTCAAGCAAACAAAGGGGATGTTCAAAAACCTCGGGAGATTCCTTGGCAAAATGAAGAAGAAGCTCGACAAACAATGAGTGCGGGTGTGTTAGGAATGTTTGGCACAAGGTGCTATTAAAACAATTTGGTAGTTTTAAACAATGTTTGTGATGTATTTGTGTGTTAGTACACTGTTTAATACACTATGGAACATGTTTCAACTAACAATGTTGCAGGAAGACAACTTTTGGCAAGTTGTCAAAATTTCATGATTATCTTATTTTCACTAAGTTTAGTGAATTTCGCTAGCCCCCGATCAAAGTCTTATAATATGAGTGTTTACATGTCTAATTTTTGCATTTCCTAACCAAATATGAATTATATTTTTGGTTTTAGGACGTTTCGAAAAATTAGAAAATCGTCTCGCGGATAAAAATCGTGTTCTGTCTGTTTTTTCAGCTCAGGCGGATCAGGCGGATCCCAATTTTGGGTTCTGCCCGTGTAATTTCTGGGTAACCAGTTTTGGCCCTACGGACCAGACGGAACCCTATTTTGGGTTCCGCCTGTGTATTCCCAGGGTGCCGCCAGTTGCCTGCAGAATTTTTATTTTTCTTTTCAACATTTCAACATCCAAACACCAAAATCCAATCCTTTTAGCTAGAAATCCATTACTTGCAATGTGTTTAGCTTACTAAGGTACTTAGCATTCCTTAGAACTCACCCAAACCCATTTCCCGCCAAAATTCAAAAATAGCCATAACCACCTCAAGTCTCCTTCACACATAAAGGAAGGATCCCTTTTAAAGGCTCCTTGAAATCCCTGAGATCTTTCCATCAAACAAATTCACCAAAACCACTAAGCATTTAGTGCAAAACTTGTCTTCATACTTCACCATTTTCATTGGATTGACTTCCATGACTTGACAACCCACAATTAGTTTTCCAAATCATTAGGAACCACCATTTTTGTATGGCCTTACATCAAATCCAAACACTTCTTCCCACAAACCTTCATCACTATAAATTAAACCATCCTAAACACTATCAAACCACACCTTCTTCATCACAAATTCTGAAACTTTGAACCATTTTAACAATGACTAAGTCAACAAACACCTCTCAACCATCACGACCCATCCGTAGAACCGCCCGGATTAGTGTAAAACCACTATGGTCAAACCAATCCATCAACATTAGCTCCTCATCTTCGGATGAATTCACCTCACCCATAAAAAATGAACACTTTTTGAACCTTGCATCTCCATCTCCATCACCCAAACAACCAAATGAGCACACTCCACCACCTACTAAATCACCTATTGACCCAACTCCACCAAGTGCTCCAACTCAACCATCAAAGACTTCATCACCATCACCATTACGAAAAATTGAACCTATGGAACTTTTTGGGTCTCCTCCAACATCACCACACCCATATGTCCAAGATTTAAATGATCTTCCACCAAGACATACCCAACCACCACCTTTTGCAAACCAATCACCAAGGTCAATTCTTGACCTTGATGAAGACCTTGAGCTTACTCAACCACCACAACATATGTACCAACCACCCAAACCATTGTTGTTTCACCCAATTTACCGTGAAATCCATGGTCCTCTTTATGGAGAACCAAATTTTGAACACCATGAGCACCCAACTCCACCACCTTCTCAACCCCAAACCTATGAGTCTTTCTTTCCTTCTTATGAGGAAATACAAAGCATGGTTGAAAACCACCTTCATCAAGCAATGGAATTTCAAACCACCTTGCTTGACTCAATACCAAATCCATCCTCCAACCAAGAACCAAAACCAAACCAACCCCTAAACCAAGAAACCAAAACCAACCCATTTTCACCCACCCATCCCCATGTTTGCTCAAATTGTGAGCAAATGGGTGAAAGCATAAAAACCTTGCTTCACCAATTCCAAAATGAAACCCGTTTTGCATTCCAACATGTCATTGAACGTTTGGATGCACTCTCCCACCCTAACAAATCCTAAACCACCCTTGGAGGCCGTTTGCCCCAACTTAGGAATGTAGGATTTTATTTTCTTTTCTTGGTTATTATTTTTTAGCTTTTGGTTATTAAGTAGAAAAATAGTCAACATTTCTTGTCTTTTGACTTTGATAAGTCAAAATTTTACTTGGAATGAAATTTCTTTCTACTTACTTTGTGCAATGTTTTTTGATCAAAGTTGTGTTGTCATTGTGGTTGCAATGTGTGTGGTAACTACAAACTTGACTATATATATCATCAACTAACCATTTTTTTGTAGGTCTCAAAATCCATGTTTCCCATATTGGTACTCCATTTAGGGGGAGTATCGACCAAGGGGGAGCATGGCGATTATTCCGCTTCGCTACTCTACTTTTTGTTTCGACAAAAAGGGAGAGAAATATATTAAACCTTAATACTTGATATGCTTTCGTCTCTTAAGTAAAACAAGGTTAATATTTTTTTTAAAGTCTTGAAAACCAAGATTTCGCGTATTACTTAAAAACAAAGTTTATGTTTTGTCATCAACAAAAAGGGGGAGATTGTTAATACAAATATCGCCTAAAAACGTTATTTATATTTTACGATCTTCGCTAAGTTTTGTTAACGACAAAATGTAAACTTTAGCTTTTAAGCAAAACATAATCTTAGTTTTTAAGACTTGCATAAACTAGACTTTTGCTACATTTTACATTTCATAAAACATAACACAAGTTTATTTCTTAAATTAGAAATAGTCACATCACGTTTATGGCAAGTTTTGTCATTATGTATTTATGGCAAGTTATGTGTTTGACTTGCTTTCATGTTGCTTGCAAGTATCATGTTTGACTTGCTTTAGGTGATGTGACATTGTTTGGTTGCTAGGAGTTATGAGACAAGACCTTGTTTGGTTTGAAGAAGTTATTGCATAACCTACTGCAGACCCGGCGGTACCCTGGGGGTACACGGGCGGAACCCAAATGAGGGTTCCGCCTGATCCGCCGAGCCCACAGTTTGTTGTGCTATAAATACCAAGCCATAACTTGATTTTTGGCTAACCTCTTGAGCACATATTTTACACACACACTGATCCTTTTCTTCTAACCCCTTAACATTGTATATGTGAAGTTTCCTTTTGTAGCAAAGAAGCTCACAAGGTCGTCTAAAAGTTACAAGTTTCCAACACAACGTTGCAAGACTTGGTAGCTTAGTATTGTGTAAACTAGTATTGTTTACGCGTCATTTGTTTGTGTATATTCTGAAGTGAGTGGTTAGTATTTTAGTCCTCAAAATACAAAGAGTGTTGGGAGTGGTTGTGCCCTTGTAAAAGAACTCGACATCTAGCTTTGTGTCGGTAAAAGTATAAGCGACGTGTAAGGTTTTCTCCGCCGGTGAAAGGAGCTTGTTGACTAGTGAAAGAAACTCTCGAGTTGGATACTCGGGGCGTGGACGTAGGGCAAGGAAAAAGAGTCCTTGTAGCCGAACCACGATAAATACTCGTGTTGTGGTTTGATCGTTTCTTTCCTTTACTTGCATGTTATATATATTGTGATTGTGCATATATCTTTGATCAAACGGAAAGTTTCAACGCTAACTAAACAAGTTAAAAAGATTTTAAAATGCTAAAACTATTCAACCCCCCTTCTAGTTTTCCACACCGTGTATTCCATATCCCTACACCTAACGTTATAACCCTTTGAAAGACCTCTTTGATAGTTTATCCTAGGTGCTTACGCCAAGTGGTAGAGGTTTGATCCTTTCCTAAGCCTATGGTAATCTATTTTGTTATGACAGGTAGTGAGATATGTTTTCCATTTCCATATTGTGATATATACTTTATTACACCCGAGAGATGTGAGTATCTAAACACTATTTGTGAGGTGCTAGTATATGACCTTCGTGCTTGTATTTGGTCTTTAGTGGAACGATTATTTGTTGTAATTACTTTTATATTAGTATTAAATGACCCCTAACTTGTATTTTGATTAGAATAAAAGCGCATTTTCTTGAGGACAAGCAAATCTCAAGTGTAAGGGTATTTGATGAGGCGAAAAATGAACCGTTTTTAAGGGGTCATTTAAGCCCGGATTCGAATTTATTTGATCAAATATTGCCCTAAATCGTTCCTTTTGTCATTTTAGGTACTTTTGGAGTGAAATCTGGAAAAGGAAGCATTTTGGACGTTTTTGGAGCATAAAAGTGAAGAAAACGGCAAAGTCTTAATTTTCCTTGTTGGGAACAGTACCTGACGGCGTCAAGAGTTTCCAAGTGACGGCGTCAAGAGTAATACAAGAGGTGGAAGTGGATGGTGCACATGACGATCCAGAAAGTTTTGTACTAAGGACATGACGGCGTCACCATAGGCCGTCATGGTCCAAATATTAGTGAAGACCCAGAACTATTTTACACATGACGGCGTCAAAAGTGGATCTAGGCAATCCGATTTCATTATGGGCGGCGAGTTAACGGCGTCAGAATTTTCTTCTTGACGCCGTCACCCTGTAAAATCTATATATAGTTTTGCAATTTTCATTCATTAGTGTGTAACTTTGGAGAGAAACCATAGTCCGATTTTCACAGCTTTTTCAAGGGTTTTTACCCTTTGAAACCTTTCATGTTCAATTGAGATAAGTACTCTTTCAATTCAATCAATATGTCTATGTGTTGTTTGAATATATCTTACACTTTTCTTCAATTTAAAATGCTTGGCTAGATCTCTCTTGTGTTTGCTTAGATGTAGTGAAACCTAGCTGTTAATTATGGGTTGATTGTTTCTTTATAGTTGTTACGGATGATTGTATTCGATGTTAGGCTTAAGAAAACTGGCAGACTTCCATTGGTAACATGCTTGAACGTCTTAAGAAACATGATCAGAGGTGTACTATGATTTTTGGTTGTATTTAATGCGTAGGAGAATTCTAATGATCCCATGTTAGGAGCTTCTAACGGCTCGACATAGGAGTGAAGTAGGATCCTATAGAGTTAGGGAATATTGTACACAGCCCTAATACTAGTATTATGGAATACGACCCGTCATCCATGCAATTGTAACAAACTATCAACCTGTAAAAGATATCTAGGGAGTAATGAAACCTAAGTAAACACAACTTTCCCCATTATTGTTTACACCACATTAGTAATTAGATTTATTTTCATTTCTGTCATTTTATTTTGATTGCATCTTTAGTTATTGGGTTAGTTGACTAGAAACTAATTCCGCTCACTCTTCCAAAACCCGAGATTTTATTGCTTTCATAAAACATAAAAATACAAAAAGAATCATCCCTCACCCTTAGACTTAATTTAGGAGACTTTCTAATCCTAGCGACACTATTCCTAAGTTGAACGATCAATCCCCCGGTACTTGTCACTATACTATACTACAACGATCAGGTACAATGCCTGGTGGGGGTTGTAAGCTTCTCGAGATCCCTCGAGAGGTAAAGCCTGGTGCGATTCCCACGTATCAAGGTTCAACAGTACTTTGAGATTCAACAGTACTTTTCTTCTTTTCAATGGGTTCTTCATCAGGAACATCTTCAGTTCTAACATTGACTTCATGAACAATGTACTGTAATTCTTCTTCATTGTGAACAACTTGATTTTCTTCTCTAACAGGCACATAGTTCATGGAAGTAGACAAAACATCAAGATCAAACATCCAATCCGGACCTTTACCTTTTTGTCTTTCTTTTTCTTCTAGAAACTCAACATGAAGACATTCTTGAACCTTTTTGGTTGCCCTATTGTACACTCTGAATCCCTTGCTATTGTTGCAATAACCCAATAAGTAGCCTTCATCTGACTTGCCATCAAACTTTCCCAGAGAATCACTAGTGTTTAGAATAGTCAAAGGACAGCCAAAAGGTTTCATAAAACTTATGTTTGGTTTCTTTCCTATAAGCAACTCATAAGGTGTCTTCATCTGAGGTTTTTTCACTGATACTCTATTTAACACATAACAAGCAGCACTTACAGCTTCAGCCCAAAATGGAACATGTAATAAAGAATCTGCAAGCATTGTTCTAGCTGCTTCTATTAATGTTCTATTCTTCCTTTCTGCAACTCCATTTTGCTGTGGAGTTCTAGCAATGCTAAACTCCCTCTTGATTCCTTTCTTAGCACAAAAGTCATCCATGAGCTTGTTCTTGAATTCAGTCCCATTATCACATCTAATAGATCTTACCTTGAGTCTCAACTGATTTTCAAGTGCTATTATAAGATCATGAATAGCATCAAAGGTTTCATCTTTAAATCCCAAGAAAAAGACCCAACTAAATCTGCTACAATCATCTGTTATAACCAAACAGTACTTCTTCTTGTTTAAACTTGCAACAGAAACAGGTCTAAACAGATCCATGTGTAACAATTCCAAAGGCTCTCTAATAGTTCTATCTTCAATCTTTTTGCATGAAGCCTTGTGTTGTTTACCCTTCTTGCAAGCCAGACATGAGTGATCATTCTTGTATGTTTTAGAAGGTAAACCTCTAACTAAATTGCCTTTGACTAATTTGTTGATATTCTTGAAATTCACATGTCCTAATCTTCTGTGCCATAGATGTGCTTCTTCCATTGTTGCCCTTGCTATCAAACATGTTGCTCTTTCAGTAGGGTTGATATTCTTCATATCTAGGCTGTACACATCATTGGTTCTTGGTACTCT
The DNA here is from genome assembly GCA_030686995.1 of Artemisia argyi. NCBI lineage: Eukaryota > Viridiplantae > Streptophyta > Magnoliopsida > Asterales > Asteraceae > Artemisia > Artemisia argyi. The sequence goes on from CM060686.1 coordinate 146,991,254, forward strand.
CAGCATTACCAAGTTTTCATCAACTAACTTAAACTCAGGGGAGAGAATAAGACATTCTGTGTCAAGGAATAACATAGGATATTTCTTGTCACAAATTTGAGATACTGACAACAGATTGAATTTAAGCTCCTTCACATATCAAACATTCTCAAAATCAATGCATCCAGTCTTGATGGTTCCTTTTTGCCAGTAATTCTCCCTCCATTAGGATCATTCCCAAAAGCAACTCTTCCTCCTAAATATCCCTTAAAATCTGATAGAATCTCCTTGTGTCCTGTCATTCTTCCAGAGCAACCACTATCAACTATAAGATGATCTTTAAGCTCCTCTTCTGGATTGCCCAGCATAAAAGATGAAAAGATTAGTTTCTTTTATGAACCCAAGCCATTACTGACTTGTCTTCCCCTTGTGGAGTGACATACTTGAATTCTTTGAGTATGTAATCTCCACTGTTTTTGAAAACATGATCAAGAATTATTTCATTTGATTCCAAAACCTGTGTTGGTTTTTCAAAAACACTTTGTTTTTCATTCTGACTTTCTGAAAGTACTGTTTCTTCCCCAACAGTACTTTCTTTCTTAACCCATTTAGATTTAACAGTGGGTGTTGGTTTCTTTGATCTAGGTATTCCTCTTGAGGTGTAAGGCCTTCTAGGTTTATGGGAATTGAACTTCCTTGGTCTTACTTTTGAAAAAGTGCTAGCAGTACCTTGGTTGGGTAAATTCCTAACAGTACTTTGAGAAGGTACTGCTTTACCAGTACTTTGAAAAGTATCTTTTGAGGGTACTGGTGGTTTGGAAAAAGGTCTTTTCTGGTGAGGGTACCTATAGTCTTTTGAGAAATTACTATGGTTAACCCTATGTTAATGATTCCAAATAGGTTTATTCACCTTTGGCTTATGGTTTGTAGATGTGGTCTTTGGGAATTTGCTTAAGTATTCTGAGTGAAAGTCACAGTCCTTAATCAAATGGTGAGGACTATAGCATACATAACATAACTTTTGATCCATATTCCCAAAACTTCTTCCTTTATGATTAAAAGATTTTCTAAAGTTTGCAGTATTTTGAAAAGATTTTCTTGAAGGTACTGCTGTGTGACTAACAGTACTTTGAGAAGTATTTGGAAGTACTGCTTGTTTTGAAAGATCTTTAGAAAACTTTTTAACACAATGAACACACACTGAACTTTTGTTATCATCTTTAGGTTTCTCAACAGTTTCTCTTAAGGACTCAGAACTAGATGGACTTGAATTAGATTGACCAGTAAGCTTCTTCCTGAATTCCAAATTTTCTACGCCAAAACAAGAAGCATCTATCCTAGGTGGTTGAAAACTACTAGTGGGTGGAGGAACTTCATTGTATCCCTTGTCTTTCTTAAATTCAGGAGGTGTTGGACTAAGTGATTCCTCGATCGTCACTAGATGTGTTTTCTTCTAGGCTAATGAATTCTTCATCACTAGTTGAGACCTCTTCTGAAACATCCTCTGAAACAATTAGTTCCTTATTCCTAGTTGGGATTTGTTCTGAACTATCATCATAACCTAGGCCAGTTTTAATGTTTGAGGTTCTTTGTTTCTCAAAAAAACTAACATGTGAAAGACCAGCCTCTTTCCAACTAGCAAGTTTTTCTAACAAATCATCTCTTTGTTTAGTTATCTTTTCTAGTTCAGAAACCTTACACCCTAACTTCCATTCACTCAATTTTAATTGATAGTCTTGTTGCTTATATCTTTCTGCCCAAGCCATTTCATTATTTTCATGAGTGATTATTTTGGCTTCTATTGACTGTAAAATTAATTGATAACCTGCTACCTCACACCTAGCCCTTCTAAAGTTATCTCTTTCAGTCTCATAGTCTTTAAGGAACTTTTGATAAAAACTATTACATTTAGAGCATACCTCAGGAGTAGTGGATGAGCTTGGTGAAGTAGACATCATAGCAAACAGAACAGGTTCTTCTTCACTCTCCATGCTCCTATCAAAGCTTCCAAGACCATCTTTTGTTTCCAAAGCAGCATATCCTGGTTCATCATCAAAAGTTACGCTCCAATCAAACTCTTCCATTGCAACCATAGAGTAGGTTACTGGTTCATCATCAAATTCATTACTCCAATCAACCTTTGATAAATTCTCTTGAGCCACCAAAGCTTTTGGTTTTGATTCAGCAATAGGAACTTCCTTTCTTTCAACCTTGGGTTTTTCCATTATCCTATTTTCCTGATACTTGGCAAACTTGTATTCTCTTGCAAAGTGTCCAGTCCTTTGACAATTAAAGCACTCAATCTTGGATTTTTCAAATGTTATACCCTGTTTAGCCTTGAAATCAATACCTCTTCCTGTTTTGTTCATGAACTTCTTGATTCTTGCAGTGATCATGGCAACTTGCCATCTTATATCAATTTCTTCTAGAGCATCATCATCAATTTGCAAAACATCTTCTTGATAAGTAACAGGTAAAGTGGCTTGTTGAGCAAATAAGGAACATATAACATCATCTGAGTTGGTGTTGTTTGATGGTGATGAAGTGGTAGTAGTCATGGTTGTGCAAGGGTACTGTTTCTCAACAACAGTACTTTGAACAGGGTAAGCAGTACTTTTAGTGGAAGTACTGCTCCTGTTTTCAGAAGACACAAAAGCAATGTTATGGGTTTTCTGATGAGAACTTAAACTTGTGTTACCATTCATCTCATGCTCATACACCTTCAAATTGTTGTAGAGATCATCAAAGTCCATAGAATCCAAACCAGGTTGTCCTCTGATCATAGTAGCAACTACATGCCATGCTGATGGTAGACTCCTTAAGAACTTGAGGTTTGCATCTTCAACAGATGCCTCTGCACCATATAACTCTAGCATGCCGAGTAGATTTTAGAATCTATCATAAGCAGCATCAAGACCTTCTCTTTCACCAACAGTGAAGGTTTCAAATTGTTGCTTCAACAGGTTTCTATGCATCTTCTTTGAAGCATCATTACCTCCAAATCTTGTATTAATGGCAACCCATAGTTGTTTTGCATCCTTAGCATCATGAAACTTGAGTAGGTGACCATCAGGAATGGCAGACAGCAGTATGTTGAGAGCCTTGTCTTGATTTCTTGCTGTGATTGCTGGTATGGTTGGTTTAGGTAGTGTAGGTTGTCCTGGGATTTCTAAAGGTTCCTTAAGAACAACATTATCATTGACAATCACATCCCATAAATCATGGTCTGTGATAGCAATGTACTGCCTCATCTTCATGCACCAGAGATCATATTCTCCTTTCTTGACAATAGGAATTCTGAATGAGGTTATGGATGGCATTGGAGCAGCTTCAGTCGACATCTTGTAGGTTTTGTAGTAGACTTAGTTTTAAGGTTTCTTCTTTATCAGAGTTTCCACACAAGCTCTGATACCACTTGTTGGATCGATATACTCTGACCAAACTAACTATGTAGTTTGTAAAGGTTTAACAATCTTGAATAACTCCAAAACTATTAATATTGAAACACTGATGTAACCTTGTTAAGTATGCGGAATCTACTAAAACAAAGCTAAGAAGAATAACTTTCAATTATATTAAACAAAACTTTGAACCTGATTTTCTATACAGATTCACTAACAATCCCTAATTCTCTAATATTGAACTTGCAACTAATCGTAAATAATCATATAAGAAATCGTACGTCTAATACCTGCCTAAGGCTCCTTTTATAGGCATAAGGAAAACCTTAAGTCGGTTTACAAGACTTGTTTGAAAAGTAAACTAACTCTAAACTAATTCTAGAATATTCTAATAACTTTCCATAACAATCCTTTCACGATTTTGCATTACAGTCCTTTAAGTTAAAAGTACTTTAACTTTCTTCATGCACGAACAGTACTTTGACCATAAGCAGTACTTTAACATAAGCAGTACTTTGAACTTAATAAGTACTTTGATCTTCATATCCCAACATAGTACACATCCGATTCATGTTTCTTAAGACGTCAAGTAAGTTACCAATAGGAAGTTAGCCAGTTTTCTTAAGCCTAACATTGATATCATTCATCCAACAACAATTAATAACAAACCATCAATCAATAATCAATAGCTAGGTTTCATTACATCAAAGCAAACACAAACAAACCAAGCCTAGCATGTTAATGTAAAGACAAGCTTAAGATAGAATCAAACAACACATAGACATATTGAATGATTGATAGAATACTTATCTTTAATTAAACATGGAATAAAAGAGGTTTGAAAACCTCAAAATAGCTGCAAAAGTCGACTAGGGTTCGTATCCTATGTTTCTCCCTAAAGTTCCACCCCTTAATGAATGAAAATTAGAAAAGTATATATTGATTTTACAACATGACGGCGTCACCTTATGGGCCGTGATGCCGTCACCTCGCCATGTTTAGGGTTCCTTGATGGCCTAGATCCACTCTTGACGTCGTCACCTTGTAAAGTTTTCAGGGCCATCTCCTTTTGTGATAACACGTGACGTCCTTGGTGCATTATAACGTGACGCCGTCACTCTTTAACTCCAAAATTCCTTTCTGGCCTGTCAAATGTAAACTAATTTGTTAATACAAATATCGCCTAAAAACGTTATTTATATTTTACGATCTTTGCTAAGTTTTGTTAACGACAAAATGTAAACTTTAGTTTTTAGTAAAACATACTTTTAGTTTAAAGACTTACATAATTAGACATTTGCTACATTTTACATTTCACATAAAACACAACACTTTTTATATTTCTTAAAATAGAAAAATGTTAACATCACATCATACATTTATGGTAAGTTTGTGTGTTTGACTTACCATAACCTCTTATACATTTTTGGAAGCATTCCACTTTTGATTCAATGTGTTTGACTAGAATTTAGTTGATGTGACTTTGGTTGGTTTGGGAAGATTTATTGCAAAACCTTCTGTCAGCCCGGCGGAACCCTGGAGGTACACGGGCGGAACCCATCTGAGGGTTCCGCCGTATCCGCCAGGCCTGCTGAATGTTTTGCTATAAATACAAAGCCATTTGTTTGTATTTAGGTTTTATCACTTCACATTATATTTCACACACATACATTCATTTCATTCATCTAACCCCTTAACATTTCATCTTGATGTGAAGTTTCTTTTGTAGAAAAGAAGTTCACAAGTTCATATAAAGTTACAAGTATTCAACACAACGTTGCAAGACTTGTTAGCTTAGCATTGTGTAGACTTTGTGTAGTTTACACTTCATTTGATTGTGTGTTTTCAGTTGTGATCGGTTAGTATTTTAGGCCTTAAAATACATAGAGTGATGGGAGTTGTTGTACCCTTGTAAAAGAACTAACGGGAGTGGTTGTACCCTTGTAAAAGAACTCAACATCTAGCTTAGTGTCGGTAATCGTGTAAGCGACGTGTAAGGTTTTCTCCGCCGGTGAAAGGAGCTTGTTGACTAGTGAAAGAAACTCTCGAGTTGGATAGTCGAGGCGTGGACGTAGGGCAAGGAAAAAGAGTCCTTGTAGCCGAACCATGATAAATACTCGTGTTGTGGTTTGATCGTTTCTTTCTTTATACTTCCATGTTATATATTGTCTTTGTGTTCATATCTTTGATTAAACGGAAAGTTTCAAAAGATAATTAAACGAAAAACCGGTAAAACTATTCAACCCCCTTCTAGTTTTCCACAATTGGCATCAAGAGCTACGTTACTCAAGCTTTTAAAATATATTGTGTTTTAAAACTTGAAACGATCCATGGATTTTGAAAATTACAAAGAAGGGCAATCTATGCAAAGACCACCACTTTTTGAAGCAAATGGTTTTATATATTGGAAAAACCGATTTGAAACTTACGTGAAATCTAAAGATATAGATTTATGGTATATAATCATTGATGGTGATAATATAGTTACGAATAGTAAAGATGAAGATCAAAAGAAATTAATTGCTAAAAATAATGGAGCTAAAATGATGCTTTACAATGCTTTGCCTAAGAAAGAATATGAAAGAGCTTTATGTGTAAAACCGCCAAAGAAATTTGGCAATCTTTAATAGTCACTCATCAAGGAAACTCACAAGTTAAGGATAACAAAATTGATCTTCTTGTTCAACAATATGAATAATTTGCTATTCCCGAAGATGAGACTATTGATAGTGCATTTGCTAGGTTTAACACTATTATTACTTCACTTAAAGCACTTGATGAATCTTTTTGTAGCAAGAATTTTGTCAGGAAATTCCTTAGCGCACTCTATCCGAAGTGGAGGGCAAAAGTGACGGAAATTGAAGAATCCAAGGATCTTTCAAGCATGTCACTTGACGAGCTAATTGGAAACCTCAAAGTTCATGAAATGGTAATGGAAAAAGATTCGGAAATAGTTAAAGGCAAGAAAGAAAAGGTTAAGTCCATTGCATTAAAAGCTAGAGTCCAATCAAGTGATGATGAAGAATCTAGTTCGGATAGTGATGATGAAGAATATGCCATGGCCATTAGAGACTTCAAGAAGTTCTTTCGTAGACGAGGGAAGTTTGTAAGGAAACCTAAAGATGACAAGAAAACCTTCTAAAAAGATCGTGATGATAGGAAAGGAAAGGTTGAAAGGAAATGCTTTAGGTGTAGAGACACAAGTCATCTCATAGGAGAATGTCCAAAACCACCCAAAAGCAAGTCTCAACAAGCTTTTGTGGGTGGTGCTTGGAGTGACTATGAAGAAGATGACGATGAGCCGAAGAATGATGAAATTGCTCTCATGGCTCACGACTCAAATGAGGTACTCTCCGATTCATCTTACTCTTCTATTGATGATGACACCTTACAAAAAGAATATAACAAACTTTGTGTATTAAGCTTAAAAATCATAAACAAAAATAAATTTTTGAAAACTAAAAAGGAGTTTTTAGAAAATGAAGTTTATGAGTTAAAAGAAAAAGTTAAGAGATTAGAAAAGAGTAAAGGTATTGACACATCGTGCAAATCATGTGAAGAGCTTAAACTCGAAATTGAGAAACTTAGAATTACTCAAGATGATCTAATAAAACAAACCACAAAGTTTAAGAAGTTCGATAAAAGTATTTCTTGTGCGGATGAAATTATGAAAGTTCAAAAGTCACCATTTGATAAAACAGGACTAGGTTTCATGAAACTAGAAACTTCGATGAGTCAAACGAAACAAGAAAAGAAAGCACAAGAAACTAACAAAAATGCTACAGCTGCCCGCGGAACAGACGGAACCCAAAATAGGGTTCCGCCCGTTGAACCCAAAGGTTCCGCCGGGTCTGCAGCAGCATTGACAACTTCCACTTCGGATCGTTCAAAATTTGTTAAAGTCACATATAAAAATGAAACAAAACCTACTATTAAAACTGGAGTAGGACTTAGTAAAAACAAATTTAGAACTAGAACTACTCAACCGAGACCTAAGACTCCAATTCCCAAATGCCCCTTTCCAAAGAGTAACTACAACACACGACCAAACTACCAACATGTTTGGAACCAAAACACTCATGGACATTACCAAACTCCAAATTACATGTCATGGAACCCTTATGTTCTACTTTCATACTTGGATCAAGTTAATGGTATGCTTAACCAAAATGGACCCATGGGAAATTGGGGACCAAATGTTTGAGTGTTTTTCGTAAAATAGGTGTGCCTCAATGTATGTTTGGAACCGGATGAATGGATTAAAGATAGCGGTTGTTCAAGGCACATGACGGGTAACAAAAGCCTCTTCTCATCTTATCACAAATGTGATGGAGGTAACGTTACGTTTGGTAGTAAAGCTAAGAGCAAAATCATCGGAAAAGGTACAATCTCTCATGACTCTCTTTTTATAGATGATGTAGCTCATGTTGATAACTTAGGTTTTAATCTCCTTAGTATTAGTCAACTTTGCCGTAATAAGTATAATGTCCTTTTTAGTGAAAATATAAGAAAAATACTTAAAGACGGTATAACCATAGCCAAAGGTGTTCTTAAGAATAACGTGTATGTCATGAAGATGGATCAAACATCTAGAGACAAAATTTGTCTTACTTCATTAGATGAATCTTCAACTTTATGGCATAGACGTTTAGGACACGCTAACATGAGACTTATACAAAACCTCTCCTCCAAAGACCTAGTTCGAAACCTACCTAAGTTGAAATATGACCAACACTTTTGTGACGCTTGCAAAGTCGGTAAACAAGTCCATAGTAGCCGTAAGGCTAAAAACTTGGTTTCTACATCTAGGTGTCTAGAACTTTTGCATATGGATTTGTTCGGTCCATCCGCTATACAAAGTTATGGGGGTAACTTCTACACTTTGGTCATAGTAGATGATTACTCAAGATATACTTGGACAAAATTTTTGAAAAGTAAAAATGAAGCTTTTGATAAATTTGAGATTCTAAGTTAGAAAATTCAAAGTCAAGTAGGGTCTAGTATTGTGTCTATTAGAACGGATCACGGTCGTGAATTTGATAATGAATTTCAATTTGGAAACTTTTGTGATAAAAATGGTATTACTCATAACTTTTCGGCTCCGCGCACTCCTCAATCTAATGGTGTAGTAGAACGTAAAAACCGGACCTTGCAAGAGATGAGTAGAACAATGCTTAATGAACAAAACATTCCACAAAAGTTTTGGTGTAACGCCGTTGACACATCAATGTACATTTTAAATCGAGTCTTAATTAGACCATTTTTGAATAAAACTCCTTACGAACTATATAAAGGTAAAAAGCCTACATTAGGATACTTTAGAGTGTTTGGGAGTAAATGCCTTATTCTTAACACCAAGGACTATCTCACCAAATTTGACCCAAAGTCTTATGAAGGTGTATTTCTTGAATATTCAAAAAATAGTAAAGCTTACATCGTTTTAAACAAAGAAACCTTAAGAGTCGAGGAATCATTGAACGTAACATTCGACGAGAGTCCACCTCCCTCTAAGACATCACCTTTGGTAGATGACAACTTAGTTGAAAGCCAAGCTATTGAAAACCACGTAATCTTAGAAAACGACAAGGAAGATGAACCATTAAGCAAAGAAATTGTCAATGTTAAACAATCCAAAAGTCAACCATTAGATAATGTCATAGGAAAAATTAATGAGAGAACACTAAGATCTAAAGCCCAAAATGAAAGTAACGACTTTTGTTTCGTGTCAACCATTGAACCGAAAAACATTAACGAAGCCATAAATGATGTATCTTGGGTAATAGCCATGCAAGAAGAGTTAAACCAATTTGTTAGAAATAATGTATGGACATTAGTTCCTCAACCAAGGAGTCAAACAATAATTGGAACAAAATGGATTTTTCGTAATAAAATGGATGAAAATGGAATTGTGTCTAGAAACAAAGCTAGGCTAGTAGCACAAGGATATAATCAACAAGAAGGCATTGACTACGATGAAACATTTGCTCCGGTTGCTAGGCTCGAGTCAATTAGAATCTTACTTGCATATGCATGTGCTCACAATTTTAAACTCTTTCAAATGGACGTCAAAAGTGCATTCTTAAACGGGGTCATAAATGAAGAAGTGTATGTTGCTCAACCACCGGGCTTCATCGATTTTGAAAAACCTAATCATGTTTACAAACTTAAAAAGGCTCTTTAAGGACTTAAGCAAGCTACAAAAGCATGGTATGATCGACTTAAAACCTTCCTAGTTGACCATAAGTATACCATGGGCTTAGTTGATAATACTCTCTTCACTAAGAAGAAAGATTCACATATTATCATAGTCCAAATCTATGTTGATGACATTATATTCGGATCAACTTGTCAAGAGTTATGCGTGGATTTCTCAAAAATCATGCATGACGAGTTTGAAATGAGTATGATGGAGAACTCAACTTTTTCCTAGGACTCCAAATTAAACAACTAGAAGATGGTATCTTCTTTAACCAATCTAAATATATTAAGGATATGCTTAGGAAATTTGGATTAGAAGATTCGAAACCAATCAAAACTCCCATGTCCACGGAAACAAAACTCACCAAGGATGAGGAAAGTGAATCCGTAGATAGCACTAAATATAGAGGTATGATTGGAAGTCTACTTTACCTAATGGCTAGTAGACCCGACATTATGTTTAGTGTTTGTTTATGTGCTCGTTTTCAAGAAGATCCTAAGGCAACTCATCTCGAAGCCGTTAAAAGGATTTTTAGATATATTAAGGGCACTACACATTTAGGTTTATGGTATCCCAAAGGAACGGGAATAGACACCATAGTGTATGCCGACTCGGATCATGCCGGTGACTATGTTGATAGAAAAAGCACAAGTGGTACTTGTACTTTTGTTGGACATTGTCTCACCTCCTAGTTCTCTAAGAAGCAAACGGCTCTCGCTATCTCTACAACGGAAGCCGAATATGTTTCGGCCGGAAAGACATGTCAACAAGCTCTTTGGATGAAGCAAGCTCTTGTTGACTACGTAATTCAACTTAACAACATCACCATCCTTTGTGACAACAAAGGAGCCATTGATCTTAGCAAAAATCCAGTTCAACATGCTCGTACCAAACATATTGAAATCCGTCATCATTTCCTTCGTGATAACGTTCAAAAGGGAAACATCTCAACTGAGAAAGTTTCTTCCGAAGACAACATAGCCGACATTCTCACAAAACCTCTTAAACGAGAACCTTTTAACCTTCTTAGGCTAGGCTTAGGACTCATGGAACCTACATTGTAGTTCTCGACATTAGACAAAAATCACAAAAATCAAAACAAATCAATAAGCCTTTTTCTCAGCAGAGTCGGCAGAACCCTCAACCATAACGAGCGGAACCCTCTTTTTGGTTCCGCCCTATCTGCCGACCTGCAGAACCTTTTCTTAGTTTATATTAAACCAAACACCCATTATCTCATACCACCACTTCCAAACTACTACTATTCACTTTACCATTCATCCACACCTACGAATTTTTGGTCCTCCCTTCATTCACATTGCTCATCAATCATCATTGTAAGTATTCTAAACATGATTACACTCCTGATCTGAGTCCAGGAATTCTATTTTTGCACAAAAACAAAAACTTGGGGTTATGCATTAACTTGGTAAATTCATGCATGAAATTAGGTGTTTAACAAGACTAATCATGTTTCCCATAGTTAGGAATTGCATTATTATTAGTTATTAACATGTTTACTAAAACACCCCATGTCAAATTCTTGCAAAAATTTCTCACAAATAGGACAAATATTTTTTCGTCTCACATTGTGAATACAAAATCAAAACGTTATGTTCAAAAACATCACTTGCATAATGTCTCTTGAATGCTAAAGGGAATACATAACCAATATGTATTTTCGGGTACATTCAAACGAAGCTACATTGAACTAGGAGCGCTTGGGTTATCTTTTGTTGTATAACAAAACTTGCATTCTAAAACGTTTTTGAGCATCAAAATGAGTCAAGATAACCGCACCTCCACATTGTTTTCATATAAGCACACACTAGAACATCCACATTACACTAGTCGTTTACTTAGACTAAAATGTGAAATTTTGTTTTTCTAGGAATCATCATGCCTCCTCTAACCCATTACGACCACAAGGACACAATTAAGTACCTACCCAAACACCACAAAACCAAAGGTCTTACTCAAACTCAAATCGACATTTTCAAAGCCTTAGAAAAACGATATGTCCATGAGGGTAGAACCATTGACCCATCTTTCATAGAAGGTACAAACCTACCTAATGAACTAGCAACCATCAACTTTGATTGTCTCCTAGAAATCAATGAGCCTATTTGTCCTAGGTTTATCTTAGAGTTCTATGCATCCGTCACTCTCTCCACGGATGAGTATGGTCGCATGTCTATTAACTTTAGGGCTAGTAGTCATGAGTACTCCTTCACTCTCGAGGAATTTTCTCAAATCCTAGGTGTCCCAAACCGTGGTACTTGCATCTACTCCGACAAGCATTCCCTCTCAACTCTTGACACACTCATTGAACGAATCCATCCCTATGATACCCCTCTTGTGTCCAAAGATGAACTCCGTGACCACCTCTTCTTTAGGACCACCAACACTAGGAGAACTAGAACCGGAAATGAGGTCAACAAGGACCCATATGGAATGGAACTCAATGAACTCAAGCCCCAATTCAAGAAATGGGAAGAACTCCTTAGAGCCAATGTCATTAGCCCCATAGGAAAGCGGGATCATATCAATCTTTGCCTTTGCTACATGCTCTACTCCTTGTCCGTTAGGCAACCCTTCAACCTTGCCTACTACATGGCCAAAAGAATGGTCGACATTCCCGTGCTAGGCACAACGGCTATGCCGTATGGAATGCTCTTGACCAGTCTCTTTAGGTTCATCTCTCCCATTCCGCCAACTCCTAGAGGTCTTCGTCTAGACTACTCTCTCATTCCACACACTTTTGTCCCACTAAGTGATAGGAGAGTCTACAAAGCCCAAGGAAAACGTCCTCATCCTCCTACCTCCTCATCATCATCCTCAATGAGTGAAGATGAGACTTTGCCCAACTCTAGGCTCCCGCCTCTAGAATACCTTTCCCAACTTCCGGATATTCCAAATGAGTCGGTGGAGTTCAAACAAACAAAGGGGATGTTCAAGAATCTTGGGAGATTCCTTGGAAAGCTCAAGAACAAGATTGATCGTCAATGAGAGCGGGTGTGTAGGAGTGTTTGGCACAAGGTGCTATTTGAACAATTTGGTCGCTTTAAACAATATGTGTTATGTATTTGTGTGTTAGTAGGATATTTGCTACAATTTGGAACATGTTTGAACTAACTATGATGCAGGACGACAACATTTGGCATGTTGTCAAATTTTCAAGTTTATGAAAATTTCACTAAGTATAGTGAAATTCGCTAGCCCCCGGTCAAAGTCCAATGGTATGCGTGTTTACATGTCCAATTTTTGCATTTCCTAATCAGATATGAATTATATTTTTGTTTTTAGGAGTTTTCGAAAAATTTGAAAATCGTCTCGCGGGTCAAAAACTTGGACTGTCAACATTTTCAGGTCTGGCGGATCTGGCGGCACCCTCATATGGGTTCCGCCAGTGCATTTTTCTGGAAATCCAGAAATGGCCCAACGGACCGGATGGAACCCTCAGGAGGGTTCCGCCTGTGTAATCTGAGGGTTCCGCCAGTGTACCTGCAAATTTTATTTTTATTTTTTGACATTTCAACTTCCACTCAACAACAAACCATCCTTTTTCGATAGAAACCCATTCCCTACTATTTGCTAAGCACATTAGGGTCTTTCTCATCCTCTAGAACTCATATAAACCTATTTCCCGCCAAATTTCAAACTTAGCCATAACCACCTCAAGGAACCTTCACCTATAAAGGAAGGAACCCTTCAAAAGGTTCCTTGCAAATCCGTGAAACATATACCTTCAACAAATTTGCCAAAACCACTAAGCATTTAGTGCAAATCTTTGTCTTCTTCCTTCACCATTTTCATTGGATTGACTTCCAATGATTTGACAACCCTCATTAATCTTCAAAATCATTAGCAACCTCCATTTTTGTATGGCTAAACATCAAATCCAAACACTCCTTCCCATACTTCTTCACCTCTATAAATTTAACCAACTTAGAACACCCTCAAATCACACCATCACCATCACAATCTCTGATTCTAAACCTCTAATCAACCATTTCTACAATGACAAAGTCAACAATAACCTCTCAACCATCTCGACCCGCTCGGAGAACCGCACGCATAAGTGTCAAACCACTTTGGTCAAACCACACAATCAACTTAACTTCCTCATCCTCGAATGAATTCTCCTCACCCATAAAAAATGAAAATTTTCTAAACCTTGCATCTCCATCTCCATCACCCAAAGGACCTAATGAGCTCACCACTCCACCACCAACAAAATCACCCATTGACCCAACTCCACCAAGTGCTCCAACCCAACAATCCAAAACTCCATCACCACCACTACCACCTAAACTTGAACCAATGGAGTTATTTGGGTCTCATCCAACATCACCAAATCCTTTTGTACAAGATCTCAATGATCTTCCACCAAGATCAACAAATCCACCACCTTTGACAAATCAAAATGAGCCTTTTGTACACAACCAACCACCACAACAAGAGTACCATCACCCAAAACCATTGTTGTTTCACCCTATCTTCAATGACATCCATGGTCCTCTATATGGAGAACCTAACTTTGAAAACCATGATCACCCAATTCCACCACATTCTCAATCTAAATCCTTTGAGTCTTTCTTTCCTTCTTATGAAGAAATCCAAAGCATGGTTGAAAATCACCTCCATCAAGCAATGGAATTTCAAACGACCTTGCTTGACTCCATACCAAACCCATCCACCAATCAAGAACCCAAAACCAACCCACCACCACCACCATCATCAAACAACCCATTTCCACCCTCTCATCACCATATTTCCTCACAATGTGAGCAAATGCTCCAACAAGGTGAAAGCATCAAGATGTTGCTTCACCAATTTCAAGATGAAACCCATTTTGCTATACAACACATCATCGAGCGTTTGGATGCTCTTTCCCACCCAAACAAATCAAGATGAAACCAACTTAGGAAATGTGTTGAAAAACTTCTACTTATAGAAGTAGGATTTTCTTATTCTTTTATTTCTTGGTTCTTTTTATCTTTTATTTTATTTTTAGAAGTAGGAGGATATTTCTCATTTCTTGTCTTTGACTTTTTTTTTAAAGTCAAATTTTACTTGAAATGACATCTTTTACTACTTTCTTATTTGCATTGTTGGTTGATCATATATGAGTTGTGATTGTGGTTGCTTATATTCTCATATGTGTGGTGACTACAAGCTTGATTTTATGTCATTATCACCAACTAACCATTTTTTTGTAGGTTCAAAATCAATGTTTCCCATCTTGGCACTCCTTTTAGGGGGAGTATCGACCAAGGGGGAGCACGTGCATAGTTCCGCTTCGCTACTCTACTTTTTGTTTCGGCAAAAAGGGGGAGAAAGATATATTAACTTTTAAACTTAAAATGATTTTCATCAATTAAGAAAAACAAGTTTAATATAACATTTTTTTTAAGTCTTAACACTAAAATTTGTGAGTTACTTAAAAACAAAGTTTATGTTTTGTCATCAACAAAAAGGGGGAGATTGTTAATACAAATATCGCCTAAAAACGTTATTTATATTTTACGATCTTTGCTAAGTTTTGTTAACGACAAAATGTAAACTTTAGTTTTTAGTAAAACATACTTTTAGTTTAAAGACTTGCATAATTAGACATTTGCTACATTTTACATTTCACATAAAACACAACACTCTTTATATTTCTTAAAATAGAAAAATGTTAACATCACATCATACATTTATGGTAAGTTTGTGTGTTTGACTTACCATAACCTCTTACACATTTTTGGAAGCATTCCACTTTTGATTCAATGTGTTTGACTAGAATTTAGTTGATGTGACTTTGGTTGGTTTGGGAAGATTTATTGCAAAACCTTCTGTCAGCCTGGCGGAACCCTGGAGGTACACGGGCGGAACCCATCTGAGGGTTCCGCCATATCCGCCAGGCCTGCTGAATGTTTTGCTATAAATACCAAGCCATTTGTTTGTATTTAGGTTTAAATCACTTCTCATTATATTTCACACACATACATTCATTTCATTCATCTAACCCCTTAACATTTCATCTTGATGTGAAGTTTCTTTTGTAGCAAAGAAGTTCACAAGTTCATATAAAGTTACAAGTATTCAACACAACGTTGCAAGACTTGTTAGCTTAGCATCGTGTAGACTTTGTGTAGTTTACACTTCATTTGATTGTGTGTTTTCAGTTGTGATCGGTTAGTATTTTAGGCCTTAAAATACATAGTGTGACGGGAGTTGTTGTACCCTTGTAAAAGAACTAACGGGAGTGGTTGTACCCTTGTAAAAGAACTCGACATCTAGCTTAGTGTCGGTAATCGTGTAAGCGACGTGTAAGGTTTTCTCCGCCGGTGACAGGAGCTTGTTGACTAGTGAAAGAAACTCTCGAGTTGGATAGTCGGGGCGTGGACGTAGGGCAAGGAAAAAGAGTCCTTGTAGCCGAACCACGATAAATACTCGTGTTGTGGTTTGATCGTTTCTTTCTTTATACTTGCATGTTATATATTGTCTTTGTGTTCATATCTTTGATTAAACGGAAAGTTTCAAAAGATAATTAAACGAAAAACCAGTAAAACTATTCAACTCCCCTTCTAGTTTTCCACATAATTATCCACCTCTTTGTCAACACATGACACCGTCACCAAGTAATGCGTGACGTCGTCAAGTACTGTTTCTAGCATAATTTGAGACTTTCTCATTTTCTTCACTTTTATGCTCCAAAAACGTCGAAAGTGCTTCCTTTTTCATATTTCCTCACAAAAGTACCTAAAATGACACAAGGAACGATTTAAGGCAATATTTGATCATATAATCGCGATTTAAGGCTTAAATGACCCCTTAAAAGCGTAACACTTTTCGTCTCATCAAATACCCTTACACTTGGGATTTGCTTGTCCTCAAGCAAATGAGCTTTTATTCTAATCAAAATACAAGTTAGGGGTCATTTAAAATTAATATAAAAGTAATTACAACAAATAATCATTCTACCTTAATCAAAATAAGCATGAAAATCATACACTAGCACCTCACGAATAGTGTTTAGATACTCTCATCTCTTGGGTGTTATAAACCTATATAACTAATGTAAATGGAAAAATATCACTCACTACCTGTCATAACAAATAGATTACCATAGGCTTGGGAAAGAATAAAAAACCTCCTCCACTAGGCGTAAGCACCTAAGATAAACTATCAAAGAGGGCATTTCAAGGATTATAATGTGGGGTGTAGGGAATATGGAAAACACGGTTTGTTGGATAAAAGATATTTTACTGGTGGCAAGTCAATCATCTAGGTCAATTACTTGTACAATGTGGCATTGCTAAGCCAATACTCGACTCGACTTAAGCTAATCATAAACATAAATAAAAGAAATGGGATGGTAGTCCGTATGTTTTTCTCTTTTCTTTTTCTAATTTTTTTTCGTTTTCTTGATTTTTTCGATTTTGTTTTTTTTGTTTTTGTTTTTTTGCATACACTCTTGCCCTACCATCCAAAATAATACATCATAGGGGCCTCGGTTCTCCCCTTACACTTGAACTTCTACATACTTTACATGTAACTAATCTAATGACTCGAATTAAGATAATCAAAACACTTGGAGTACTTTAAAACGTTTTGCACATATGTGGGTAATAATTGATGTTCTTCCTCATTACTCCATATCATTTGTACTTTACCCATAAGTCCCAATCGTCCCAAAATAATATGTACAAGATATGACTCAACTTAGCAACCATGTAATCAATTAGATAATTAACAAAGGGTTTAAACAAATAACAATAATGCACTAAAGATGAGTGCATACAAGGAAGGCTGGTGCGAAGGTATTAAAGACGAATCTGTGATCGGTGATTATGAACAGGTAACTGGATAAATGTGTGTGAATGATTTAAACTAAGGATTTATAAAATAAAATAACTTAAATAAACTATTGGAATGATTACGTGAAAGCTAGATATCTAAAAACGTTTAAAATCTAAAAACGCGTACGTTTAATTTAATTCTACGTAAACGTACGAAATAAAAAGTGAGTTTTAAGAAATAAAAAGCCTACGGATATAAAAATTATATTTTTACAATCCTAATGATATAATAAAATTATTGGAAAATTAAAACTATTTTTACAACTATTTAATTAATTGTTATTAATTAAAAACTATTTTTAACTAATTAGTAATACACTAAATAATAGGAAATTGTAAAATAAGTCTAGAAAAATAAAATTAAAACTTAGAAAAATCTAAAATATTATAAAACTTATTTTAAAACTAAAATTATATTTTTCACACTATTTATCTAATTATTATTAATTATTTACTATTATTTAATTATTTATTAATTATTTGATTTATCCTAAAATACAAATAATTATGAAATAAACCAAGAAAAATAAGATTTAAACTTGGAAAAATCTAAAATACTATAAAACTAATTTTAGAACTGAAAATATAATTTAAAGACTTTTTAATTAATTATTACTATTTATTAACTATTTATTTAATTATTAAAAACTAAATTAAATTTAGAAAAGTACTAAATGATACAAGAAAAATCTGAAAAAATTACCAAAATTATTTTTAACTATAAGAAGCCTAGGAAAAATATAAAAATGAAAATTTCTTATTAAATAAGCTGAGAATAAGCCTAATGGCTTAAATAGAAGCTATCACTATTTTTAAATTTGGTTTTTTCTAATTTTTCTTTTACAGAACTACTAAAATACTAAAATTAAGAAACTTTTGTAAAAACAACTAACTTGGAAATCAATAATAAGCACTGTGAGAGCTTAATAGCTTCACAGTTTGACTTTGGTTGACCGAAGAAGCAAATAAGCTCAAATGAGCTTGTGTGGGACCCACTATGGATTATTCTGATTCAAATGAGTTAAGCAAATATGTTTAAGCAAGAAAAAGCAATAAGTGTTCACAGAATAAGCTAATAAGCTCAAAATAAGCACTTGGTTTCTTATTACTCAACTGAAAATGGGACAGATTTGATTGCTTAATTCAGGTGGGGTCCACAAGGCCTAAGGTCAAACAATTGGTCAAATTATGATCCCTGGTAGGAGGGGGGTTGGGAAAACCCAAATATGGACTGTGGGACCCACTGAGGTGGCCACAATCAACCACCAAAGTGGTGGTGATTGCTGAATGGTCTGATGCACAGGGGAGTTCCCTGCCCTGCAGGTTAGTTTGATAAAGTGTGGGGCCCACAGAAAGGATCACAATATTTTAGTGATTTTTGATTCCTAAAGCTGAGGTGGTAGACAGACCCGTTTCCTGACTCTACCATGCCACAACCGGGGCAATTACCACCATTATAAGGACCACCACACCAGTGACAATCTAGAAGGTGAGGATAAGACATAGAAAGAATCAAAGGGTTTTGGAGGGTGAGAAATGAAGAATAAAAAAGGTAGGAGGGTAAAGATGGATATTTTTGTGGTTTTTGATAAATATATTATAAAAATAAGAAAGAAAATATTTTTAGATTTTTGTTTTTGATGAAAATATGGACAAGGATGGTAAATATACAAAGGATGTATATTTAACAATCACTAATACTGCAAATTCGTATAGAATACGCGCACAACCTCCTCGGCAACGGCGCCAAAATTTGATCGGCTTTAAACTAGTCAACTTTATTTCTCAACCACTTGTGAATGGTCAATACTAAAAGTCAAACAGCCTGGAAACCAATGCAATTAAATCCAAGGAGTATAGTTTTATCCCCGGGTCGTTATGTCCCAACGAGGTGTGCGAAGGTATTTAGACGAATCTGTGATCAGGTGATTATGAATAGGAAAAAGGGTATAAGTGAATGGGTGATTTAAACTAAGGATTTATAAAATAAAATAACTTAAATAAACTATATGAACAATTACGTGAAACCTAATTATCTAAAAACGTTTTAAGACCTAAAAACGCGTACGTCTAATTTAATTCTACGTAAACGTACGAAACAAAAACAATTTTAACTAAAGTATGAATTTGCATGCCTTAGGGGCTTAAATGCAAATTAAATAAACTTAAAATATTTATTTTATAAATACTAATTATTTAATTAATTATTATTCTTTAATAACTATTTATAATTATTTAATAATACAATAATAATTAAGAAAATGTGAAATAAGTCTAGAAATATAAAATTAAAATTTCTAAAAGTCTAAAATATCATAAAACTTATTTTAAAACTAAAATTATATTTTTCACACTATTTATTTAATTATTATATTAAATATTAATTAATATCTAATTAAACTATTTAAATTATAAAAACTAGTAAATGAATAGTAAAAATTACAAGAAAATTTCTAAAATTATTTTACAACATATAAAAGCTAGGAAAAATATAAAAACTAGGTGTTACCTTATAAAAATTAATTATGCTATTTATAACTTAATTATTGATTTATTATTAAAACTAATTTTAAATCTAATAAATACCAAATAATAATATAAAAATCTAATAAAATTACTAAAAATACTTTAATATAAAAGGTAATTAATAAAAATATAAAAAGGTAGGTTACTTAATAAAAATCTAAAAATGAAAATTTTAATTTAAATTATATTAAATAGAAACTATCACTTATTATTATATTTGTTTTTCTTGATTTTTCTTTTGGAATTCTATTTTATACCTAAAAGCAATTAACTTTTATGAAAACAACTATTTTAGAACTTAATAATAAGCTAATTATAAGCTAAAAACCTAAACAGTTGACTTTAGTTGACTAGTTGAGAGATTAAGCTCACAAGAGCTTATGTGGGGTCCACCTTGGTAAAACTTTATTCCTCTGAGTTACTTGAACATGTAAGAGCAAGATTTGCAAAATTAAGCTATGAGAATAAGCTACAAGTCCACAATAAGCACTTTGCTTATTGTGATTCTGAGACAGAATGGGACAGACTTTGAGGACAAATTCAAGTGGGGTCCACTGGTCTTATGGTCAAAAAAATGGTCAACTAAGGGAGCCTGGTAGGAGGGGGTTTCAAAGGACCAAGTATGGAAGTGTGGGGCCCACTGTGGTGGTCAGAAATCACCACCAAGTGTGGTGGTTTGGCTGAGGTCTGCTGATGCAGGGGACTGTCTTCCCCCTGCAGTTGTGTTTGGGCAAAGGTGGGGCCCACAGAAAGGATCACAAAAATAAACTAAAGAGTGGATTACAAAGTTGAGGTGGGGGACTACGATCCCAAGAAGTTTCAGAACCTCAAACCAAATACACAATTCTACAAAAATTCCACAAGATTTGGAAAAAACTGAGGAAGGTGCAATTGACTTTTTGATAGAAACTTGAATTTTGACTTTGTTGAACTTTGATCCTTCTAAACTAACTGAGATTGATGTTATATGATATAATAAAACTAATTTATGCAATTACAACAAAATATGAGCATGTATGACTGATTTGGGAGTGCCAAGCCCACACAGTTAACTGCTATGGTATGTAAATGTGTATTTTGACTTTGTAACTAATGAGATACCAATTTTATGACTGATTAAACCTATTTAGACTTAAACTAACATCCTGCAATAACAAACAACAACAATAACAACCATGAACATGGCTTAAACAGATAATCCAAACACTCCTTTAAGACTATTTTTAAACTAAAACTTTTAATTATTAAACTATAACTATGATTTTTCTTACTAAAACAGATTAAGTGAATAACAATTAAACTATTTGAAGTAAAATTATACTGCAGAAACAATAAAAACTAATTAGGCTAAAAATTAAGAATTAGCTTACAATTGATGACAAGCTGAGAAACACAGAACCATGAACATGTAACCAACCTATCACCTCCCAAAAGGTTCTAAACCAGAAACCATCCATTTTTCATCATGCTTCAGCTTCTATTCTTCCTCAATCACTAATTTTTTATTTTTTCTTTATTTATTGGAGTTTTTGGTATTTTTCTATTTATAAGGTGAAACTGATAATTAAGGTTTCTAAGACTTATTCAAGCTTTGTCAGAGCTTATACAAGCTTAAGAGTCCTATAATAACAACAAATAACAATGTTAAGTGAAATTATCGATTTCACTTAAAAATGCTAATTATGAATTTGATGAACAAACAGGTAATTCAAGGTTCAAGAAAGATTAAGTTGCATTAATTTAACTGAGTACAAGCTTTTGAGATTGAAAATACAACTGAAATAGGAAAATTACACTACAACGACTAAACTAAGCTAAAGCTACACTAATTCTCTTTCCTCCCTGCTTCTTTCTGCTTTATAAAGTCTTTTAGGGTTCCCATCTGACCTCTGAGACTTTCCCATCAACTGAGGACCATTGATTCCTCTGCATTCATCCTAGCCATACAAATGGCCTTTTTGGCGCCAAAAAGTCTTCTTGCCACTGTAGTTTGCGTGGAGAGGTTTATCAGGTATTAATTGGGTTTGGGAGGTTGTGGAGGTGGAGGGTAGTGGGTAGGAAAGCTGGGGTGGTGAGGTAGAGGCAATACCAGGGTGGTTTTATGGATGCAGTGTGGGGTGAGGGGGATGAACAGTGGCAATGGTATTGCCCGATTTTATTTTTAAAACAAAAGGGATGGGCTTTTGGTGATTGGGCCTAGGAAAGGTAAGGGTGGGCTGGATCAGGTTGTGTTTGTAATTTGGTGGGTTAAATAAAGGGTGTTGGGTTATTTTAATTTAAGGGTCCGTTTGTATATAAAACCCTAGGGACCAATTGTGTAATTTACTGATTTATGAGGGGTGTAATTTACAACTGTCCCAAAGTTATCAAAGGACTCATCTTGCCAAGTTTTATAAATACAAGGACCAATATTGACTTTTTTCACTTATGAAACCCTAGGGACCAATTTTGCCAATTTACCAAACTTCAGGGACCAAATATGTCATTTCACCAAATTTGCCACCAAAGGACCATTCCTGCAAAATATTAGTAGCACAAGGACAAAAGTTGATTTTCTCAAAGTTTTTACATCCCAGGGACCATTTATGTCAATTTCCAAAGTACAGGGACTAAACTTGTAATTTTGTGAAACTTTGCACCAAAGGACTAAATATGTAACTTTGTGATTTAAAATGACCTTTGGTGACTTTTTCATGTTTTTAGAATAACCAGGGACTAGTTTTGACAATTTTTGAAACTTGAGGGACTGAAACTGCCAATTATGCAAACTTTGTACGTTTTTCATCTATTTTTGATTATTTTGCATTTGAAACTTATAAAACACACTTTTAAGATATTTTAAGTATTTTGATTCATATTTGAGTGTTTTTGGATGTTTTGGCAGCTCAGATTGGTATAAAATGATGAGTATTTAGACACTCATCAATCCCCCACACTAAACTATTGCTAGTCCCTAGCAATATTTTGAGAAAAACTTAATGGATTTGAAAAACTCTTTACCAAAAGCCATCACTTCTGGAGTAGCCAGATGTATCGATTTAAGTAAGAACTATGGTCCACCTGATAACAATGTGATTTTGAGCAAACCACCAGCTGTCAACGGATTTGTTTTGTCTTTACCAAAAGCCGTTTGCTTCTGGACTAGCCAACTCTTGATGGAATAGTCAACATCTTGGTGAGCTGATTACCAATTATGGTTTTTCCACTGCCTTTACCACAAGCCATAATCTTGCGGGCTAGCCAACTCTTTCATTTATTAGGATATGGCGAGTTGAGATACCATACAATTTTGGGCAAATTGCAAGCCGTAAACGGATTTGAGACATCTTTACCAAGAGCCGTTTGCTCCTAGATTAGCCAATCCTTATGTGGGTTAGACATGGTGGACTGATAACCATTTATTTTACGTTCTAAGTGAGAAAAAATTTTAAAATTTTGGCTAAAATGGGGTTACTTGATGGAACATGTGTTTAAATTCGTTAGAATAACGAATTCCCCCCACACTTAGAACTGAATATTGTCCTCAATATTCAAAGTACCGGGTGTTAAACCAACACTTAGAACGTAAGAAGGAAAATACTCTTAGCCATTACTTAAGTTTATGTATTTTTTTTTTTTTTTTTTTTTTTTTTTTTTTTTTTTTTTTTTAAGGATTATATACATATATACAACATGTGGGTTAGTATCTCCCCCACACTTAGGGTGAAAACCCTAATGCATGCTACTGTTTTTGATTCCCGAGTCGCTAGCTTGACTCGACCCCGAATTGATTTGTTCATGGGGAAGTATTATGTGGAAGAGACAATCTGCATCGGACTTTCATTCAAGAGGTTTGGATAAACATTGAAGCACGTGAAAGTTCCACACCGATGAGATAAGTACCCGGCTCAAAATTTATAAATGAGAATGACGGGGTCAAAGACAATGTCCTCACTCCCGAAAGAGTGAAGAACAGGAGAAGTGACAGAATATATGAAGAAAAGAAAGAAAATCATGATAAAAATCATGACTAACTCTTCTTCCTCAATAGGAGAATTCATAGTTTCATGAATCTCCTCAGTTAAGCTCGTTTGATCAAGACATATTATGGGTATGTCTAGATCAAAATAAAAGTTATCATACTCCGGAGGAGATATGATATGAGTGAGTTCACCGGAGAACTCCTCAAAGGTGAATGATTCATATTCGG
This sequence comes from Artemisia argyi, assembly GCA_030686995.1. NCBI lineage: Eukaryota > Viridiplantae > Streptophyta > Magnoliopsida > Asterales > Asteraceae > Artemisia > Artemisia argyi. The sequence continues at coordinate 147,015,398 of CM060686.1, forward strand.
AATTGATTTGAGTGAGTTCACTGGGGAACTCCTCAAAAGTAAATGATTCATATACGGGGAGAGAATTATAAGAATGAGAAGTGGTAATACCACTAATCTTCTCTCCCGTATGATCAAAATGGAACGTTTGTAATTCCGGAATAGAATCATTGATCAAAAGCTCACTATCCTCAACGGGGATAGGAGATGAAATAAGCTTTTCATTAAAGGCCTCGATTCTAGAAATGAGAAGATTAGCATTTAATAATGTAAGACGAAGAGATTCGTCTTGGATTATTTCTTCATCATTCTCTTCTCCTAAGCTGACAAGCTCAGAAGGTAATCTATCCACATGACTGATGTCTTCACAAGGTAAAGAACATTCATCAGTATGTGAATCACTAAGCTCGATGTTGGGATTAGAATTTAAAAGACTTTCAATTTCACCAAGATCGGCTTCGAAGTCAAACAGATCATCATCACTTCCCAAGGGAAGTGGATTGATGTGAGTAAGTTCATCTGTGAACTCCTCAAGGAGAAGGTCAACATCAGAATGAGGCAGTGATGCCTCTACATACTCAACTTCTCCAAAAGATGTACAATCATTGCTGTAATCGGAGAAAGTATCAAATTGATCTTTTGGATTTTCAGGAGGGGTAGGGATATCACACATAGAATCAAGAATTCCCTGTGACTCACTTGGGATTGGGACAAGGTTCTCAACACTAGACTTTATGCTCGTCCCCCATGCTTAGAGAGTGAGTGGGAACCTCGGGTGTGATAATCATGGAAGGAATTGCAACAGTTGAACTTGATGAATCTTTTTGAATAATAACAACGTTATCATCATCACTGTCATCATCGTCATCAAGAAGAGCAGCATTGCAAAATGCGGCATGTATTTTAGCTGCATGCTCTTTGACTATTAATTCCTCCATGCTTTCACCATTTCTAACATCTCGTTTTTCTGCAAGTAACTCAATAGATATCTCACGAGAATTCTGAAATGATGTACTAGCCAACTCCTCCTTAAGTTCTTTTAATATCTCAAGAGCCTTTAAACAAAGGTCTTGCTGAGTTTCATGAGGAGTTGCTTGGATTATTTGGCACTGTGGAGGTGGGTCTGAAAACGAATAGTCGTAATTGTTACAAGGAAATGGATTCCGTGTTTGACAATCCGAGCTAGAGTGTGGACCTCCACAGTACTCACAACAGTAAAACTGAGGTGGCTGTGAGCCATAAGTGCTGGAGTCATAATTGTTATCAGGAACCTGCTCATAGACAAGCGTGTTTCCTGATTGACAATCATAACTGTAGTGTGAACTACCACAATACTCACAACAGTTAAACTGCTGAGTCTCATGGTGTGGAAGCTGGTGGAATGAATCAGTCGTGTCATGGTAGGAATAGGGATTCTGGTTATAGACAGACCCATTTCCTGACTCTACCATGCCACAACCGGGGCAATTACCACCATTATAAGGACCACCAAACCATTGACAATCTAGAAGGTGAGGATAAGACATAGAAAGAATCAAAGGGTTTTGGAGGGTGAGAAATGAAGAATAAAAAAGGTAGGAGGGTAAAGATGGATATTTTTGTGGTTTTTGATAAATATATTATAAAAATAAGAAAGAAAATATTTTTGGATTTTTGTTTTTGATGAAAATATGGACAAGGATGGTAAATATACAAAGGATGTATATTCAACAATCACTAATACTGCAAATTTGTTGCGATCATAGTTTTACTATTTATTCAAGTTTCGGTCATTTAATGTAATAGGTTGCTAGGGCTTGTATGTTTATTTAATGTTAAGGCTTATGAAGCAAGCCCATGGGCCTTAAGCCCATTTCGTTTAAGAAAGAAGGGAGGAAGGGAGTGTTGCCCTAATCCTCCCCTTTAAATACAATGTAACCTCTCATTTGAGAGGTGTTGGTTATTTGAATATCATAAGGAAACTCTTGCATTTTTATTCTTCATAATCTTATAATCAACCATCTCTTATTCTCATCTTATTTCTCATACTTGTGTTTACTAAATGGTGACCTAACAAGTGGTATCATTCGCCTAATATAGATTGAAGTGTGTTTCTTGGCTTTTTACGTGGCTTAAGAGTGGGTGTTCTTCATATTTTTGCTTTTTTCTTTGTTTCTTACACTCAAATCTTGAAGCTTGGACAAGTTTTAAGGTTGATATAGTGTTTAGAAGCTTTGATATTGCATAAAGTATTGATCTTTGATAGTTTTTAGGCCATTTTTCATCAAAAAGTTGTGTTTTTTGATGAATAGTACACTTACGCGTAACTTGGTCGAGTATAGTACTATTTCCAGCTGTCTACAGTGTTTTTTCGTCGGTTTACGCATACGATTTGGTCAAAACCCTTTTCCTACGCGTAACTCTAGTCAAAACCCTCATTCTACGCTTAACTTGGAAGTCTACGCCTAAATCCTACGCGTAAGCTCAATTCCTACGCCTAAGTCCTACGATGTAGTCACATCCTACGCAGTAGTTGCCTTTTCTACGCAGAAGTTCAATCTTACGCATAAGAGATAATCTTACGCGTAAGTTGCCAGAATCTATGCTTAAGTTTCATCAAAGGTCTTCTCCTTGTGTTACGGTGACTCAGTACTTCCCTAGCTTGGATAAGTTAGTGGAATACTTCGACTTCGGATATCTTTCAAGCTTGGATAAGTTTGAAAGATTTGTTTGGTCTTTGAACCTTACGCATAAGAATCTTACGCATAAGCTTAAAACTTACGCTCAAGGTATATCTTACACATAACTTTATAGGTTACGCATAAGATCATACGTTACGCGTAAATTTGAAAGTCTACGCCTAAGTATCATTTTCACGCGTAAGATTTCAACTTACCCCAGGGATTTTGAACTTTACCAAAGGAACGTGCATTTCAATCTTCTAAAAGATCCATCATTCACACAAGTCTCTTTCTACTATCTTCTAATTTATTTTCAAAAAAAAAAAAAAAAAAAAAAAAAAAAAAAAATTAGGCGGGAAAATTTGAGTAAAATTTAATTTTTATAGGAGATTAAACTTTCAATTTTTACGCGAAATTTAAATTTTGGTATAACGGTGAAATTTTTGGCCCAAAATTCAAATTTTTAGGCCAAAATTCAAATTTTTTCGGTAAAATTTGGCGGCAAAATTTTTGAAACCCAAATTTTTCTTGCAACCTTATAATTGCATTTCATAGTGATTTTCAAATTTTGGGAGAGATAATGTTTTCAAATTTATTTTGGAGGGAAAACCAGAAATCACTATTTCAACCTTGAGTGTGACATTTTGTTTGATTATTTCGATTACGTCGCAACAATCAAGGGGGAGAGAAATGTCATCAACAATGTCTCAATCACCTTCTTCCAACTACCTTCCTCATGAATATTCTCATCAGCAACAGTCATCAGCAATAGGACATTCTTCCAACTACCTTTCTCATGAATATTCTCATCAGCAACAGTCATCAGCAATAGGACATTCTTCCAACTACCTTCCTCATGAATATTCTCATCAGCAACAGTCATCAGCAACAGGACCTTCTTCCAACTACCTTCCCCACCAATATTCTCATCAGCAACAGTATCATCTACAACAAAGTCACAGCTCCCTCATTGATCATGTTCTGCTCTTTGGCAATGAATCAAGGCCTCCAATGTTGCTACCAGGAACGTATACTTATTGGAAACGGAGATTTCTACAATGGCTCACAGATCGTCCTGCTGCAGATCTCATGCTCAAATCCATTCAAGATGGTCCATACAAAATGATATTTCTTGCTGACTCAACAGGGATTATGAGGCTACAAACTACTACAGATTTGAATGCTACTGAACTCGCTCAGTATTATGCTGACCATCAGGCTGCATGGTCCATGACATTAGCCCTTTCCAATTCAATTTACATGAATATGGACTTTCAAGCTAGTGCTTATGAAATATGGAAATATCTGGAAGCTATGCATCGTACAGAAGAACTTCATCACATCAGAATGAAGCAAATTCTTGAATCTCATTTAAGCATGAATCCACTGAAGACCATTCTCCCTGCTCCACCATCTCCAGATGTTGACCATGGATCACTAATCTACACTCCAAATGGTCTCTTCTTCAATCCTCCGAATGCACCTGAGCCTTTCTTCATTCCTCAGTACCATCCTGCTACACTACATAATAATGTGCAATCTCTTCTAAAAAACCTAGTGAAGCTTAGTCAAGTATCTATAGAGAAAGGCAAAGGAGTAATGACGTCTAGCTCTGAATGGTTAAATACAATGGAAGATACTGATGATGAAGAAGAGCTTATCGAACCAAGCATGGCATTTTTGGCATACACGGAAAATATTGCAGATGAGGAAGATCATGATTATGATTCAACTCCACTCTTTGACGCTTATGATGAATACGATGCCACACTTAGTCAAATGGAAGTTGAAAGGGGTAATCCCAATGCTGTTTTGCAAAGTGTCAAGGGAGATATTCCATCTGATGATGAATATGCAGATTTGGAATCCAATACTGCAGATTTGGAAGCCGATACAGCAGATGTGATGTTAATGGCAAACATGCAGGAATTTCACATGGATGAGACAGACCCAGTGTACGACACAAATGATACTGTGTACGACACAAATGATTCTGATGATACTGAAGATCCATTTGAGAAATGCATGACATCTTTTAGATTACTTCAGTCACACCTTCAACTCCTGTCCAACAATAACTTTGCTGAAAATTGTTCCAAACTTGTCCTCAATTATTTATTTGATGACGTCTTTGGAGAAGAAGTTGACATTTTCACTAATACGATGTTTAACAAAGTGAATCAACTTGAAATGCAACTCGCAATTGAAGAATTTCACGAGAATGAATCCAAGGCCGCATTCAGAGTGCTCAAGGAACAGTTTCAACATTTCATCAATTATGACTGTGAAGATGTAAGCAAGTATTTTTTAGAATTCACTCGAATTGAGGCTCAAATCTTCAAAGATTTATTGCTCTAACACCTGGATGCTCTTGAGAAGTCAATTGCTGATAGAATACTTCACAGAGAAGAGTATGAAAGTTGATGTATTGGAAGCTAATTTGGTTGTCGTGGAAAGCAATGGGACAGAATCAGATGAGCAGGATGACAATAGCAGATTGGGGAATGATACAGATGCAGACTGTGCAGAGATCAGACCCTTCTATGACTCAGAGCCCAACTTTGACAAAAACCAAATGATTGAGGTACAATCTACTGTTGATCATATAATACCTGCAAATGAGAAACAACAATCTGTGCAACCTGAATGTTGTCCAATGTCTAAACAAACATTTTGAGTCTGAGTCCCTACCTGATAATCTTATAACTGAAACATCAAACCAAACTCTTGAGTCTGAAAACATTCTTCTCAAAAAGACCATTGCCCAGTTTCATAAAGATTTTTCAAAACTAAAGGCACATTGCATCTCACTTGAACTTAAAATGCAAAACGAATCTCTAAATTCGGGCAACAATGGTCAATCTTTGAATGAACAAAGGAAACGAGTGGATACATTAGTTAAAGAAAACAAGCTTTTAAAAGGTCAAATTCAAGCAAAGGTGTTTGCACATGCTGCATTGCAAAACAAATTAAGAAGACTGACTAGCCAGAGTGTCGATATTAAGTTTGCAAAACCATCAATCTTGGGAAAACCGCCTTCTCAAACAAACAGAAAACAATCAGTGGTTAGACAACCAACTGCATTTAAATCTGAAAGACTTAAATTTTCAAAATCTCGGTTTGCCTCCCAAGTTGTTGAGAAAAACAATTTGACAAATCCAGTCACTCCACATTCTTGGCCTAAGGAAAATGCATCTGTGTTTGCTAAATCTCAACACGTGATTATACCTGGCTCATCTAGGATTAGTTCGAAAACAGTGTCAAAAACAAGCATTAAAAGTAAAGATTCTTATGGAAAATATGACATGTACACGAACTATGATCTAGAAAAGGCTAGGAAAAAGGCGCTACTTCAAAAGGATGGAATTCTAGGTTCAAAACCTCATGTGATGCCTTCCACTGTAGTACAAAACACTGCTAGTAGTAGCAAACCAAAACCTAGGAGTACTCAACAAACTAATAGGAATTGGCTAGCATCTAAAAGTAGTTGCGTAAATAATCATGTTGTCTGTGCTTTAAAATATATTCAAAAAGGAAATTCACGTGCAAAGGCACAATCAACTAAGACAAACAAACCCGTTGAACCAAAAGTCATAATTCAGAAACCTAAGAAGTGGATCAATATAGGACGTAAGTTTTCTCAACGAAGTGATGCTCCCACATTTCATTCCACTGCATCCAAAAAGGAAAACATCTCCTAGATCTAACATTAGGTGGGTACCCACGGGTAGAATTCTCAAAACGATTGGTCTTAGGTGGATTCCTACAGGAAAGATTTTAGACATTTGCACCAAAACTAATGTAAAATCCACAACATCTACCTCTGAGACAAGAATGAAAACCATCGGAATTGTGTGTTCTAGTGTCAAGAAGATAGTTGACACTACATCTCTATGCTTCTAACACGTGGAACCCAATTACACTTGGGGTTCCTTGTTCTCTGTTTTTCTTGTCTCTTCTTTCTTTCTGTGCAGATTCAATAGATATGGCTTCGGAACAAATCAGTTTCGGACCCGAGCTTAATGTTATGGTTTCTGAGCACAACAGCTTAGGACCCGCAACCAACCGTTTAAAAGCACATAACAATGGTTTCTGAGCACAACAGCTTAGGACCCGCAACCAACCGTTTAAAAGCACATAACAATGGCTTCTGAGCAAAACTGCTTAGGACCCGAATCCAACCGTCTTAACTTTCCGGATTCTTCAGCGGAACCATTGTTGTCTCTTAATTGTAATGAAGTGGAAACCTTGTTTGCTCCATTGTTTGATGATACGATTAAAAACCATCTTTCTGAGGTCTCACCTATTTCCGCTGCACATCTTGATCACCATCAAGTACCTGATTCACCTCAACAAACAACAACAGCTGTTGGGAGAGACGGTCCTCCAATTGCATCTCCAACAACCACAGAACAAACCGGGTCCAACTCACGACAATCAGCTGAAGACTCCATACCTAAATTCAGTTCCACAAACCGCAGAGCATGACCCATAGGCGTTCTTTAAGCGTTCTTTAATCCGTTTGCACCGGCTCAACTCATTTCTGACATTACTGAGTCGTCTACACGCAATTTGGATCCTGCTAACATGCGAGATACCTATCAACTTCACCCTTCGACACACAAATGGACTCGAGATCATCCTCTCGTTCATATTATTGGCCATCCAGATGCACCTGTTATGACAAAACAATGACTTCACACAGATGGTGAAACTTGCATCTATGCACTCACAGTTAGTATGGAAGAACCCAAAAACATCAAAGAAGCAATGACTTATGATAACTGGATTGAATCTATGCAAGAGGAATTTCAGCAATTCATTAGATTGGAAGTCTGGGAATTAGTTGAAAGACCTGACGGAATCTTTGTCATTGGGTTAAAATGGATCTGGAAAAATAAACTTGATGCAGAAGGAACGGTCATTCGTAACAAATCACGCTTGGTAGCAAAAGGATACTCTCAATTAGAAGGACTTGATTTTGCTGAATCCTTTGCTCCAGTGGCTAGACATGAAGCTGTTCGGATCTTTCTGGATTTTGCAGCACATCAGAACATGGTAGTTTTTCAAATGGATGTGAAAACATCATTTCTTAATGGTGAACTCCGTGAAGAAGTGTATGGAAGCCAACCAGACGACTTCGTTGATCCTGAGCGTCCCAGTCACGTTTACCGACTCAAAAAGGCACTCTACGGACTCAAGCAAGCCCCCAGGGCGTGGTATGACAAATTATCTGCATTCTTACTGGCCAATAAATTTTCTAAAGGTTCGGTGGATCCAACATTATTTACAAAAACATACGGGGTGGACTTACTTATTGTTCAAATATATGTTGATGACATCATTTTTGCTTCAACAAAAAGAAGTTACTCTAATGATTTTGCAAAATTAATGAAAGATAATTTTGAAATGTCCATGATGGGTGAACTTTCGTTCTTTTTAGGACTACAAGTTCATCAATCACCCCGTGGAATCTTTATAAATCAGTCAAAATATGCTTTAGAAATTTTAAAGAAACATGGAATGATGAGTTGTGATACTTATAATACACCAATGAGTAATACCACAAAACTAGATGCTGACTTACATGGGACTCCGGTTGACCCTACCAAATACCGAAGTATTATTGGGTCACTCATGTATCTCACAGCTAGTAGACCTGATATTGTATTTGTTGTCTACATGTGCTCTCGCTATCAGTCCAAACCAACTGAAAGACACCTCAGTGAGGCTAAAAGAATCCTTCGATACATAAAGGGAACCATTCATTTGGGAATCTGGTATCCAAAGGATTCTGGTTTTGAACTAATTGCTTTTTCAGACGCTGATCATGCAGGATGTTTAGACACGCGAAAAAGTACATCTGGTGGATTACAATTCTTGGGAGACAAACTGGTGTCTTGGAAATCTAAGAAGCAGGACTGCACATCATTGTCGTCATCAGAATCTGAATACGTAGCTATGTCTGCTTGTTGTGCTCAAGTCATTTGGATGAGATCTCAACTTAAAGACTATGGCTACCTATTCAATAAGATTTCAATCTACTGCGACTCCAAAAGTGCTATTGCTATCTCCTGCAACACCGTTCATCATTGCAAATCCAAACACATCGATCTCCGATATCATTTCATCAAGGAGCATGTCGAAAAGGGTACCGTTGAACTTTATTTTGTGGGAACTAAGTACCAATTGGCGGACTTACTTACCAAAGCCTTAGCACCATCAAGGTTTGCTAGTCTTGTTCACCAACTTGGTATGAGATGTTTGACTCCAGAAGACCTGGAAAAGTTTTTAAAACATTGATGATCGTCAAACATCAAAATTATCTTTGTAAATATTATTTCCAAAAATAAAATACAAAAATATAAATCCAACAAGGTTTGCTGATCTAGTCCACCAGATTGGTTCGTGTGTTTGACTCTAGGTGATTTGCAAAATTTTAAAAACTGAGAGAGTCAAACTTCAAACTCATTTTATATTTAAAAAAAAAAAAAAAAAAAATCCTCTTTCTTTGTGTACAAACTTCGAATCTTCAAAACTATGTTCCTCCATTTAAACAATTTTGCTTTATTCTGTCAAAATGGAACATGTTTTGAGGGGGAGAAATTTTTCACAATATCATGAAGTTTGCACACCTCATCATAATTCTTCAAGGATAAAATGTTTTTTCATCATTCGGATTTAAACTCATTTTCAAAAACTTCTATGATCTCTCGAATTAAAATGTACAAAAAGGTTTCACAAAATATATGCTAATTCGAGGGGGAGAAAAGGAATTTTTCTGCAACGATCCCAAATTAATCTAGTTTGGACTTCAAATGGAAATGTAATTAACCTTTAATGAGTAAAGATTCACAAAAGTCTTAAACTTAGGTAAAAGGACCTTGCATGGAAAATAAAACAGGCTCTAATCAATGTTTTTCACATATGTTCTCAAAAGTTGCACACATGATTAAAACCTCAACGAATCAGACTAACGATTTTTTCCTCGATTTTGTACAAAATTATGAGTTTCAAATTTCTTTATGGTTGTTGTCTAATCGTTCCCTAAGTGTTTCAAATGTTTTCAACAGTCACAAAGGCATAATCAGAAACTAGGATTTTTGTAATTATCGATCGGGGCATTTCTTTTTTATGTGTTTAGTCTAATTAATTATTTCATATACCTTTAGAGAACACTAAAGTATGCTCGATTGGTGTGTTTGCACGATTAGAAACAACATAGGATTGAAATCAAGTGATTTAGGGTTTAAGATTTAGATGTCTTTGCTGCTACTACTAGGGCGTTTGTTTATTCAATATTCTTGCATGATGATGCTAACATGTGTGCAAAGTCTCAAATCATAACCCCAAATCATAATCATAGTTGGAAAATCTCGAGTGATAGGATGAATTATTCTGTGATCTTGTGTGTTAATTTGAGAATTCTGAGCATGTTGGTAGATTTAGAATGCGTTTCTTGATTCATCTGTATACTTGTTTGTGCCGGATGCATTTTCTCTGTGTGTAAGTACATGTCTTCCCATTGAAAGTCAAAATTTCAACTTTTGTCAAAATGTTTCTCATGGAACATATTTTGAGGACAAAGGGCTAAATGTGTTAAAAGGCTAAACTGGTAAATGGATTCAAAATGGTGAGAAACAAATTTTTCCAAACTCTACACTATTGTTTTACACCGGTAAAGCAAGTGTGAAGACCAAAGCAAAGTTGTTCAAAACCTTTCAAATTCTCAAAATCTGGAATGCTTTGGCTACAATAAAAGAATGTCTCTGATTTGGGCATCCCAAATACCGGAAGTTTTCCATTCATCACAAAAACAAATCTTCAAAAAGAACCCATGAGGTTCAACTCTAAATGGAAATCTTCTTCTTCAAAGATTTTAAAACTCAAAAGAGAGACTCAGGGTCTCAAACAACTTTCAACAGTAAAAGAGTTTTGAATTTCAAGCATTCTTTGTTGTATAATACTTGATTATGTTTTCTAAAACCTTGAGCAGAATCATCTCATGAATTTTCAAAAAGTATTTTTTAAAATACGATTCAATATTCTGCTCAAGAAGACTATCTCTCAAATAAAACAACGACTTATGCACAAATTTCAGTGTACAACTCGGGTTTCAAAGTAAGGAAAGTGCCTTGCTAAACCATTCTTTAAAACCAAACATGCACTTATCCTTGATAACAAGAAGAAGTTTTCATGCAATGCTTATCTAAAACTTCTTAATCTTGAGCAGAATTTATTCAAAATTTTTCAAAAGGTTTTTCAAAACTTTTCAAAATTTTGCTCAAGATTTTTCAAATCTTTACTCCCCAATTCGCTTCAAAAAGTTTAAAATTCTCAAAAATATGCAAATTTTGAGGGGGAGTATTTCCAAAACAAAATGTTCTGTCAAAATCATGCTTTACGGCTTGTGCACATATTACAGTGTACAACCCGAACTTGTAAAGAAAGGACCCTGAGGTACGCATCAGTGCCTCAATCCTAATATAAGGAGCAAAGGCTTCTTACTTTTGAGTAGAGTTAATCAAACATTTTATGATTTTCACAATTCTGCTCAAAAGACAAGTATTTCACCTCAATGAGTATTCACTTGTTGAGGGGGAGCACTTGAAAAACTCATCGTTTGAAAAACAAAAGTTCTTGTTGGATTCTCCCCATAATACTCAAAAAGCATATTTTAATCAAATGTTTCTCAAAAACAACATCTTATATGCTATTTTTGAGGGGGAGAAAAGAAAAAGTGATTAAAATATGAAAGTTCAAAAGTTGCTAAAAGTTGTATCTTGAGCGAGCTAGACTCAGATTGACCAGAGAATTGACGAAACAAAAGTTAGTAATCTCGAAAAGACTTATCCTCGACGGGTAATAACATCAAGTTAGTTACTAGAGCTAGTTGTCTCCTAAAAGCTGACAATAGAACTCTTTAACTAGCCACGTAAGCGTGTCTCGAAAAGGATTTGTCTTAGTAGAAATGTACCGTCTTGAGAAACTTTCTGTGGACTCGACCAGGCCGGGTAATAACTTCAAGCTAGTCTAACTAGTGATGTAAGCGTGTCTCGAATCGGTCTGGTTCACCGAAAGTGGATCAATTCAAAAGTGCTTGCTCCTCCCGCATGTGCAAATTTATTAATCACATATGAGCACATGTGAAGGGGGAGCCCTTCATAAGAAAACACAAAACTCTCAAAGTGTTAAACCAAATGTTTGATAAACACAAACACTTTGAGAGATTTTCAAAGGTTTCAAAGGCAATTATAGGATAGTCATGGAGTTATAAGGTGACTAAGGTTAGGAAATAACCGTCCTATGATCCGCCTAAGCCGGAGGGATCTACCCAAGGACATCACCAATAGTTAGAACTAGAAGTCCTTAGGTATGATATGAAAAAAGGAGAAAAGAATGAAAGGAGAAAGAAGGGGTTGAAGAATTAAAAAGAAAAGTAAAGAAAAGGGTGAAAAGAAATAGCCCTCCAAGTGATTCAACCTTAGGGCAGACACCGGGTTCAATTCATATGCTACTGGCTGTTGCTAAGGCGACACCGGTATTGAAGATAAAGCCGTCATGGACCCAGTGACGCACTACACTTAACCTTCTAGCCACTCAAATTCTCTTAAAAGAATTTGTTTCATTCTCACAGGGAACCAGTGTAATTTAGAAACTGGAGACACCTCCCTAGTCTCCGCATAAGAAACCTAAATGTGCACTTATTGAGTCTAGAGCCATAAGATTCATCAAAAGATCTCCTAGGAACACTTAGTACTTCTACATCTGGTGTTCTACATCAATGGACATCAGATGTAAATTATCGAGTCCTTCACAGATCTTAGCAATCTGCCGAGAACGTTTATGAGAGAATTGCATAAGTATTTCTCAATGATTGAACGGAAACTCCTGTCAGGGTCAACATCAAACAGCCTTGACAGGTCACTTCGGTAACCTCTCAAGGGTTACGCTTAGTGTTCGCGGTGGTTATTTATCGGTCTACAGTCGTGGAGTGATCCCCAGCGACTCACCCAGTCATTGAGCTACCTAGTAGGTCTTGTAAGCTCCCTCAGGAGTATCTGACATGGGAACGGCCTGTATAAGGATTAGAAGGAGTCTTCACACTATGCTGTTGACGATCTCTAATTCCTTATATGTAAGTACCGGATGTTTTATTGCTAACTGTTTACTTTCAGGGACATATCATCTCCATGGAGACAGATTCCGCATGCTCATACATACATCTTGAAGTCAACTTAAGCTCCCCCAAAGATCTAAGCAACACAATGTTCAAAGATAGATTCTACGCCAAAAAGAAGAATCTACAAAGTTTAAAGACTAAAGACCTTTGTGAAAGAATGGGAACTACGTAAATGTGAATGTCTAAGTTCAAAGGTGTATGAGCATATTGGAATGGGAGACTACCACCACAGACACGAAAGTGACGAATCGGCAGACAACTTCATAACATGATCACTATCACAACAACAAAGAACAAAGAACGATGAATGATATTGAAGACGTCCAAAGTTTAAGACAAAGACGTCAAGCAACCTTGATGACCGATCCTTAGGGGGAGATTGTTGGGATCATAGTTTTACTATTTATTCAAGTTTCGGTCATTTAATGTAATAGGTTGCTAGGGCTTGTATGTTTATTTAATGTTAAGGCTTATGAAGCAAGCCCATGGGCCTTAAGCCCATTTCGTTTAAGAAAGAAGGGAGGAAGGGAGTGTTGCCCTAATCCTCACCTTTAAATACAATGTAACCTCTCATTTGAGAGGTGTTGGTTATTTGAATATCATAAGGAAACTCTTGCATTTTTATTCTTCATAATCTTATAATCAACCATCTCTTATTCTCATCTTATTTCTCATACTTGTGTTTACTAAATGGTGACCTAACAAAATTTTTTATAGAATACGCGCACAACCTCCCCGGCAGCGGCGCCAAATTCATATAGTTTGTTTAATTTGCATTTAAGCCCCTAAGGCATGCAAATTCATACTTTAGTTAAAATTGTTTTTGTTTCGTACGTTTACGTAGAATTAAATTAGACGTACGCGTTTTTAGGTCTTAAAACGTTTTTAGATAATTAGGTTTCACGTAATTGTTCATATAGTTTATTTAAGTTATTTTATTTTATAAATCCTTAGTTTAAATCACCCATTCACTTATACCCTTTTTCCTATTCATAATCACCTGATCACAGATTCGTCTAAATACCTTCGCACACCTCGTTGGGACATAACGACCCGGGGATAAAACTATACTCCTTGGATTTAATTGCATTGGTTTCCAGGCTGTTTGACTTTTTGTATTGACCATTCACAAGTGGTTGAGAAATAAAGTTGACTAGTTTAAAGACGATCAAACTTTGGCGCCGCTGCCGGGGAGGTTGTGCGCGTATTCTATACGAATTTGCAGTATTAGTGATTGTTGAATATACATCCTTTGTATATTTACCATCCTTGTCCATATTTTCATCAAAAACAAAAATCCAAAAATATTTTCTTTCTTATTTTTATAATATATTTATCAAAAACCACAAAAATATCCATCTTTACCCTCCTACCTTTTTTATTCTTCATTTCTCACCCTCCAAAACCCTTTGATTCTTTCTATGTCTTATCCTCACCTTCTAGATTGTCAATGGTGTGGTGGTCCTTATAATGGTGGTAATTGCCCCGGTTGTGGCATGGTAGAGTCAGGAAACGGGTCTGTCTATAACCAGAATCCCTATTCCTACCATGACACGACTGATTCATTCCACCAGCTTCCACACCATGAGACTCAGCAGTTTAACTGTTGTGAGTACTGTGGTGGTTCACACTACAGTTATGATTGTCAATCAGGAAACACGCTTGTCTATGAGTAGGTTCCTGATAACAATTATGACTCCAGCACTTATGGCTCACAGCCACCTCAGTTTTACTGTTGTGAGTACTGTGGAGGTCCATACTCTAGCTCGGATTGTCAAACACGGAATCCATTTCCTTGTAACAATTACGACTATTCGTTTTCAGACCCACCTCCACAGTGCCAAATAATCCAAGCAACTCCTCATGAAACTCAGCAAGACCTTTGTTTAAAGGCTCTTGATATATTAAAAGAACTTAAGGAGGAGTTAGCTAATATACCGTTTCAAACTTCTCGTGAGACATCTATTGAATTACTTGCAGAAAAACGAGATGTTAGAAACGGAGAAAGCATGGAGGAATTAATAGTCAAAGAGCATGCAGCTAAAATACATGCCGCATTTTGCAATGCTGCTCTTTTTGATGACGATGATGACAGTGATGATGATAACGTTGTTATTATTCAAAAAGATTCATCAAGTTCAACTGTTGCAATTCCTTCCATGATGATCACACCCGAGGTTCCCACTCACTCTTTGAGCATGGGGGACGAGCATCTTGACACTGTTCCTGAAAAAGAATCGGACGAATTAATAAAGTCTAGTCTTGAGAACCTTGTCCCAATCCCAAGTGAGTCACAGGGAATTCTTGATTCTATGTGTGATCTACCTTCCCCTCCTGAGTGTTCGAAAGATCATTTTGAGACTCTCTCCGATTTTAGCAATGATTGTATATCTTATGGAGAGATTGTATGGCCTTAGATATATCAACTCTATCAATAATGTAACACTACATGAAGTAAAGATGGTGACTTGATGTTATAAAGGTGTGGCGTTAATAAGTATAAAAGAGAGGTAAAGATGAAGAGAACTTTTATTAATAAAACACACACAATACACACACGAGCACACACCTCAAATGAGCTTTGAGGTGTTTATATAGTTAGATACAATGATGCCCTAAAAGGCTCTCTATGGGCTTGGTTTCTATTTCCTTATAAAGGCTTATGAAACATAGATAATAACATATTAGCTTACCAAGACCAAGGCCCATTGACTATTCTAATGACACAAACTATGACACATTACAATGTTACAATAAATAAGAATGACCATCACTTTATAATATAATTTTAATGCTAACAATCTCCCCCTAAGGGGTGGTCATTCGAATGATGCTCCACATGATTAGGTCGTTGTCTTTGTGGTTGTTGAACATTGTATGTCGTAGTAGAATTGTCATTAGTCTTTGTTCCTTCATGCTTTGTGATCTTTGATGACTGACTATCCATCATACGTTGTCTGCCTTTCGTCACTTCTGCGTCTGTGTTAGTTGTCTGCCATTCCAACATGCTCATACATCTTCAGTCTTTGTGATACATGCATTTGTTGTTCCTGTTCTTTAACATAGATCTTTGTCATTAGACTTTGTAGATTCTTCCTTTTTGGCGTAGAATCTTTCTTAGACTGTTGCTGTCCTTTGATCTTTGTGAGAACTTTCCTTTGACTTTGTGATGCATGTATGAGCATGTGGAATCTGTCGCCATGGAGGTGATATGTACCTGTAGGTAAACAGTTAGCAATAATCAACCGGTACTTACAGATAAGGAATTAGAGATCATCAACAGCATAGTGTGAAGACTCCTTCTAATCCTTATCAAGGCCGTTCCCATATCAGATACTCTCGAGAGAGCTTACGAGACCTACTAAGTAGCTCAATGACTGGGTGAGTCGCTGGGGATCACTCCACGACTGTAGACCGTTTGAAACCACCGCAAACACTAAGCGTAACTCATAAAGAATTACCGAAGTGACCTGCTGTCAGGGCTGCTTGATGTTGACCCTGGCAGGAGTTTCCATTTAATCATTGAGAATCACAAATGTGAATCCTCTCATAAATGTTCTGGCAGATTGCTAAGATCTACGTAGGACTCTATAATTTACAGCTAGTGTCCATTGATGTAGAACACCAGTTGTGGAAATACTATGTGTTCCTAAGAGATCTTTTTGATGAAATCTCGAGGCTCTAGACTCTATAGGTGCATACTTAGATTTCCTATGCGGAGACTAGGGAGGGGTCTCCTGCTAGATTACACCGGTTCCCCGTGAGAATGAAACAAGCTCTTTTAAGAGAACTTGAGTGGCTTAGAAGGTTTAGTGCAGTGCGTCACTGGGTCCATGACGTCTTTATCTTCAATACCGGTGTTACCTTAGTAACAACCAGTAGCATACGAATTGTACCCGGTGTCTGCCCTAAGGTTGAACATATGGAGGGCTATTTCTTTTCACCCTTTTTCATAACTTTTCTTTTTAATTCTTCAACCCCTTCTTTCTCCTTTCTCATTTTCTCCTTTTTTCAATCACACCTAAGGACTTCTAATACTAATCTATTGGAATTGTCCTTGGGTAGATCCCTCCGGATTTGGCGGATCATAGGACGGTTTTTCCACTTTCAGTGAACATGACCGATTCGAGACACGCTTACATCACTAGTTAGACTAGCTTGAAATTATTACCCGTCCTGGTCAAGTCCAACGAAAGTCTCTCGTTACGGTACATTCTACTCAGACAAGTCCTATTCGAGACACGCTTACATCACTAGTTGGACTAGCTTGAAATTATTACCCGTCCAGGACAAGTTGTAACACCCCCAAAATACCGCAGCGGAAGACTGTGTCATTGGGGTGCTACTTCATAATACAAAGCACAAGATATAGAAAACGACCTCTAAATGAGACGTTTTGAAAAGTTACCATTCGATTAATGAATTCAAAGTTACAAACATGAGATTCCAAAGTATGATACATAAATGTATACAAAATGTTTGAATGGTAAATGATAAAAGTGTAAGTCTTCAGAATATGCAGCTTGACTCTAAGTTCCACGCACTAGCTATCGCCTTACTAACCTGAGATAAACATGCTAAGTGTCAACACAATGGTTGGTGAGTTCATAGAGTTTGTCTTAAAACAGTTGAAAAGCCTTAAAGAATGTTCACACAGCAAAGGCATTGAGAATCCACTCAGTTGCAAGTCCCGCCCATACAACACTTGCAACCTGTGTGTTCACAACCCACTGCTAAAAGATAGTTTACACAATGCACCGGATTATATTCACCCAAGGTCAAGAATAGACACAAGGGCGGGGGCCTCTCCCCAAACAGTACTACGACATCCAAGGTCAAGTATAGACACAAGGGTAGGGGGCATCTTCCCATGAGTACTATCAATACCTCTCCGACAGAATAGAGTATCATGTATGCACGTAAATACGAATCTTGTATTTAAATTAAGCAAGTATAGCGTAACAAGTATGTATAACGCAATCAAGTATAATGCCAATCAAGTATAACACAATCAAGTATAAACGTTTAAGAGTATTTGTACAAGTAAGCAAGTAGTTGAGCATGTATCCCCCCCCCAAAGAGTTAAAACAAGTATGAAAAGAGTAGGGGCTATGACTCACCTTAAGTTTATGTAATGAGTATGATAGTCGAATCGCAACAGTCTCTAAGAGTAACCTATAATAGAACGTCGTGTCTTAGGTTGGAGTAATGTCTAAGAATACGAAGAATTGCCTATATATGTCTTGCATATAGTTCATGATGTAGTACTTAGTATATAGTGTAAGTCTTTGAATAAAAATGGTTTATGAAACATGTATAGTTTGTATATCTCTTACTACCGTTCGGGCCGACATAATTCAGAAGTCATGTAGTAAACGTTCGAGGAGCCAGGACACTTTAATTCATAAATCCACAACTCATCTCGACGGTTTACCCATATGAACTCCTCACATGAAGCTCCCTACTATTGTAGTGTTCAATATGTAAAACATGTATATTAATTATAATGATTTCGGTTTAGAAAGTCTTAAGGTCTTAGCCGTGGCCTTGCCGTGGCTTTGGCCATGGCTACCATGGTCTTGAGACTCAGCCTTGGCCTTAGCCATGGCTGTGGTCTCGGATTTAAGGTCATTAGACCCCTTGGTTATACTTAGCCATAACCAATAATATAGTAACTTGGGTATATGAAATAGCTGTTTAAGAAATTGAAGATATCTCATTCATTATTGGTTTTCTGGATACGTGTTCCTGAGTTTTTGAAGAAAACATCATTCTGAACAACTTTCATGCTTTAACTTTTTGATGAAACGGACCAGAAAGGCCTCTTTTTGCGTATTTAGTGTTCTGTCACAGAAACATTTGGCAGATTTGCCGCAAAGTTTTGGTAACTTCAAATGGTCATAACTTTTGACTCGTATGCTTGTTTTAGGTGGTTCAAATTGCTATGGCTTCCTTGTTAGGTCCTCTACTACAATAAGTAATTTTCTAATATCATATATCTACTGTTTTGGTCAGATTTCTCCATAAAAATCACTAGTTTGCTTGTTTAAATAACATAGGTTAACATATGTATACCAATACTTGCTTTACTCATTTTTATACCTCATGAACTCAATACAAAGACCATATATAGAATGAAAGAAACACAAAGAGCATGAAAATGATAATTAAGCAAGGAGTATGTTAGGGTTTGCTTAAAACTTGTGAAGAAACTAACTAGAACCAAGATCAAAACCAAGAACCACTACTTAATCTTCCTAAACCTTTCCAACCATAGCCATGATTCCAATATTTAACCACCCTTGCTAATCTTGTATTCTTGAAGGAGTTGTGATGAAGATTTAGGTGACTTGAGTGGATCTAAACTCAAGAGAATCACCAAGAGTTTCTAAGGTTTGTAAGTTGTTTGATGAATCAAAACTAAACTAGGGTTTATGTGTTGATATTGTTCTTGATTTCTTGGATGAAACTTGAAGTGAACTAGCTAAGGAGATGATGTTTGTGTGTGTTGTGGTGGTGAACGAAATAGGAGGGGAGGAGGGGCTTTAAAGGGTCTTGAGGAGGTTAGTTTAGTTTACTAGTCCAACCTTGGAGGCCAAGGTGAACACATGTATGCATCCTAGAGCCTTAAGCATGAGATCATGACACACAAGGGTGTGAATCCCCCCATATGTCGGTTTCGATGAAGATAGGAAGGATGAGTTGGTCTTGGTGATATTATCCTAAGTATGTAGCTAGTTTTGACTCCGTAAGTTGCTAACCGTAAACTGTTAAGCCTCAAAACGTAAAACCGGGTATCCTAAAAATATGAAACTTGAAAGAATGATTAAACTTGTCAAAATAGTCCATAATAAAATATAAAATGAGTGGTAGGTTCTATTGGGTTGCTCAAACCCTGCTAAAACTGGAAACACGGGTCTAAAACGCGTAATACGTAAAATGTACGAATATTGGGTAAAATTGAGAAAAGTAAAGTGTTACTTTTCTAATAGGATAAAAATGAACTAAAATGACTTATAATGTCTAGGCTGGGCTCAGTCTAGTGTCGGTTGGTAATTAATGTCTTTCAGACCTAAAATCGGAAGCCTAAAAATCAAGGAATGACTTGTAAAATCAAGGAATGGTTTTGGTCAAAGGAGGAGGGAAAATATGTTGACTTTTCCAAAGAAAAAATTTGAAAACTCAAATCATCTTAGAAACGCGGTGCAGGTATAGGCTAAGGTTACGACTAAGTAAAAGTGCTTGAAAACCTAAATTTCTGTTTCTCACGGTCCAGGGTCTATTTGGTAACATTTTTCTTAGTCACGATCAATTCTATAATTAATCATGAGAGTACTAAACATTTATCTGATATGGGGAAAATTAACGCGGTCGAGTTTCGTTGTGCGTAGAATTTTTTAATGACGTTTTACCCTAAAACGTGTAATTCCTTAATAACTTTCACGAAAATGATCTGATGAATGTCAAACTTTTATCTTGCCATGGAAGTGATTTATCACATGAGAATATGAAATAAAAATTAAATTTCAGAAAGTGAATAGTGAAAGTGAATAGTAAAATTCCGAGGATGAATAGTGATCCGAAAATGTGAGTTGTTACACAAGTCTTTTCGATTACTGACATTTTAAGCTTCGTCAATTCATTGGTACTTACTGAGTCGAGCTCTTTTGAGATTCAGTCACAAACTTTAAACGTCTTTGATCACATTTTAATCATGTCTTCTCCCCCTCAAAAATAGCATATCGTGATATTTTTTATATCAACTGATTAAGAAAAAGCTTTTGGAGAGAAGGACAGATTCGATTTAGCATGAATTTGGAACAATTTTGTTTTTGTACTCTCCCTTAATGATAGCACATTTTAAGATCAATTAACGGTTTAGAGGGAGTTATCTTGAGCACTCATTTTGAGAGATTTTGAGAAATCTTTTGAACAATCTTGAAAAAGTGCTCATGAATTCTGTTTGAAAACGAGTTTTGATTTGAAATCTTTTTTGTTTGTTTAGACTCGAACTTTTGAAAAAGATTTTGTCCTTGAAACTACGAGTCCTTGATTTGAAATAATCAGAAGTCATCATTCGGGTCCGGGTTTCGTACTGAAGTATACGAAAGCCATTGTGAAGAAACTTTTGAGAAACGACATGTTTTAGAAAAACATTAAAAATAACTCTTGCTCAAGCATCTGTACATATCCGTATCATTGTTGAATGACATTTCTAGAAACGTACAGAATATCGATTATACAAGAGACATGTCGTGAGAAGAATATTTTTGTATTTTTTGATTTTATATTGTTTTTGTATTTTTTGAAATTTTATATTTTCGTATTTTGTTTTTTCAAAAATATTTACAGCGAAGCGATTTTGAAAACATTTTTCAAGAAGATACGAGAAGACGTTCTAGCTCCTCAGGAGTTAGGCTTCGCATGCCAATTCGTCGAACTAAATATTCAAACCGTTCTTTTGGAAGGGCTTTAGTAAATAGATCGGCGAGTTGGTAATCAGTCTTAACGAAAAATAATTCAACAGTACCCTCTTCCACGTGTTCTTTGATGAAATGGTAGCGGACTTTGATATGCTTCGTCTTAGAATGATGTACGGGATTGCACGAGATGGCTATGGCACTTTTTGAATCACAATACATAGGTATTCTGTCGAAAGTAAAGCCATAATCTGTGAGCTGTGTCCGCATCCAAAGAACTTGGGCACAACACGCAGATAGAGACACATACTCGGCTTCGGCGGTTGATAGCGCAGTACAATCCTGTTTCTTTGACGACCAGCTTACTAGCTTTTCACCCAAAAATTGTGCTCCACCTGATGTACTCTTTGCTGTAACTTGATCACCGGCATGGTCTGCATCTGAAAATGCTGTTAGATTAAACCCCGAATCCTTCGGATACCAAAGTCCCATGTTAATGGTGCTTCGTAGGTACCGAAAGATCAGTTTAACCTCTTTGAGGTGAAGTTCGGTAGGCTTTGCCTGAAACCGTGCTAATAAACATACTGCAAATTGAATATCGGGTCGGCTAGCAGTTAGGTACATGAGAGAACCGATCATGCTCCGATATTTCTTCGGATCGATGGGTTTCCCAGATAAATCAGCACCTATTTTTGGTGAAGTGACCATTGGTGTACCAACGGAATCACAGTTTTCCATTCCATGTTTTTTCAAAATCTCTATAGTATATTTAGCTTGATTGATAAAAATACCACGAGGGGATTGATGTATTTGTAAACCAAGAAAGAATTTTAGTTCCCCCATCATGGACATTTCAAATTTGCTTTTCATGAGATTTTCAAAATGTTTTGAATGATTCGGATTAGTGGACCCAAAAATAATGTCGTCCACGTAAATCTGAACAATCAAAATGTCATCTTTGAATTTTTTGATAAACAAGGTGTCATCAACTGTTCCTTTGGTGAAATTGTTATTGAGTAAGAAAGATGATAGTTCGTCATACCACGCTCTTGGAGCTTGTTTTAAACCATAAATGGCCTTTTTAAGCTTGTAGATGTAGTCTGGATGTTCCTTATCAACGAATCCTTCTGGCTGACTCACATACACTTCTTCTTTCAGAGTTCCATTCAAGAAAGCTGTCTTAATGTCCATCTGATAGACTGTGATGTTTTTGTGAGCTTCATAGGCTAAGAAAATCCGGACTGCTTCAAGTCTAGCTACAGGCGCGAATGATTCCTCGAAATCTATCCCTTCTTCTTGTGGATAACCTTTAGCCACGAGACGAGCTTTGTTGCGAATTACAGTCATTTCCTCATCCAGTTTGTTCTTCCACAACCACTTGAGATCAAGAACACGTATATCAAGTGGTCGTTCAACAAGTTCCCAACTATCATGTAACTGGTATTGAAGAATTTCGTCCTGCATTGCTTCAATCCAAGGGTTTTCTGCCATTGCTTCCCGAATGTTTTTTGGTTCTTTGAGACTGATTGAGCAGATGTAAATGCACAATTCGAGATCGGTGGCAAGTTGTCTCCTTGTCTGAACTGGCTTTGAAGGTTCACCAATAACATGTACTAACGGATGGTCTTTTGTCCATTGAAACGTAGAAGGGTACCTTAGGTTGAACGAATGTGTGTTAGATGGTTCTTGTAACCTTGAAGAAGATTCAGCAGAGTCTGATGCAAACGGGTTTTCAAATACTTCTTCTTCTTCTAACGCAACATCGTTTGAATTATTTGTAGGTTCTTCTTGAAAATTTGTGGTTTGATTTTGCTCATCAACTCTTGGTAGAACAGATTCAATAACTGGAGTTGCTTGAGTAGATGTTGATGATGTTGAGGTCGTTGGTGCTTCAGCTTCAACTGTAGTAGATGCATCTTGTGATGGTGGTGGTGGTTGATGGTTTTGAGCGGGTGCAGCGGAATGTAGTTGAGATGCATTTGTCGAAGGTCCACCATAATATTCATCAAACATTAACTCAAAGAAATTTTCCAGATCTTGTTCTGAAGGTTTTTCGGTGTTTGTTGACTGAGCTCCTTGAGGTACGAGTCCTGAACTGATGTGTCCAGAAGTCTGCGGGTTTGGTGCGGGTCCTAATCTGGATTGATTAGAAGCCATTGGATTAAGCGCGGGTTCTAGAGCGAGTCTCTCAGAAGCCATTTGTGAAATCTCGTCAAACTTCACATTCATCGTCTTCATTATCCTTTTTAGACGTCTATTATACACCCTGAATGCCCTCGAGTTTTCTGAATATCCAATGAAGATTCCAATATCACCCTTAGCTTTCAACTTTCCTAGATCTTCTCTGTCGTTCGTCGGATAGCATAAAGCGCCAAACACGTGAAGGTAAGAGATGTCAGGTTTACGGTTGTTCACTAGCTCATATGGGGTTTTATTGAATCTTGGATGTACTAGGGATCGGTTCTGAGTGAAACAAGCAGTGGCAACAGCATCAGCCCATAAGAATAGTAGTGCACTAGAAAAGATCAGCATTGTGCGAGCAGTTTCCACAAGAGTTCTGTTTCTGCTTTCAACTACCCCATTCTGCTGTGGAGTTCTAACAGCTGATGTTTGGTGTGTTATTCCAACATCTTCAAAGTAGGTTCTTAACTCCTGATTAGTGAATTCTGTGCCATTATCTGTTCTTACAATCCTTACTGGAGCTTGAAGTAGAACTTGGATACGCTTCAGAAAGGTGATGATGGTACCTGGTGCTTCGTCTTTTGACCTCAGAAACTTTACCCATGTATATCTTGAATAATCATCAACAATAACAAGAATATACTTCTTTCCATTAATGCTTTCAACTCTCATTGGGCCACATAAGTCCATGTGCAACAAATGTAACCTTGCTTCCGAACTAGGTACGGTTTTGGGTTTATATGATGCTCTTTTGCTTTTTCCTTGTTCACATGATGGACATAGGTGTTCCTTGATGTATTTGAACTTAGGAAGACCGGTGACGATGTTGTCTTTGGCTAACTTGTTGATCGTGTCGAAATTGAGATGGGATAATCTTCTATGCCACAGCCAGGACTTAGTTTCGGTTGCCCTTGTCATAAGACAAATTGGTGATGTAGAAGCCATTTGGTTGATGTTGATACCGTACAAGTTTGTACCACGATTACCAGTTAAGAGATCATCACCAACCAAATTTCTAATAAAAACCGTGTTTCTCCTGAATGCAACTTCTAAATCTGCATCACAAAACTGCCCAACTGAAAACAAATTGTGTCCCAACCCTTCGACGTAGTAAACTCGAGTGATTAAAAAATTCCCAAACTGAAGATCTCCATAACCCTGAATAGCTGCTACATGATCATTTCCAAAGCGTACAGTTCCCATGAATTTCCAGACGAAATTGATCAGCAGCTTTAAATTCCCGGTCATGTGCTTGGAGCAACCCGAGTCGACGATCCAAAGACATATTTCGATAACCTGCCAAGAACAGAAGAGTTTGTATTTGGAAACCGTTTGAAATTTGGTTCCATGGGGTTAGGAGTAAATTCCGAATCACACACATCAGATGTTGCTACATGATTATTTTTAACAACTTCCAATTTGCCATTCTGAAGAGTGAACTCTCTACCTGTTGGTATCCACATACAAAACTTAAGGTAGTTCCTGGGCATAAGACTACTAGTGGTAGACCTATAGCGTGCAGCTAATCGTTCTATAGATCTAGATCTAGCACTAGTTCCCTTTGGAACATACTTCTGTTTAGGCGTAACATTCACATTCTTAGAAACACATTCATCATGAACATCATTAATTAAACATTTCTTTCATATTAAACAAACAGAGTCATTACATGCATTAGAACCAGTACTTTTGACATTACATTCAGATGAATCATGTTTCTTATTACAAAGCGATAAATTTCTAGGGTGTTCTTCTACTTCTTCAACTTTATTCTTGCTACTACTCGTAGATGCAGACCAGACTCTATTGTTCCTTGTATTGCTCCTAGGCTTTAGTCTGCTGCTCCTAGAGGTGCTTTCTAATCATGTAGAAGGTAAGGCACACGCGTTAGGATTTATATTGTTGTCCTTTTTAGCATCACTAGACTCTTTAGAATTATCCTTTTTGCACGCATTTGTCTTAGATGAGGAGGCAGACGCATTAGTGGGACTAATCCTAAAAAGGCCAGGTGCTATCACTTTAGGTGTTTCGACAACCGTTTTTCCTTTATCAACAATCTTATTCTTAACACTTTGCTTGGGCAAGGGTGTTGGAGTGACTGGTTTTGTCAAATCCTTTTTCTCATCGACTTTTGGAGCAAACCGTGAAATTGACATTTTTGGTTTTTGAACTGTGTTTGAAACATTTGGTTTCTCCGATGTCAATGGTTTTGCAAACTTAGTTTCCTCACCCTTTCCTTTTTGACTTTCAAGCTGAGCCCTCAAAAGATCATTTTGCTCTTTCATGTTCTTGAAGGCACGCTCATACGACAATTTGTCATACTTGCATTCTTCCTTTTTTCGATCAAGTTGTTTAAAATATGACACATTTTCTTTTTCAAGCTTTATAAGAGCATTTTCATATTTTGAAACAATTGCGGAGGTCTCAGCTCTTAGTCGTTCATCGTCTTGAACAGAATATGTTTGTAAAATGATGGACATAATATCAGTGGTCATAACAGCTTCGAAGAGAGAATCATTTAGGTTTTCCAAAACATTCATGTTTTCACGAGATTCATTAGCTTCGTTTACCAGGGATTTGTGGTCCTTGACAAAGTCGGCCGTTTCTTTTAAGAAAGCTTGTTCAAAATGGATTACCCTCGCACTGATGTTATTCAGTGGGATAGTAATTTCGTTTTCAAAAACTTTTTTCTGCTCAATATGAAAACTAGAATGCCAGTTGTTAATATTGATTGTAGTTTTAGAAGCAACAATATTTTGAAGTTCTTGAATTCTCTTTTTAACGTCATCCAGAATGTTTCTAGCCTCACTTGTGTTAAAAGTGTTGTTAGAGGACATTTGTTCGATTTTTGAAAGAGATTTGGAAACAACTTTCTTTTTAGACAAGAATTTCGCAAATGGTCGTTTTATGGAAAACGCAGATGGTTCTGTTTGTGGAACAAAAGTAATTCCCGAAAGTTTGTTCAATTTGTTGTAATCAATGGGTTTCAAATCCTTTTGTTTCATTTTAGTAATGCTCTCTTCGACATGTTCTATTGTTTCCACAGAATCCCGAACGACGGGAGGATCATGTTTGGTGTAAATCACATTACCATTGTACAAAACATTCTGTTCTTGCTGAGCTTTCTTGAGATTACAAGGAGTTTTGTTACCAAGAGCCATTTTATGTTTCGTATGGTAAATCGGATTAGTTTGATTTGAAATCATTTTCATTGTTTGACTCGACTGACCCGACTTAACAACTAATTCTTCTAAATGAGCAATCATGTGTTCTGACTCTACGATTTCTTCCAAAAGTTTGTCTTCTTTCTTTGCAAACTCTTTTTTCAACTCATCCCTTTCTTTTTCAAGATTGGTATATGCTGTTTTTTGTTTAGAGAGTTGGTTTTGTAAATCAGAAATTTCCGCGTTTAAAGCTTTTAACTTCTTGAAAGAATTAACATCAAGTGTATCAAACTTGAGTTGCAATTGTTTTTCCCTTGAAACGGAATTTTGATAACCAGTTTCTAATTCAGACAATCTTTTGTTATGAAATTCAAAAGCTTTAACGTTTTCCTTGTAACTCTCAAGCTCAGTGGTCAATTTTACATTCGCGGCCTTAACATCGCGATTGACCTTTTGCACATTCTCAATTTCAATACGACAATTATTCAATAATGATTCAAATAAAGCACGTGTTTCCTCATCATTCTCAGCATGCTGTGAAACGAAGCCTCCATTATGATTCACATCTGGAGTTGCTAGAGAAGTATTGCTACTACTTGGCGTGTCCAGGTATGTATCATAAGTGGTTTCTAGCTTCTCAGAATGATGTTCCTCATGAGGAGACATATCAAATATATCATTATTGTGACATGTGTTGAAGTTTGATACCTCAGAGACTGCATTGATGTCATAAACCGGAGGTGTGTCAGAATCTGTGTCATACTTTGCCTCCTGAAGATTTTCCATAAAAATGCAGTTCGCATCGATATCCTCTCTGTCTTCCATGTCATCCATAAGAGCCATAAAATCATTCTCCTCTGCGTTCAACTGAAACCCTGCCTGAACCTTTTGTGCCAACATCACTGCTTTCTGCAAGTACTCAAGATCTTTCTTGTTCGGTTTAGTAGGACAGTTCCTTGCCATATGACCTACACCCTGACAGTTGAAACACTTAATCGGATTACCCTGATTCACATTTCCCAAATTTCCAACTACTGGAGCTGCAACATTTCTATTCTGATTACCCATTGCCTGATTACCAACATTCTGACCCCTCTGATTTCCAACAAACTGACCCAACTGATTCCCTGCATACTGACCATACTGATTTCCTGCATTCTGATTCCCTGCATTCTGCATATTCTGATTACCCATGTTAATTCCAGTAGCATATCCTTGCTGATTCCCATAAACTCCAACCATTCGGCCTCCGTTGCCCATATTGAAACTCGGCTGAGCAATCTGCTTGTTGCGAGTGTTCGATGAAATCCTTTGGTTGTTGTTAGTTGGTGTAGAATAGAGTCCTTAGAATGCCTTTGACAGAAAAGCAAACGCTTGGGTCAATGCTGCAGAAGCTTCATCATTTTCAGTGAATTCTGGTTCTTCGAATTGTGGGTATTGCTGTTGTGGAGTAACATGTTGTTGTTGCTGTGGGTAGAACTGTTGTTGGTAGACCGGTGTTGGTTGTTGAACGTATGTAGGTTGCAAGTAGTTGTGAGTGGAAGATGATGATGGTTGTTATGTGTTCACTGATAATGGTGTTGGTGTAGTAGCAATTAATGCGAGAGGATCATGATTCTTTGCCAATCTTTATTTCCTTACTTCATTAGCCTCAGCTTGGTTTTGCTTCAAAAAGTCATAGAGTTGATCATAATTCACCTTATGTAAATCCTTTGTTTGATTGACAATTGTAACATAACGACCCCATTCTTCTGGAAGGTTATTGATGAATTTGATGTTTGTTGCAATTGTTCGAGGTGTCAACTTGTTTCTGATTAACTCATTCATCAAAGTGCAAAACCTTGTGTAGTAAGATTCAATCTCTTCACCTTTAGTGGATGTGAAATTCTCCCATTCAGTAAGAAGTTTGTTCTCAACGTCTTGTTGTCCAATCTCTGTTCCATGACATATCCTTCTAACACGTTCCCACATAGCATAAGCAGTTTCACAACTGTCGACCGCAGCAAAGATCTCCCGTGGTAATCCAAGTTGGATTAAATGCATTGCCATATCATCAGCGGCGATCTGCTTCTTGTCTTCCTCTATGTAATCTGCTTCTGTTTGTTCACGCACGAATGGTTGAGTAGGAGGTGTTGTATTTGGATTACCTTCAATTTGAACTTGTCTTGGCTTGAATGGACCATTTGTAATGGAGTTGATCATTAATTTACCATCAGGCTTTGTTTTGATGTAACGAAGCATGCGGCTTGTCCATGGGAGATATCCACCTTTTTCAAGCATTGGAGGTCGGTTTTCCACACCTGCTGCATGAATATCTTGCTGAGTAGCCATTGATGAAGTGTAGATTGATAAAGTTGATACTTGGATCGTTCCAACGAAATAGGAGTGGTGATTAGTGTAAGTTGATGCAGGTTTTTATGGTGAAAAATTTGATCTAAAACCTTAAAACCTCAATAACTTCCGTTCGGAGTGGATTTGGGCCTCGAAGCTTGGCTTGAATGATCTTTAGATGATTCAACGTGTCCTTCTTCTCGGTCTCACGGTCGTTTTGACAGCTGATTCGTCGAAAACGGAGTTACGGTTCAAAAGTTATGGTCGTTTGAAGTTTGGTTGTCAAAAGTCAAAAACTTACGCGTAAAGCTTGATCTTACGCGTAAACTTTGAATAATCTTACGCGTAAGATGTTATGCGTAACCTTTAAGTTATGCGTAAGATCAAAGGTTATGCGTAAACAATATTGTTTATGCGTAGACTTTGATGTTACGCGTAAACTTAGAGTTTATGCGTAAGAATGTTACGCGTAAGGTTTTTTCAACCAAATTGATCTTTCAAACTTATCCAAGCTTGAAAGATATCCCGTGTCGAAGTATTCCACAAACTTATCCAAGTCAGGGAAGTACTGAGTCACCGATGCACGAAGAGAAGACCTTTGAAGAAACTTTTGCGTAGATTTCTGAAACTTACGCGTAAGATTTAATCTTATGCGTAAGAACAAACTTCTGCGTAGAAACTGAACTTAAGCGTAGAATCTTGTGCGTAGACTTCAACTTACGCGTAGAAAATCAATCTTATGCGTAAGAAGAGGGTTTTGACCAGAGTTACGCGTAGAAAAAGGGTTTTGACTTAATCTTACGCGTAGAAAGTACTGTAGACAGCTGTTTCTTGTACTATTCACCCAAGTTACGCGTAGGATGACCAGAAAACTTCAAAAATACGATTTTTTTACCCAAAAACTCCTTTTTCACTTGTTTCTAATGATCAAATCTTTCCCAAAACACTTAGAATCACTAAAACTTCAATAAAAACAACAACTTTAACACCAAAACTTGTAAAAATCAAAACTTTTTTGAGGAAAAAGTACACAAATGAATGAAAAGTGTAACTTTTTATCAAAAAACTTGATGAAAACACTCCTAAATCATTGTTTGGCGATTGATACCACTTGTATGGCCTTAGATATATCAACTCTATCAATAATGTAACACTAGATGAAGTAAAGATGGTGACTTGATGTTATAAAGGTGTGGCGTTAATAAGTATAAAAGAGAGGTAAAGATGAAGAGAACTTTTATTAATAAAACACACACAATACACACACGAGCACACACCTCAAATGAGCTTTGAGGTGTTTATATAGTTAGATACAATGATGCCCTAAAAGGCTCTCTATGGGCTTGGTTTCTATTTCCTTATAAAGGCTTATGAAACATAGATAATAACATATTAGCTTACCAAGACCAAGGCCCATTGACTATTCTAATGACACAAACTATGACACATTACAATGTTACAATAAATAAGAATGACCATCACTTTATAATATAATTTTAATGCTAACAGAGATTGAGTACGTTGAGGCATCACTGCCTCATTCTGATGCTGACCTTCTCCTTGAGGAGTTCACAGATGAATTCACTCACATCATTCCACTTCCATCTGGAAGTGATGATGGTCTCTTTGATTTCGAAGCCGATCTGGAAGAGATTGAAAGTCTCTTGCATCATGATCCGCCACTCACTTCTGATCCCAACAGTCCAATAGAGAATGTTAATCACCTTGTTCATGAAGCATTCAAAACTACTATCATCAATCCTCTATTTGAATTCGGATCTGAATTCACTATAATTTCTGATAATCCAATCTTTGATATTCAGAATGAGGATTGTGATGAGTCCACAGCGGAACAAGAATTCACAGATTTGCATCTTGTGAATGATTCTCTTTACGAGGAGTTCTCCGGTGAACTCACTCATATCATATCTCCACCGGAGTATGATAATTTCTATTTTGATCTAGACATACCCATAATATGTCTTGATCAAACGAGCTTAAAAGAGGAGATTCATGAAACAATGAATTCTCCTATTGAAGATGATGAGTTAGTTATGATTTTCATCATGACTTTCTTTCTTTTTTTCATATATTCTGTCACTTCTCCTGTTCTTCACTCCTTCGGGAATGAAGACACAATCTTTGACCCAGGCATTTTCATGTATCATTTGTAAGTCGGGTGTCTGTACTTATCTCATCGGTGTGGAACTTTCACGTGCTTCAAATGTTTATCCAAACATCTTGAATGAAAATCCGATTGAGATTGTTTCTTCCACATCATGCTTCCCCATGGACAAATGAATTCGGGGTCGAGTCAAGCTAGCGACTCGGTAAACAAAAACAGTAGCATGCATTAGGGTTTTTACCCTAAGTGTGGGGGAGATACTAACCCACATGTTGTATATATGTATATATCCTCTAAAAAAAAATGTGTGTACATAAACTTAAATAAAGGCTAAGAGTATTTTCCTTCTTACGTTCTAAGTGTTGGTTTAACACCCGGTACTTTGAATATTGAGGACAATATTCAGTTCTAAGTGTGGGGGGAGATTCGTTATTCTAACGAATTTAAACACATGTTCCATCAAGAACCCCCATATTAGCCCAAATTTTAAAAAAATTTCTCACTTAGAACGCAATAAATGGTTATCAGTCCGCCATGTCTAACCCACATAAGGATTGGCTAATCCAGGAGCAAACGGCTCTTGGTAAAGATATCTCAAACCCGTTGATGGCTTGCAATTTTCCCAAAATTATATGGTACCTCAACTTGCCATATCCTAAAAAGTGAAAGAGTTGGCTAGCCCGCAAGATTATGGCTTGTGGTAAAGGCAGTGGAAAAACCATAATTGGTAATCAGCTCACCAAGATGTTGACTATTCCATCAAGAGTTGGCTAGTCCAGAAGCAAACGGCTTTTGGTAAAGACAAAACAAATCCGTTTACAGCTGGTGGTTTGCTCAAAATCACATGGTTATCAGGTGGACCATAGTTCTTACTTGAACTAAAACATTTGACTACTCCAGAAGTAATGGCTTTTGGTAAAGAGAAAAAATCCATTAAGTTTTCTCAAAATATTGCTAGGGACTAGCAATGTTTTAGTGTGGGGGATTGATGATTGTCTAAATACTCATCATTTTATAATAATCTGAGCTGCCAAAACATCCAAAAACACTCAAATATGCATCAAAATACTGAAAATATCTTAGAAGTACGTTTTATATGTTTCAGATGCAAAATAATCAAAACCAGATGAAAAACGTACAAAGTTTGCATAATTGGCAGTTTCAGTCCCTCAAGTTTCAAAAGTTGTCAAAACTAGTCCCTGGTAAATCAAAACATGAAAAATATCATCAAAGGTCCTAAGGGATTCATAAGTTGTCAAGTTTAATCCTTTAAACTTAAAAAATTGCAAAATGACAACTTTAGTCCCTCAAGTTTGAAAAATGTCAAATATAGTCCTTCAGGTTTATAAAATGGAAAAATATGAAAAATAAACCTTGCACTATTCTTAAATGACAAAATTGGTCCTTATGATAAACATTTTGGGAAATTACATCTTTAATCCCTTAAAAATCCAAAGTTACATAAATGGTCCCTGGAGTTTGAGGAATTGGCAGAAAAGGTCCCTGGGATTTTGAAAATGGAAAATTACATCTTTTGTCCTTGTGTTATGGTTTTATTACAGGTTTAGTCCTTGGAAGTGGTTTGGAAAAGTGACAAATTCAGTCCCTCAAATTTCACCAAATTACAAATTTGGTCCTTGTTTAAATACTACAAACCAACCGGACCTTATTATTACTAAACCCAAAATAAAACCTAATCCAAATCCAAACACAAAATAAGCTCAGCCCACCCCTAGGCCCAATCTACCCTCAGCCCACAAAATCCCTTAATATTTAAAACGGGGTCAAACCCCGTTTGACTATCCCAATACCGCCAAACCACCCTCCACTGTACACCACCCTCACCCCCAGCCTGAAACCTGAAACCAGGTGGTTTTACCTCCACCTCACCACCCTTCCACCACATCCCCTACTCCCCCTAACCACCTTTCCACCTCACAGCCAAACCACATCAACAATAAATGCTATTCTCACCAATTTTACCTCCAAACCATGCCTTGACCTCTGTTTTCTTCCATATCACCCCAACTTGTCCTAAAACCATCTCATTTGTCCCCTGACACCTCCACAACCTTCCAATAATCTTTAATTGCTCAGCTTTGGCCCCATGTAAATGCGGGGACTTTTGGCGCCAAAATCATTTAAACGGCTAGGATCATGTCAGAGCAATGGAGGGTCAAGATCTAAAGTGGGAATGATTCAGAAAGCTGCATGAACAAGAAAAGTCATTATATAACAAAAGAGAAGCAGCAGAGAAAAATAATTAGTGTAGCTTTAGTGTAACTTAATCGTAGGTAATAAAAATCTCTCTTTCAGTTGTATCTTTTCAATTTAAGCACTTGTATTCAGTTACTTTAATGTATGGAAACCCTTACTTCAAGTTAATTTCAAATTATAGTTAACAATTTTGGTTTTGACAATTTCAAGTGAATTTGACAAATTCACTTGAGATTTGTTAATTGTTATTATTTCATGTTCCTTTAAGCATTTATAAGCTCACATAAGCCTTGACAAAGTTTGTGAAGCTTTTAGAAACTTAAAATCAGCAATACTCATTAAAAACAGAAAAATATATAAAAAATCAAATAAATAGAAAATAAATAAAAAATTAGTAGAGATGAAGATTGAATCATGGAGCAGAGGATATTTTGGATTGCTTCTGGGTTAGTAGTCTTGTGGAAGACTTATAGGAAGGTTCCATTCTCAGTTTGAAAATCAGTTGTAAGCAATTCAAATTTTTAGCATAGTTGGTTCTTGTTGTTTCTTTGATGTTATTTTTGTTCAAATAGCTTTATTTAAGTTTACTTAATCTGTTTTAGTGTTAAAATCAGTAGTTGTAGTTTAAAATATAAAAGTTATAGTGTAAAAATAGTTCTAAAGGGTTGTTTGGTAATTTTTTCAGATTTTTCTTGTATCATTTAGTACTTTTCTTAATTTAATTTACTTTTTAATAATTAAATAAATAGTTAATAATTAGTAATAATTAATTAAAAAGTCTTTAAATTATATTTTCAGTTCTAAAATTAGTTTTATAGTATTTTAGATTTTTCCAAGTTTAAATCTTATTTTTCTAGGTTTATTTCATAATTATTTGTATTTTAGGATAAATCAAATAATTAATAAATAATTAAATAATAGTAAATAATTAATAATAATTAGATAAATAGTGTGAAAAATATAATTTTAGTTTTAAAATAAGTTTTATAATATTTTAGATTTTTCTAAGTTTTAATTTTATTTTTCTAGACTTATTTTACAATTTCCTATTATTTAGTGTATTATTAATTAGTTAAAAATAGTTTTTAATTAATAATAATTAATTAAATAGTTGTAAAAATAATTTTAATTTTCCAATAATTTTATTATATCATTAGGATTGTAAAAATATAATTTTTATATCCGTAGGCTTTTTATTTCTTAAAACTCACTTTTTATTTCGTACGTTTACGTAGAATTAAATTAAACGTACGCGTTTTTAGATTTTAAACGTTTTTAGATATCTAGCTTTCACGTAATCATTCCAATAGTTTATTTAAGTTATTTTATTTTATAAATCCTTAGTTTAAATCACTCACACACATTTATCCAGTTACCTGTTCATAATCACCGATCACAGATTCGTCTTTAATACCTTCGCACGCCTCGTTGGGACATAACGACCCGGGGATATAACTATACTCCTTGGATTTAATTGCATTGGTCCTGAACTGTTTGACTTTTAGTATTGACCATTCACAAGTGGTTGAGAAATAAAGTTGACTAGTTTAAAGCCAATCCAATTTTGGCGCCGCTGCCGGGGATTAAAAGTCAAACTAGTCCCTGGTTTTTCTAAAAACATGAAAAAGTCACCAAAGGTCATTTTAAATCACAAAGTTACATATTTAGTCCTTTGGTGCAAAGTTTCACAAAATTACAAGTTTAGTCCCTGTACTTTGGAAATTGACATAAATGGTCCCTGGGATGTAAAAACTTTGAGAAAATCAACTTTTGTCCTTGTGCTACTAATATTTTGCAGGAATGGTCCTTTGGTGGCAAATTTGGTGAAATGACATATTTGGTCCCTGAAGTTTGGTAAATTGGCAAAATTGGTCCCTGGGGTTTCATAAGTGAAAAAAGTCAATATTGGTCCTTGTATTTATAAAACTTGGCAAGATGAGTCCTTTGATAACTTTGGGACAGTTGTAAATTATACCCCTCATAAATCAGTAAATTACACAATTGGTCCCTAGGGTTTTATATACAAACGGACCCTTAAATTAAAATAACCCAACACCCTTTATTTAACCGACCAAATTACAAACACAACCTGATCCAGCCCACCCTTACCTTTCCTAGGCCCAATCACCAAAAGCCCATCCCTTTTGTTTTAAAAATAAAACCGGGCAATACCATTACCACTGTTCATCCCCCTCACCCCACACTGCATCCATAAAACCACCCTGGTATTGCCTCCACCTCACCACCCTAGCTGTCCTACCCACTACCCTCCACCTCCACAACCTCCCAAACCCAATTAATACCTGATAAACCTCTCCACGCAAACTACAGTGGCAAGAAGACTTTTTGGCGCCAAAAAGGCCATTTGTATGGCTAGGATGAATGCAGAGGAATCAATGGTCCTCAGTTGATGGGAAAGTCTCAGAGGTCAGATGGGAACCCTAAAAAGACTTTATAAAGCATAAAGAAGCAGGGAGGAAAGAGAATTAGTGTAGCTTTAGCTTAGTTTAGTCGTTGTAGTGTAATTTTCCTATTTCAGTTGTATTTTCAATCTCAAAAGCTTGTACTCAGTTAAATTAATGCAACTTAATCTTTCTTGAACCTTGAATTACCTGTTTGTTCATCAAATTCATAATTAGCATTTTTAAGTGAAATCAACAATTTCACTTAACATTGTTATTTGTTGTTATTATAGGACTCTTAAGCTTGTATAAGCTCTGACAAAGCTTGAATAAATCTTAGAAACCTTAATTATCAGTTTCACCTTATAAATAGAAAAATACCAAAAACTCCAATAAATAAAGAAAAAATAAAAAATTAGTGATTGAGGAAGAATAGAAGCTGAAGCATGATGAAAAATGGATGGTTTTTGGTTTAGAACCTTTTGGGAGGTGATAGGTTGGTTACATGTTCATGGTTCTGTGTTTCTCAGCTTGTCATCAATTGTAAGCTAATTCTTAATTTTTAGCCTAATTAGTTTTTATTGTTTTTGCAGTATAATTTTACTTCAAATAGTTTAATTGTTATTCACTTAATCTGTTTTAGTAAGAAAAATCATAGTTATAGTTTAATAATTAAAAGTTTTAGTTTAAAAATAGTCTTAAAGGAGTGTTTGGATTATCTGTTTAAGCCATGTTCATGGCTGTTATTGTTGTTGTTTGTTATTGCAGGATGTTAGTTTAAGTCTAAATAGGTTTAATCAGTCATAAAATTGGTATCTCATTAGTTACAAAGTCAAAATACACATTTACATACCATAGCAGTTAACTGTGTGGGCTTGACACTCCCAAATAAGTCATACATGCTCATATTTTGTTGTAATTGCATAAATTAGTTTTATTATATCATATAACATCAATCTCAGTTAGTTTAGAAGGATCAAAGTTCAACAAAGTCAAAATTCAAGTTTCTATCAAAAAGTCAATTGCACCTTCCTCAGTTTTTTCCAAATCTTGTGGAATTTTTGTAGAATTGTGTATTTGGTTTGAGGTTCTGAAACTTCTTGGGATCGTAGTCCCCCACCTCAACTTTGTAATCCACTCTTTAGTTTATTTTTGTGATCCTTTCTGTGGGCCCCACCTTTGCCCAAACACAACTGCAGGGGGAAGACAGTCCCCTGCATCAGCAGACCTCAGCCAAACCACCACACTTGGTGGTGATTTCTGACCACCATAGTGGGCCCCACACTTCCATCCTTGGTCCTTTGAAACCCCCTCCTACCAGGCTCCCTTAGTTGACCATTTGTTTGACCATAAGACCAGTGGACCCCACTTGAATTTGTCCTCAAAGTCTGTCCCATTCTGTCTCAGAATCACAATAAGCAAAGTGCTTATTGTGGACTTGTAGCTTATTCTCATAGCTTAATTGTGCAAATCTTGCTTTTACATGTTCAAGTAACTCAGAGGAATAAAGTTTTACCAAGGTGGACCCCACATAAGCTGTAATACCTAAAATTCGTAAACTCTGTAAAATTACCAAATTGCCCCTACAAGTTTTAAAATTTATAAAACTATAATTAAAATACCAAATAAAGCCTAAATAAATAAAATAAAGTATCCTATGACCACAAATAATTTTGTTGGTATTTTTATATCATGAAAATATGTACAAAAATATTATATTTCGCCTAAGGATTTTTAAGGGGGCCGAAATTAATTATTTTATGCATGTATAATATGAAATAAAAAGAAAATAATTAAGGATAATTACCAAATAATTAAGGAAACAAATTAAATCTGATTTCTACCTCATTATGGGCCCAAAATCTCGGCCAAAAATCAGTCCAATCTCCCCAATTATTTTATTTAACCGTGTATCAAATAACATACCAAAACTAAACCCTAAAACACTCCAAAAAAAATATATACGCCTTTCCAAATCTTTCCAGTACCTCCGATAATTTTCCCAGCCATCTTGAAGGTTTGTGAACTTGAGAAAAATAGCTTGGTGTTCCAGAAGTGGTCGAGTGGATTGTGGTGATTTATTTGGATCGTTATTTTTCAGCCGAGGGGTATAAATTCGTTCTGATCATTCCAATCATCCAAAGTGGTTCTGGGTATTTTTTTATCACTTCTCATATTATATAAAAGCATTATAAAATATAGAAATCAGATCATGCATGCCTGTTGGCTCGTTTGGGAATTATTTCGAATGAAACCCTAATTTCGGGTTTAATTGAGAAAGAGGTGAAAACGAATTTTATGAGGCACGAAATTATTTTTAGAACATGATATTATGATGGTATAACACTTTATAAATGGAATTCGAATTATTTGAAGCTTAGATGTGGTGTTTCGAAATTATTTTGTTATTTATTTAAATCGGTAAAAAAAAGAAAAAGGAAAGGAAAATATGGCAACGAGCTAGATTTGGATTTTTGGTGTTTCTACATGTTAATTAATGTCATATGATGGGGTAAAAATTGCTAAATGATTTGGGGAAAAATTGGTTTAGGGTTTGTGGAATTAAAATTGGATCGAATGGAATTTTAAAGAGGTTAAGGGTCGTTTTGAAAATTCTAAAACTTATGGGCAGTTTTTGGAGACTTATAAACTGATGGAAAATCATACAAAAATAGTGCAAGGGCTGTTTGGATAGTTTTTGTAATTATAAGGACTTAAATGGTAAATAATGCATGTTAAGGGTTAGATTGTAAATTTGGTTAACTTGAAGGTTTAAATGGTAATTTACGTAAATTCATGGATAACTTGTATAAATAAATGAGAACTTGTTATATTTCATAATTAACCTTTAACTTTATTATAATTTCATTATAAACCCTAAATTATGTAAAGTTGACATATTAAACCCTATACTACCATAATAAGCTAATATAAACCCTAATTCCATAAAACATGTATTTTATGACTTAATGCAATTAAAAGATTAAAACCTTCTATTTTTGGAAACCTGCTATTTATGGAAACTTACTAATTCTGGATACCTGCTAAAAATAGAAAGTTACTAAGTCTGGAAAGTTACTAATTATAGAACCTGCTATATATGGAAAGTTACTAAAAACGGAAAGCCGACTAAAATGAGTAATCTGATTTAAGATAAGTTATTAATAATAAGACGATCATGAATTCGTGTAGATTCGCTGAAGAAGGAGTTTGCTTCCAATCTCTATGTTTTATGTTGTGTTTGCACTTGCGGTCTAAGGTACAGATATTCTGACCTTTCAGTAAGGTTTCTC
The DNA here is from genome assembly GCA_030686995.1 of Artemisia argyi. NCBI lineage: Eukaryota > Viridiplantae > Streptophyta > Magnoliopsida > Asterales > Asteraceae > Artemisia > Artemisia argyi. Next base: position 147,054,353 of record CM060686.1, read on the forward strand.
ATGACTCATGATCCGTTTTCTCTACCCCTACTCTGACTTCTGATCTTGGTTCTTCTGATGTCCCTGGTTCATTGATATGATGTTTGGTATGAAAACCCTTGAAAATATAATTTGATGATATGAGACAAACCATGTGGAAATGATTTCTTTAAACATGATATCGGACTTGTTTAAAAAGGAAATTTAAATAACTCCTGCTAAAAACATTTTAGAGAAACACCTTTATGAAAATCATGTTTTTAAACGAAATGAAAAACCTCTAAATCTGTTTCCTTATAAAAACTTTCACACTTGTAAACCTTGAACCATTGATATGAACCTTGCTACCTTTATTCTTATATTTTCTTTTGTTTAGGATTCCCTATGCCATTGCTATGAAACCCCATTTTATTTTCTGAACCTTTTCTGTTATGAACCTTTGCTATCTGAACTTTCTGATTTTGAACCGTCTGATTTGGACCTTTTGATATGACTATATGATATGGACTTCTGATCTGATCTGATTATGATGACTTATGATCTGTGTCATTTTATGACATTCTGTTGACCTATTCTAGTATGACACCCGAGCCAAATTTATTTCACTAGGCATGGGGGTTCCATGTCCGTGTCAGGGATGCACCCCTGGCATGACTCCAGGGCAGTGGAGTGATGTTCTACCACGTCCCCTTATATGTTATTTGTTATGAGCTCAATTGTCTGTTTATTATGGCCAATATTATTTTTGTGGGGGCGTATGGATGCATCCTAGATCTGTTTCTGTTTTCTGTCATCAGTTATCTGTATCTGGTGATTGATGCTGCGTGCATGCACGTCCTTCACATTTCTGGGAGCTAGCTACTCCACCCATATGAGGACACCCCTCATTATTGTCTGATTATCTGAGAGGTCTCCCCTCTATATGATTATGAAGAGATATGATTATGATTATGATGAAGGCATTATTATGAAGGCATTATATCTGTTTCTGGGCTCGGAGTTGATGACTAACCCTTACCTTACCTCCATCACTATTTCATACTTACCTTTGATTTCATTCTGTTATTCCCTTTATACCTTATTCAGTATTCATTTCTGTTTCATTATTACTTCGTTGTTATATCTGTTCACTGGGCTTTTTAAGCTCAGCCGCATTTCTTTTCCTGCGGCAGGTTTTAGTAGGAAGCTGGGTTATGAGTGAAGAGTATTTTGGACTTAGAAGACTACACTTCGATAGCTTTGGATTAGTAGGAGCTTTGGCATTTTCAGACTTAGCATTCATTATTATTCTCATTTTTAACCTTGTTTTTTAAATTATTACTTTGTAACCTTTGGAATTCTTTTGTATTACTTATGTTGTATGTCTGTATATGCTTTGATATGTCACCGTAACGTAGTGCTTTTACCCTTATCGGGTAGGGGCGTTACATAAGCTCTTGTGAGCTTAATCTCTCAACTAGTCAACTAAAGTCAACTGTTTAGGTTTTTAGCTTATAATTAGCTTATTATTAAGTTCTAAAATAGTTGTTTTCATAAAAGTTAATTGCTTTTAGGTATAAAATAGAATTCCAAAAGAAAAATCAAGAAAAACAAATATAATAATAAGTGATAGTTTCTATTTAATATAATTTAAATTTTAATTTTCATTTTAGATTTTTATTAAGTAACCTACCTTTTTATATTTTTATTAATTACCTTTTATATTAAAGTATTTTTAGTAATTTTATTAGATTTTTATATTATCATTTGGTATTTATTAGATTTAAAATTAGTTTTATTAATAAATCAATAATTAAGTTATAAATAGCATAATTAATTTTTATAAGGTAACACCTAGTTTTTATATTTTTCCTAGCTTTTATATGTTGTAAAATAATTTTAGAAATTTTCTTGTAATTTTTACTATTCATTTACTAGTTTTTATAATTTAAATAGTTTAATTAGATATTAATTAATATTTAATATAATAATTAAATAAATAGTGTGAAAAATATAATTTTAGTTTTAAAATAAGTTTTATAATATTTTAGAATTTTAGAAATTTTAATTTTATATTTCTAGACTTATTTCACATTTTCTTAATTATTATTGTATTATTAAATAATTATAAATAGTTATTAAAGAATAATAATTAATTAAATAATTAGTATTTATAAAATAAATATTTTAAGTTTATTTAATTTGCATTTAAGCCCCTAAGGCATGCAAAATCATACTTTAGTTAAAATTGTTTTTGTTTCGTACGTTTACGTAGAATTAAATTAGACGTATGCATTTTTAGGTCTTAAAATGTTTTTAGATAATTAGGTTTCACGTAATTGTTCATATAGTTTATTTAAGTTATTTTATTTTATAAATCCTTAGTTTAAATCACCCATTCACTTATACCCTTTTTCCTATTCATAATCACCTGATCACAGATTCGTCTAAATACCTTCGCACACCTCGTTGGGACATAACGACCCGGGGATAAAACTATAATCCTGGGATTTAATTGCATTGGTTTCCAGGCTGTTTGACTTTTAGTTTTGACCATTTACAAGTGGTTGAGAAATAAAGTTGACTAGTTTAAAGCCGATCAAATTTTGGCGCCGCTGCCGGGGATTAAAAGTCAAACTAGTGAATGGTCAATACTAAAAGTCATTGGAATGATTACGTGAAAGCTAGATATCTAAAGTCAAATAGTTCAGGACCACTCACATTTAAATCACTCACACATATTTATCCAGTTACCTGTTCATAAACTAGATTGGCCTCAAACTAGTCAACTTTATTTCTCAACCACTTGTGAATGGTCAATACTAAAAGTCAAACAGTTCAGGACCAATGCAATTAAATCCAAGGAGTATAGTTATATCCCCGGGTCGTTATGTCCCAACGAGGCGTGCGAAGGTATTAAAGACGAATCTGTGATCGGTGATTATGAATAGGTAACTAGATAAATGTTTGTGAGTGATTTAAACTAAGGATTTATAAAATAAAATAACTTAAATAAACTATTGGAATGATTACGTGAAAGCTAGATATCTAAAAACGTTTAAAATCTAAAAACGCGTACGTTTAATTTAATTCTACGTAAACGTACGAAATAAAAAGTGAGTTTTAAGAAATAAAAAGCCTACGGATATAAAAATTATATTTTTACAATCCTAATGATATAATAAAATTATTGGAAAATTAAAATTATTTTTACAACTATTTAATTAATTATTATTAATTAAAAACTATTTTTAACTAATTAATAATACACTAAATAATAGGAAATTGTAAAATAAGTCTAGAAAAATAAAATTAAAACTTAGAAAAATCTAAAATATTATAAAACTTATTTTGAAACTAAAATTATATTTTTCACACTATTTATCTAATTATTATTAATTATTTACTATTATTTAATTATTTATTAATTATTTGATTTATCCTAAAATACAAATAACTATGAAATAAACCTAGAAAAATAAGATTTAAACTTGTAAAAATCTAAAATACTATAAAACTAATTTTAGAACTGAAAATATAATTTAAAGACTTTTTAATTAATTATTACTAATTATTAACTATTTATTTAATTATTAAAAACTAAATTAAATTAAGAAAAGTACTAAATGATACAAGAAAAATCTGAAAAAATTACCAAAATTATTTTTAACTATAAGAAGCCTAGGAAAGATATAAAAATGAAAATTGCTTATTAAATAAGCTGAGAATAAGCCCAATGGCTTAAATAGAAGCTATCACTATTTTTAAATTTGGTTTTTTCTAATTTTTCTTTTATAGAACTACTAAAATACTAAAATTAAGAAACTTTTGTAAAAACAACTAACTTGGAAATCAATAATAAGCACTGTGAGAGCTTAATAGCTTCACAGTTTGACTTTGGTTGACCAAAGAAGCAAATAAGCTCAAATGAGCTTGTGTGGGACCCACTATGGATTATTCTGATTCAAATACATTTTCACAGAATAAGCTAATAAGCTAAAAATAAGCACTTGGTTTCTTATTACTCAACTGAAAATGGGACAGATTTGATTGCTTAATTCAGGTGGGGTCCACAAGGCCTAAGGTCAAACAATTGGTCAAATTATGATCCCTAGTAGGAGGGGGGTTGGGAAAACCCAAATATGGACTGTGGGACCCACTGAGGTGGCCACAATCAACCACCAAAGTGGTGGTGATTGCTGAATGGTCTGATGCACAGGGGAGTTCCCTGCCCTGCAGGTTAGTTTGATCAAGTGTGGGGCCCACAGAAAGGATCACAATATTTTAGTGATTTTTGATTCCTAAAGCTAAGGTGGTAGACTACAAGTAGTGAAAAGCACAGGGGCTGAATCTCAATACATAAATCTACAAAAATCTTGCAAGTTTAGGAAAAATTGAAAAACTCAATCTTTGACTTTTTGATGAAACTTGAAATTTTGACTTTTCTGAGTTTTGAGAGCTTCTAATTGACTAAGTTGATTGTAATAAGCTGAACTAAAGCTAATCTAGCCTAAAGCTTTGACTTATAAGCTAATGTGGGGGGAATCATGGGTTAACTGCCCATACAGTTAACAGATAACCAAGAGTATTTGTGATTTTGACTTTCTTACTAGTAACTACTAATTTTTATTACTTAACTAACCTAAATTAACCTAATATGACATGTTACAATCAGAAACAACAATCCTAAATAACCTAAACCTATACTAAACAGTTAATCCAAACAACCCTTTAGAACTATTTTTACACTATAACTTTTATATTTTAAACTACAACTACTGATTTTAACACTAAAACAGATTAAGTAAACTTAAATAAAGCTATTTGAACAAAAATAACATCAAAGAAACAAAAAGAACCAACTATGCTAAAAATTTGAATTGCTAACAACTGATTTTCAAACTGAGAATGGAACCAGGGACCAAAGAACCTTCCTATAAGTCTTCCACAAGACTACTAACCCAGAAGCAATCCAAAATATCCTCTGCTCCATGATTCAATCTTCATCTCTACTAATTTTTTATTTATTTTCTATTTATTTGATTTTTTATATATTTTTCTGTTTTTAATGAGTATTGCTGATTTTAAGTTTCTAAAAGCTTCACAAACTTTGTCAAGGCTTATGTAAGCTTATAAATGCTTAAAGGAACATGAAATAATAACAATTAACAAATCTCAAGTGAATTTGTCAAATTCACTTGAAATTGTCAAAACCGAAATTGTTAACTATAATTTGAAATTAACTTGAAGTAAGGGTTTCCATACATTAAAGTAACTGAATACAAGTGCTTCAATTGAAAAGATACAACTGAAAGAGAGATTTTTATTACCTACGATTAAGTTACACTAAAGCTACACTAATTATTTTTCTCTGCTGCTTCTCTTTTGTTATATAATGACTTTTCTTGTTCCTTGCAGCTTTCTGAATCATTCCCACTTTAGATCTTGACCCTCCATTGCTCTGACATGATCCTAGCCGTTTAAATGATTTTGGCGCCAAAAGTCCCCACGTTTACTTGGGGCCAAAGCTGAGAAATTAAAGATTATTGGAAGGTTGTGGAGGTGTCAGGGGACAAATGAGATGGTTTTAGGACAAGTTGGGGTGATATGGAAGAAAACAGAGGTCAAGGCATGGTTTGGAGGTAAAATTGGTGAGAATAGCATTTATTGTTGATGTGGTTTGGCTGTGAGGTGGAAAGGTGGTTAGGGGGGAGTAGGGGATGAGGTGGAAGGGTGGTGAGGTGGAGGTAAAACCACCTGGTTTCAGGTTTCAGGCTGGGGGTGAGGGTGGTGTACAGTGGAGGGTGGTTTGGCGGTATTGGGGTAGTCAAACGGGGTTTGACCCCGTTTTAAATATTAAGGGATTTTGTGGGCTGAGGGTAGATTGGGCCTAGGGGTGGGCTGAGCTTATTTTGTGTTTGGATTTGGATTAGGTTTTATTTTGGGTTTAGTAATAATAAGGTCCGGTTGGTTTGTGGTATTTAAACAAGGACCAAATTTGTAATTTGGTGAAATTTGAGGGACTGAATTTGTCACTTTTCCAAACCACTTCCAAGGACTAAACCTGTAATAAAACCATAACACAAGGACAAAAGATGTAATTTTCCATTTTCAAAATCCCAGGGACCTTTTCTGCCAATTCCTCAAACTCCAGGGACCATTTATGTAACTTTGGATTTTTAAGGGATTAAAGATGTAATTTCCCAAAATGTTTATCATAAGGACCAATTTTGTCATTTAAGAATAGTGCAAGGTTTATTTTTCATATTTTTCCATTTTATAAACCTTAAGGACTATATTTGACATTTTTCAAACTTGAGGGACAAAAGTTGTCATTTTGCAATTTTTTAACTTTAAAGGACTAAACTTGACAACTTATGAATCCCTTAGGACCTTTGATGATATTTTTCATGTTTTGAATTACCAGGGACTAGTTTTGACAACTTTTGAAACTTGAGGGACTGAAACTGCCAATTATGCAAACTTTGTACGTTTTTCATCTGTTTTTGATTATTTTGCATCTGAAACATATAAAACATACTTCTAGTATAATTTCAGTATTTTGATGCATATTTGAGTATTTTTGGATGTTTTGGCAGCTCAGATTATTATAAAATGATGAGTATTTAGACACTCATCAATCCCCCACACTAAAACATTGCTAGTCCCTAGCAATATTTTGAGAAAACTTAATGGATTTTATCTCTTTACCAAAAGCCATTACTTCTGGAGTAGCCAAATGTTTTAGTTCAAGTAAGAACTATGGTCCACCTGATAACCATGTGATTTTGAGCAAACCACCAGCTGTCAATATTTTGAGAAAACTTAATGGATTTTATCTCTTTACCAAAAGCCATTACTTCTGGAGTAGCCAAATGTTTTAGTTCAAGTAAGAACTATGGTCCACCTGATAACCATGTGATTTTGAGCAAACCACCAGCTGTTAACGGATTTGTTTTGTCTTTACCAAAAGCCGTTTGCTTCTGGACTAGCCAACTCTTGATGGAATAGTCAACATATTGGTGAGCTGATTACCAATTATGGTTTTTCCACTGCCTTTACCACAAGCCATAATCTTGCGGGCTAGCCAACTCTTTCACTTTTTAGGATATGGCGAGTTGAGGTACCATACAACTTTGGGCAAATTGCAAGCCATCAACGGGTTTGAGATATCTTTACCAAGAGCCGTTTGCTCCTGGACTAGCCAATCCTTATGTGGGTTAGACATGGCGGACTGATAACCATTTATTGCGTTCTAAGTGAGAAAATTTTTTAAAATTTGGGCTAATATGGGGGTTCTTGATGGAACATGTGTTTAAATTCGTTAGAATAACGAATCTCCCCCCACACTTAGAACTGAATATTGTCCTCAATATTCAAAGTACCGGGTGTTAAACCAACACTTAGAACGTAAGAAGGAAAATACTCTTAGCCTTTATTTAAGTTTATGTACACACATTTTTTTTTTAGAGGATATATACATATATACAACATGTGGGTTAGTATCTCCCCCACACTTAGGGTAAAAACCCTAATGCATGCTACTGTTTTTGTTTACCGAGTCGCTAGCTTAACTCGACCCCGAATTCATTTGTCCATGGGGAAGCATGATGTGGAAGAAACAATCTCAATCGGACTTTCATTCAAGATGTTTGGATAAACATTTGAAGCACGTGAAAGTTCCACACCGATGAGATAAGTACAGACACCCGGCTTACAAATGATACATTAAAATGCCTGGGTCAAAGATTGTGTCTTCATTCCCGAAGGAGTGAAGAACAGGAGAAGTGACAGAATATATGAAGAAAAGAAAGAAAGACGTGATGAAAATCATAACTAACTCATCATCTTCAATAGGAGAATTCATTGTTTCATGAATCTCCTCTTTTAAGCTCGTTTGATCAAGACATATTATGGGTATGTCTAGATCAAAATAGAAATTATCATACTCCGGTGGAGATAGGATATGAGTGAGTTCACCGGAGAACTCCTCGTAAAGAGAATCATTCACAAGATGCAAATCTGTGAATTCTTGTTCCGCTGTGGACTCATCACAATCCTCATTCTGAATATCAAAGATTGGATTATCAGAAAGTATAGTGAATTCAGATCAAAATTCAAATAGAGGATTGATGATAGTAGTTTTGAATGCTTCATGAACAAGGTGATTAACATTCTCTATTGGACTGTTGGGATCAGAAGTGAGTGGCGGATCATGATGCAAGAGACTTTCAATCTCTTCCAGATCGGCTTCGAAATCAAAGAGACCATCATCACTTCCAGATGGAAGTGGAATGATGTGAGTGAATTCATCTGTGAACTCCTCAAGGAGAAGGTCAGCATCAGAATGAGGCAGTGATGCCTCAACGTACTCAATCTCTCCATAAGATATACAATCATTGCTAAAATCGGAGAGAGTCTCAAAATGATCTTTCGAACACTCAGGAGGGGAAGGTAGATCACACATAGAATCAAGAATTCCCTGTGACTCACTTGGGATTGGGACAAGGTTCTCAACACTAGACTTTATTAATTCATCCGATTTCTTTTCAGGAACAGTGTCAAGATGCTCGTCCCCCATGCTCAGAGAGTGAGTGGGAACCTCGGGTGTGGTCATCATGGAAGGAATTGCAACAGTTGAACTTGATGAATCTTTTTGAATAATAACAACGTTATCATCATCACTGTCATCAAGAAGAGCAGCATTGCAAAATGCGGCATGTATTTAAGCTGCATGCTCTTTGACTATTAATTCCTCCATGCTTTCTCCGTTTCTAACATCTCGTTTTTCTGCTAGTAATTCAATAGATGTCTCACGAGAAGTTTGAAACGGTATATTAGCTAACTCCTCCTTAAGTTCTTTTAATATCTCAAGAGCCTTTAAACAAAGGTCTTGCTGAGTTTCATGAGGAGTTGCTTGGATTATTTGGCACTGTGGAGGTGGGTCTGAAAACGAATAGTCGTAATTGTTACAAGGAAATGGATTCCGTGTTTGACAATCCGAGCTAGAGTGTGGACCTCCACAGTACTCACAAAAGTAAAACTGAGGTGGCTGTGAGCCATAAGTGCTGGAGTCATAATTGTTATCAGGAACCTGCTCATAGACAAGCGTGTTTCCTGATTGACAATCATAACTATAGTGTGAACCACCACAGTACTCACAACAGTTAAACTGCTGAGTCTCATGGTGTGGAAGCTGGTGGAATGAATCAGTCGTGTCATGGTAGGAATAGGGATTCTGGTTATAGACAGACCCGTTTCCTGACTCTACCATGCCACAACCGGGGCAATTACCACCATTATAAGGACCACCACACCATTGACAATCTAGAAGGTGAGGATAAGACATAGAAAGAATCAAAGGGTTTTGGAGGGTGAGAAATGAAGAATAAAAAAGGTAGGAGGGTAAAGATGGATATTTTTGTGGTTTTTGATAAATATATTATAAAAATAAGAAATAAAATATTTTTGGATTTTTGTTTTTGATGAAAATATGGACAAAGATGGTAAATATACAAAGGATGTTTATTCAACAATCACTAATACTGCAAACTCGTATTAGAATAAGCGCACAACCTCCCCGGCAGCGGCGCCAAATTTTGATTGGCCTCAAACTAGTCAACTTTATTTCTCAACACTTGTGAATGGTCAATACTAAAAGTCAAACAGTTCAGGACCAATGCAATTAAATCCAAGGAGTATAGTTATATCCCCGGGTCGTTATGTCCCAACGAGGCGTGCGAAGGTATTAAAGACGAATCTGTGATCGGTGATTATGAACAGGTAACTGGATAAATGTGTGTGAGTGATTTAAACTAAGGATTTATAAAATAAAATAACTTAAATAAACTATTGGAATGATTACGTGAAAGCTAGATATCTAAAAACGTTTAAAATCTAAAAACGCGTACGTTTAATTTAATTCTATGTAAACGTACGAAATAAAAAGTGAGTTTTAAGAAATAAAAAGCCTACGGATATAAAAATTATATTTTTACAATCCTATTGATATAATAAAATTATTGGAAAATTAAAATTATTTTTACAACTATTTAATTAATTATTATTAATTAAAAAATATTTTTAACTAATTAATAATACACTAAATAATAGGAAATTGTAAAATAAGTCTAGAAAAATAAAATTAAAACTTAGAAAAAGCTAAAATATTATAAAACTTATTTTAAAACTAAAATTATATTTTTCACACTATTTATCTAATTATTATTAATTATTTACTATTATTTAATTATTTATTAATTATTTGATTTATCCTAAAATACAAAAAATTATGAAATAAACCTAGAAAAATAAGATTTAAACTTGGAAAAATCTAAAATACTATAAAACTAATTTTAGAACTGAAAATATAGTTTAAAGACTTTTTAATTAATTATTACTAATTATTAACTATTTATTTAATTATTAAAAACTAAATTAAATTAAGAAAAGTACTAAATGATACAATAAAAATCTGAAAAAATAACCAAAATTATTTTTAACTATAAGAAGCCTAGGAAAAATATAAAAATGAAAATTGCTTATTAAATAAGCGGAGAATAAGCCCAATGGCTTAAATAGAAGCTATCACTATTTTTAAATTTGGTTTTTTCTAATTTTTCTTTTATAGAACTACTAAAATACTAAAATTAAGAAACTTTTGTAAAAATAACTAACTTGGAAATCAATAATAAGCACTGTAAGAGCTTAATAGCTTCACAGTTTGACTTTGGTTGACCAAAGAAGCAAATAAGCTCAAATGAGCTTGTGTGGGACCCACTATGGATTATTCTAATTCAAATGAGCTAAGCAAATATGTTTAAGCAAGAAAAAGCAATAAGTGTTCACAGAATAAGCTAATAAGCTCAAAATAAGCACTTGGTTTCTTATTACTCAACTGAAAATGGGCCAGATTTGATTGCTTAATTCAGGTGGGGTCCACAAGGCCTAAGGTCAAACAATTGGTCAAATTATAATCCCTGGTAGGAGGAGGGTTAGGAAAACCCAAATATGGACTGTGGGACCCACTGAGGTGGCCACAATCAACCACCAAAGTGGTGGTGATTGCTGAATGGTCTGATGCACAGGGGAGTTCCCTGCCCTGCAGGTTAGTTTGATCAAGTGTGGGGCCCACAGAAAGGATCACAATATTTTAGTGATTTTTGATTCCTAAAGCTAAGGTGGTAGACTACAAGTAGTGAAAAGCACAGGGGCTGAATCTCAATACATAAATCTACAAAAATCTTGCAAGTTTAGGAAAAATTGAAAAACTCAATCTTTGACTTTTTGATGAAACTAGAAATTTTGACTTTTCTGAGTTTTGAGAGCTTCTAATTGACTAAGTTGATTGTAATAAGCTGAACTAAAGCTAATCTAGCCTAAAGCTTTGACTTATAAGCTAATGTGGGGGGAATCATGGGTTAACTGCCCATACAGTTAACAGATAACCAAGAGTATTTGTGATTTTGACTTTCTTACTAGTAACTACTAATTTTTATTACTTAACTAACCTAAATTAACCTAATATGACATGTTACAATCAGAAACAACAATCCTAAATAACCTAAACCTATACTAAACAGTTAATCCAAACAACCCTTTAGAACTATTTTTACACTATAACTTTTATATTTTAAACTACAACCACTGATTTTAACACTAAAACAGATTAAGTAAACTTAAATAAAGCTATTTGAACAAAAATAACATCAAAGAAACAACAAGAACCAACTATGCTAAAAATTTGAATTGCTTACAACTGATTTTCAAACTGAGAATGGAACTAGGGACCAAAGAACCTTCCTATAAGTCTTCCACAAGACTACTAACCCAGAAGCAATCCAAAATATTCTCTGCTCCATGATTCAATCTTCATCTCTACTAATTTTTTATTTATTTTCTATTTATTTGATTTTTTATATATTTTTCTGTTTTTAATGAGTATTGCTGATTTTAAGTTTCTAAAAGCTTCACAAACTTTGTCAAGGCTTATGTGAGCTTATAAATGCTTAAAGGAACATGAAATAATAACAATTAACAAATCTCAAGTGAATTTGTCAAATTCACTTGAAATTGTCAAAACCGAAATTGTTAACTATAATTTGAAATTAACTTGAAGTAAGGGTTTCCATACATTAAAGTAACTAAATACAAGTGCTTAAATTGAAAAGATACAATTGAAAGAGAGATTTTTATTACCTACGATTAAGTTACACTAAAGCTACACTAATTATTTTTCTCTGCTGCTTCTCTTTTGTTATATAATGACTTTTCTTGTTCCTTGCAGCTTTCTGAATCATTCCTACTTTAGATCTTGACCCTCCATTGCTCTGACATGATCCTAGCCGTTTAAATGATTTTTGCGCCAAAAGTCCCCACGTTTACTTGGGGCCAAAGCTGAGCAATTAAAGATTATTGGAAGGTTGTGGAGGTGTCAGGGGACAAATGAGATGGTTTTAGGACAAGTTGGGGTGATATAGAAGAAAACAGAGGTCAAGGCATGGTTTGGAGGTAAAATTGGTGAGAATAGCATTTATTGTTGATGTGGTTTGGCTGTGAGGTGGAAAGGTGGTTAGGGGGAGTAGGGGATGAGGTGGAAGGGTGGTGAGGTGGAGGTAAAACCAACTGGTTTCAGGTTTCAGGCTGGGGGTGAGGGTGGTGTACAGTGGAGGGTGGTTTGGCGGTATTGGGGTAGTCAAACGGGGTTTGACCCCGTTTTAAATATTAAGGGATTTTGTGGGCTGAGGGTAGATTGGGCCTAGGGGTGGGCTGAGCTTATTTTGTGTTTGGATTTTGATTAGGTTTTATTTTGGGTTTAGTAATAATAAGGTCCGGTTGGTTTGTGGTATTTAAACAAGGACCAAATGTGTAATTTGGTGAAATTTGAGTGACTAAATTTGTCACTTTTCCAAACCACTTCCAAGGACTAAACCTGTAATAAAACCATAACACAAGGACAAAAGATGTAATTTTCCATTTTCAAAATCCTAGGGACCTTTTCTGCCAATTCCTCAAACTCCAGGGACCATTTATGTAACTTTGGATTTTTAAGGGATTAAAGATGTAATTTCCCAAAATGTTTATCATAAGGACCAATTTTGTCATTTAAGAATAGTGCAAGGTTTATTTTTCATATTTTTCCATTTTATAAACCTTAAGGACTATATTTGACATTTTTCAAACTTGAGGGACTAATTTGTCATTTTGCAATTTTTTAACTTTAAAGGACTAAACTTGACAACTTATGAATCCCTTAGGACCTTTGATGATATTTTTCATGTTTTGATTTACCAGGGACTAGTTTTGACAACTTTTGAAACTTGAGGGACTGAAACTGCCAATTATGCAAACTTTGTACGTTTTTCATCTGTTTTTGATTATTTTGCATCTGAAACATATAAAACATACTTCAAAGATATTTTCAGTATTTTGATGCATATTTGAGTGTTTTTGGATGTTTTGGCAGCTCAGATTATTATAAAATGATGAGTATTTAGACACTCATCAAGTGCATACAAGGAAGGCTAAGGCGATTTGGGTGTACATTTTGGGTGGATTGTAAACAAATTCTTCCTTTAAGTAAGATGCTTAAAGTTAGAAATGAAAAAGATAGGCTCTGAGGGGTGTACTAGGGGTATCGTGTACTAAAAATGAGTACATCGCAAAGGTGTGGGAGAATTACTTGATTCTATTAGTCAAGTAGCTTGGCTTCATTGGTCAAGTAATTTTAAAACATGTTTAAAACAAGGGTTATCCTAATGCCTCTTATCATATAGTAAATCTAACTACATGAATGTAGTCTTACTTGTGGCCTCGGAATGAATCACTAACGTAAGTTATAGAATCTAAGTGCTATAGGTACACTCATAAGCACTAAGGCTTTTCCTAACAAGTCTAGGGGCAAACCTCACCTGTATGAACTTAGTAGATCGCTGGCACGAGTCTTTGACGCTTCAACTAACGGATGGTCACTAGTGCACTTCTTGGATCTCTGGCATGTTATTTGCATAACGGATGGTCACCAAGTCATACACTAGATCACTGGCACGTTAGTCAATTAATCTAATACTTGGATGGTCACTACCTTATTCATAATTTTTTTTTGAGTGGTACGGTTTTTGTGCTAGTCATATAACTCCTATCCATGACACGCTTATTAAGACTAAAGTTTCACTCCTATATGTTGCAAAAAATTTTAAATTTGGTGCTAAAATTGCCCTAACAAGTATTTCTCTTAGTTTTATTACACATTTACTATTTAACAAACAAAAATCAAGTGTCATGGTATTTTCTAAGGTATCTTCATTTAACCCCCCCCCCCCTTACACTTAAGCTAAACATTGTCCCCAATGTTAAATTAAAAGATGTAAAAGTAAAGAAAATGAAAGAATGAAACAAATACTCCCCTGATTCGTTTGGTGTGGATAATGCGGTAACATGGTTAAATCCTCCTCCAAGAGAATGTAACAACTTCAAGATTAAAGCAACGCCAAAAACTTGAAACTTGATGCTTAAAGACTTGACCATCCATGTACATCTTCTTGTCCAATATAACCTGTTAAACCTGAGAAAAAAACAAGAAAACCTAGCGTAAAATCGACGGTAAAATCTATATAAAATAAAATCCTAAAAAGCAAATAAAGATATAATGCTTGTGGAATGAATGTTTGCAGATTCTTGGAGTTTATAAGTTAAAGATTTAACAAAACTTTTCAATTCCAGCAGAAAAACAAAACTTGCAAAATTTTCAGAAAATTTATACCTGACGTCGTCAGGCTTTAATTGCTGACGGCGTCAGAATTGATCTGACAGAAATTTTATGTTGAGTTTCCGAAAAATTTCTAGAAAAACCTATACCTTAATTCCTGGAATCTTGAAAAATATCATTATGACTCGATACAAGCATTTGACTCAAACAAGTACTAATATGTATGTCTATATCTCATTGTTATCGTTCATGTTCAATTCATTCTTTGAAAACAAATTTGGATTTCCCTTACTATTACACTTATCTTTTGCAAAATACCTTTATATGTAATTAAGACGAAGTTAAAAACAAAATAAAGCATTTTCACAATTTTATTTGAAACATGAATTACAAACAATAGAAATAAGAACACACATACGGAAGCAAATAAAACAAATAAACAAACAAGCAAACAAATAAAAAGCTTGGGTTGCCTCCCAATAATCGCTTTTCTTTATTAACGAGTCTTGTAGCTAGACTCAAAGTCATGTCTATTACGTGACCTCATCATTGGTCACAGTCTCTAGGTCATCCTCTGGTTTGGTCTTCTATTCCGGACCTAGTTGCAAGCATTCTTTGTAGAAGCCAAGTATTCTTTTCATTACATGGTCTACTCCTTTAAGTCTATCCTCATCATTCCTATAGTAGACTGCTTGCTTATGCTCCTTCTCAAGGTCTGATAAAATTCGGTATTGCTCTATCTTATACGGCATTTGGTAGGCTATCTCATCAGTCTCATCCTTGAACCTAACTATCCCTAAGGACGGGTTATAGTTCATTTTAGAGACTTCAACAAATGGCTTTCCAAGCACTACTTGAGTTAGGCAACTATCTATCACCGGTCGAATATCCTCTAAAATCACAAAGTCAGTAACGTACGTGAAATTTCCTACAAGAACATGCAATCCCTTTACTCTCCCTACAAAGTTACTCATCCAACCCGTGTTGGAAAATATCCTAGGTTCGAGTTGCTTTTTCATTATACAATTATAATGGATCCTAGTCATAATGTTTATGGGAGATTTAAGATCAATGTAGGCTTTCCACATATGCACATGCCCAATGTTGCACGGTATATTGATATTAGAGGGATCGCCCGCTTTGATGATTGGTGAACCTAGGACGTATGGTATCTCGGGGTCATCGAATAAATCCCTATGGTATGCAAGTTCTTCCTTGGTAGGTAACCTATCGAAGTAGTTCTCTACATTCTCTACTTTCTCTTCCTTATTATCCTCAACTTCCTTGACCTCATTATTAGATTCACTATCCATTCCAACTTCATATTTATCATCTTCTTCCCTATCTTTATCGATTGGCTTAATAGTGACAACATTGACAAAGTGGACGTGTTTAGACGATGAGGGGTCCTTAATTTGGGTTCCGCTACTAGTGTTCCTAGTGTCCTTATTCGGTGTAGCCAACACTTGGTTGTTAAGAGCTTTCAACAAGTTGTCAATTTTAATGGTCATCTCCGTTTGTTGTTGATTGAATTCGGATTCAAACTTAGCCATACGAGTTTCTTGAGTTGCGATAAATTTGTACATCAATCCTTCAAAATTGTTGGTACAACCATAGTTTTTGGAAGGATTGTTGTTGAAAGTACGGTTTGAGGATGAACCGTTTGATTGAAAACGATTAGGTGGATTGGAAGAATTATTTTTAGGTGTGTTTTGGTCTTGTTTCCACCTAAAGTTTGGGTGATTTTTCCAAGAGGGGTTATATGAATCACCGTAAGGGTTTGGCTCGGGTTTGAAGGTGTACCACTTGTCTCCCGCTCCGTCGGTACGCGAGGATGCGTACACCGCAAAAGCTTGTTTTAGGAGTTCCATGCAATCACGAGTGTCATGGAGACCACTACAATATTCACATGAAGAAGTGATTTCGTTCACTTTGTTTAAAGGTTTAGGAGCCTCGTAGGATTTCATGAGAAACTTGACTTGGTCTTCAAGTTCCATGATCCTACGGTCGGGAGTGCTAGAATTATTCGAAGGCAAAGATATTGCCTTGACCGTTTTGTTCAAATCACGGGGATCATTCCAACTTTCATTGTCATAGAGAACAAGATCTTCTATGAGTTCCCATGATTCTTCTGCACTTCGATCACGTAGCCTACCACCGGCTGCTTGGTCAATGGTTTGCCTTGTGGAGAGATTTATGTGGTCATAGAAGATTTGGATTTGAAGCCAAAGATCTATGCCATGATGAGTCCATGCTTCTTAAAGATTTTCGCCTTGACGTTGTTGGAACATCAAGATGTCATTCCTTAACTTTTTGGTTCTTCCCGGTGGGAAAAATTGAGCAAGGAAACGAGAAGTGAGATCATCCCAAGATGTGATGGATCCCGCAGGTAAACGTTCAAGCCATTGACTAGCTTGGTCACGTAGAGAGAATTGAAAGAGACACAGTTGGGTCGTCTCTCGAGTTTCAACATCAAGGTCTATGGAATCTACGATTTTAAGAAAATCCTTGAGGTGTTTATTTGGATCTTCGGAACGAAGTCCATGGAATGCACATCCGCTTTGCACCAACCGGATGGTGTCGGATCGCAAGGGAGACACATTGGCTCCTTGAGTGAGCTCAATGGTGTTTCGATAGCCTTGGTGGCTAGGACGGGAGTACTCTCCTAAAGTGCGGGCTCTAGGAGGTTGGTTTGGTTGTGGTGGGTTTTGTGGTGGGTTTTGTTGTGGTGGGTTGGCGGGGTCAAAGATATTACCACCTTCCATAATGTCGGATGGTAACGGTTACGAACAAAGGAACAAAGAAAAAGATAGACTAAAGAAAACCTATAAAAATAAAAATCTCACTAGAAAGGAGTCTAATGAGTAGACCTAATAAAAATAAAATTCAACCTAAACAATAACTATTCCCCGGCAGCGACCCCAAAAACTTTGATGCGATTTGGATTGTTACACAAAAGTTTTACTTCTCAAGGGATCTTGAGAAGCTTACAATCCCCGCCAGGAAAGTGTACCTGGCCGATGTAGTATAGTGTAGTGGTAAAAACTAGGGAATTGATCGTTCTCCATAGGGAATAGTGTTCGTTAGGATTGAAAATGATCTAAACTAGGTCTAGAGGTGAGGGATGATTCTTTTTGAATTTTTATGATTTTTTGGAAAGCAAGTAAAAATCTCGGTTTTTGAAGGAGTGGGCGGAATTATTTGCTAGTCAACTAACCCAAATAACTACAAATGCAATAAAAATAAAATAACAAGAAAATAAATGTGTGTGAAAAACTAATATGGAGAAAAACGTGTTTACTTAGGTTTCACTACTCCCTAGCTATCTTTCATTGATTGATAAATTTGTTACAATTGCGTGGATGATGGGTTGTTTTCCTTAATACCATTCGTGGGGGCGTGTACATCCTTCCCCAACTCTATAAGATCCTATCTCTTCCTATGACGACACGTTTAATATCCTATCATGGCTTCATTAATAGTCACTTATACATTAAACACAACCAATTAATCATAGTACACATCCGATTCATGTTTCTTAAGACGTCAAGCAAGTTACCAATAGGAAGTTAGCAAGTTTTCTTAATCCTAACATTGATATCATTCATCCAACAACAATTAATAACAAACCATCAATCAATAATCAATAACTAGGTTTCATTACATCTACGTAAACACAAACAAACCTAGCCTAGCATGTTAATGTAAAGACAAGCGTAAGATAGAATCAAACAACACATAGACATATTGAATGATTGATAGAATACTTATATTTAATTAAACATGGAAGAAAATAGATTTGGAAACCTCAAAATAGCTGCAAAAGTCGACTAGGGTTCATACCCTAAGTTTCTCCCTAAAGTTCCACTCTTTAATGAATGAAAATTAGAAAAGTATATATAGATTTTACAACTTGACGGCGTCACCTTATGGGTCGTGACGCCGTTACCTCGCCGTGTTTAGGGTTCCTTGATGGCCTAGATCCACTTTTGACGCCGTCACCTTGTAAAGTTTTCTGGGTCGTCTCCTTTTGTGATAACACGTGACGTCCTTGGTGCATTATAACGTGACGCCGTCACTCTTTAACTCCAAAATTCCTTTCTGGCCCGTCAAGTGTAAACTAATTATCAACCTCTTTGTCAACACATGACGCCATCACCAAGTAATGCGTGACGCCAGCAAGTACTGTTTCTAGCATAATTTGAGACTTTGTCGTTTTCTTCACTTTCATGCTCCAAAAACGTCCAAAATGCTTCCTTTTTCATATTTCCTCTCAAAAGTACCTAAAATGACAAAAGGAACTATTTAAGGCAATATTTAATCATATAATCACGATTTAAGGCTTAAATAACCCCTTAAAAGCGTAATACTTTTCGTCTCATCAGGGTATGATGGCCGAACCCCCAAACAAGGCTCAACTCGTTATGAGATTTTACCAACCGAACACGAGTAAGTGCCCCATTTACACTCCGAATATGATGTCCTTCAAATCGTTACAATTAACAACTGTTTTAAAGGTTAAGCATTGATTGATGTAAGTTATTAACAACTAACAAATTTTATAATAACGAGCATATTAAGAATACAGTTTCAAAAGTATATTACAAAAGTAAATTAAAGCCACACTCACATTACCACAACGGACTAGAATTCATGTTTACAAAAATCAACCTTCGGCGCACCTCAAATGTATGCATGCCCTACGCCATTCACACTAATCGTTAACTTTCTTACATTCTAAAGATATATAAAAAGAAAAAATATACATGCTCATTTCATGTTTTCTTCTTTCATATCTTGTCCATAATTTCATATCTACCACACACAAATATTTAACAATTAAGCACACACTAAAATCTAGCTAAAAACACGCACACCAAAATCACAAACACACACTAATATCTTGGAAAAAAATAAAATAAAAATTGTGAGGGTTAGTTTTACTAGCTGAAGGGTTGGCGCGCATGAAATAAAGTGCGCTAGGGGGACACGTGTCATTATGTTACTCGTTGAAGAGTTGGCGCACATTGCTAGCATGCGCTTGGCCCGTTTTCGTAATATTAGTGTGTCAGAGGAGATCTGGTAACTTTTATGAATGTGGAGGAGTGGGACATTTTTCCTTGTTTTTGTAATATTAGTGTTTCAGTATACTTCAAATATTTTACATCGTATTTAAATGACGTGTCTGTTAGTGGATAATTAGGCCCAAGCCTGGATTGTGGGTTTTGGGTATTAGGGTTTCACTATTATATATAGTGGTTATTAATAAAGTTATACTTACGGGTTTCATTATCTTACATGGTATCACGAGTCAGAAACTAGTCGATCCACTAAAACCCTAAAACCAAAAACAGCCTCTTCTCCGGCCGTCGGCTTCGGCCGGCGGTCCGGAGGTTCTCTCCATCATCATCTTTATTTTTTACCGATTCATCAAAAAAAAAAAAAAAAAAAAAACAAAACAAAACAAAAAAAACTTATCCGCCACTTTATTTTTTTTTCAGGTCGCCTTCCTTATCTCCATTGTTCAGGTGGGTCTGGAGTCGCTGCACTTCGTCGGATCAGTATGAGGTGTTGCTTAGTGTAGATCGGGAATGAAGCTTTTGTTATGTTTGATTTTTGTATTGGGTGTTTGGTTCCTATTTGTTTAAAAATAAATACATAAATAAATAAAGGAGAAGTGAGATTTGGATATTAGGGAGGAGAGTGACGGCAGGCCTAAGGATTGTGATGGGAGTAAAAAGGCCAAGGGAAGCATGACATGATGGCTGCTGCATCGTCTTCTGTTTTCTAACTTTTGGTGGTTTTTGTTTTGTAACGTATTGGTGCAGTTTATTAATATTATCTCATCTCTTTCTATCATTTAAAAAAAATGGATCTTTATGTTTTTATAGGGAAAACACGCCCCGTTTGTTCGGAAGGTTCTTTGGGGGTTGAAGTTTTAGAATCAACTTTTGTTTTCTCATCTTATAGTTATTTAATTGTTTGTTTTTCTTTTGTTGGTGTCGAATCCAGGGTATCAATTCCCGAGACGACTTTTGTTGGTGTCGAATCCAGGGTATCAATTCCCGAGACGACTTTTATTGGTGTCGAATCCAGGGTATCAATTCCCGAGACGACTTTTGATGGTGTCGAATCCAGGGTATCAATTCCCGAGATGACTTTTGTTAGTGTCGAATCCAGGGTATCAATTCCCGAGACGACTTTTGTTGGTGTCATATTTGCTTTCTCAGTTTATTTTGCATTCTTGTTTTAATTTGCTTTCTTAGTTTACTACTCCAGTTCGAGCTTTCGCGATTTCGCCGCTCGAACTGCGGGGGAGTGTTAGTGGATAATTAGGCCCAAGCCTGGATTGTGGGTTTTGGGTATTAGGGTTTCACTATTATATATAGTGGTTATTAATAAAGTTATACTTACGGGTTTCATTATCTTACAGTGTCTTCTATTAAATATATGCATAAACATTTCAAAAGGAAAACTTTACTAGGCATATATTTATATATGTTGGCCAAGTAAAGGCTGAAAAACAATCACGGATACCTGATTTAATCACTTGAGGCAATAACCCTTTCCATCTCAGAGTATTTGTTCATATTTTAATTTTGAAGTTGCCCGCTACTAAACTTAGACAGAGAAATTTGGTCAAATGTACCATCAGTGTTGCAAAAAAAGGTCTACAAGGCCGATTAATCACCGCCTTGGCGCTACAGGGCCACCAACCTTGCTGATTTATGTAACTGGGTAAAACAAATAGGTCACCCATGGTCAATGGCGATTAACGGCGGTCAATGGTGGTCAAATTTGCCGGAAACCTGCAAATCTTGCCGGAAGTACCCAAAACTCACCGTAAACTTATTTTGATCACTTATAGTAACTGTTTAAATCTATTACATGTTGTTTTTTAGAAAATATCTTGCCAAAAATACCTAAAACTCGTTGGAAATATACAAAACTTGCCAAAAATACCAATTTTTTTCCAGAAATGCTAATCCGATTAATCACCGATTAATCCCGCCTAGACGGATTACAAGCTACAAGGTGGTCGACTGCCTCACTACCGATTCAAGATTTTTGCAACCTTGTGTACCATATTACACTTACATGATATAATTATTATAAAACTTAAATATAATATTATTAATTAGTAATAGTACAACTGTCATTTTGTAAAAAAATTATGAAAAGAAAGCAATGCTAATTATGTTTTCGTATGTATTTTGTCTAGAGATAACAAATCAAATTCATATCTAACAAACCAAATTTCAATCCGTTATTTGTTTCGATAAAAATGTAACTCTTAGACATTTTGACCTTTTTGTGATAATTTTCGCATGTCTCCAGAAAAGAAAGTCTCCTCTAAACTCACTTCCATTTTACTAAACTCTCTTACCCCTTCTTTAAGAGGTAATTATTTTTCTGGTTTGACTACTTTTCAGAAAAAAAAAAAAAAAAAAAAAAAAAAAAAAAGTTGCTCGAAGTACAATGGTAGGTCGCATAGAAAACATGTTTGAAAAAGTACCAAAACTATCTTACACATTACTTACAAAAAAAGTCACCCAAAGTACACAAATGAGACACGTGTAACAATTTTAATCTACAGTAAACGTCTTCTAAGTCTCCTGAGGGATTTCACTTTTTTGTGGTCTATAAAAGGTATAGACTTTTTTGTGGTCGACCGGGTGTTTGAAGAATTGTCACCTTCTTTAATCCTTAGAGCAAACGGTATAATCACTCGAAACCCACGTTAAAGCTTAACTTGCGTACGTTATGCAGCGTTAAACCATACCGAGAGTGTGCGTTAAAGCCAGGTTAACGTGGTGGGTTAAAGGTTTCACGCAGCGTTAAGCTACAAAGCGAATAAAAAAAATCATTTCGCCCCCTACCAACGGCTATGTGAATGTTAGATTAAAAAAAAATCATTTTAGCCCCTTAGTGAATATCAAACGGTAACAAACAGCTAGAATTGTAAAACACACACACACACACACACATTTTCAAAACCATTTTCTCACAACTATAAATACCCATTCACCCACACAATTTTTTTTCACACTTCCACTACTCTATATAATCTACAATACACTTCTATTAGAAAAAAAATGTCGGGCGGCAACAACAACAACGACTCGTTCACGAATTTTCTCGGTGGGTGGAATAACCCATACGTGGGTTCGTCGTCAAATCCGAATTGGAATAACCCAAACCAATTCGGTATGTTGAGTCAAGAAGTTTTCCAACAACATCAAGTGCTCTAATATTGGCAAGAAAGCCAACAAAACACCCTAAACACCGATTTCTAAAATCTTCAATTCACACAACAATCACAACAATCCCAAACGGAAACAAAGGAAGTTCCCAAAACACCTACTTCTCCACCAAAGAAATTCAAACATGGTGGTAAACGAAAGGCAAAAAAATCCAAAGACCCCGAACCAATCGAGGACAATGAAAACCAGTGTGCATATACGTTGGACTCCAAGTGAGGAAAATTATTTGTCGAGTGTTACGTGGCCGCATCCGAGGATCCGCATGTCGGTCGTAGACAAGAATGCGATATGTGGAAAACTAGAAGGGGGGGGGGGTTGAATAGTTTTACGTCCTTTTTAAATTTATTTTCAAAATATTTTGTAGCTTATAAAAACTTTCGATTCAATCTTAGGTGAATTCAAGTAACAACCAATATGAGCAAGTCTAATCTAATAATACAAGTATTGAAATAGAATGAAGAAAAGATAGAGTTAGAAAGATCAAACCACAACACGCGAATTTATAGTGGTTCGGCTACAAGGACACCTTCCTTGCCCTACTCCACTCCCCGAGTACCACACTCGAGAGTTTTCTTCACTATGTCAACAAACTCCTTATGGCGGAGAAACCTTACGACACAAAGCAAAATGTCGAGTTCTAATAGTAGCTAGAACTAATCTCACAACTTCTTCAAGACTTCACACCTTCTTCACACCTTCACAACTTCTTCAAGAAAGCTTCACACCTTTTCTTCTTGTTAGCTTCACACCTTCTTCTAAGCACAACTAGATCACAACTACTACACAGCTTTACAACACACCTAGTTTCTACAATCAACAAGCTTTCACAACACTTTACAAATATCTAGCACTACTACAATATGAAACTAGCTAATCACAACACTACTACAATTAAATGGATGTAGAGGAGTGTTCTTCTTCTTGCACTTGAGTGGATGAAGCTTTGGATCACTTGGAAACAAAGACTTATGAATTATATGATCAAAGGATTTTTGAGATAGAAATGGAGGTTAGATCAGAAGGTTTTTAGTGCAAAAAGGTGAGAAAAATATGTGGAATGATCCAGTATTTAAAGGGCCATAAAATACTGTTCTGGAGCGTGCCGGTCCCCTTAATTAGGGGGCGGTCCCCTTAATGATTAAGGGGGCCGCCTAGTATAATTAAGGGGGCCGCCCTCCTAAACGTTGGGAAAGTTTTTCTGGATAAAATTTGCCCTTTTTGGTTGGAAATTTGAAATCATATCTTTGTAGTTTAATACAACAATACCAAAAATAATTTACTAATATATATAAAATGTTAAAATCATTTATAAAATGTTATGTCTTAATACAAGGCTTCCTTTGATCATGTAATGCATAAGATGCTTAGTTTATGCATACCTTAAGTGATATTAGATGTAGAGGTAAATATTTGTTACTAAATACTTGTTTACTTCTTAATCTTGACTTAATTTGACTTAAGTTTTGTGATTATCAAAACATAGAATTATTGAGAAATATTAATAACGTTTTTAAACATTATTTATATCAACAATCTCCCCCTTTTTGATGATTACAAAACTTAAACTCATTAACTCAAAAATTAGTTTTTAAACAAGTATTTTAGTGCATTTATATTTACTTCTTCCCCCTTTTTGTAGAATCAAAAAGGTTATGCCGACAATTTTCAAACGTGAAAATTTGACGGGAAGATATCTCCCCCTTGATGTGTACTCCCCCTCGTTTGGGGGCACCAAGAGTACGAGCTATAGAATGCTTGCAAGACAAAAATATTAGAAGCACAAGTATATACATGCAAATATATATAAGGTGATAAGAATATAAATAGGCATGTTTAAAAGGAAGCATTCATATTAAAGCAAGAGTTGTGTCAAGACACAACAATACAAGTAGCATTAATAAATATTACAAGTAGGATAGCTATTTCATAAACTAACAACTAGAATTATATTCCATCATGCAAAGAGTACATGGGCTTCATAGAGCTTGCAAGCAAAAGGGTGGTAAAAGCTTTATTAATTAAGCATATCATATATCATATGCTTAATTTGGAGAGCATGATGGTGATGGTGGAGGAATGGGTGAGAATTGTGGTGGGGGAATAATTGGAGAGGATGGTGGAGTTGGTGGTGGTGGTGGGTTAGTAAGCAAATGTTCAATATATGAAAACATATATTGAATCTCTCCCTAAGACCAAAGATAATGGTTCGGTTGTGGATACAACAAAGACAAGTATCACCATGGGATTCAAGTAACCTCCAAGGTACAGGATTGACAAAGAATGGTGGTGTGATTGGTGGAGATGAGATATGAGCATCAAGTGGTGTTATTGGTGAAAGTGAGATGGTAAGATGGGTGGAGATAGGTTCTTGTATAGGATGTGGTGATGATGCTTGTGGTGATAACAAGTGTGAGTTGATGTAGTCATTGATTGATGAGGTTGAGGGTATGGAAGATGAGGAAGTTCCATCAGTGGAAGGTGTTTTGGATGGTGCATTAGGTGCACTTGGGGATGAGCATTTAGGTGGAGGTGATGGGGTTGTGTTGTCCTCATTTGTTAAGTCAATGAAGAGTTGTTTTGGAGGGATGATGACAATCTTTTGTTTCTTAGAGGCCTTAGAGTTTGAGGTACTTGGTGGAGTCATGATGTTTTAGATGAGGAATGATGAGATGAAGAATGGTGATTTTGGAGGGAATATATAGTATGGAAATGGTTGATTTAGGTATGTTTTTGAAATGGTTGAATGAGATTCTAAAATCAGTTGGGTTAAAATGGGAAATGGTAGCTGTTACTAGAGAAAGAGTTCACAAGATGCAAAAGAAAATAGTAAACCCAGTTCCAGATGGTCGGTCCCCTTAATTGTAGGCCGGCCCCCTTAATAATTAAGGGGACCGCCTAGGAAAATTAAGGGGGCCGCCCATCTAGTGTTTTCCCAGTCGACCAGAAACCCAAAATTTGCAGAAATGGGTGATTTTTCAAGTTTGTGTTTCCAGCAAGCTCTATTAGAGGCATATACTCTAGGAATGATGAGATATAAATATATATAAAAAAATCATGCATGCAAACAAATATTATAACCCAAATTTAAAATAAGAATAGCATTAGCATTAAAATATGATCAAGATTGTAGCATGATAATAGTTAAAGTCTAAGCATCATTCAAGAAATAAACATGAAATAACACAAGTATTTCCGAATAAATCGGACAAATAACAAGCCATACAAATGTCTAATAGAGAATAATAATAATAAGTAGCAATACATCAACATCATCTACTTCTTCTTCTTCCCCATCATCTTTCTAAACATCTTTCCAACGGATTTGAATCCTCCTCGAACTTCTTCATGCATTTGTTGTTGTTGGTTGATAATGGACGTTTGACGAGTGAAGAGAAGTTCATCGGTACGTTCATGAGGAAGAGGAACTTGATAATCAGTATAGTCAAGATCAGGAAGATTATCAACAAAGGTTGTGGGGGATGGAGTACTAACACGTGAGGTGTCTTCCTCCTCATCATCATCATCGTCACGATGAGATGTAGACCCACGAGGCATAGAAAACAAAGGACCACGAGATTTTCCTTTGTCACTTCGATAACGACGAGTACGAACAAGAGTAAGTTGGTTCAAAGTAGGATGGATTTGCACATAGTAATCTCTTTGAAGATGTGGGTAATGTTCCATGACATGACAGTAAAGTCGTGTAAGGAACATACCGTAAGGAAGGTTGGCATTAGGAGTGGTTTTGGCGGACATGATTCGATGAACAAAGAGATAAGCCAAATTGTAGTTTTCTTCAGCAACTACACAATATAACATATGGGCGATGCTTGCCGTGACATGATCACGGTGACCTCCGGTACCAAACGCATTCTCGCGAATGAGTTCTTCCCAATTTTTGATATCGGGGCTTAGCTCTTTGAGAAGAATTTGATTAGCATGAATATCGACATTCTTCGACTTGATTTTGCGACTAGTCGTACCACGTTCTAGTTCAAGCAGTCGACGAGTGTCTTCAGGACTAGGAATCTCAGAATAGTATGGGCCATCCTGAGGACGATTTCTTTCAAGTGATGAAAGATCCCATTCGTTTGAGAATACGGCTTGACCGTTGTATGGGATCCTAAGAATTTGTCCAAACTGAGCAAGAGTAAGAGTGATGAATTGATTTTGGATCATGAAAGAAATAAGGAGATGGCCATAGGGATCGGTTTGCACCATCACTTGGCTATATAAGTCGAGGATGAAGCGGGGAATGATTGGTTCGTTGATTTGGTAAAGACACTCAAAACGAATATTGGAAAACATTCGTTTGATTTGATTGGATTCATAGAACGAAGGATCGACAATTCTTCCTTCGTGAATATTTCTATTTTCAATGGGACGATAGAAACACGCAACTGAAGGAGACATGCCGGGAGTAGAGGAAACTTGAGGAATGTATTGTTTGGTTTTTGAAACATCACCAACCGTGGTCTTAGGCATTTTCACCTAAACAATATAACAACAAAAATAAAATTAAGACAAAAACAATTATCATGCATATGTTATATATATATATATATATATATATATATATATATATATATATATATATATATATATATATATATATATATATATGCAATACATGTGGAACGGAATTCTACTTCGACAACCAAAAAAATATATATATCCTAGGAAGTAGTTTCACAATGTTCCTTGTTTTTAATTTTAAACTCGTTTAGAATATATGATGTCAAAGTTTATGATATCATAATTCATTTTGAAGTAAGGCTAGATATATATTAGATTATATATCTTGCTTTTTCTTAAGAGTTTGGCTTAACATAAATATGTTTAAAAGGTTAAAATATGAATTATGGTTTTCAAAATATTCTTTTCAAGATAAACCAAACGCTCCCTCAACTAGATGAATATAACCTAAAACATCAATATATATATATTGATTATATATCTTGATGACATCTATTGACTCTAATAGTTTTAGCAAATTTTATGAGCTAGTTTTAAGTTTTAAACAACTACATATAATTATAATATGTTCATGAACCAAACGCCCATGTTGTCTTCATGAACCATTTTGTAACGAATTGAGAAGTATGTTATGATTGTTTACAACATTAAACTAATATAATGTAGTAAGTTTTAACTAGTTTTTAAGAGTTATATCAACAATGTGCTTTTTGAAAAATGAAATTCAACAAGGGTTTATGGGCGATTAAAGATTTTGACAAAATGATGTGTAATACTAAGTTTGAGTTGGAATACATCATTCTAATCCTATTGGAAGCATTTGGTTGTTCAATTCCTAGCTTCAATTTCACTAAAATTCGAATTAAAATAAATTTTAATAAAATACCTAATTATTGATTAGACATCAAATTGAATGAAATGTGATGAAATGTATGTTGGAAAACTTACAAAAGATGTTGTTATACGTTTGGTTAGCGTTTGCCCCTTGCGAAACAACCCCGGATTGGTGATTTGGTGAAGGATTTTGATGGTTTTGGTTGTTTTGGTTCGTACACAGCAGAGGTGAGGAAGGGAATTATGAACAAATGGAGTGTTTGGCAAAAGATTTAAGGTGGAAAACGGATTTGAAAGTATCAGATGGCCGGCCCCCTTAAACATTAAGGGGACCGCCCCCGATAACAAGCCGGTCCCCTTAATTATTAAGGGGGCCGCCCTTTGAATTTTTGAATTTTCTCGGTTTTAGTTTCTGGAACAAGTATATTTATATGTATATAATTAGATTTATAATATATCAAAAATACGTAAGCGTTTATTGGCACGATGATAAAATACTTAACAATTTTTAATTACCGTTTTGATAATTAAAATGTACTTTTGACAATTTTGGACAAAATGATCAAAGTGTTAAGTTGATGAGGAGTTTGAGTTGTGTTTGGGAATATGTGAATATGTTTATATATGTATATATGTATATATATATATATATATATATATATATATATATATATATATATATATATATATATATATATATATATATATAATGTGAGTGAATGATGGGTTGATAGGTGAGGTTTGAGAGATGATAACGGAGATAGAAAATAGTCGGCGAAAGGAGTTTGTTTCATCCATAGTGTTCACGTGCGAAGGCGTTCTTGCATGATAATAGTCCACTTGACTCATATCCCTTCATCATCATGAGTCTTCTAAAAGTGGACATAATAGGAATTTCGTGTTGAACGTAAAAGATCAAAAGTAGCACGAGGGGGAAGGAAAGGGTTCGATAACGAACAATTTTCTGGAGTTCTAGAAAGTCAACTAATGACGTATCTAGGTTATGTGCAAGCATGTATATATATATGTATATATATCTAATATAATAACTATGAGAATATATATATATATATATATATATATATATATATATATATGTATATATATATATATATATATATATATATATATATATATATATATATATATATATATATATATATATATATATATATATATGATCAAACAAATAGAGAAAAATAGTAAACTATATCTATACAAACAACGTAATCAAACAAAGCATATTTATCTAAGCATGGCAATGAGTTGTGAAAGAATGGCGTACCCGGCGGTCTTCAACAAAAATCTTCAAAGTCATTAAGATGACATATAGACTTTGAAAAAGTCTACGGTGAGAAAACTTCAAGATTACCTCAAGGAATGTTCATCTAGCTATTCGGTCCCCATTGCCTCTTTGGTCCAAAGTTGTTTGGTCCAAACATGTTTAACATTTGACTAGGATGCATGAAAGGTGGTAGTATACCCCAAGGATTGTAGCTTTGTTGAAAGTTCCACATTTGATTACTATTGTTATTGTAGTTTTGCCTATTTTGGTTTCTTCTTGGTTGAGGTGTTTTAGACCTAGGATGAGGGTTATTTGGTTTTCTAGGTGGTGGAGTTTTAGATCTTGTCTTAGGTTTAGAAGATCCTACTTCGGTTTTTAAAGATGGTTTATAAAAAGCTTTTACTTCTTCATTGTTGGCAAGAGGTATTTTTCTATCATTAATAAGTATATACTTAGGATTAGATTTTAGAGGTTTTTGTTCGTTAAGTTCATTTTCGAATTTGACATTTTTAATCTCTCTTGTTGAAGCTTCGTTTGAGTTAAATCCTAAACCAGTTTTATCTCCGGATACTCTTTGAAAACTTATTATTTTACTAAGTGAGTGACTACTATTTTCAAATTTATCAAGTTTGCGGATTTCTTCCCTGAGTATTTCGTTTTCACCTTTAAGCTCTTGACATGATTTACATTCTTCAAAAATTTCTTTACCTTTTTCAAGTTTATGTATTTTAATTTTTAGTTCTAGTACTTCATTTTCCAATTGATTGTTTATGTATTTTAGTGATTTGTTTTTGGCCATTACTAGTTGTCCTAATTTGCATAGTCTATTATATTCATTATCTAAGTCTTTTTCATCTAATGATAAATTTTCATCACTAAAATATTCGGTTTCGGAACGTACCTCATTTGATGTCTTCGCCATAAGACACTTCGCCTCCTTTGTCGTTTCTTTCTCATCTTCATCACTATCACTCCAAGCTCCTCCAACAAATGCTCTTTGATTTTGATCTCTTGTCATCATTGGACATTTTCCAATAAGGTGATTTGGATCACCACACTTGAAACATTTCCTTTCATTCTTGTTATTCTTGTCATCCTTACTCTTTTGAAATGTTTTCTTTTCATCATGTGGTTGTCTTACGAATCTTCCTCGCCTTTTGAAGAATTTCTTGAAATCTCTTACAGCCATGGCATATTCTTCGTCATCACTTTCGGAAGATGAGCTATCTTCGATACTAGATTCCTTTCTAGCTTTCAAGGCGATTGACTTGCTTTGCTCTCGTTTTCCTTTGACCATTTCGGAATCTTTCTTTATAATTGCTTCGTAGACTTTTAAACTTCCAATTAATTCATCAAGTTGTAATGTTGACAGATTCTTTGATTCTTCAATAGCCGTCACTTTAGCTCGCCATTTTGGGTGAAGAGCCCTAAGAAACTTCCTAACAAAATTCTTACTAGAAAAATTCTCATCAAGTGCTTTTAAACTTGTGATGATAGTGTTAAATCTAGCAAAAGCATTATCAATTGATTCCTCTTCCGGAATCGTGAATTGCTCATATTGTTGAACAAGTAGATCTATCTTATTATCTTTGACTTGACTATTACCTTGGTGAGTTATTAGTAAAGAGTTCCAAATTTCTTTTGCGGTTTCACACATAAAGATCCTTTCGTACTCTTTACGTGGTAGCGCATTATAAATAACCATTTTTGCTTCATTATTTTTAGCAAGTTTTCTTTTTAAATCATCATTTTGTTTTCCAAAATGTACGATTTAATCTTTCTTTGTTTCAGGGTTATTTTGAATAGGTAAAAAATCACCATTAGTAATAACATGCCAAAGATCTAGATCTTTTGACTTCACATAAGTTTCGAATCGATTTTTCCAATATAAAAATCCATCACTTTCAAATAGTGGTGGTCTTTGCATAGATTGCCCTTCTAAATATTTTTCAGATTCTATAGATCGTTACAAGTTTTAAAATACAATATATTTTAAAGATCTTGCTAGACGTGGCTTCTGATACCAATTGTGGAAAACTAGAAGGGGGGGGGGTTGAATAGTTTTACGTCCTTTTTAAATTTATTTTCAAAATGTTTTGTAGCTTATAAAAACTTTCGATTCGATCTTAGGTGAATTCAAGTAACAACCAATATGAGCAAGTCTAATCTAATAATACAAGTATTGAAATAGAATGAAGAAAAGATAGAGTTAGAAAGATCAAACCACAACACGCAAATTTATAGTGGTTCGGCTACAAGGACACCTTCATTGCCCTACTCCACTCCCCGAGTACCACACTCGAGAGTTTTATTCACTATGTCAACAAACTCCTTATGGCGGAGAAACCTTACACACCTTGGCTTACACCTAGTTACGACACAAAGCAAAATGTCGAGTTCTAATAGTAGCTAGAACTAATCTCACAACTTCTTCAAGACTTCACACCTTCTTCACACCTTCACAACTTCTTCAAGAAAGCTTCACACCTTTTCTTCTTGTCAGCTTCACACCTTCTTCTAAGCACAACTAGATCACAACTACTACACTACTTTACAACACACCTAGTTTCTACAATCAAGAAGCTTTCACAACACTTTACAAATATCTAGACAATATGAAACTAGCTAATCACAACACTACTATAATTAAATGGATGTAGAGGAGTGTTCTTCTTCTTGCACTTGGGTGGATGAAACTTTGGATCACTTGGAAACAAAGACTTATGAATTATATTATCAAAGGATTTTTGAGATAGAAATGGAGGTTATATCAGAAGGTTTTTAGTGCAAAAAGGTGAGAAAAATATGTGGAATGATCCAGTATTTAAAGGGCCAGAAAATACTGTTCTGGAGCGTGCCGGTCCCCTTAATTAGGGGGCGGTCCCCTTAATGATTAAGGGGGCCGCCTAGTATAATTAAGGGGACCGCCCTCCTGAACGTTGGGAAAGTTTTTCTGGATAAAATTTGCCCTTTTTGGTTGGAAATTTGAAATCATATCTTTGTAGTTTAATACAACAATACCAAAAATGATTTACTAATATATATAAAATGTTAAAATCATTTTATAAAATGTTATTTCTTAAGACAAGGCTTCCTTTGATCGTGTAATGCATAAGATGCTTAGTTTATGCATACCTTAAGTGATATTAGATGTAGAGGTAAATATTTGTTACTAAATACTTGTTTACTTCTTAATCTTGACTTAATTTGATTTAAGTTTTGTGATTATCAAAACATAGAATTATTGAGAAATATTAATAAACTTTTTAAACATTATTTATATCAACACGATACATTTTGGCAACGGGTACAATGTGAGTTCAATAGAAAGAGTTTTCAAAACCGCAACAAGGATCAGCTCCAAAGGAAGTGGAAAATGTTGAACCACGATTGTAATAAGTTCAACGCTTATTACAAACGGGCGCAACGCGACCAAAAAAATGAGGAAAGTGAGGTGGATATCCTCATAAAGGAGAGACAAAAGTATCATGACGAGCACAAATCCGCGCCATCTAACACCGAAGAGGCTTGAGATGTTTTGAGTAAACATCGCAAATGGGATGCGCCGGATCCGATTGATTTAACCAGCGATGTCCTAAGCCAAACAAACAAGGCTTTGTTTGGTCATGATGAAGAACCACGGCCCATTGGGAAAAAGCAGGCTTCAAAGAAACAAAAATCTGAAACAACGACAAGCACCGGTGGAACGAGTACCGGAGGATCTTTTTCGTCGATCCAATTTGGGGAGGTGATGCAACAAGAGTATCAGGCAAAACATGAAGACCCGGCCAGGGCGTATCGGGCGAATTTGAACGAGGTTGAAAGAAACTTGCGTAAACATCACTAATGAGGTTGAAAGAAACTTGCCTTTCAATATCTCAAAGATCTTAAGAATGAATTTGAACGTGGTTATGGGAATCAGATTGAAACTGCTGCAAGACCATATGCTTTCATAAAATTTGGTAAATAGTACTTGTTATAGCCATAAAAATTTAATTTAAACGTTTTTTTCATTACGCTAACACCCATGTTCGTGAGTTTCCATACTGAATTATGGTTTCTTGATAAGGCGAAAATTGTTACGCTTTTAGGGGGTCATTTAAGCCCTAAGTCGTGATTATTTGATCAAATATTGCCTCAAATCGTTCCTTTTGTCATTTAAGGTACTTTGGAGAAGAAATCTGGAAAAGGAAGCATTTTGGACGTTTTTGGAGCGAAAAAGTGAAGAAAACGACAAAGTCTCGAAGTCAAGCTGGAATTAGTAACTGACGGCATCACGTGTTGCATGTGACGGCGTCACGTTATGGCAAAGAGGTGGATATAAAGTTTACACGAGACGCGCCAAAATGGAATTTTGGATTTAAAGCATGACGGCGTCACCAAGGCCGTCACGTACAATTAACAAGAGACGGCCAAGAGACAATTAACAAGAGACGGCGACAGATCTAGATCTAGGCAATCCATGGATTTCTTTGGCGGCGAGTTGACGGCGTCACACGTATAAGGTGACGCCATCAGAATGTAAATTCTATATATATTTTTCTAAATTTCATTCATTAGAGAGAGAACTTTTGGGAGACAGTTTGGAGAAACCCTAGGTCGAATTTTACCTTTTTTGTAAGGGTTTCAAACCCTTCTATCATCCATATTTGATTAAGATAAGTTTTCCAATAATCATTCAATATGTCTATGTGTTGTTTGATTCTATCTTATGCTTGTCTTTACTTTAACATGCTAGGCTAGGTTTATTTGTGTTTGCTTGGATGTAATGAAACCTAGCTATTGATTATTGGTTGGTTGTTTGTTATTAATTGTTGTCGATGAATGTTTATCGATGTTAGGCTTAAGAAAACTGGCTAACTTCCAATTAGTAACTTGCTTGAACATCTTAAGAAACATGAATCGGATGTGTACTACGATTTTAATGGTTGTATTTAATGCATAAGTGACTACTAAGGATGCCATGTTAGGAGCTAGTTGTCGGCTCGACATAGGAAGAGGTAGAAGCTTATAGAGTTGGGGAAGATCGTACACGGCCCCACGAATGGTATTAAGGAATATAACCCGTCATCCACGCAATTGTAACAAACTAATCAATTAATGAAAGATAGCTAGGGAGTAGTGAAATCTAAGTAAACACGTTTCTCTCATCATAAGGTTTTTTTCACATTTTATTTTCTTGTTATTTTATTTTATTTTCATTTGTAGTTATTTGGGTTAGTTGAGTAGCAACTAATTCCATACACTCTTCTAAAACCCGAGATTTTTACTTACTTTCCATAAAATATAAAAATACAAAAAGAATCATCCCTCACCTCTAGACCTAATTTAATTAAGTTTTGGTCCTAACGAACACTATTCTCCAAGTAGAACGATCAATCCCCCGGTACTTGCCACTTCACTATACTACATCGGTCAGGTACACTGCCTGGTGGGGATTGCTAGCTTCTCGAGATCCCTCGAGAGGTAAAACCTTTTGCGTAGGCGCAATCCCACGCATCAAGTTTTTGGCGCCGCTGCCGGGGACTAGTTATTGCTTAGGTTGAAATTTCTTTTTATTAGGTCTACTCATTAGATTCCTTTCTAGTGAGATTTTTATTTTTATTTTTTAGGTTTTCTTTAGTATATCTTTTTCTTTGTGCGTTTGTTAGTAAATTAAGCCCATTGACTCTTCCTTTCACCACTATGGAGAACGCAAATCCACCATACTACCAACTACAAAATTCACCCACTCCAAATAACATCTTCATATTTAAACAACATGAAGACGAACCTATCTATGATGCATGGACTCATTTTAAATATTTACTCCAAAAAGTCCCTCATCATAGTTTCGATCTATGGTCCCAAGTTCAAATATTTTACCATCGTGTCGACCACTATACCTAAATGGATATTATCCATGCCGCAGATGGGGACCTTTGGGGATTAAGTTCTGAAGAAGCATGGGGAGCCATAGAGGATTGTGCCCAACTCGCCAATAAGTTGGACAACCCAACAAACGTTGTTATGGATCAATTGATCACAAGTTTGAGGGAACAAGTAAGAAGTTAGTTTGGGGATAAAAGCCTATTGATGAGATACCTAGGTGCATGGAGTGGTTTGATTCCACCATAATACAAGATGAACACATAGGTAATCTAGATACAATGGAGGGTGAGGTGAATAACATAAGCCCACTCTGTGCTCCACAAGTCCTACCACCACTTGATGCGTACACACCTCCCTTGACTTACCCGGAAGAAGTAGAAGAGACTATAGGAACCCCAATAGAGGTAGAACCCTTGGACCAAGCACAACTAAAGAATATAGGTTTTAACACTTGAAGTGATGACCTTTCTTTTAGTTCTAAGGAAGTTCCTAGTTTTGATGAACCGGAGCCTCAACCAAAACCGTTACCTAATCTTCCATCGTTAGATGTGAATTTAGGAATTGAAAAAGGTCCCAATCCACCCATCAAACCATATACTCCGGGTAGTTTTACGTTAAAGGGAGTAGCCTTTAAGCCTTGTAGAGAGGAAGCTGACATAGGAGTGAACCATGACCTTACATACTTGCATCACCCATTCATGATTGATCACAAGAAACATTATGGGTTTAAACCAGGTTTATTAGGTCAAGATGGATTCCCAACTAGGAGTCTCTAAAAGTTGATAGAAGATGATCCCTTTTTAGGAGAAAACTTTAACTCACCCATTGACCAAAGTGAACTAGGTAAGGTTATGATAAAATGAGCACACCCCTTTGAGCATATAATTCATCCACTACTCTTTCCTCACTTGGCATATTTCCACCCTAAGGGTGTGTATCGCTACTTCCACCCGCACTTAATCCTAAGTGTAGGGAAACTTCCCTTTTATCCGTTAAATAAGGGTAGAGTCAGGCTCGTGACTCGAACAAAAATAAGCGCTTTTTGGGAGGCAACCCAAGTTTTGTTTTTTTGTTTGTTTGTTTTATTTGTTTCCATATGTATATTTTATTTTTATTTTTTGTGGCTCATGTTTCAAAATAAATTATGAAAATGCTTTATTTGTTGTTTAACTTCGTCTTAACTTCATATAAAGGTATTTTGCAAAAGATAAGTGTAAGGGAAATCTAAATTTGTTTCTAAGAACGAGATTGAACATGAACTACAACAATATTAACTGAATGTGCATATTAGTATTTGTGTGAGTCAAATGCTAATATCGAGTCATAATGATATTTTGTAGGATTTCCAGGAATTAAGGCGTTAGTTTTTCTAGAAATTTTCCAGAAACTAAACATAAGATTTCTGTCAGAACACTTAGACGGCGTCAGGTGTAAAATTCTAAAAAATTTTGCAAATTTTGTTTTTCTGCCAGAATCGTAAATTTTTTGTTAAATCTTTAGTTTTATAAACTCCAGGAAATCTACAATCATTCATTCCACAAGCATTATATCTTTATTTGTTTTCTAGGATTTTATTATATATAGAGTTTGCCGCCGATTTTACGCGAGGTTTGCCATGATTGTTTTCTCAGGTTTAACAGGTTATTTTGGACAAGAAGATGATTTATATTTCTGGAGGGAAGCTTCCAACGTTCAATTTCTTGGAGGAAGATCTAACCATGTTAACACATTATCCACACCGAACGAATCAGGGGAGTATTTGTTTTATTCTTTTACCTTTTAACTTTTACATCCTTTTAATTGAACATTGGGGACAATGTTTAGCTTAAGTGTAAGGGTAGGGTAAATGATGAAACCTTAGAGAATGCAATTGCACTTGATGATTGTTTGTTTAGTAGTAGGTGTGTAATAAAACTAAGAAAAACACTTGTTAGGGTAATTTTAGCGCCAAATTTAAATTTTTTTGCAACATTTAGGAGTGAAGCTATAGTCTTAATGAGCATCTCATGGATAGGAGTTTTATGACTAGCACAAAAACCGTACCGCTCAAAAAATTTTCCACCCCAAATATGTGAGGTTCGCCCCTAGATTTGTTAGGAAAAGCATTCATTATTAGTGCTTATGAGTGTACCGGTAGTATTTGGATTCTAGAACTTGTGATAGCGATGCATCCCGAGACCGCTAGTGAGACTACATTCGTGTAGTAGGATTTACTACATGATAAGAGGCATTAGGATAACCCTTGTGTTAAACCCGTATCATAATTACTTGACCAATGAAGTCAATATAATTGACTGGTAAAGTCAATTAATTTTCCCACACCTCTGCGATGTACTCATTTTTAGTACACGATACCCTTAGTACACCCCTCATAGCCTATCTTTTTCGTTTCTAACTTTAAGCATTTTATTTAAAGATATAATTTGTTTACAATCCACCCCAAATGTACACCCAAATCGCCTTAGCCTTCCGTGTATGCACTCATCTTTAGTGCATTATTGTTATTTGTTTAAACCCTTAGTTAATTATCTAATTGATTACATGGTTGCTAAGTCGAGTCATATCTTGTACATATTGTTTTGGGACGATTGGGACTCATGGGTAAAGTACTATTGTTATGGAGTAATGGGGAAAAACATCAATTATTACCCCCATGTGTGCATTAATATTTAAAAGTACTCCAAGTGTTTTGATTATCGTAATTCGAGTCATTAGAATAGTTAATTGTAAAGTATGTAAAAGTTCAAGTGTAAGGGGAATGTAAAATCCCCTATGATGTATTATTTTGGATGGTAGGGCAAGAGTGTATGTAAAAAAAAAGAAAACAAAATCAAGAAAAAGAAAAAAAAATTTATATATATATATATATATATATATATATATATATATATATATATATAGAGTGAGAGAGAGAGAGAGAGAGAAAGAAAAGAGAAAAACATACGGACTACCATCCCGTTTCCTTTTATGTTTCTTTGATGTTTTTGTTAGTTATGATTAGCTTAAGTCGAGTCGGGTCTTGGCTTAGCAACGCCATATTATACATGTAATTGACCAAGATGATTAACTCACCACCAGTAAAGATTGCCTTTATCCAACAAAAACCGTGTTTTCCATATCCCCTACACCTCACGTTACAACCCTTTAAAAAGATCTCTTTGATAGTTTATCCTAGGTGCTTATGCCAAGTGGTGGAGGTTTGATCCTTTCCCAAGCCTATGGTAATCTATTTGCTATGACAGGTAGTGAGAGATATATTTCGTTTTCATTTGTGATATATACTTTTATTACACCCGAGAGATGTGAGTATCCAAACACTATTTGTGAGGTGCTAGTGTATAATTTCCGTGCTTGTTTTGATTGAAGTGGAAAGATAGAATATTTTTGTATTTTTATGATTTTTCAGATTTTTATGGTTTTTATAGGTTTTATATTTTTCTATTTTATTTTTGATTAATCTTGTGTACAAAGGATATGTGAAGCCAATCCTTCAATCATCATTCTCTTCCTGGAGTGACTTAAGAGTTTCTGAAGTGAGGCTCCTCATCCCAAGTCGTGGAAGAATGAACTGAAATCTTTCTCGAGAAAGAGCCTTTGTGAATATATCAGCCAGCTGAAACTCTGTCCTCACAAAGTAGAGTTCCACTATCCCTTTCTCCACTTGTTATCTGATGAAGTGATGACGAATGTCTATATGCTTGGCTCTGGAGTGCTGGACATTGTTGCAACACAGGGCAATGGAACTTTTGTTATCACAATACATTGGGATTTTGTTGAAGTCATACCCATAATATGATAGTTCTGATCTCATCAACAGAATTTGAGCACAGCACGAGGACATGGCTATATATTCAGCTTCTGTGGATGATATTGAAGTGCACATCTGCTTTTTGGATGACCAACTGACAAGTTTCTCACCCAAGAATTGAGCACCTCCGGAAGTACTTCTGCAAGTATCTTGACACCCCGCATGATCAGCATCTGAGTAGGCCGTAAGAGCCATTGCATTGTCTTTAGGGTACCAAAGACCCATGTGGGTTGTCCCTTGAAGATATCTGAAGATTCTCTTGACAGCTTCCAAGTGCTTTTTTGTGGGTTTGGATTGATATATGGCACACATGCATACGGCGAAAAGAAGGTCTGGCCTACTTGCTGTGAGGTACATGAGAGATCCAATTATGCTTCTGTATTTGGTCTGATCAATGGTTACTCCAGCAGAGTCGTCATCAAGTTTGGATCTTTCAACCATGGGTATATCAACCGTGTCACTTGAATTGAAGCCAAATTTCTTGAGGATGTCACTAGCATACTTATCTTGATTGATAAAGATGCCGCTCGGATTTTGTGTTATCTGTAACCCCAAGAAGAAAGACATTTGTCCCATCCTAGACATTTGAAACTTGGAACTCATTTCCATAGCAAAGCGATCACATTCATTGGAATCAGACGATGCAAAGAGGATATCATCAACATAGATTTGAACGTGAAGTAGGTTGTTTCCAGTCTTCCTAGTGAATAAGGTAGGATCAACCACACCCTTGGTAAATCGATTTGCAAGGAGAAACTTTGAAAGTGTGTCGTACCAAGCTCTCGGAGCCTGTTTGAGACCATAGAGGGCCTTCTTTAAACGATATACATGATTTGGTCTTTCTGGGTCCACGAAACCTTCAGGTTGAGTGACATAAACCACCTCTTTTAAGTCCCCATTCAGGAAGGCAGTCTTAACATCCATTTAATAAACAATCATGTTACTACTGGCAGCATTGGCAAGAAAGATTCTAATAGCCTCGATACGAGCGACAGGTGCAAATGATTCCTCAAAGTCAATACCCTCTTGTTGACTGTATCCTTTTGCAACTAACCGAGCCTTGTTTTCCAACACATCACCATGCTCATCAAGCTTCACTTTGAAAATCCATTTGAGAGCAATGATCATTGCGCATTCAGGTGGTGGTACTAATTCCCATACATCAAGACGATCAAACTCATGGATTTCTTCTTGCATTGCGGTGAACCAGGATACCTTTGTTAGGGCATCCTTGAAGTCTTTGGGTTCGATTTTGGATAAGACTGAGTTGAAGAAGCACCACAAGGCATCAGTGGCAAGTTGTTTTCTGGTGGACACAGGTCATGAGGGATTTCCTATGATGTTGTCCATGGGGTGATCATTTGTCCATTTTCTGAGATGTTCATGAGGTTGAGGGTAGTGAACTGATATTGTATTGTTTGACTCTTCTGAGGAAGATGCTTCATTGGAGGATTCAGGTGCAAAAACATTTTCAAATGGTTCTTCCTCAGGTGGTGCAAAAGGATTGACTTCCCATGAGTTTTCAGATGCCACTCCTTGGTGTTCAGAAGACGATTGAATATTTGATTCATTTTGAGTGTTGCTACATTCTGGTGCATCCAAATCAAGAGAGATGGAGGTAGATGGACCATTAGTATCATGAGGTGCATTCTCAGCCATAATATTTTGTTCAGCAGCCGGTTGTACCGGTTCATGAGGTGGCTGTGACTCGAAGTACTCATGAAACATAGGATCAAATAACGTTATCAATTCTTCACTCGTGGGAGGAACATAAGGAGTGACATGGTTGGAGTTCTGTACAAATCCCGAACTTATTGGTCCAGGAGATAAAAGATTATGCGAGGGTTCAGAACTGGTATGTCCTGAAGCCGTATGCTCTGTCAGCTCATCAAACGTGACATGGATTGTCTCCATGATTTGTCGGGTTCTTTCGTTGTAGATTCGGTACCCTTTTTGATCTGGCGCATAACCGACGAATACCCCAATATCAGCCTTAGCTTTAAGCTTCCCTAAGTCTTCACTATCGTTAGTTGGGTAGCATAGGGCACCAAACACTCGAAGAAAAGAGAATTCAGGCTTTTTGAGATGCACCAGCTCATAAGGTGTCTTGTTGTGAAGAGGATGAATCAAAGATCGATTTTGAGTGTAACATGCAGTAGCGATAGCTTCAGCCCATAGAAACATTGGTGTTTTTGAGAATATCAGCATAGTGCAGGCGGCTTCAACTAGTGTGCGATTCCATCTTTCAATGACTCCATTTTGTTGAGGAGTTCGAGGAATACTCTTCTGATGATAGATGCCGATACTTTCATAGAATTGTGTGATTTGTTGATTAACACACTCAGTTCCATTGTCAGTGCGAATGATTCTAACAGTTTTGTAGAGCCTTACTTGCAACTGCTTGATGATCTTGATAATGATATCGGGAGTTTCATCCTTGGATCTTAAAAATTTCACCCATGTGAATCGTGAATAGTCATCCACAATAACAAGAATATATCTTTTCCCATTGAAGCTTTGCACTCTCATGGGTCCGTACAGATCCATGTGAAGGGTATGGAGTACTTCAGTTTTGGAGTTGGTAGGTTTTGGTTTATGAGTTTGTTTCTTCCTTTTACCCAATTGACATGATGAGCAGAGATGATCTTTTTCATACTTCAATCTAGGCATGCATCGAACAAGATGTTTACGAGATAGTTCATTAATGGTGCCGAAGTTCAAGTGGTTCAAACGACGGTGCGATAACCACGATTTGCTCTTTGAGGCCTTTTAGAGCAAGCAAATGGGAGAGGACCGCATCATGTCTTCAATAGAGATGGTACACAAATTTGTGCCACGACTTCCCTTAAGGAGATCAACTCCATCCAATTCTCTAACGAAGCATGTGTGTTTTCTGAAGGCCACTTCGAGATCAGAATCACAAAATTGTCCAACAAAGAATAAGTTGTGCCCAAGTCCTTCCACATAGTAAACTCTAGAGATCACGCTATCACCAAACACATAATCACCATACCCCATAATAGCTCCAAAGTGGTCGTTTCCGAATCTAACTGTCCCGATAAACTTTTTCACGAAATTTCTGAGCCGAGAGCGATCCCCAGTCATATGTTTTGAGCAGCCTGAGTCCAAATACCATAGGACGATTTGTACGACCTGCATTTGAAACCAGACAGATATGGATAGCTGAAAAACATATATCCCCAAGTGTAATTGGGATCCAATAGGTTAGCACACGCATACTTAAGAGACACATGATCAGTATTTTCATTTTTTCTCACTGATGAACCGATACCAGTGGAAGCAGCTGACTTAATATCAAGGCATTGGGTCACTAAAGGGAATTTTCTACCAGTTGCCTTCCATCTCTTAACCTCTAAAGACTTAGGGTCCACTCATATGTTTCCTAGAGTGAATTTTCTTCCAGTAGGTTTCCACTCATATCCTACATTGTTAAAAACTTTTCCTGTTGCTTTCCAAGTATTGTTTTCCAGTTTGTGTGTCTTGGCAAATTTAACTGAGGTTTTATAAGAAGATTTCAAAAAGGACACAACACATTCATCATGATTACCAGAAATTAAATAACCATTACAAGTCTTACAAGTAGCATTAGAATTCGAATTAATTACAGTACGCTTAACGCAAATACTAGATTTAACATGATTCTTTTCATTCAAATCAATCTTATTGTTCCTAAGGTGGTCTTCTACTTTCTTTCCTTGATCACTCTTAGCAGGCGAAGTCCTATCATTCCTTGTACTGCCTCTAGGCTTTGACCCGCTAGCTTTAGTGATATTGATTACTCTTGTAGAATTGACAATGGGAACATTAGATTGTTGCACAGTTTTTTGGTTTCTAGGTGATGATGTGCTATGATCAGAACTAGCCAAAGGTATATCAAATGTAACATGCTTCTTCAAATTCCTAGATGTAGATGTGCCATTTCTATCACGCATGTTGGGAATCTTAGGACATATACCTATGGCATATTCTAACAACTCTTGTGACCGTTTGGTGAGAAAGCAAATATCCGATAGGGAGTTTTCGGATGGTCTCACCATTATATCTTCTTCAATGGTTTCACGGGTCATGTCAAGGCAGTTCTTAAGATGTCTAAGGTAATCACTATGGACTAGCTCATTGTTCTTATGGGGAAGAGGAATAAAAACTGCCTCACATGCATAGTTTTTACATTTACAAACCACAGAATTGATATTGTCACTTTCAATAATCAGCATTTTCCCTTTCACCTTTGTCTTTAGATTCTCAATTTCATTAAGCAAAGAAGTTATCTTTTCATTGGTTTTATCACGAGTGATTTTAATAGAGTCATATAACTCTTTGTAATGTTGTTTAACTTTAGAATTCTCAGCTCGAAAACAATCATTTTCATGTCTAAGTAAGCTGATTGTCTTTTGAATTTGAAAGTTATGAGAATCTGCAGACATTGGTTTATGGGTGTTGATCACAGCATTCATGGGAGACTTCAATTGGGCAATTTGAGCCCTCAATAACCGGATCCTGTTCGTGTGAGCTTGAATTTTTTTCATCCCTTTTTGGTAATTCAAAATACGCATCACATTCCGGAACATTAGAAGATGTCTTGGCTTTTGATATTTTCATTTTTTCTTCTAAATGTTGATATTTTAATTGTAAGTTAAGATTATCAACTTCTAGTTTAGAAAGATGCTTGACCATGTTGTCATGATCATCATTTTGAATTTTTTCAAGCAATTTCAAATTCTCCCCCTCAAGCTCAACAACACGATTGTGAAGGTTATTTAAAGCAATAGACATTTCATGAAACTGACAAGCATTAAGTGAAGAATCTGTAGCAGTATAGAACACATCTTGTGTAATACATTTAGCAATCAAGTTGTCATTCATGATGAGAATATTTTTTCTGGCAATTTCACTATGCTGAAGATCTATCGTTTTTTGTTTACACTCGTTTTCCACATTTTTAAACACCTCTTTCATTTCCTTTAGTTCAACATCAAGAGATTGTCGTAGACCCTCAAAGTGTTCTTTGATTAGTTTAAAAAATGGGATGACTTTAGTTAAGTAACACTCTTTGGTTAGCTCAAATCCCCGTTCACCCTCAGTGATTCCCGTTGGTGTGATTCTCTTTTTGCATGTTTTATCAAAATCAGTGAACATTTGACAAAGGACATATATGCTAATAAGAGTTTTGCATTGCG
The DNA here is from genome assembly GCA_030686995.1 of Artemisia argyi. Classification (NCBI taxonomy): domain Eukaryota; kingdom Viridiplantae; phylum Streptophyta; class Magnoliopsida; order Asterales; family Asteraceae; genus Artemisia; species Artemisia argyi. The sequence goes on from CM060686.1 coordinate 147,098,754, forward strand.
TGGGAAGTGACAACTGAACTAAGTGCATTGGTGTATTGGGAGGATACACCGTTGGGGAAACTAACTTTTGGGATGTCTTGGCCTTAATTTCCTCAGCTTTCATTTTCTCAACGTCTAAAGGCCAAAACACCTGTTCTGGTGTTAACTTAGTTTGAGGTGCAAAAACAGTCACTCGGTTTTGTTCATAATAATCATGGGGCTTAACAATGACTCGGTGTTTAATGCACTTTGGATCCTTCATTTTTTTTATCAAATCTCTCTCTATCGGCATAATCAAGTTCATCCAATTCTTTATCAGACCAACTATTTGGGGGTTCATGATTGGGTGTAAGCATAACCTTAGCATCATAGATGGCAGGTTGGGAGGCTCTAACGCACTTAAGGAAGTTTGTTTTAGGCAGCCCTAAATCCTTATTACTATGCTTATCCCGTAGTTTAATGTGCTTTTCCATCATTTGAGCTGTTTGACAGGTTTGGCCTTGAACATACAACTTGTTTTCAAGTTTGTTTTTCAACTGCTTAAGGTTGGAGAATTCGTTTAACAGTTTATTTTCCTTTTCTTGAAATTCACTTTTTAGGAGATTTAAACTATCCTGAATTTCCAGTTTTTCCTTAAAAGCACGATCAAGTTGATTTTGAAATGATTTAATCTCTTGTTTAAAGGCCATTTCCTTTAAGTTTTGTTCAGTAATGTAAGCATGCATTTGTCATTCCATTTTTTGTTCACGTTCTGTTAGCTCAAATTTTGCCCGTTGTTCATAACTGATACGTGGGAATCGCACCATGCTTTACCTCTCGAGGGATCTCAAGAAGCTTACAACCCTCACCAGGCAGTGTACCTGATCGTTGTAGTATAGTATAGTGACAAGTACCGGGGGATTGATCGTTCAGCTTAGGAATAGTGTCGCTAGGATTAGAAAGCCTCCTAAATTAAATCTAGGGGTGATGGATGATTCTTTTTGTATTTTATATTTTATAAAAGCAAGTAAAATCTCGGGTTTTGGAAGAGTGGGCGGAATTAGTTGTTAATCAACTAACCCAATAACTAAAGATGCAATCAAAATAAAATAAAATAAATAAAAATTAAGGTTGTGAACTTATATGGAAACAAACATGTTTACTTAGATTTCCTTACTCCCTAACTATCTTTTACCGGTTAATTAGTGTGTGTATTAATTGCGTGGATGACAGGTGTATTCCTAAATAGTCATGGGGTGGCGTACGTACTTCCCCAATCCTATAAGCTCTTATCTCCTCCTACAACGATGCGTAAAGCACCAAATCATAGGGATTATAAACAGTGGCTTATGCATTAAATACTACCTTAATAACCTAGTACGCATTGGTTACATGTTTCTTAAGACGTTCAAGCAGGTTACCATAAAGGAGTTTAGCCAGTTTTCTTAAGCCTAACATCGATGGAACATTTTTCCTAACAATTAATAACACACCAACAACCAATAATTAATAGTTAGGTTTCATTATATCTAAGCAAACACAAGAAAACCTAGCCTAGCATGTTAATTGAAAGACAAGCATAAGATATATTCAAGCAACACATAGACATATTGATTGAATAGAAAGAGTACTTATCTCAAATTGACATGAAGGATTCAAGGGGTTGAAAACCCTTGAACATACTAATAAATTTGGACCTAGGGTTTTTCCAAAGTTACTCCCTATTTGTTACACTTTAATGAATGAAAATTACAAAAATATATATAGATTTTCCAAGATGATGGCGTCAAGAAGTAAATTCTGATGCCGTTAACTCGCCGCCCATAATGAAATCGGATTGCCTAGATCTAGTTGTGACGCCGTCATGTGTAAAATCTTCTAGGCCGTCACTAGTAAATGGACCATGACGGCCTATGGTGACGCCGTCATGTCCTTAGTGTAATCCTGTACTGGGCCGTCATGGACTTTAGCCACTTCCACCTCTTGTATTACTCTTGACGCCGCCATGAAGAAGCTCTTGACGCCGTCAGGTACTGTTCTCAGCAAGGAAAATTAAGACTTTGCCGTTTTCTTCACTTTTATGCTCCAAAAACGTCCAAAATGCTTCCTTTTCCAGAATTCACTCCAAAAGTACCTAAAATGACAAAAGGAACGATTTAGGGCAATTTTTGATCAAATAAATTCGAATCCGGGCTTAAAAGACCCCTTAAAAGTGGTTCATTTTTCGCCTCATCAAATACCCTTAAACTTGAGATTTGCTTGTCCTCAAGCAAATGAGCTTTTATTCTAATCAAAATACAAGTTAGAGGTCATTTAACACTAATATAAAAGTAATTACAACAAATAATCGTTTCACTAAAGACCAAAGACAAGCACGGAGGTAATATACTAGCACCTCACAAATAGTGTTTAGATACTCACATCTCTCGGGTGTAATAAAGTATATATCACATTATGGAAATGGAAAACATCTCTCACTACCTGTCATAGCAAAATAGATTACCATAGGCTTGGGAAAGGATCAAACCTCCACCACATAGCGTAAGCACCTAGGATAAACTATCAAAGAGGTCTTTTAAAGGGTTATAACGTTAGGTGTAGGGATATGGAATACACGGTTTTGTTGGATATAGGCAATATTTCATGGGGGGAGTTAATCATCTTGGTTAATTACATGTAAAATATGGCGTTGCTAAGCCAAGACTCGACTCGACTTAAGCTAATGAATCAAAAATAACAAAAACATAAAACAAACATAGAATGAAACGGGATGGTAGTCCGTATGTTTTTTCTCTTTTCTTTTTTCTATTTTTTTTCTTTTTCTTAGTTTTTTCGATTTTTTTTTTCATACACTCTTACCTTACAATCCAAAATAATACATCATAGGGAATGACAATTCCCCTTACACTTAAATTTTTACATACTTTACAATAAACTAATCTAATGACTCGAATCAAGATAATCAAAACACTTGGAGTACTTTTAAGATTAACGCACATATGGGGGTAATATATGATGTTTTTCCCCATTACTCCATAACACAAGTACTTTACCCATGAGTCCCAATAGTCCCAAAACAATATGTACAAGATATGACTCGACTTAGCAACCATGTAACCAATTAGATAATTAACTAAGGGTTTAAACAAATAACAATAATGCACTAAAGATGAGTGCATACACGGAAGGCTAAGGTGATTTGGTTGTACATTTAAGTGGGTTGTAACAAATTCTTCCTTTAAGTAAGATGCTTAAAGTTAGAAACGAAAATATAGGCTCGGAGGGGTGTACTAGGGGTTTCGTGTACTAAAAATGAGTACAACGCTAAGGTGTGGGAAAAATTAATTGACTTAACTAGCCAAGTAATATGACTTAAATGGTCAAGTAATTATGATACGGGTTTAACACAAGGGTGATCTTAATGCCTCTTATCATGTAGTAAATCCTACCACACGAATGTAGTCTCACTAGCGGTCTCGGGATGCATCACTAACGCCAGTTCTAGAATCTAAATGCTACCGGTACACTCATAAGCACTTATAGTAAATGCTTTTCCTATCAAATCTAAAGGCGAACCTCACATATTTGGGTGGAAATTTTTTTGAATAGTACGGTTTCGTGCTAGTTATACAACTCCTATCCATGAGACGCTTGCTAAGGCTAAAGTTTCACTCCTAAATGTTGTAAAAAATTTTAAATTTGGTATCATCTTGGTTAATTACATGTACAATATGGCGTTGCTAAGCCAAGACTCGACTCGACTTAAGCTAATGAATCAAAAATAACAAAAACATAAAACAAACATAGAATGAAACGGGATGGTAGTCCGTATGTTTTTTCTCTTTTCTTTTTTCTATTTTTTTTCTTTTTCTTAGTTTTTTTGATTTTTTTTTTCATACACTCTTACCTTACCATCCAAAATAATACATCATAGGGAATGACAATTCCCCTTACACTTAAATTTTTACATACTTTACAATAAACTAATCTAATGACTCGAATCAAGATAATCAAAACACTTGGAGTACTTTTAAGATTAACGCACATATGGGGGTAATATATGATGTTTTTCCCCATTACTCCATAACACAAGTACTTTACCCATGAGTCCCAATAGTCCCAAAACAATATGTACAAGATATGACTCGACTTAGCAACCATGTAACCAATTAGATAATTAACTAAGGGTTTAAACAAATAACAATAATGCACTAAAGATGAGTGCATACACGGAAGGCTAAGGCGATTTGGTTGTACATTTAAGTGGGTTGTAACAAATTCTTCCTTTAAGTAAGATGCTTAAAGTTAGAAACGAAAATATAGGCTCGGAGGGGTGTACTAGGGGTTTCGTGTACTAAAAATGAGTACAACGCTAAGGTGTGGGAAAAATTAATTGACTTAACTAGCCAAGTAATATGACTTAAATGGTCAAGTAATTATGATACGGGTTTAACACAAGGGTGATCTTAATGCCTCTTATCATGTAGTAAATCCTACCACACGAATGTAGTCTCACTAGCGGTCTCGGGATGCATCACTAACGCCAGTTCTAGAATCTAAATGCTACCGGTACACTCATAAGCACTTATAGTAAATGCTTTTCCTATCAAATCTAAAGGCGAACCTCACATATTTGGGTGGAAATTTTTTTGAATAGTACGGTTTCGTGCTAGTTATACAACTCCTATCCATGAGACGCTTGCTAAGGCTAAAGTTTCACTCCTAAATGTTGTAAAAAATTTTAAATTTGGTATCATCTTGGTTAATTACATGTACAATATGGCGTTGCTAAGCCAAGACTCGACTCGACTTAAGCTAATGAATCAAAAATAACAAAAACATAAAACAAACATAGAATGAAACGGGATGGTAGTCCGTATGTTTTTTCTCTTTTCTTTTTTCTATTTTTTTTCTTTTTCTTAGTTTTTTCGATTTTTTTTTTCATACACTCTTACCTTACCATCCAAAATAATACATCATAGGGAATGACAATTCCCCTTACACTTAAATTTTTACATACTTTACAATAAACTAATCTAATGACTCGAATCAAGATAATCAAAACACTTGGAGTACTTTTAAGATTAACGCACATATGGGGGTAATATATGATGTTTTTCCCCATTACTCCATAACACAAGTACTTTACCCATGAGTCCCAATAGTCCCAAAACAATATGTACAAGATATGACTCGACTTAGCAACCATGTAACCAATTAGATAATTAACTAAGGGTTTAAACAAATAACAATAATGCACTAAAGATGAGTGCATACACGGAAGGCTAAGGCGATTTGGTTGTACATTTAAGTGGGTTGTAACAAATTCTTCCTTTAAGTAAGATGCTTAAAGTTAGAAACGAAAATATAGGCTCGGAGGGGTGTACTAGGGGTTTCGTGTACTAAAAATGAGTACAACGCTAAGGTGTGGGAAAAATTAATTGACTTAACTAGCCAAGTAATATGACTTAAATGGTCAAGTAATTATGATACGGGTTTAACACAAGGGTGATCTTAATGCCTCTTATCATGTAGTAAATCCTACCACACGAATGTAGTCTCACTAGCGGTCTCGGGATGCATCACTAACGCCAGTTCTAGAATCTAAATGCTACCGGTACACTCATAAGCACTTATAGTAAATGCTTTTCCTATCAAATCTAAAGGCGAACCTCACATATTTGGGTGGAAATTTTTTTGAATAGTACGGTTTCGTGCTAGTTATACAACTCCTATCCATGAGACGCTTGCTAAGGCTAAAGTTTCACTCCTAAATGTTGTAAAAAATTTTAAATTTGGTATCATCTTGGTTAATTACATGTACAATATGGCGTTGCTAAGCCAAGACTCGACTCGACTTAAGCTAATGAATCAAAAATAACAAAAACATAAAACAAACATAGAATGAAACGGGATGGTAGTCCGTATGTTTTTTCTCTTTTCTTTTTTCTATTTTTTTTCTTTTTCTTAGTTTTTTCGATTTTTTTTTCATACACTCTTACCTTACCATCCAAAATAATACATCATAGGGAATGACAATTCCCCTTACACTTAAATTTTTACATACTTTACAATAAACTAATCTAATGACTCGAATCAAGATAATCAAAACACTTGGAGTACTTTTAAGATTAACGCACATATGGGGGTAATATATGATGTTTTTCCCCATTACTCCATAACACAAGTACTTTACCCATGAGTCCCAATAGTCCCAAAACAATATGTACAAGATATGACTCGACTTAGCAACCATGTAACCAATTAGATAATTAACTAAGGGTTTAAACAAATAACAATAATGCACTAAAGATGAGTGCATACACGGAAGGCTAAGGCGATTTGGTTGTACATTTAAGTTGGTTGTAACAAATTCTTCCTTTAAGTAAGATGCTTAAAGTTAGAAACGAAAATATAGGCTCGGAGGGGTGTACTAGGGGTTTCGTGTACTAAAAATGAGTACAACGCTAAGGTGTGGGAAAAATTAATTGACTTAACTAGCCAAGTAATATGACTTAAATGGTCAAGTAATTATGATACGGGTTTAACACAAGGGTGATCTTAATGCCTCTTATCATGTAGTAAATCCTACCACACGAATGTAGTCTCACTAGCGGTCTCGGGATGCATCACTAACGCCAGTTCTAGAATCTAAATGCTACCGGTACACTCATAAGCACTTATAGTAAATGCTTTTCCTATCAAATCTAAAGGCGAACCTCACATATTTGGGTGGAAATTTTTTTGAATAGTACGGTTTCGTGCTAGTTATACAACTCCTATCCATGAGACGCTTGCTAAGGCGCTAAAATTACACTAACAAGTGTTTCTCATAGTTTTATTACACACCTACCATCAAACAAACAAACTCAAGTGAAATAGTATCCTATAAGGTATCATCATTTACCCTCCCATTACACTTAGGATGAACATTGTCCCCAATGTTCAATTAAAGGATGTAAAAGTGAAATAGGTAAAAGAATGGAAGCAAATACTCCCCTGATTCGTTCGGTGTGGATAGTGAGGTAACGTGGTTAGATCTTCCTCCAAGAAAATGAACAATCAAAGCTTCCCTTCCAGAAAAATAAATCATCTTCTTGTCAAACGTAACCTGTTAAACCTGAGAAAACAAACAAGGCAACCTCTCGTAAAATCGGCGGCAATCTAAATATACTAACAAATCCTAGAAAGCAAATTAAGATATAATGCTTGTGAAATGAATGTTTGCAGATTCCCTGGAGTTTATAAAACTAAAGAATTAACAAAAACTTTAAGACTCCGTTAGAGAAACAAAATTAGCAAAATTTTCAGAATTTTACACATGACGCCGTCAAGAGTAAATTCTTGACGCCGTCAGAAGTGATCTGCAGAAATCTTTATTTTAAGTTTCCAGAAAATTTCTGGAAAAACTTATGTCCTACTTCCTGGAAAATCCTGCAAAACATCATTATGACTCGATACAAGCATTTGACTCTAACAAATACTAATATACATGTTCATTTATTATTGTGGAGATTCATGATCAATTTTTGTTCTTAGTAACAAATTTGGGGTTTCCCCTTACACTTATCTTTTTGAAAAATACCTTTGTATGAAGTTAAGATGAGGTTAAACAACAAAATAAAGTATCTTCATAATTTAGTTTGAAACATGATCCACCAACAATAAAAACAAAGCATGTATACGGAAACAAATAGCAATCAAACAAATAAAAATCACACAAAGCATGGGTTGCCTCCCAAGAAGCGCTTTTCTTTATTTTACGAGTCTTGTAGCTAGACTCAAGGTCATGGGTTACTACGTGACATGGGTGATTTCCTCATCGAGGACATCTTTGGGATCAAACTTGGGCTTTAAGTTTCTATCAGTTTTCTTGGTGCGGTATGACCTCTCAAACTTTTCTCCATCCGGATCATACAAAATCATCTTCATGTGCCATGATCCGTCACCTTCCATAGGCGGCTTGTCCCACCTCCATTTACACTTATCCCCTTCTCTTTTCCACTTATTCATCTCTATGTTAATAGGCATTACGCACAAGAACTCAATCATTTTTCTAAAGACTAGGGGATCCTCAAAAGGGTCAAGTTCCTCATCTCTAGCTATGAGTTGTTCCACCGAATGTGTTTTATCGATGAAATCTTTTTCTAGATAGAATGGGCGTTGAGGTCCTATGAAGTTTCTTTCTATCCAAGGCCCATATCTAGATGGTCTCCTATTCATTTCTACCCAATGTGGTGTCGGTTCGTCCTCACAATCGTAGCTATGCTTCCTAATATCATAAACCGACCAAGTTTCACCTTCTCCTACCGCTATCTTGGACTCTTTACAATCTATCGTGGCACTAGCGGTTGCTAAGAACCCTCGTCCAACTAACAATGGGCATGTAGTATCACTAACCATATCTAGGACGTGAAAATCCGCTAAAATAGTTAACTTCCCTACATGAACCACTACATCCTTGATCATTCCAACCGGATGGGCAATACTTACATCCGCTAGACCAATTAGTACATCTTTTTCCTCTAACTTTCCTAGATTAAGAGTGGTGAAAAGGGATAAGGGAATTAAGTTGAGGCTTGATCCTAAGTCGGCTAATGTGTTGAAAGCTTCGGATTTTCCTATCTTACAAGGCAAACCAAATATACTCGGATCATCAAGCTTCTTAGGCAACTTGTTTTGAACGAAGGCGGTCCCATTCTTACCTAATTTGAATTTCTCATATTTTTCTAAAAGGGCACTATAATAGGGAGCACGGGCTAAGACATCAATGACGGGGCGTTCAAGGTGGAGCTCCTTGAATTCATCGTCAAGGTCTTGCGTAGGGGGTGTTTCAACTATGTTATTGACCGACTTGATATTGGATGTTTTATTCAATTGGTCTTTTTGAAGGATTTGGGTTTGCTTGAAATATGTGCTCATAGATTTGACCGAGTAGTATTGTGGACAAGAAGTAGGGGACGAAACCGATGATATGACATTAACGGTTAGTTTCGGATTCTTGACCGTGTCGCTTGGGAGTGCTCCCATTTCTCGGTCATTGAGAACTTTCAACAAGGTGTCTATTTTGGTGGTCATCACGCTTTGCTTTTGTTTGAAATCGGCTTCAAACTTAGATATACGAGCTTCTTGAGATGCCATGAACTTGGACATCAATCCTTCAAGATTATTGGTACTACCAAGGTTGTTAGAAGGATTGTTGTTGAAAGTATGGTTAGCGGGTGGACCATTTGGTTGCTAGCGATTAGGTGGGTTGGAAGGATTGTTTTGGTTTTGTTTCCACCTAAGATTCGGGTGATATTTCCAAGAAGGGTTGTATGAATCACCATAAGAGTTTGGCTCTGGTTTGAAAGTGTACCACTTATCTCCCGCTTCGTCGGTACGCGAAGATGCGTAGTCCGCAAAAGCTTGTCCGGGGAGTTCCACGCAATCACGAGTGTCGTGGGGACCACTACATAATTCGCATGAAGAAGTGATTTTGTTCACTTGGCTTGAAGGCTTAGGAGCTTCGCAAGATTTCATGAGAAACTTGACTTGGTCCTCAAGTTCCATGATCCTACGGTCGGGAGTTCTAGAATTGTTCGAAGGCAAAGATATTTCCTTGACCGTTTTGTTCAAATCACGGGGATCATTCCAACTTTCGTTGTCATAGAGAGCAAGATCTTCTATGAGTTCCCATGACTCTTCCGCACTTAGATCACATAGCTTGCCACCGGCCGATTGGTCAATGGTTCGCCTTGTGGAGAGATCGATATGGTCATAGAAGATTTGGACTTGGAGCCAAAGATCTATGCCATGATGAGGGACTTTTTGGAGTAAGTCCTTGAAACGAGTCCATGCTTCATATAGAGTTTCATTTTGACGTTGTTAGAACATCAAAATGTCATTTCTAAGCTTGGTAGTTCTCCCCGGTGGGAAAAATTGAGCAAGGAAACGAGTAGTGAGATCATCCCATGAGGTGATGGATCCCGCGGGTAAACGTTCAAGCCATTGACTAGCTTGATCACGTAGAGAGAATTGGAATAGGCGTAATCGGGTTGACTCTCTAGTTGTAACATCAAGGTCTAAAGAATCTTCGATTTTAAGGAAGTCCTTGAGATGTTGATTAGGATCTTCGGAATGAAGTCCATGAAATGCACATCCGCTTTGCACCAACCGGATGGTGTCGGATCGCAATGGAGACACATTGGCTCCGGTGAGCTCAATAGTGTTTCGATAGCCTTGGGGGCTAGGACGGGAATACTCTCCTAGGATTCAGGGCCTAAGAGGTTGGTTTGCAAGTGGTGGGTTTTGTGGGTAGTTTTGTTGTGGTGGGTTAATGTGTTCAAAGATGTTACCACCTTCCATGATGTCGGATGGTAAAGGTTACGAACAAAAGCATGAAGAAATAAGATAGTGTCACACCCCCAAAATACCTGAATGGCAGCGGAATGGAATACCTGAGGGTGTAATGGATCATAGCACACAAGCAAGGAAATATTGAACGACCTAAAGTGTCGTTTATAAAATACATCGTTTGATTCAATCAAAATATTCAGAGTTATAAAACATAGGTCCCAAAAGTTAGAAAAGGTTTAAGGAAATAATTTAGTACAATCAAACGATAGTTTATAAGTGCATGAAATCCAAAAGAGACGCGTCATCCTTGATACACAAAGTGACTCCATGCAATGCCATGAGAATATGCCTTAGTTACCTGAGAAATACATTGCGAAAAACGGTCAACATAAAGTTGGTGAATAATCATAGGTTTATAAGTAAGATATAGTGTACAAAATGCCATAAGTAATGCCAAGAAATAGGATGTCCGAAAAGTATATACATTGGCTCTTAAGCTCATGACCCCGAAGCTAGACGACACTTGGCCCCAATGAGTGTTTACCAGACACTCTAATAATAAAGACATGAAATGCATTCGTTCCATTTGGAGCAACCCAAACACGAATGGAGGCGTCACCCTCGATAGATCTATCCACTCACACTCGCTTGGAAATTAATTAACGGTCCATGATAATAAAGGGGACTTATCAAGACGTGGTAAATAAGACAACTTAAGCAATGTATGAATTTTATACTTAGGCATGTACACAAAAATAAGTAATGCAATGTATACTCCCCCGTGGGATTTGAAATCAAATTATAGAATTAAAACGGGGCTATGAAACTCACCTCGAAGTGATGATACAAAGATGGTACAATGAGGTAAAAGTAGTCGGGACAATGAGGCGCGCACACTAGCCGCAACCTAAATGAATAATCATGATCTAACTTAGATCAAGCCGAAATGAAATGAATGCACATGCACATGATACTCATACCACTCGTAATTTGGAAATACTAGTTATCGTCATAGTAAAATAATTTCCATACTTAGGAAAAATAATCCCATTTGGAGTTATAAACCTTGTCGTAATATATATATCGTACAAAAATGTTAGCGTCGCATTACTCGTATTGAAATCCTTAGAATAACGTCGTTAAGTCGTATAAATATTATTTTGGGTCATACGTATTCATTTGTTAAGAAAATAGTCCTTAGTAATATTTTCTAGAAAATATACCGTTTAGCGCGTACGTTATTATTTTTATTTGTGACTAAAAATATATATATAGTTTTGACAATGTTAAAACGGGTATAACTCGGTCGTTTTAGGCTCGTTTTCCTTGTTCTTTATGTCCACGGATTCGTCTTTGTATATACTAGTATATTTTTGATAACTCGACTCCTCTAGGTTACGTTTAATGCCTCTAATTACCCATTGAAATCTGCCAAACAGCAAGCAGTTTTTGAAAAAAATAGTTTTCGTCGTTAAATTTGTAAAAATCGTATCTCCTTCGTTATAAACTCGTTTTAATCCGTTCTTTCGCCTAAAGTTTTGTTTTTGAAAGTATTTTCTAAATCTTTGGTCAAAAATTAGCCATCAACCACTGATTTTCCCACGAAATCAAAATAGGGACAGTAGGTATTTCAAAAGTTTCAAAAACCATTTCCAAGTCTCCAAACTAGTTCTAACCTCAATCAAACCACTTTCAAACACCACAAAACTAATCTAATCCTACCATACACCTTCTTAAGGTGTCATGGGTTCCTAGTCACCAAAACCAAGTAGATTTAACAAGGATCTAACCAAAATTACTCTAGGGCTTGTATGATCAAAAGTTTACAAAAATAAAGTGGTATAAGTTAATGCATGTATAAGATCTTGCAAGAAACATATATAAACATAGTAATAACTTTGTAAAAATTATGAAATGAGTTTAGTAACTTACTTGTAAGATTAGTGAAGTTAGGATGATTAAAACCTAATAATCCTTGAGTTTGTATTTCAAAACTCAAACAAGGATGCTATAAACACAAGATTTATACTTTGATCTTTGGAAAATTTTTGGTTCTTGCTTGCTTGCTCCTTGTGGCCGTGGGTTATAGAGAGAAAAAGAGAGGAAGAAACTTTTTGTTAGTTGTAAAAATGAGATGAAAATCTTGTACAAGTATATTTGTATTATTGCTATTATTATTATTATATAATAGTTAGTATACTACATTAAATGAGAAGGAGTGTATAAGTAAGATTGTAAGGAAAATGGTAAGGGGGGGGGGGGGGGGGGGGCGGCAAAGTCAAGGGGGGGGAATGTGGAAGACTTTTGGTGTAGAAAATGTATTATTATGTGTATTTGGTAGTTTTAAAATGTACCGGGTACCGGGTTAACTAAAAATAAATTTTAACGGAGTTAACCGGGACATAATAAAGTTATAAAAATTATAAAAATATGTTGGGTATAAATACTGGGTGTTTAGATAATTATTATTTAGTTTCTACGAAAACCGTCGTAATTTAATTAGTCGTACGACACGAAATAAATAAATTTCCAAAATACCGGGTAAATTAATATTATAATTTCTATATTATAAAAATGAATATAAAAATATATTGGGATCATAGTTGGGAGTGTCAGACGTGTTAGTCACATTTATAGTTCGCGTATTAGTGTTTATTTAAAATAAACATACGTAATTCGTTAATTATATTAAAAATATAATTTGAATACCCTACGAGTGGAATAGTATGCAAGTGCCCTAATGATGATATGCAGACTATTTCTAGTCCGTATGAAATGTCCCTGATAATAATGCATGAATTCGCTCCTGAACCAATACGGTTACGCGAATTTGAACACTCGTAAACTAAATTTACGATGACATGAATAATGCACGTGAATAGTGGTTTTCTCTCGGAAATGAATAGTGTCAAGTGAATAGTAAAATTTCTGAATGTGTCTCGGAATATCAAATTGACCTCAAAAATGATGAATAGTAAAACGATGAATAGTGATCAATGAATAGTAAATTGTGAATAGAAGAATGTCGAAGTTTGGAAAAATGACCTGAAATTGTGGGTTGTGACAGTCGCCCATCCAAAAAGGAATTCAGTCCCTGAATTCAGTTAGTGTTGGTCTCGGTAATTGGCTCGGTGAAAAGTTGTGGATACTTGCGTCGCATTTGGTCTTCTCGTTCCCAAGTAAACTCGGGTCCTCTTCGAGAATTCCAGCGAACCTTCACGATCGGAATTCGACTTTGTTTCAATTGTTTGATCTCGCGGTCCATAATTTCAACCGGTTCTTCCACAAAGTTAAGCTTGTCATCAAGTTGTATTTCTTCCAATGGTATAACGGAAGACTCGTCCGAAAGGCATTTCTTGAGGTTCGAAACATGAAACGTGTTATGTACGTTGCTAAGTTCTGATGGAAGTTCAAGCTTGTAAGCAACCGGACCAATCCTTTCCAGTATCTTAAACGGACCAATGTATCTCGGGTTCAACTTCCCGCGTTTTCCAAATCGTATCACGCCCTTCCAAGGCGAGACTTTCAACATAACTTTGTCTCCGACCTGAAATTCCAATGGTTTGCGTCGAACATCTGCGTAGCTTTTCTGTCGACTTCTAGCAGTTTCGAGTCTCTCTCGAATCTGGATTATCTTTTCCGTTGTTTCTTGTACCATCTCCGGGCCAGTACATTGTACTTCACCGACTTCGGCCCAACAAACTGGAGATCGACACTTACGACCATAAAGTGCCTCGAATGGTGCAGCCTTAATGCTTGAATGGTAGCTGTTGTTATAGGAAAATTCGATCAACGGCAAATGGTTAGCCCAACCATTTCCAAAGTCAATCACACATGCCCTAAGCATGTCCTCAAGTGTTTGAATAGTTCTCTCGCTCTGACCATCGGTCTGAGGATGGTAAGCAGTGCTCATGTCTAACTTGGATCCAAAAGAATCTTGTAATGATCGCCAAAAGTTTGAAGTAAAACGACTATCTCTGTCGGAAATGATGGAAACTGGTGCACCATGTCTTGAGACTATTTCCTTGACATAAAGTCTAGCAAGTTGTTCCATAGAATAAGTCTCTCTAATGGGTATGAAATGAGCTGATTTGGTAAGTCGATCAACAATTACCCAAATAGCATCGTAACCTCCTGACGTCTTAGGAAGTTTAGTGACAAAGTCCATAGTAATACGTTCCCACTTCCATTGTGGAATCTCTGGTTGTTGAAGTAACCCTGACGGTTTCTGGCACTCGGCGTTCACTTTAGCACAAGTAAGGCATTTGCTGACGTACGTAGCTATTTCCGCTTTCATGTTCGGCCACCAATAAAGCTTTTTGAGATCCTGATACATCTTATCAGAACCAGGATGAATAGAGTACTTCGACTTGTGTGATTCATGCATAATCAATTCTCGTACTCCACCATAAAGTGGTATCCAACTTCGGCCCTTGAAGCATAACACTCCGTCTGGTCTCTTTACAAAGCCATTTCCGCTTTCTGGCATACCATAAAGTTTCTCATGTGGTTGATTTTCTTCTTTGAGAGCCTCAATCTGAGCTTCTAAGATCTTCGATGGTAATGGCGAAATGATAGTCATTCCTAATGACCTAACTCTCAAAGGTTTGAGTCGTTCTTTTCGGCTAAGTGCATCTGCTACAACATTTGCTTTTCCTGGGTGATATCGGATTTCACAATCGTAATCACTCAACAATTCTAGCCAACGACGTTGTCTCATATTAAGTTCCTTCTGATCGAGTATATGCTGTAAGCTCTTGTGGTCGGTAAAAATTACACACTTGGTACCATAAAGGTAGTGTCTCCAAATCTTGAGTGCAAATACTACAGCACCCAATTCCAAGTCGTGTGTAGTGTAATTCTTCTCGTGTGTCTTAAGCTGTCTAGATGCATAAGCTATCACTTTCTCGTTTTGCATTAGCACAGCTCCAAGTCCTTTATGCGAAGCATCGCAATATACCACAAAGTTCTCAATACCTTCTGGTAATGACAGAATCGGTGCGCTACAAAGCTTTCGTTTCAATAATTGAAATGCGGACTCTTGTTTTTCTCCCCACTCGTACTTTTGATTCTTTTGTGTCAGCTTCGTCAACGGCTTCGCTATCTTAGAAAACCCTTCGATAAATCTTCTGTAATATCCGGCAAGTCCTAGAAATTGACGAATTTCCGTAGGAGACTTGGGCGTAGCCCAATCCTTAACTGCCTCGATCTTTGCTGGGTCGACTTGTAATCCTTGGCTATCAATGACGTGACCAAGAAATTGAACTCTTCGTATCCAAAAATCACACTTCGAAAACTTGGCATACAATTGCTCCTTCTTGAGCAGTTCCAGGATTGTTCTGAGGTGTTCTTCGTGATCTTCCTTACTCTTGGAATAAATCAAGATATCGTCAATGAATACGATCACAAACTTATCAAGATACGGTTTGCACACCCTATTCATGAGATCCATAAATACCGCAGGTGCGTTGGTTAATCCGAAAGGCATTACTTGAAATTCATAATGACCATAGCGTGTTCTAAATGCCGTCTTCGGGATATCCTCTTCCCGAACTCTAAGTTGATGATAACCGGATCTTAAATCAATCTTGGAATAAAAACTAGAACCTTGTAATTGGTCGAACAAGTCGTCTATTCTGGGGAGTGGATAACGGTTCTTAACCGTTAACTTGTTCAGTTCACGATAGTCGATGCACATTCTGAAAGTTCCGTCCTTTTTCTTCACAAACAAAACCGATGCTCCCCAAGGCGATGAACTCGGTCTAATGAATCCTTTGTCCAAAAGTTCTTGTAGTTGATTCGACAGTTCTTGCATTTCCGAAGGTGCAAGTCTATACGGTGCTCGTGCAATCGGTGCAGCTCCTGGCACTAATTCAATTTGAAACTCAACTTGACGTGTAGGCGGAAGTCCTGGCAATTCTTCCGGAAAAACCTCTTGAAATTCCTTAACAATTGGCACATCTTCAAGTCGTTTCTCATCAGACTTTTTCTCCGTGATGTGAGCCAAGAATGCATAACAACCCTTCTTTATGTACTTCTCGGTTTTAATGCATGATATAATACTGAGTCTAGTTCCACTTCGCTCTCCGCGAACAACCAAAGTTTCACCGTTAAAAGGAAGGTGAACAACTTTCTCATCACAAATAATTCTCGCTCGATGCCGAGATAACCAATCCATACCGATCACAACGTCGAAACTTCCAAGTTCTACTGGCATAAGGTCTATATTGAATGGATGGTTTAGGAAATTTATGGTGCAACCACGAACAATGGTGTTGGTGTTAACTAAAGACCCATCGGCTAATTCAACGATATAGGAAACGTCTAATGGGATTGGTTCTATGTTAAGTAAAGGTGCAAATGTAATAGAAACAAAACTTCTATCCGCTCCTGAATCAAATAAAATGGATGCATAACGATTATTAACGAGGAACGTACCCGCAACAACATTCGGGTCTTCTTTGACATCTTCTCCTCCCATAACATAAGCTCTTCCTCGAGCCCTTCCATCTTGATTCCCAGTTCCTTGATTCTTCTTCTTTGGGCACTCACTCTTAAAGTGTCCAATTTCTCCGCAACCATAACATGTTACCGGTGGTTTCTGATTGTCACCCACGATTGGAAGTCTACAATCTTTGATGTGGTGACCAAGCTTCTTGCAATTGCCACACAAATCTGGACAACGACCTGGGTTATGATGCTTCTGACACCTTTCACATTTAGGTAGGTTACCAGTGTAACCTTTCCTTTCAGTTGGTCCTGCAGCATAGACCTTTGCTACTTCCTGCCTCTTAGGTGGCGGCTGAACAGCATTTCCACCTTGGTTGTAGTCAAACCTCCTCTTGTTGTTGTTATTGTCGTTCGCATTGTTGTTTCGGTTATTGGGATAGTTGCGGTTTCGATTGTTGTTATAGTTGTTGTTGTTTTGAGTGTTGGTGTAGTTGGTGTTGTTTGAACGGTAGTTGTTGTTGACAGTAGATTTTCCTTTTACCACTTGGACCATGAGTTTCTGAGTTATACGAATAGCCTCTTCCATTGATTGAGGGTCAAAAGAAATCACATCTCCTCGACCACTTTCAGGCAATCCACCAACAAAGTTTTCCATCTTTTCTCATCGTCAGAAATCATAGTTGGGCACAATGCAGCCAACTCCTGAAACCTCCTGAAGTAGGTCTCGATGTCATCACCTTTAGTCACAAGCCCATAGAACTCTGCTTCCAATTTCTGTATCTCCGTACGAGGGCAAAACTTTTTAGACATCAGCTTCTTGAATTCCTCCCAAGTGAGCTTGTAAGCATTCTCCATACCAATAGGTTGAGCATGAGAATTCCACCAAGACATAGCTTCATCAAGAAGCATACCTGTAGCAAATTTTACCTTGCTAACGTCTGGACAACCACACATGAGAAATACGTTCTCAGTCTTCTCAAACCAGCGGATCAAAGCAACCGCTCCTTCGGTGCCCTTAAACTTGATAGGATCACTAATCTTGAAATCTTTCCATGTACATTCACGCCTAGTAACTGGTGGTTCAACAGTCCCTGTATTAGAAGCAACCTCAGCAGCCCTAGCAGCAACATCAGCTCTCTCGACTTCCAGAGCTTCTGCAATACTATCCCTGACCAACTTGCGGATAGCGGCTTGAGTCATAGCGGGTGTTTCTGGTGTAGCTTTGCCTTTCTTCGGCGCCATATTTCTAATAAATGACAATGGAAATCATCATGAGAAAATCATATTAGAAATAGTCATCGTACCAAAGGTATACACCCACAATATGTATATATATATACAACCACAACAAGTATAAATACAACCACGACATGTACGAATACAACCACAATCTGTCTAGATACAACCACGACAAGTATATATACGACCACAACATGTATCAATGCGACAATAATAAAGAGCAACCACGAAACATCATAAATATAATCACAACACATGAATATAATACATGAAAATTTCGGCCTACATGGACCGATATAATATATAGCACAACATTTCCAACATAGTAGAGTCGCACTTGATATATATTTGTTTGTACAACAACCAAAAGGTTACAAGTTCTTGAACTATGTCCCACACTTCGGGACTAGGAAATAATAAAAGCTAATATAATACCAGTCTATGTCTAAGCTCCTCCAGGTGCTCTAGAGGGTCCAGGCTCTCCCCTCAAGCGGCGAATCTCACGATCCATCGCAACCACGATCTCCTCAAGGTGCTGAACACGTAACTGAAAAGAAGCATCTCTGCGCTCCAATACAACCAACCTCTGTCGAAGCAATGCCAACTGGTCTGCCTGCTCCCACTGGGACTCCTGTGTCGCCTGAGCTCTATCTCGAATCTCTGGTAGCTCATCTCTAAGTAGATCGATCTGCTCCTGATGTCCCAACTGTCGTGCCTCGAGTCCATGGTACGACACATCAATACCAACCCTGCCCTGAATCAAATCCTCAACCTGCTCCTCGACAGCCTCGAGTCGAGTAGTGATAATCTCATCAACCCTGTAACCCATCCTATCAACTTGCTCCTGCTGAGCACCTAACTGATCCTCTAGTGTAGCAGCTATAGGCCCCCTAGCCGCAGCCGCTCTAGAACTCTCACCGACGTGGTACACTGGTGGTGGTGAAAGGTCAGCAGTCTCGGTAATAGGTGAATCTGGAGTGGTAAACCTTGCACGCTTCCTGAGCGGCAAAAGGGTAGTAGTCATAGGAGTAGTAGTGGGTATGGCTGGTGGTGGTGGTGTAGGCACGGTAGGACTAGGTAGACTCCTATAAGTAGATGTAGCATAACGAACTCTCTTCCTAGGACCCTGGACAGTCTTATCCCTAGGAAACCTAAGTCTCGGCTCTGAATGGATAGTAGTAGTAGGAGATGATGGTATGTCAGTGGGTATAGTAGGATGGACATGGGGAGTAGGAGCCGTCTCCTCCTCCTCGAAAGGCTCGGTGTCATCATCTGATGCCAAGAGTGGCAACTCAGGTGTAGGAGAAACAAATGGTGAAACAGCAGTAGAGGACATAGAGCCCTCATCATCAGAGTCGGATATAGAGTAAAGTACAACAGTGTTGGGATTCGAAGACATGACTCTGTGATAATCAAGGTGAAATAAAAATAAATAACTCGTACAATGGCATCACCTAAAAACAATGAATATGCACTTATGATGAAATGATGATGTGGTTATAGTCTAGGGATCGTATACATCATAAACCCTATCATGATGCATCCTAGTTCGCTATAACCTTGGCTCTGGTACCAATCTGTCACACCCCCAAAATACCTGAATGGCAGCGGAATGGAATACCTGAGGGTGTAATGGATCATAGCACACAAGCAAGGAAATATTGAACGACCTAAAGTGTCGTTTATAAAATACATCGTTTGATTCATTCAAAATATTCAGAGTTATAAAACATAGGTCCCAAAAGTTAGAAAAGGTTTAAGGAAATAATTTAGTACAATCAAACGATAGTTTATAAGTGCATGAAATCCAAAAGAGACGCGTCATCCTTGATACACAAAGTGACTCCATGCAATGCCATGAGAATATGCCTTAGTTACCTGAGAAATACATTGCGAAAAACGGTCAACATAAAGTTGGTGAATAATCATAGGTTTATAAGTAAGATATAGTGTACAAAATGCCATAAGTAATGCCAAGAAATAGGATGTCCGGAAAGTATATACATTGGCTCTTAAGCTCATGACCCCGAAGCTAGACGACACTTGGCCCCAATGAGTGTTTACCAGACACTCTAATAATAAAGACATGAAATGCATTCGTTCCATTTGGAGCAACCCAAACACGAATGGAGGCGTCACCCTCGATAGATCTATCCACTCACACTCGCTTGGAAATTAATTAACGGTCCATGATAATAAAGGGGACTTATCAAGACGTGGTAAATAAGACAACTTAAGCAATGTATGAATTTTATACTTAGGCATGTACACAAAAATAAGTAATGCAATGTATACTCCCCCGTGGGATTTGAAATCAAATTATAGAATTAAAACGGGGCTATGAAACTCACCTCGAAGTGATGATACAAAGATGGTACAATGAGGTAAAAGTAGTCGGGACAATGAGGCGCGCACACTAGCCGCAACCTAAATGAATAATCATGATCTAACTTAGATCAAGCCGAAATGAATGCACATGCACATGATACTCATACCACTCGTAATTTGGAAATACTAGTTATCGTCATAGTAAAATAATTTCCATACTTAGGAAAAATAATCCCATTTGGAGTTATAAACCTTGTCGTAATATATATATCGTACAAAAATGTTAGCGTCGCATTACTCGTATTGAAATCCTTAGAATAACGTCGTTAAGTCGTATAAATATTATTTTGGGTCATACGTATTCATTTGTTAAGAAAATAGTCCTTAGTAATATTTTCTAGAAAATATACCGTTTAGCGCGTACGTTATTATTTTTATTTGTGACTAAAAATATATATATAGTTTTGACAATGTTAAAACGGGTATAACTCGGTCGTTTTAGGCTCGTTTTCCTTGGTATTTATGTCCACGGATTCGTCTTTGTATATACTAGTATATTTTTGATAACTCGACTCCTCTAGGTTACGTTTAATGCCTCTAATTACCCATTGAAATCTGCCAAACAGCAAGCAGTTTTTGAAAAAAATAGTTTTCGTCGTTAAATTTGTAAAAATCGTATCTCCTTCGTTATAAACTCGTTTTAATCCGTTCTTTCGCCTAAAGTTTCGTTTTTGAAAGTATTTTCTAAATCTTTGGTCAAAAATTAGCCATCAACCACTGATTTTCCCACGAAATCAAAATAGGGACAGTAGGTATTTCAAAAGTTTCAAAAACCATTTCCAAGTCTCCAAACTAGTTCTAACCTCAATCAAACCACTTTCAAACACCACAAAACTAATCTAATCCTACCATACACCTTCTTAAGGTGTCATGGGTTCCTAGTCACCAAAACCAAGTAGATTTAACAAGGATCTAACCAAAATTACTCTAGGGCTTGTATGATCAAAAGTTTACAAAAATAAAGTGGTATAAGTTAATGCATGTATAAGATCTTGCAAGAAACATATATAAACATAGTAATAACTTTGTAAAAATTATGAAATGAGTTTAGTAACTTACTTGTAAGATTAGTGAAGTTAGGATGATTAAAACCTAATAATCCTTGAGTTTGTATTTCAAAACTCAAACAAGGATGCTATAAACACAAGATTTATACTTTGATCTTTGGAAAATTTTTGGTTCTTGCTTGCTTGCTCCTTGTGGCCGTGGGTTATAGAGAGAAAAAGAGAGGAAGAAACTTTTTGTTAGTTGTAAAAATGAGATGAAAATCTTGTACAAGTATATTTGTATTATTGCTATTATTATTATTATATAATAGTTAGTATACTACATTAAATGAGAAGGAGTGTATAAGTAAGATTGTAAGGAAAATGGTAAGGGGGGGGGGGGGGGGGGCGGCAAAGTCAAGGGGGGGGAATGTGGAAGACTTTTGGTGTAGAAAATGTATTATTATGTGTATTTGGTAGTTTTAAAATGTACCGGGTACCGGGTTAACTAAAAATAAATTTTAACGGAGTTAACCGGGACATAATAAAGTTATAAAAATTATAAAAATATGTTGGGTATAAATACTGGGTGTTTAGATAATTATTATTTAGTTTCTACGAAAACCGTCGTAATTTAATTAGTCGTACGACACGAAATAAATAAATTTCCAAAATACCGGGTAAATTAATATTATAATTTCTATATTATAAAAATGAATATAAAAATATATTGGGATCATAGTTGGGAGTGTCAGACGTGTTAGTCACATTTATAGTTCGCGTATTAGTGTTTATTTAAAATAAACATACGTAATTCGTTAATTATATTAAAAATATAATTTGAATACCTTACGAGTGGAATAGTATGCAAGTGCCCTAATGATGATATGCAGACTATTTCTAGTCCGTATGAAATGTCCCTGATAATAATGCATGAATTCGCTCCTGAACCAATACGGTTACGCGAATTTGAACACTCGTAAACTAAATTTACGATGACATGAATAATGCACGTGAATAGTGGTTTTCTCTCGGAAATGAATAGTGTCAAGTGAATAGTAAAATTTCTGAATGTGTCTCGGAATATCAAATTGACCTCAAAAATGATGAATAGTAAAACGATGAATAGTGATCAATGAATAGTAAATTGTGAATAGAAGAATGTCGAAGTTTGGAAAAATGACCTGAAATTGTGGGTTGTGACAGATAGACTAAAGAAAACCTAGAAATAAAAATAAAATCTTACTAGAAAGGAATCTAGCAAGTAGACCTAATTGAAAGAAATCCTAACCTAGACAATAACTATTCCTAACAAGTCATGGGGTGGCGTACGTACTTCCCCAATCCTATAAGCTCTTATCTCCTCCTACAACGATGCGTAAAGCACCAAATCATAGGGATTATAAACAGTGGCTTATGCATTAAATACTACCTTAATAACCTAGTACGCATTGGTTACATGTTTCTTAAGACGTTCAAGCAGGTTACCATAAAGGAGTTTAGCCAGTTTTCTTAAGCCTACCATCGATGGAACATTCATCCTAACAATTAATAACACACCAACAACCAATAATTAATAGTTAGGTTTCATTAGATCTAAGCAAACACAAGAAAACCTAGCCTAGCATGTTAATTGAAAGACAAGCATAAGATATATTCAAGCAACACATAGACATATTGATTGAATTGAAAGAGTACTTATCTCAAATTGACATGAAGGATTCAAGGGGTTGAAAACCCTTTAAAATACTGATAAATTTGGACCTAGGGTTTTTCCAAAGTTACTCCCTATTTGTTACACTTTAATGAATGAAAATTGCAAAAATATATATAGATTTTCCAAGATGACGGTGTCAAGAAGGAAATTCTAACGCCGTCAACTCGCCGCCCATAATGAAATCGGATTGCCTAGATCCAGTTGTGACGCCGTCATGTGTAAAATCTTCTAGGCCGTCACTAGTAAATGGACCATAACGGCCTATGGTGACGCCGTCATGTCCTTAGTGTAATCTTGTACTGGGCCGTCATGGACTTTAGCCACTTCCACCTCTTGTATTACTCTTGACGCCGTCATGAAGAAGCTCTTGACGCCGTCAGGTACTGTTCTCAGCAAGGAAAATTAAGACTTTGCCGTTTTCTTCACTTTTATGCTCCAAAAACGTCCAAAATGCTTCCTTTTCCAGAATTCACTCCAAAAGTACCTAAAATGACAAAAGGAACGATTTAGGGCAATATTTGATCAAATAAATTCGAATCCGGGCTTAAAAGACCCCTTAAAAGTGGTTCATTTTTCGCCTCATCAATAACACCTAACTTGATCTTTAAGAATATTAATTCTAGTAATTAGAGTGTCATCAGGTGCAACAGCAATGTACTTATCCAATTCACACATATCGTCATCAACAGAGGATATATTACTTGATACAATAGACTCGACGTTGTGCTTTACATATTGTTCATATGGGACAATATTGCTATTTCCCAAGTTTGCAATATCTAATTCAGCAACGTTTGTTTGTTGTACTTTGTTATAATTCGTTTGTTCATGCATCACATTATTATCACACGCAACAAAAGACATTCCACAAGATACGTCAGAATTGTTGTTGTGGTCCGAATGTTGCTCAGTTGGGAACACATTAATGGTTTCCAACTCAGCCTCATTTGATTCACCAACATTATTTTGTCGTATATCGTTGAAGGTCTTTTGTTCATCATTGTCAGCACATTTATCATATAATTTTAGTACCTCAGATATGATGGATGATTTGGACGGACCAGATTGTTGTGTGGGTGAGACAACAGATGATAGATTGGCCATGAAGATTGTCTGAGCAGTGGGTTCGTCATCAACATCTGAGTCGAAAGCATCACAATCCTCTGCCTGGAAGATGTTTGGATCATTCAGAGCTAATTCCTGAACCGGTTGTTCATCCACATCATCATCAAATGTCTTACCATCATCCCCAGCAATAAATGCCAATTCTTCCTCATTTAGCACAACTCCATTCTCTTGAGCTTGCATGAGCAACATTTTGTCCTTGAAGTAATCTGAGTTTTGAGGACGTTTTGGCTGAGTGCAGTTTCTGGCAATGTGACCTAAACCCCCACAGTTATAACATTTTGGTTGCCTTCCTTGTCCCTGATTCACATTTCCAACTCTGTTCTGAAAGTTACCCCGCACAACATTCCTTTGATTCACATTCTGTCTTCCCTGAACATTTTGAACCATTACTTTTCTGTCTTCCACAATAGCCTGATTGCGTGGATTGGAAGAAGTTCTGAGTTGATTGTTGGAGGATGGGAGTGCAGCCCTGAAATGTTGAACCAATAGAGACACTTGATTGGAGAGATTGTCAATCATCTTGTCAGTATGAGAGTATCCTGTGTCGAGATGAGTATTCATGGCAGCCGATGAGTGTAGAGATGAGTGATCCATTGATGACACAGGTTGAGTGGTTGGCACCATACTAGTCATGAAAGCAAGTGAGTCATTGTTGACAGTTGGATTGAGCTTCTCTCTTAATTGACGATCATATGCTGCATGCTTCTCATGTTGTTGTAGATAAGCAAACAATTGTTCATAGTTCGTATTTCTCAATCCTTTGTTGAGCTTGACAGCTGTAACAAAACGATCCCACTCAGGTGACATGTTGTTCACAAACTTAGAGTTGAGTTGAATGTTGGGCATTGTCATTCTGATCATTCTCATGTCATTAACCAGCTTGTGAAATCTGACATAGTAGTCGGTAATGTTTTCACCAGGATTCATTTTGAAATGCTCAAACTCATCATACAATTGAGATTCACGGTCTTCTTTGGTCAGCTCCGATCCAGACAGAAGCATTTTGACATTGTCCCAAACAGCTTTGGCTTCAGTGTTGAAGTTGATTAGCTTGTACACATCTTTGGGTAACCCTTGTATCACGATGTTGGAGGCTCGAATGTCAGCATCATAGCGCTTCTTTTCAACATCATTGAGATCATTGTAAGTGTGTGGTCTATCAATTCCATGGGTGACAGAACCATCCTCAGCCGTGGAGATAACATCTCTGGTTGTACCCATCTGCATAGGACCTTCATCGACAGATCGCTGAATGTTCTCACCATTTTCTTTACCCAAGCAATACAATTTGATTCTTTGAGCCCATGACTCATAATATGTCCTGTCAAGCATCGGAGGTCGGGTGTCGGACCCAGCAGCTTGAATGTCATCTGAAACAGTCGACATCTCAAAATCTTCAAACGGGATTTTACAGCTTTTGTGACTTAAACCGAGAAATGATTCTTTCTAGGGATTTTACTAAAGTCAACAAAAGAAACCGGAAGATAAACTCAGCAACTTAAACTAATAGAGAGATACCAGATGAGTCACAGTTTGCATCAAGTGTTAAGTTGTGACAAGTCAAGTTACAATATATCCAATTGAGATTAGTCAAGTCGTAAGGATTAACTCACAACGTCAGATCAAAATTAGATTAATTGAAATCACTAAAGTTACAACAATTCACGAATTGCAAAATGATTAACCTATCACACGAATCTCATCACTTAGTAAATTGCCAAACAAGTTGAGAAAGTCGCAGCCTAAATGAGCAAACCGCAAAGTAGGAGTAAACCGCAACAAGATGAGCAAAGCCTAAATGAGCAAACCGCAAAGTAGGAGTAAACCGCAACAAGATGAGCAAATCGCAAGAAGGGTTAACCGCAGGAGAGATAACCACAAGGTGAGTTAACCACAAGGTGAGATAACCGCAGGTGAGATAACTGCAGGTGAGATAACCGCAGGATAACCAAACCACAGGGTGAGTAACACGCAAGGCACAAACCGCATCAAAGAGCAAACCACAAGAAGATCAAAACCGCAAGTGTGGTAACCGCAGAAGAAGCGAACCACAATAGCAAACCACAACTACTAAACCGCAGACCACCAAACCGCAGGAGCTAGTCGCAGTCCACAATGGTCCAAAGCTGTCACTATCCTTGCGTTTTGTCCGTTAACTCAAAATAGTAATCGCAGTCAGCTAACCACAGAAATCTAGTAGCAAACCGCAGACAAGCAATGGAACAGTAGAGCTAACCGCAGTCAAGAAAACCGACCCAAACACACTCTAATCTTCAAAAGTACGTATGATATGGCAAAACCAACTAAGAAATAATGTAACACTAACACAAATGATCATAAAAGTACACCTCTAACATGTCAAATAACAATAGAGAGATCAAACCATGATATTATCATAGAAAACTCTTCTAACTCACAAAAACCCCATCAAATTCGAATATCCAAGGCCCTAAGATGAAACCTTGGCTCTGATACCAATTGTAGGATACTAATCAAGTCACAAACATGATGGTTCTTGAGATTTAGGCGGCGTATGAATTAAGAGAAAGAGGAAGAAGAGAGAAAACTTGGAACCTTGAGAGAGAAAGTGAAATGTTAGATTAAATGTATGAGAAGGTCCAACCCTCTCCACATGTGGAGAGGGGTATTTATAGTTCCTAATAACAAAAGATAAAACGCCCACACCCGGGCTGTGGATCAGGCATACAGTGGGCAAAGACCCGTCCTTCTTCCACGATGTTACTTAATCTAATTCTAACTAATAACTAAACTAACTACGAGCTAACTTAATGCTATTACAATAATTAGGTGACCGAGAATTTTACAGGAATATTTGTATTCCTAACAATATCATTTCCTCCACAATACCAATAGTAGGTATTATTCCTGGTAAATTTTTGCTTTTCTTTCTTGTGCATTGCATGTGATGACTCACTAGACCTACTCACGTATCCTCTCAAACCAAATATCCTTACAACCATAACACCTGAACTCCTAATCTAAGATCACTACAACACCACAATAAGTAATCTATCATCACAACACACTAAATTTAACTCAATACCAAAAGAAACCCTAATCAAACCCTAATTGAGCCCTATGTGTTTATAAACCCTAATTGCTTATCTAAACTAGTTTGAAAGTACTCAAGGCTTATGTAGGAGTTAAATTAGCAACTTTAGGATATCTTAGACTCCCTAAACCTTAGTACAACCCTCTAGAAGCTTAGGTACAAGTTTCTTAAGCACAAAACCCTAATTAGGTCTTATAAGGCCCAAAACTAGATTAAACCTTCCCAAACCTTTACCATAAGCTACCATCACTTAGTATAAGCCTCCTAAGACTTAATCTTAGTCACTAAGCACCCATAGGAACCTAATCTAGGCACTAAACCTTAGGCTAAACCCTAATCCTTCACTAAACAAAACTAGGTCTCAACTAGATAAAACCTAAACATAAGCACCTCAACCAAGTAGCCTAGCCCCTTGGTCACCCTAAGAACCCTCCCTAGCACCTCCCAAGATAGCACACAAGGAGGTGGATCACCTCCTTGTGTCGCGGCTCCATAACCACCACAAACACCTCCACGCCACCACCTAGCCTCCATAAGTCATCTTATTAGCTTGTATGAGTTACATATAGCTGGTAAGAGTCACCTCCTTCCCCCTCAGGACACCTAGCTACCCCTTGCTTACTCATCAAACCAAAAGAGCCCTATAAATAGCTCGACACCCCTCCTCACTTCAAACCACACCATCACACTTCTTTACCTCACATATTCTGGTCCTAGTAGTAGTACAAGAGTCCTAGTAGCCTTAGAAGTCAAGTAGTATAAGCCTTGTCGAGTTGTTTTTCCACCTAGAAACCCTAGTTCTCATGTACACCCCATTTCTGACCAAGTAAGCTTAATCTTTGATTCTATTAGCTTTAGTACTGACCTAGGATAGTTTAGGATGCCTTAGAACCTTTGCTTAAGCCTTGATAATTTTCATTTACTAGTTTACATTTTAAAACCCTAATTTAAGACTAGTTGCTAAATACATGCTATAATACCTTAAATTAATCCATAAGTTAGTTTAGGCAACTTAGATAAGCTAATATTAGTGATGAGTATGTAAATACTCATCATTTTTGTCTCATTTGAACTGCTAAAACATCTAAAAACACTCAAATATGCATCAAAATACTGAAAATATCCCATGATTGTGTTTTATATGTTCCAGATGCAAAATGTTTAAAAACAAATGAAAAATGAACAAAGTTTGCATAATTGGCAGTTTCAGTCCCTCAACTTTCAAAACTTATCAAATCTAGTCCCTGGTTATTCAAAAACATGAAAAAGTCACCAAAGGTCCTTTTTGAATCATAAATAAACATATTTAGTCCTTTGGTGTGAAGTTTCATAAAATTACAAGTTTAGTCCCTGCACTTTGCAAATTGACAAAAATGGTCCCTGGGATGTAAAAACTTTGAAATAAATCAATTTTTGTCCTTGTGCTATTCTTCTATGGCAAAAGTGGTTCTTGGATGGAAAGTTTGGAAAAATTACATGATTGGTCCCTGGAGTTTCAAAGTTGGCAGAATTGGTCCTTGGGAAATTCAAAAGTGGAGAAATTATCATTTGGTCCTTATACTCTTCACACATGGCAAGAAAGATCCTTATGAGTTCTTTGGGAAAGTCACCAATTCAGTTCCTCAACTTTCGGGTAATTACAAGAATGGTCCTTGTGTTCACAAGTTACTAAACCAAACGGACCCTTATTAATATTAATCCCAAATCCAAACCAAAGCCTAATCCAACACCCATCCCGAAGCCCAATCACCAACCCAGTCCAACACACCCCTTTGTAATATAACGGGGTCAAACTTTGACCCTGGGTCAAACCCCAGTCAAAACCACCCATCACCCAATACCGCCCTGCAAAACCACCACCACTTGCCAGTCACTTCACACCGCCCACTCCACCACTATTACCTAACAAAACAAGCCTCAATTAATGCCCTCCCCTCCCTGTGCATGCAAAACAGCCAATTGGGATTATTTTTTATTTGGCGCCAAAATTAATTTAACAGGTTGAGATTGATTGTGTTGATCCAATGGTTCAGATAAAAGTGGGATTGGCTCAGGGGGACCCAAGGAGCTCAAAAACTCAGCTATAAAAGGGAATGAAGCAGCAAGGAAGCGAGGATAGTCTAATTAGTATTTATGTATGTCGTTTAGTTAAAATTTTCAAATTCTAGTGTATTGTTTAGCTTCTAAGCATTGTATTAAGCTCTTTCAGTGTAATCTTAACCTTTTCTAATAATCAAATTCAATTTTCAGATCCTATCTCAGTTTATGCAGTTTTCTTTTCAATTCAAAAAAACTCAATAGGCTTAGTTGTTGTTTTTAGTGGATAAAATGGACACATAAACTCACATAAGCTCCCAGAAAGCTCACTGAAGCTTTTAGAAACACTAAAAGTAGTTTAAGTTAAAAGAAATAAAAAATACCAAAAAAATAAGAAAAAAAATGGCAATGATGATGATCAAGAAGCTGGAGCATAGTGAATTTTGGATGGCTATGGGTTAGTGAACCTGTGGGGGTTCAATTGGAAGGTATTGTGGTCCTAGTTGTTTGATCATTGGCTTTTGCAAAATTGTAAGCAATTTTCTTTATATATGTGTTTATGCTTATTTGTTTTATCTTATTGCTTTTATGTATCTCTTTTGCTTGTTCATTACTCATTAGAATAGTAGTAATCATTAGATTGTGTTTAGGATACATTTAAATCAAGTTTCGTTATCATCTGTCTTTAATAGTAGTGTTTGGCATTGACTGTTTCTCTGTGATCAAGCCTGTGCTTGTTGTTGTTTTTTGTTCACACAAGTAACCTAGTGTCATATTAGCTCAGTGCAACACTAAAACACAGGCATTGTTCATCAAAAAGTCAAAATCACATAGAATTAGGCCTAATTAACCCTCTGTGCTGGTTAAAGAGTGGCTTATGCCTCATTTCCATTCACAAGTGAGTGGTCTAGCTTAATTTAGCTTTAATATAGCTTATTAAACCAATATCAGTCATAAAATTAAGATTCAAGTTCACTTTAGTCAACTGAAAGTAAAAATCAAAAAGTCAAAGTTCATAGTGTTTTCAGAAAACCAAAAATGGGAAGAATTGTTTGGATTTTTGTGATTGGATTTGGACCCTGAGCTTTTCACAAGGTATAATCCCTCAGTTCACCTTTCAAATCCCATATTCAGCTTATTTTTTTGAATTTTATTTAAGCTTGTGCAAGGGCTTATTTAAGCTTGTGCAAGGGCTTATTTAAGCTTGCAGGGCGAGTTCCCTTTTTGCACCAGGGCACCTTGTAAGTTTTGTCAAAATTTCAAACCCCCTCCAGGGTGCAAATCAAATTGTTAGACCTTGTTTTTTAGCTTTTTGGAAAGCTTGTTAGCTTATCTTTTTAGATTCTCAATAAAATTGGATCTCAGTTCCCTGTAGCATAGCTTATTTGTGCCTCAAAGTTTCCTTATTTCACTGAGTGTTCTGAGTACTCAGTTTTGATCACCAATATTCCCAAGACCATAGCCAGTTCATTAGTGGGCCCCACCCTTAGCTTATTGGCTTTTTGGAAACCTCATAAGCCCATCTTTATGGTTTTGAGCTTATTTGCTATTTCCTGGCTTATTTGGTAGGGCTGCTAGCAGCTTTTTGATTGTTCATTTCTTTGTGTACACTGAGTGACTCAGTGTTTGAGCCAATATACCAAGCCCCACCCAGAGCTCAATAATAAATCATAAGCCTAGCTTATTGGCTTATTTCAGAGTTTACCAGGTCAACTTCAAGGGTCAGGGTTTAATTTGAACCATCCCTCACCTCTGTGGACCCCACAGAGGTCCAAAAACCCTCACTTCAGGCCTATTTTGGCCTTGTGTCTTGATAAGTGCTTATTTGTCTTTCATAGATTATTCAGTGTGCTTATTTGTGCTATTTTCCTTATTTCAAGTTGATATCCATTTGTCGTGGCTTATTTGTTCATTTGATAGCTTTTTCAAATATCCACAAGTCCTAATAAGCTAAAAATTCAACTGTTAAGCACATTGGGGGTGCACACAGCTTATTAATAAGCTAAAACAAAAGTGGTTTCATAAAAGTTGTTTGTTTTTAGTTAATAATCAGTTGTCAAAAAGAAAAACCAAGAAAAACCAACTTTAAAATTAGTGATAGCTTCTATTTAATAGGATTTATCTTTTTAATTTTTTCTTCTCAGCTTATTATTAAGCACTTCATCATTTTTATATTTTTTTTAATTTTCTTTCATCTTAAAGTATTTTAAGTAATTTTTCTTGATTTTTCTCTTTTAATTTAGTAATTATTAGAATTAATATTAGTTTAATTAATAATTAAGTAATATTAGTATATTAAATAGTTTTATAAATTTTTAGTTAACAACAGTACCGTTTTATATTTTTCCTAGGTTTTGTAAATCATTAAGTATTTTTAGAAAATATTTTTTTAATTACTACTGTTCATTTTCTATTTTTCTTAATTAATCTAGTTAAATTAGATATTAATTAATAAATAAGTAAATAATTAGTAAAATAGACTAAAAATAATTTTTATAAACTTTTTATAATTTTTTAGTATTCCTGAGATTGTTGATTAGATTTATAAATTTTTCTATAATTTTCTAAGTCATTTGTAGTATTAGTAGTAATTTAAATTAGTTTAATTAGTTTAATTAATATAATTAGTATTTAATTAATAGAAAATACACAAAAAGACAAAAATAGGTATTTTCAGTTTCTAAATTTATTTTAAGTCATTTTATAATTTTAAAAATTAATTTGCAACTTTCTAGCTTAAATTTGTAATTTAAATCTTTTTAGTATAAGTTAAATAGTTTTAAAGTAAATAATTAAATAGTTTTTATTTAAATAATTAATATTAAATAATAAAATAATTAAAAAATACTTTTCTTTTTAATTTAATTTTCTTTTAATAATTAAGTTTGTAAAATTTTCATTTGCACCCCCTGTAGTTGTAAATTGTTTAAAACTCACCTTTTCTTCTGTCTCTAATCAATTCTGATTTCTAATTTGTGTACGTGTAATCATATCTGTGTTTCTGTAATTGTTAATACTGTTTCAGTTGTTCAAATACCAAGTAATCAGTAGTATAATCAATTCCAAATCTTTATTGGTTACTGTCCTCAGTACCACTCATTCCCACAAACGTTTACAAACACCATTTCAATCTCGTCGGGACATAACGACCCAGGGAAACTCTATACTATCCGCGAAGCATTGACCTTAGACTGTTTGACTTTGTTGACCAAATCACTTGGTCAATATTATCTGACTGTTTAGGGTCAATCAATTAGTAAACCATAAGCTAGGAAACTCTTTTGTTTCATAAAAATATAGTATGCATGGAATTAGGACTAGTTTTGCAATAGTTTCCATGCATAGGGGTATATATGGTAAATTTTTGAAAATATTAAGTCTAGGGACTATTTTTGACATTTCTTATAATTATTAGGTATAAGAACCCTTTTTGCAAAGTTACATAATCTTAGGATAAAAGTTATAAAAGTTATAAACCGATAAGGACTAGTTTTGCAAATATTAGTAAGTCAAGAATATAAATGGTAAATTTTGAAAACTAATAAGTCTAAGGGTCATTTCTGCCATTTTCATAAAATATATAAGTATAGGGACTGATTGTGTAAAGTTTAGATAGTTAGAAATCTAAATAACATAAAGTATATAAGTTTAGGATAGAAAGTGTAAATATGTAAAACTTAAAGGTTATTAAGTAAAATATTACCTAAAAACAAAGAAAAGACACAATAGTAAGGAGCTTCATGTGAGGGGATTCATTTGGGTATTCGTTTTGACGAGTTTGCTGGGTTTACGAGTTAAAGTGCCCTGGCTCCTCAAACGTATACTACATGACCTCTGGATTATGATGGCCCGAACGGTATTATGTTATAACTAAATCTAAAATACTTAACTCAATAGTAGGGAGCTTCATGTGAGGAGTTATATACTTCTGAATTATGATGGCCCGAACGGTATTATGTTGGCAACATAATACAATAGTAGGGAGCTTCATGTGAGGAGTTATACTTCTGGATTACGATGGCCCGAACGGTGTTATGTTATAAACATAGAAACCCTAGGAGTAATTACTTAAGAAGCTTAAAACAGCTAAAGAGATTAACCACACAAAACACACCTACAAAACCCTTAGGACATGTGAGTAAGGCCATCCAGTTTCTGAGTTACTTTTCACATCAATCACATCATCCTAAAAGCCCAGGTGAGTTCATAGCCTCACTCTTTCTATATGCATTGCAATTATCAAAAACCCTACATTTTTCCTTAAAGGGTTTAACATCTAAACCCTGGGGAAATTTTTATTCACACCACACTTAAACCTATGACTCTCACTCAACACCTAGTGTTGACTTTAAGCATGTATCTGATACGTGGGGATCGCACCCTCGCAACAGGTTTTACCTCTCAAGGGATCTTGAGAAGCTTACAACCCCCACCAGGCAGTTTACCTGATCGTTGTAGTATAGTATAGTGACAAGTACCGGGGGATTGATCGTTTAACTCAGGAATAGTGTCGCCAGGATTAGAAAGCCTACTAAACTAGGTCTAAAGGTGAGGGATGATTCTTTTTGTATTTTTATATTTTATGAAAGCAAGTAAAAATCTTGGGTTTTGAAGGAGTGGGCGGAATTAGTTGCTAGCCAACTAACCCGATTTATCTAAAGATGCAATCAAAATAAAATAAAATAAATGAAAACAAAACTAGTTATACTAACGTGGTGGTAACAATAATGAGGAAAACTGTGTTTACTTAGATTTCGTTACTCCCTAGATATCTTTTACAGGTTAATTACTTGTTACAATTGCATGGATGATGGGTCATATTACTTAATGCTAGTCGTAACTCTATAGGATCCTACTTTACTCCTATGTCGAGCCGTTAGAAGCTCCTAACATGGGATCATTAGAATTCTCCTACGCATTAAATACAACTAAAAATCGTAGTACACCTCCGATCATGTTTCTTAAGACGTTCAAGCAAGTTACCAATGGAAGTCTGCCAGTTTTCTTAAGCCTAACATCGAATATAATCATCCATAACAATTATAAACAAGCAATCAACCCATAATCAACATCTAGGTTTCACTACATCTAAGCAAACACAAGAAAATCTAGCCTAGCATGTTAAATAGAAGACAAGCGTAAGATATAATCAAACAACACATAGACATATTGAATGATTTGAAAGAATACTTATCTTTAATTGAACATGAAAGATTCAAGGGGTTGGAACCCTTGAAAAAGTGATAAAATTCGGCCTAGGGTTTTTCCCTCAAAAGTTGCACACTAATGAATGAAATTTGGAAAACTATATATAGATTACAACTCGTGACGGCGCCATGTGTTAGCATGTGACGCCGTCAACTCGCCGCCTTAATAAAATCGTATTGCCTAGATCTGATTTTGACGCCGTCATGTGTAAAAATCTTCTGGGTCGTCACTAGTGTTTTGACCCTGACGGCCTTGGTGACGCTGTCAGGTCCTATACTTGAAAACTCTCTGGATCGTCACGTGTATTTTCCACTTCCACCTCTTTTGTAACTCTTGACGCCGTCATGTAAAGATCCTTGACGCCGTCAGGTACTGTTCCCAGCAAAGAAAATTGAGACTTTGCCGTTTTTTTCACTTTTATGCTCCAAAAACGTCCAAAATGCTTCCTTTTCCAGATTTCTCTCCAAAAGTACCTAAAATGACAAAAGGAACGATTTAGGGCAATATTTGATCTAAAAAACACGAATTCGGGTTTAAATGACCCCTTAAAAGCGGTACACTTTTCACCTCATCAAATACCCTTACACTTGAGATTTGCTTGTCCTCAAGCAAATGCGCTTTTATTCTAATCAAAATACAAGTTAGGGGTCATTTAACACTAATATAAAAGTAATTACAACAAATAATCGTTCCACTAAAAACCAAAGACAAGCACGGAGGTCATACACTAGCACCTCACAAATAGTGTTTAGATACTCACATCTCTCGGGTGTAATAAAGTATATATCACAATATGGAAATGGAAAACAGCTCTCACTACCTGTCATAGCAAATAGATTACCATAGGCTTGGGAAAGGATCAAACCTCCACCACTTGGCGTAAGCACCTAGGATAAACTATCAAAGAGGTCTTTTAAAGGGTTATAACGTTAGGTGTAGGGATATGGAAAAACACGGTTTTGTTGGATAAAGGCAATATTTACTGGTGGCTAGTTAATCATCTTGGTTAATTACATGTACAATATGGCGTTGCTAAGCCAAGACTAGACTCGACTTAAGCTAATAGATCAAAAATAACAAAAACATAAAACAAACATAGAATGAAACGGGATGGTAGTCCGTATGTTTTTTTCTCTTTTCTTTTTTTCTCTCTTTTCTTTTCATACACTCTTACCCTACCATCCAAAATAATACATCATGGGGAATGTACATTCCCCTTACACTTGAATCTTTACATACTTTACAATAAACTAATCTAATGACTCGAATTAAGATAATCAAAACACTTGGAGTACTTTTTAAGATTAATGCACATATGGGGGTAATATATGATGTTCTTCCCCATTACTCCATAAAGCAAGTACTTTTACCCATGAGTCCCAATCGTCCCAAAACAATATGTACAAGATATGACTCGAATTAGCAACCATGTAATCAATTAGATAATTAACTAAGGGTTTAAACATGTAACAATAATGCACTAAAGATGAGTGCATACACGGAAGGCTAAGGCGATTTGGTTGCACATTTGGGGTAGGTTGTAACAAATTCTTCCTTTAAGTAAGATGCTTAAATTTAGAAACGAAAAGATGGGCTCAGAGGGGTGTACTAGGGGTTTCGTGTACTAAAAATGAGTACAACGCTAAGGTGTGGGAAAAATTAATTGACTTTACTAGTCAAGTAATATGACTTAAATGGTCAAGTAATTATGACACGGTTTTAACACAAAGGTGATCCTAATGCCTCTTATCACGTAGTAAATCCTACCACACGAATGTAGTCTCACTAGCGGTCTGGGGATGCATCACTAACGCAAGTTCTAGAATCTAAATGTTACCGGTACACTCATAAGCACTAATAATGAATGCTTTTCCTATCAAATCTAAAGGCGAACCTCACATATTTGGGTGGAAAATTTTTCTGAATGGTACGGTTTTGTGCTAGTAATATAACTCCTATCCAAGAGACGCTTGCTAAGGCAAAAGTTTCCCTCCTAAATGTTGTAAAAAATTTTAAATTTGGTGCTAAAATTACACTAACAAGTATTTCTCTTAGTTTTATTACACACCTACCATCGAACAAACAAACTCAAGTGCAAGTGTACCCTATAAGGTATCATCATTTACCCCCCCCCCCCCCCCTTACACTTAGGATGAACATTGTCCCCAATATTCAATTAAAGAATTGTAAAAGTGAAATAGGTAAAAGAAAGAAAACAAATACTCCCCTGATTCGTTCGGTGTGGATAGTGTGGTAACAAGGTTAGATCTTCCTCCAAGAAAATGAGCGTTCAAAGCTTCCCTTCCTGAAATATAAATCATCTTCTTGTCATATATAACCTGTTAAACCTGAGAAAACAAACAAGGCAACCTCGCGTAAAATCGGCGGTAATCTACATATACTAACAAGTCCTAGAAAACTATTTAAGATATAATGCTTGTGGAATGAATGTTTGCAGATTTCCTGGAGTTTATAAAACTAAAGAATTAACAAAAACATTAAGACTCCGTTAGAAAGAAAA
This sequence comes from Artemisia argyi, assembly GCA_030686995.1. Lineage (NCBI taxonomy): Eukaryota > Viridiplantae > Streptophyta > Magnoliopsida > Asterales > Asteraceae > Artemisia > Artemisia argyi. The sequence goes on from CM060686.1 coordinate 147,135,797, forward strand.
AAAACTAGCAAAATTTCCAGAATTTTACACGTGACGCCGTCAGGAGTTAACTCCTGATGCCGTCAGAAGTGACATGCAGAAATTTTTACGTTAAGCTTCCGGAAAATTTCTAGAAAAACTTATGTCCTACTTCCTGGAAAATCCTGCAAAACTTCATTATAACTCGATACAAGCATTTGAATCTAACAAATACTAATACACATGTTCATTTAATATTGTGGCGAACCATGATCAATTTCGTTCTTAGAAACAAATTTAGGGTTTCCCCTTACACTTAGCTTTTGCAAAATACCTTTATATGAAGTTAAGACGAAGTTAAACAACAAAATAAAGCATTTTCACAATTTACTTTGAAACATGATCTACTAACAATAAAACAAAGCATGCATACGGAAGCAAATAACATTCAAACAATTAAAAATCAAAGAAATAAAAACACACAAAACATGGGTTGCCTCCCAAGAAGCGCTTTTCTTTATTTACGAGTCTTGTAGCTAGACTCGAGGTCATGGGCTATTACGTGACCTCATCATTGGTCTCATTCTCTAGGTCATCTCCAATCTTAGTTTTGTATTTTGGACCTAGTTGCAAACATTCCTTATAGAAACCAAGTATTCTACTCATGACATAATCTACTCCTCTACGTCTATCCTCATCATTCCTATAATAAACCGCTTGCTTGTGTTCCTTTTCAAGGTTAGATAGAAGGCGGTATTGTTCAATCTTATAAGGCATTTGGTAAGCAATCTCATCGTTCTCACTCTTGAATCTAACTATCCCTAGGGACGGGTCATAACTCATCTTAGAGGCCTCAACAAACGGTTTTCCAAACACTACTTGACTTAGGCAACCATCTATTACCGGACGAATATCCTCTATAATCACAAAGTCGGTAACATAAGTGAAGTTTCCTACAAAAACATGTAATCCTTTCACTCTTCCTACAAAGTTGCTCATCCTATTCGTGTTGGGCATCATCCTATATCCAAGTTGCTTCTTCATTACCCAATTATAATAGGTCCTAGTCATGATGTTTATAGGAGACCTAAGATCTATGTAAGCTTTCCACACATGCATATGCCTAATGTTGCATGGTATGTTGATGTTAGAGGGATCTCCTGTTTTGATGAGTGGTGAACCAAGGACATAAGGTGTCTCAGGGTCATCGAATAGATCTTTATGATATTCCCGTTCTTCCTTGGTAGGTAGTTTATCAAAGTATTCCTCTACGTTTTCTACTTCCTCTAACTTTTCTTCCTTAATATCCTCAACTTCCTTAATCTCATCCTTAGTACAGGTTTCTATTCCAACTTCATCCTTGTCACTTTCTTCTATATTCTTATCTATTGGCTTAATGGTGACAACGTTGACAAAGTGGACGTGTTTGGATGATGAAGGGTCCATAATTTGGATTCCGCTACTAGTGTCCCTAGTGTCCTTCCTAGGTGTAGTTAGCACTTGGTTGTTGAGGGCTTTCAACAAGTTGTCAATCTTATTGGTCATCTCCGTTTGTTGTTGATTGAATTTGGTTTCAAACTTAGCTATTCGAGCTTCCTGAGATGCCATAAACTTGGACATCAATCCTTCAAGATTATTGGTACTACCATAGTTATTGGAAGGATTGTTGTTGAAAGTACGATTAGAGGGTGGACCGTTTGGTTGGTAATGATTAGATGGATTGGAAGAATTGTTTTGGGGCAGGTTTTGGTTTTGTTTCCAACTAAGGTTCGGATGATTTTTCCAAGAAGGGTTGTAGGAATCACCGTAAGGGTTTGGCTCGGGTTTGAAAGTGTACCACTTGTCTCCCGCTTCGTCGGTACGCGAGGACGCGTAATCCGCAAAAGCTTGTCCGGGGAGTTCCACGCAATCACGAATGTCATGGGGACCACTACATAATTCGCATGAAGAAGTGATTTTGTTAGAAGTGTTGTTTCCTTTTCATTTTTGTTGGATCTTGGTTTTACTCATACTATTAATAGCAATGGAATTTGTGTTTCTTTAAATGGTGTATTTTATTTTAATGCTATTGTCGTAAATGGTGTGTTTGAAATTGATATGAATGATTGTATTTCAAATAATAATAATTCAATGTATAGCATTAGTAAGAGAATGAAGTATGACTTGAATTCTTCTTACCTTTGGCACAATAGACTTGACCATATAGGCAAGGCTCGCATGCAAAAGCTGCAACATGATGGGCTTTTGAAAAATATCAATGATGAGTCATTTGATAAGTGTGAGTCTTGTATATCTGGGAAGATGACGAAGAAACCTTTTCATAGCAATATGGAAAGGGCTTTAGATCTACTTGGTTTGATACATACTAATGTGTATGGACCACTTAGACATGTGTCAAGGAAAGGTGCTAGCTACTTCTTAACTTTTACAGATGATTTTAGCCGTTATGGTTATGTTTATTTTCTTAAGCATAAAAATGAGGTGTTTGAAACATTTAAAAATTTTAAAAGCTGATGTAGAGTTGCAATTAGGAAAGAAGATTAAATTTCTTCGTTCTGATCGAGGTGGTGAATACCGTAGTCAAGATTTTAAAGATTACTTAGATGAGAATGGAATTGTCCAGAATCTCACATCTCCATATACTCCACAACAAAATGGTGTATCTGAGAGAAGGAATCGTACATTGTTGGACATGGTTCGATCAATGTTTTATCTTACTAATCTTCCTTTGTCCTTTTGGGATTATGCTTTAGAATCTGTTGTTCGCATTCTAAATATTGTTCCCACAAAGAAGGTTGATAAGACACCATATGAGATATGGAATGGAAAAACTTCGAACTTGTCTTATTTAAAGGTCTGGGGTTGTGAGCCATATGTTAAACGTAACTCAGCAGATAAACTCCAACAAAGATCTGTAAAGTGCATTTTTGTAGGATACCCAAAGGAAACAATGGGTTACTACTTTTACTACCCACCTGAGAACAAAGTGTTTGTTGCTAGCTATGGTGACTTTCTTGAAAAAGATCTTGTATCCCAAGAAGTCAGTGGGAGAATCTATGATCTGGAAGATGATCAAGATAATGCATTACCTTCAGAAAACACTAGCACACTTCCTGTGGAACCTGAAAGTCTGGGTCCTCCACCTGAAGTTGAAGTAGTTCCCATTCATAAGTCTTCTAGACATGTGAAAGCTCCTAATCGTCTATGTCTTAACGTAGAGTGTGAGGAAACTATACTAGGGGATTTTAGTGAACCTACTAGTTATAGAGCTGCCATTAATAGTCCTGAAAAGGATAAATGGATGGTTGCTATGAATGGGGAAATGCAATCCATGAAGATAACGAAGTCTGGATTGAAGTAGACCTTCCTCCTAATGCCAAGTTAGTTGGGAGTAAGTGGCTCTTCAAGAAGAAAACTGACATGGATGGAAATGTACACACCTATAAGGCTTGTCTGGTTGCTAAAGGTTTTACTCAAACTTTTGGGATTGATTATGAGGAGACTTTTTCTCCTGTAGCATACATAAGAGCTATTAGGATTCTCATAGCTATAGCAGTGTACTATGACTATGAGATTTGGCAAATGGATGTAAAAATTGCTTTCTTAAATGGTTGTCTAGATGAAGACATCTATATGGCACAACCAGAAGGGTTTGAAAATCCAAAGTTTCCAAATCATGTATGCAAACTTCAAAGATCCATTTATGGATTGAAGCAAGCATCACGACAATGGAACAAGAGATTTGATGTCGAGATTAAAAAGTTTGGATTTACTCAGAATCTCAATGAGCCATGTGTATATCACAAAGCTAGTGGGAGTCATTATGTAATTTTATTAATTTTAAATGTTGATGACATAATGATCATGGGAAAAGACATTCCAAGTTTGCAAAAAGTTAAGGCTTATCTTGGAAAGTGTTTTTCTATGAAAGATTTAGGAGAAGCTGTATACATTATGGGAATCAAGATTTATAGAGATAGATCAAGGCGGTTAATTGGATTAAGTCAAAGTGCTTACATTGACAAAATATTGAGGAGATTCAATATGCAAAATTCAAAGAAAGGAAATTTGCCAATGGAAGTAAAACATGGCTTAAGTAATGAGTTATGTGCTTCAACACCTGCTGAGGTAGCTCGCATGAGTAAATTTCCTTATGCTTTGGCTATAGGATCTATTATGTATGCGGCAAAATTCACAAGGCCAGATGTGGCGTTTGCTCAAAATATCACCAGTTAATTTCAACAGAATACAGGTGAAAAACATTGGATTGTTGTTAAACATATTATTAAGTATTTAAGAAATACAAAAGATATATTTTTGGTATATGGTGGAGAACCAGATGCAGAACTTGGTGTTACAGGTTTCTGTGATGCGTCCTAGCAATGTGACAAAGATGATGCGAAGTCTCAGACGGGTTATGTCTTTGTTATCAATGGAGGAGCAGTAGACTGGAAGAGCAAGAAGCAGAGTACAATTGCGATGTCTGCAACAGAAGCTGAATACATTGCTACTTCAGAAGCTGCTATGGAGGCTGTTTGGATTAGGAAATTCATTTCAGGGATTGGTGTTATGCCTTTAATTGAATTACCTATTAATACGTATTGTGACAATTCTGCTGCAATCATATTTTCCAATGAACCTGGAGTCATGAAGGGCACCAGACATTTTCTATGAAAGTATCACTTTGTTTGAGAAAAAGTTAACGAAGGTGAAATATATCTGCTGAAAGTTCACACAGACGATAACTTAGCTGATCCATTCACTAAGGCTTTAGCTAAAGAAAAGCTTTAATGAATTAGTCAATGGCATTGGGCTTAGATTAACTAGTAGTTTCATGCATAACTGTGATTAGTATTTGTATAAAGGATATTGTAAACAATTATTATTTTAATGAAATAAAGTATTTTTGATATGTTTATTTCTATTGTTAATTATTGTTGTCCTATTTTTACATGTTTAAATCCATGAATAAAAGTTATTCTAAATTGTCCATTGTCAGTTAATAAGATGGGGATATTATTAAATTAAGACAAATCTGAAGGTTGGTATAATATACTTAAAGTATATTGATGCGTAGTCATGCCATTTCAGATGATATTCAATGATACTGAATATATGACTTATCCCAACTACATGATGTTACTTTATGGATCTTGTCATTAAGTAAATCCTAAGAAGTTATCCTCAGACTTGAGATACAAAGTAACTGTCATGAATGTAGTGCATTTTTTTGGAACAACTTAACGCTATACGTAACTGGTAGTCATAAGGGTTGTTTTTGGAAATGTAACAAACTTCGCGTGTTTTACGTGTAGTCAATACATAATTTGTTCCTTCAAATTTAATTTGAAGTTTAATACTGCTGGGCCCCTCGTAGGGTTATCAAGATGTCTGCGTGGCCACGCCCAAGATCTTCCCTGAAATGTTCAGACGATTTGGTAATCTTGTCAATCACAAACAATGAGAAACATAATGGTTAATTAAGGAATGACCTTAACCCATATCCTTATTAACGTGGTATTAGAAACAAAAAGATAATAATAATGAGAAATCATTAATAGGTTTTCCAGGAGCCTTACTCGAGTTATATTAGAGGAATCGGCGTGTTGCAAGATGCTAACTGATGTGATCACTCTATTATGACATGTCTAAGTGAGAGCTGTTAGTTTTATAGAAATGAAATAATAGTTGTGTGTTAGGATCGAACTCGATATCACGGGATTGCACACTTTACGTATGAAGAGTAATTGAATAATAATTAATTATAAATGTTATATTTGATTATTAAGCACAAATATCTAACGACCGTTAGTATTTAACGGAAAATGACTAACGACCGTTAGATTAATAAAAGGAAAGTTGTATTTGTAAAGAATTAGAAGTCAAGAAGGATCCGGAACACCCTTTGGGGGTGTATGGCCGATCGGTTGAGAATGGGAAACCCAACCCAACCCTAACTTGAGCTCTAAGTTTCTTTATCTATAAATACAAATCAAAGTTTTAGGTTTTGGGTACCTCTTGTGCACACACAATACCAAAACTCTCTCTTTTTCTCCTTGCTTTCAAAACCGGTCAAACACCCCTAAACCTTAAGGGTTTCGATTTTTTTGTGCAACAAAAATAGTTTTGTACTTATTACTTGCATAATATTTTACTTGAATTAGTACGTATGTACAAGAACGTGAATCAAACACACTATTGTTTGATTCTTAGATTGAATAACTAAAAACGGCAAGGGGTTATTCGTGTAATCCATATAAACCCTAATTAGGGTTCATAAGTTGAAGATTTGCAATTACTTGAATCTTGTTCGGGCTAGAATCACAAAGGTATGTTTACAATTTATTATTGATTAATTAATTATATGTTATATGATCTTGTTATAACGCATCCGCATGTGTTTTACTTGATGTTATTGTTTATATTTATGATATGTCATGTTATATTATTACAACAGTTGCATCACGAGCCGTTATAATGTGTAATTAAGTACCATTGAATTGTTTATACTCACACAAGAATTTTTTGATTCTTGAAATCCAAGTCTGAACATAATCCTAATATAACTATTTCAAGTATTTGAAAATTTTTAGGTGAACATAGGTAGTCAGACTATGTTCCCTGGTTAAATATAGGTGATGTTGATATAAATGATTCTTAAAAACGTTATTAATATTTTTCAATAACTCTACGTTTTGATAATCACAAAATGTAAACTAAATTAAATCAAAGATTATGATGTAAACAAACATTTAGTGGTAAATATTTACTTCTACAACTAAATCACTTACGGTATGCATAAACAAAGTATCTAATGCATTACATGATCAAAGGAGCATTTTCTTAAACACAAGACATTTTATAGAATGACATAAACATTTTATATCTTTTAGAAAATCATTTTTGGTATTAAATAAAATTGTTTAATTAAACCATAAATATATGATTTCAAATTTCCAACCAAAAAGGGAAAATTTTCTCCAGAAAAACCTTCCCCACAAAAGGACAAAAATGTCCAACGTTCTGGAGGGGGCGGCCCCCTTAATTCACTAGGCGGCCCCCTTAATCATTAAGGGGACCGGCTCCTAATTAAGGGGACCGACCATGCTCCATAACAGTATTTTTGTGCCTATAAATACTGGTTCATTTCATAGATTTTTCTCACCTTTTTGCACTAAAAACTTTCTGATCTCAATCTCTATTTCTAGTCTAAAAGCCTTTGATCATATATTCATAAGTCTTTGTTTCCAAGTGATCCAAAGCTTCATCCATACAAGTGCAAAAAGAAGAAAAATCTTTCAACATCTATACAAAGTAGTAGTGTTGTGATTAGTTAGTATCATCTTGTAGTAGTGCTTGATTATTTGTAAAGTGTTGTGTGATTAAGTTAGTTGTAGATATTAGTTGTGTTGGAAAGAAGTACTGTAGAAGTTGTGAATAAGTTGTGCAAAGAAGAGGGTGTGAAGAAGACGTGAAGAAGTTGTGAAGCTATCGTGAAGTAGTTGTGAAGTTGTGAAGAAGTAGTGAGATTAGTTCTAGATATGATTAGAACTCGACATTTAGCTTAGTGTCGTTAATTAGTTTAAGCCAAAGTGTGTAAGGTTTCTCCGCCAAAAGGAGTTTCTTGACATAGTGAAGAAAACTCTCGAGTGTGGTACTCGAGGAGTGGAGTAGGGCAAGGAAGGTGTCCTTGTAGCCGAACCACTATAAATTCGCGTTTTGTGGTTTGATCTTTCCATCTCTATCTTTCATTTCATCTCATTACGTTATTTACATTATTAGATTATAGTTGTTTATAGTTGCTCATATTTAATAAGCAACTAAATTTTTCATAATATTAAAAAGACGTAAAAACTATTCAACCCCCCTTCTAGTTTTCCACAGGTGACTAGACTATATTTAACTGAAGGTCGATAAAATTTTCAAATACTTGACTTAGTTATACTCGTGATATGTCCGTTGTTGGACAATTATGGAGTTTGTATAAGTATCTTATATACAAAGAGTGATATAAGTTTGTACATACGTAAGAATCAATTATAAGTAAATAGTATGAGTGTGTAACACAAGCGAATAAGGAAAATATGCGCAAAAAAGGAAGTTTTAAGCAGTTCTAAAACAATCCACATCGGGCCAGAATCACGGACCTTTAACAATGAAGGTTTCGAAAGAGAACTTGATGAATGTAGAGAAAGTTGTTGAACTTTAGCTTTTGTAGATGATGAACTAGTTTATAAGAATTATAGGAGAATGACGAACAATAAAATAATAACAAAATAGTCAGTGAGGTAATAGTAAATCAGAGTTTTTAGTTAATAAGACAAGGGTAGTGTTATTTATAAGAAAGAAACAAAATGGTTTATAGGATGGTGAAAATTTTGGTATAAGGTAATTGACAGAACTATTTGCAATGTGATAATAAAATAGTTTATTTGGAACTAGTCCAAGACAGTTTATGTAATATTATTATATAAGTGATTTGTTGATAAGATGGTGATAAAGTAGTTTGTAAGAGAGTGGTAAGAAGTGTATTCAAATTTTAACGAAAATGGTTTAGAAGATGGTAGTAAACTAGATTTACAAGGTAATTGATCAGATGGTTTGTAAAGGGATGACAAACAGTCAAATCAGTTTATAAAATAGTAGAGAATCAGATTATTAGTTTGTAAGGTAGTAGTGGAGCAATTTATATTAGGATAGTAAATTGGTTGATAATGTGGTGATAGAATAGTTTATATGATAACAACAAAGGTGTTAATAAAATGGTAGTAAAATTGATAAGGTAAATAGACATACGTAGTAAAGTGCAATTTAAGTGTATACAAATAGTCTTTAAATAGTATCAATATTGATGTTTCAGCAAATAAGCAAGAATGCTCAGAAAATATAAATGCACGAAGAGACGTTTTCTGTAACTTGTACTGTGTGCTAAGAAGTAATACCCCAGTGACACTATCTTCCGCTGCAATAATTCTGGGGGTGTTACACAACTACTCTTAGATGCTATCCAATTCCTATTTGTTAGTTGAGTACTCTTAGGTTTTGGTTTGCTTCTACTAGCAGTGTCAAGTAATACAGTGGAAGGCATCTCATGAGGTTTTGAACCTAGAATTTCATCCTTTTGAAGTAGTGCAATTTTCCTAGCTTTTTCTAGATCATAGTTCATGTACATGTCATTTATGCCATAAGACTCTTTACTTTTAATACTCGGTTTAGACACTGTTTTCGAACTAATCCAAGATGAGCTAGGTATAACCACATATTAAGGTTTAAGGAGAAACAGGTGTATTTTCCTTAGGCCAGGAATGTGGAGTGACTGGTTTTGTCAAAAAAAAATTCTCCACAACTTGGGAGGCAAACCGAGATTTTGAAAATTTAAGTCGTTCAGATTTATATGCAGTTGGTTGTCGAACAATTGATTTGTTTCTGATAGGTTGTAGAGTTAGTTTCCCCAAGTTTGACAGTTTTGCAAACTTAGTATCCACATTTTAACCAGTCAATCTTAATTTGTTTTCCAATGCAGCATGTGCAAACACCTTTGCTTGAATTTGACCTTTTAAAAGCTCATTTTCCTTAACTAATGTATCCAGACGTTTACTTTTTTCATTAAAAAACTGACCATTGTTACCCGAAGTTAGAGATTCATTTTGCAATTTAAGTTCAAGTGAGATGCAATGTGCCTCAAGTTTTAAAAATTCTTTTTGAAACTAGGCAATGGTCTTTTTGAGACAAGCATTTTCAAACTCAAGAGTTTGGTTTGTTGGTACATTTGTTTTGCTTTCATTTAATGAATCAGACAAAGGTTGTTTGACAAGATGTTGGTCAACATTCTGATCAACCCCTCCTTCATTTCTGAATTCAGGTTGCTCAGTTTGTTGTTTTTCCTATATAGGCATATTATGATTAACCATAGATTGTACCTCAGCCATTGGCTCTTTGTCAAAGATGGGCTCAGTGTCATAAGTTGGTCTGATATATGCACAATCAACATCTTTATCATTCCCTGATCTGCTGCTGTCATCCTGTATTAATAATGCTTTAACCTCATTACCCGTATTACCAACATTATCAGTATTCTCAGCATTCCCAACAAACTTTTGAGCATTCCTTCCTTGTACATCAACTCTTTCACCTTCCACGACTGCTTGATTTCGGAGGTTAGATGAAATCTGACTCTTTGACATCTTAAATTTTGAGTAAATCAGCTTAGTAAGTAACATCCATCCATTGTTCATTTTCACAAATGGATCTTCAGAATCATCAGTAGCTTATGTAAGGTACATTTGTTCATTTGATCCATCAGTGTCATACACAGGGCCTGTATCATTCATGTGAAGTTCCTGCATGTTTGTCATTAACATCACATCCTCTTCATCATCTATGCAACTAAGTGTGGCATCGTTTTCTGCATCAATGTCAAAGCTAGGAGTTGAATCATAATCTTGAGCTTCCAAATTTTCCATGATTTCCGTATGTGCCATAAATGCCATGCTTGGATCGATAAGATCTTCTTCATCATCAGTATCTTTATTAGTAGATACTTTTTCAATAGATACTTGTCCAAGCTTCACTAGATTTTGCAGTAGAGATTGCATATGATCATTTAGTGTTATAGGATGGTATTGTGGAATGAAGATAGGCTCAGGTGCATTTGGAGGATTGAAGAATAGACCATTTGGAGTGTAAATTAAGGATCCATGGTCAACAACTTGGGATGGTGGAGCAGGGAGAATGGTCTGCAGTAGATTCATGCTAAGACAAGATTCAAGAATCTGTTTCATTATGATTTGATGAAGTTCTTCAGTACGATGCATAGTTTCAAGGTTATTCCACATGTCATGAGCACTGTCTTGATAGTCCATATTCATGTAAATAGAATTGGGAAGAGCTAACGTGATGAAGAATGCGACATGTTTGTCAGTAGTGTACTGAGCAAGTTCAGTTGCATTCAAATCTGAAGTAGTTTGTAGTCTTATGATCCCTGGTTTGACTGAGTCAACAAGAAATATCATTTTGTATGGACCATCGCGGATGGATTTAAGCATGAGATCTGCATCAGAATGATTTGTGAACCATAGCTTAAATATCCATCACCAATCAGTGTATGTTTCTAGGAGTAACATGGGAGGTCTTGATTCATTGCCATAGATCATGATATTATGAATGTTAGACATGTGGATGATGGAGTTGTGAATTTGTTCATTCATTTGCAACCTTGATTGATACATTTTCTCTCCCACGTGATTGTTGTGAAGTAATCGGAATAATCAAACTAAAATGTGTAAAGTAGTTATATTACACACAAGGTCGATATAGTGATTTCTTATTTCCCTCCAAAATTTAAATTTGAAAATTCTCTCCCAGAATTTGAAATTCACCATAAAATGCAATTCTAAGGTTACTAGAAAATTTTGAGTTTTAAAAAATTTTAACGCCAAATTTCACCGTAAAAATTTGAATTTTGACCTAAAAATTTAAATTTTTGGGTCATTTTTTATTTATTTATTTTATTTATTTATTTATTTTTATTTTTTAATAACTTGTGTTAAATGATGGATCTTGTAGTTGATTGAAATGAAAGTTCTTTAGTTCAAAATCTTGTCTTTCTACGTAAACAAGTTCTTTTGCGTAAAGGTGGACTTATGCGTAAACTTAGGTTTATGCTAGGGGTGGTAATCGAGTCGTGTTCATGTTGACCTATTAGGGTTCGCGTGTTGGCGGGTTAGTATAACCCTTACCCAAACACGACCCATTTATTAATCATGTCAAGAAACTGAACCCTAACCCATACCTGCATAACACGTGTAACCCGTTTGTGACACCCGTTTAACCTGTTTAAGTAAATAGGTCAGGTACTAAATAAAGTTGGTGGTTTGTTGATTTAACTAGTTTAAATGCAAAGATGATATAAGTATCAAAAATATGTTAAAAATACCATACAAATAACTGTACGACAATTTTCTGAGTTATAAGCATCAATTTCAATGATATCTGAGGTATAATCGCAACTCAGTCATATTAAGTACTCCGTACATAACAAAATACATTAAATCCACATCCAATATAAAAATCATGTTATATATTTTATTTTTAGAGTCTTATATACTTAAACGGGTTTATAGGATCGTGTGCTAGATAGATCTTTGAGCTTGGTTTAGAACAAAGTAGAATATTTGTGTAATCAAAAGTAAACTAACCGAGACTTTATTAATGCAGAATACAAATAAGTTGAAGAAGAAGAATAACTAAATAATGATCCTCTATGGATCTGTATTACTAACTATGAAAGTGTTTTTCAATGTATTCAAAGGTGTAAATAAACATTAGCCGTAAGTTTCTTTTATACTGTTAGAAACCCTAATACAAAACGTGTAGAAGAATTATGCATGATCACTTCCTAATATAACTTATGCATATCCTTTTCTAAAATATACGGGTTTACTAATTCTATTACCCGCAGAAACACTAAACCAGCATAAACTATATTCTTCTAGCAGCATAATCCATATAAGCAGGAACTACATACCTGCCAAGCAATGAAATCCTTAATGACCTGATAGGTTTCATCCTTAGAACCCAAAAAGAAAGTCCAAAAAAACCTGCTAAAGTCATATGTGATCACCAGGCAGTATTACTTATGATCAATGCTTCTTATGGAAGTAGGACCAAAAAGATCCATGTGAAGTAACTGAAGTGGTTCAGTAATGGTGCTTATTGTAGTGATGGCCTTATAGAAAGCCCTGTGTTTCTTTCCTTTGTTGCATGCAACACAATTATGTTCATTGGTAAAGAGTTTGGAAGGAAGCCCTTTGACCAGGCCATTCCTTGCCAGCTTGTTGATGGTCTTGAAGTTCACATGTGCCATCCTCCTATGCCATTTAGTAGATTCATCCAAGGATGCCTTTGCCAATAAATAAGCTATCTTTCCTTCAGGCTGAAGACCATTCAAATTGAAACTGTATAGATTGTGTCTTCTAGGAACCCTGGGTAGAACCTGAGTATCATCAGGCAGCTTGAAATCTTTATCAAGTACAGGACATTCAGTATCTGTGAAGAGTACATTGTTCTTCTTGTAACATATTTGTGACACAGAGAACAGGTTAAAGTTCTGTAACTCTTCCATATAGTAGCCATTTTCAAAATCCAACTTAGATGTCCTGATGGTTCCTTTGCATGTAATCTTGCCATCACCACCTCCAAATTCACAGTGCCTCCTCTAATTGGCACAAAATCAACCAGCCTTTCTCTGTTCCCTGTCATGCTTCTAGAACAACCACTATCTACAATACCTAAGTCTTTATGTAAAAGTGGATGTTCCTACAACAAAATACATACAACAACATTAGATACTTTGGGAGACCCAAGTCATGACTGACTTGGGCATGCCTAGTGGATCAGTAACAAGAAAACCATGTAGATTGATGAGATCCACCATTGTTCTTGGATCGCTTCCTGATATATGGTCTGTTATTTTTTCAAGAACAACCTGCCGAGCGCTTAACAGCAGTTTCCCATCTTTCCCCCCAAAATTTTCATTTGGTCAGTAGAAACAGGCCTATTGTAATTCTGAAAGTAAAAGCTTGTAGGTCTGTTAAAGGGTCTAACATCACTTTTTCTCCAACCAGTAGAAACTGGAGAGAAGTTTGTCCCACCATCAAAAAAGGAGTTACCAGCAGGAACTGGTCTACTAGCAGGAATAGGTGCTGGTCTAGGATGCCTACCAGCAGAAACAACTGCTTGCCTATTTTCACTACCAGCAGGAAAGGTAGCTTTGCCAGACCTTTTATGTGATGCTTTAGGGACAAAGGGAGGAATCTTATCAACATTTTTCCACATAGGTCTAGATCCCTGTTGGCTAATGTAAACACCCATACTTTTCTCATAATAATTACAATCCTTAATAAGATGGAATTTACTACCACACACAAAACATGATTTATTCCTAAAAAACTTGTTCTCAACACAACCTTGTTTATTACACAAAAACTTATCAGAAACAGAACTAGAAACAAAATTGTTTTTAACAGAATGAAATAAGTTTTCTTCTAAAGTAACTGTCTTTGGCTTTGGTGCATCATCAGCTACTCTAGTGGTGAAGTCATCAGACTTAGGTGAGAAAGACTTGTCACTTGAATCACATGAGGCAAAGTCGTTGGTCTTTGTTTCTGAAGACTTTTCACTGAAAGAACACGAGACAAAGTCATTAGTTTCAGAATTTGTGTCAGATATGTCATTTGACCTTCTACCATAGGTCATATATGATTCATCAAAGTCTGAGTGGTCAGGACTAGGCATAAATTTTCCTGTTATTGGTGGAGGAACTACATTCATTCCTCCTTCTTTAACAAACTTAACAGGGGTTTGAAAATCTTCATCCTCAGGGGTAGGGTAAAAAATACTTGGCATATGAGTATAATACTCTTCATCTGGCCCTATATGATCCTTGTATCCTCGCCCAAGTTTAGATTTTACAATCATTGAACTATTAATTAATTTATCTAAATTCTTTGGTGATTCCTGCCACTTATCAAACCTAACTAAAGTAGCATCTAACCTAGCCTGCAACTCTTGTTTCTCTATAGACACCTTATCATTAACACTTTCAGAATATTTTAGTAAATTAGTAGTGTTTTCCAAATCTCTTTGTAAAAGCTTTATCTTTTCCTCATATGCTAATTGATTTGATTGGTACCAAGCCTTTTGTTTTTCCAAAGTTTGAAGGGTACTTTTATAGGCTTGAACCTGAATATAATACTCTTTATATTGGGACTCTACATCATCAGATTCCTTTTTAAGTTCAGAATAATTATTATGATAACCAAAAGGACAATTTTGTACCTGTGATGTGACTCCCATCAGAGCAAACTCTTCTACCAGCTCTTCCTTATTTTCTGACTTAGCAATCATACTGTATATTTTGGAAGCACCACTTTCATCCTGTTCCACCTCATGATCTGTCCAATCCACCATGGAATCAACAGATACCATGGCCTTGCTCTCCTCAGTGTTTACTTCTTTAGTTTTGTATGTTGAGTATCTTGCCTTATCATCCAGCATCTTCCTTGTGCACTCTCTTGCAAAATGTCCTAACTGAGAACACTTGTAACACTTAGCCTTCTTCTTGTCAAACCTTGCTAACTCCTTTTTTCTGAATTGGATCCTTCTGCCAGCCTTCTTCTCAAATCTATTCACTTTAACAGAAAGCATGGCCATCTGCCATTTGATATCCAATTCCTCCAAGTCCAGCTTATCAATTTGTTCAAAGTCTTCATAAGTAAGTTACTGTTGTGGCTCACATTCAGCAACAAAAGACTGAAGAATATTCTCCATTATATTGCCAGAACTTGACTTTGGCACACTAGAGGAGTATGTGGTTGATGATGATGGGCTTGGATGATCAGCGGATGTTGGCCTGTTATTACCACTAGTAGCACTAACAAATGTTGAATGTGATGAAGCAGAAGAGTTGTAACTTGAACCTCCCTTAATATCAATCTCAAGAGTCTTCAGCTTATTATACAGGTCATCAGAACTTTAGTAATCAAGACCACCCTTTGGCTTAAGAGTGATGGCTACCTGTGACCAAGAAGAAGGTAAAGCTCTCAAGAATTTGACATTGCAATCTTCATTGTCAGGTCTTGCCTGCAACTGATTCAATTGACTCAAGATCTTCTGAAACCTATCATAACCTTTGTGCAAGCCTTCTGTTTCAAAATTTTTGAATTCCTGAAACTCCTGCTTAAACATAGACTTTTTCATCTTCTTAGACTCAGCATTCCCTCCAAATCTGGCTTTAATAGCTAACTAGATGTCTTTAGCTTCCTCTAGATGATGAAAGTCAGCCATATGATCTTCTGGAAGAGACTGAAGCAACAATGTCCTTGCTTTAGTTTCCCTTTGAACAACTACATGATCTTCTGCAGAAACTGGAGGAAGAATGATGATGTTACCTTGTGGATCTCTTCCTGTTTTCTTCTTGCTATTCCCATTCAAGATAATGTTCCAAATACTATGGTCACTGTTCTGAATCCAGTACTCCATCTTCATTGCCCATGTTTCATATTCACCTTTCTATAGATAAGGGAATTTAGCATTGGTGCTTGTTACAGTAGTTGTGTACACTTGTTGGACAGACTGTGGTTGAGTTTTCAATGATGAGTCTTGAGTCTTATCAGAATTGACTGAATTTTCCATTGTTTGAGGTTGAAAGAGATTTGGTATAAAGGATTTTTCTTCTTCGACAGAGTCTCTAACCAGGCTCTAATACCACTTGTAGGATCGTGTGCTAGATAGATCTTTGAGCTTGGTTTAGAACAAAGTAGAATACTTGTGTAATCAAAAGTAAACTAACAGAGACTTTAATAATGCGGAATACAAATAAGTTGAAGAAGAAGAATAACTAAATAATGATCCTCTATGGATCTGTATTACTAGCTAAGAAAGTGTTTTTCAATGTATTCAAAGGTGTACATAAACATCAGTCGTGAGTTTCTTTTATACTGTAAGAAACCCTAATACAAAACGTGTAGAAGAATTATGCATGATCACTTCCTAATATAACTTATGCATATCCTTTTCTAAAATATACGGGTTTACTAATTCTATTACCCGCAGAAACACTATACCAGCAGAAACTATATACTGCTAGCAGCAGAATCCATACCAGCAAGAACTACTTACCTGCCAGCAGGAACCATAATTATGCTAACAGCAGAAATGACTTTTTGTCATTTTAACTAATTCCTAACAGGGTTCACGAGTAGACCTGTTTAATACTTACTCAACCCAAACATGACTCGTTTATTAAACGGTTAGACGGGTTGACCTGTTTTTTAGCCAAACCTGTTTATCCTTAACCCAAACCTGTTTAACTTCGGGTCGGGTTCATGTCATTTATCGTATCGTGTCGAGAATTGTCACCCCTACTTTATGCGTAAACAATGTATTTATGCGTAAAGTTTAGGTTTTACGCGAAAGGTTTAGAAAACCAAACAAACACTTCAAACTTATCCAAGCTTGAAAGATATCACAAGTCGAAGTATTCCACAAGCTTATCCAAGCTAGGGAAGTACTGAGTAGCCTTTGCACGTTGACAAAACTGAAGATTGTACTTTTGCGTAAAAACTGAGACTTCTGCGTAAACTTGCAACTTATGCGTAAAATCCAGTGCTTTTGCGTAAGAAGAGGGTTTTGACTTATCTTTTGCGTAAAAAGAGGGTTTTGACGAATCTTATGCGTAAAGAAAGTAATTTATGCGTAAAAGGAGGGTTTTAGACGTACTTCTTACGCATAAAATGGTCAGATTCTTCAAATAACGATTTTTGCATAAAAAACACGATTTCTACTAGTTTTTTTTTTTTTTTTTTTTTTTTAATCAAATCTCTTCTAAAACACTTAAAGAACAATAAAGTTTAGAACTTTAACACTAAAATTGAAATTTGCACTTTTTCGTAAATAGGTACGAATCAAAAACTAGAAAGAAATACGATTTTAAACAAATAAAGCACCTAACTTTATGCAAAATCTAAGCTTCTAATTAACACTATATCAATCTTAAAACTTTCCAAGCTTCAAGATTGAAGTGAAAGAAACAAAGAAAACGCGAAAAATAAAGAAAAAACACTAAAAAAAAACCATGTAAAAATACTAAAGAACTATTTTCAATCACTATTTGGCGAATGATACCACTTGTAGGTCACTATATTTACGTAAACACAAGTATAATATATATATATATATATATATATATATATATATATATATATATAGAGAGAGAGAGAGAGAGAGAGAGAGAGAGAGAGAGAGGAACATGTTAATATAAATGAGAAAGAGTAAAATGCATAAACATGAACCAACCCCCTCAAATGAAGTTTACATGAAGTATTTATAGGACAAGGATGCTAGGGCATCATCATTATGTTTCTAGTTAAGTAAAAGACACGGGCCATGGGCCTTCTACAAGGGCCGGCCTATCTAACAAACATAAAGGCCTAATTAACATAGCAAGATATTACATAAACTATGACCAACACTTTAGACGTGTTCCCAACATTTATTTTATTTTATTTTATTATAAACATTACTTTATTATTATTATTATTATTATTAAAACGAGACAAATTGGATGAAGGTTATTATCATATTTTTTGCCCATTTAGGTTACAGTGCATCTATAAAAATGAAAAACCATGTTGGCGAAGTTACAAATGTCACAATAATATGTTATAAGTGTATTGAACTATTCATTATTGATTTGTAAGATATTAGAAATGTTGCACCTTCAACCATGAGGTTCAGTTTTTGATGTCTTAATATATTATAAGATAATGTAATTATTGTATTATTCCCATGACTTGGAACTCGTCAAATGAGATTGTCGAAATTTGTAAATATATATATGCAGAGGTGAGTCAAATGTCAAGCCGCTTAACATCATCAGATACTCGCATATATGCTGATAAAGCAAGAGACCTAAACCGCCTGATTGGTTTGTTTTTATTTTAGATCAATACATTGTGAAGAATATATGTGATAAAAGTTTTGTAGAATATAAGTATGCCTGTACTGTTGCAGGCTTTGATCAAGAAGTGGGCTCCGGTTGCAATTGTGCTCGGAGTTGTTTTCTCTTGTTCTGGGCCAGAAAATACATCTGGTGATCACGGCTTCATTAGTTAGTTTAACATGTGGAAATATTTTTCCATTTCGTTGAGTTATTACAGTTACAGGGTCTAAGTTAATTCTATTCGCACCACTCGCACTTCAGTTGAATTATATAAATTTGCAGCGTGAATTGGAGAATTTTGTTAGTGTTTAATATTTAGACAAGTTCAATCCACCAAGAAGCATTCGCTATATTGACAAAACCTCGCATTTGTGTTGGTCTTCAGTTTTTATTTATGCAATGCTGATGAATACGCATTCCAAAATGTCCCCAACTGCATGTTTATTCGCACAATGAGATTCGCCTACCCGCCACCTTTTCCCACAAAAGGTGTAGATTGGTGGGAACACCCTAACCCCGGGTGTCTTTTGCCACCAGCCATTGTCCACCCCACAAGGAATAGCTCCGGGCAACTCTCCTGGCCTAGTGGGGCCACCAACTGGAGTGAACCGAGACTCTCGGACTCTTGAGCTCTTATCCACAAAGTCTCTCCAGTGAGCCCATAGGTTTTGCGGAGGTGGGTACCTATCTTGAAGCAAAGTGTCAGGGATCGGATTCGAACCCGAGTCTATTGACTCAAGAATGAAAGCCCCACCCACTGGACCAATGCCCAAGTGGTACCCGCCACCTTTTTATATATTTTTAGGGATAATTTTGTAATATAGCTGCATGCTCCATGTGTTGGAATTTAAATAACTTGACAAGCAAATAAATAAACACATAATCATAATACACATGCGGAAGCGTAAGAACATATATAACATATAAAAGATTAACTAAATATATATAAATCAATAATGTACCTTTGGATTCTAGCTAAACAAGAATCACTTCAATAAACCTTTAATTGAAAAAACCCTAATAAGGGTTAATATTGGATCTATGAATAACCCCTCACCGTTTTGTTATTCGATCCCTTGATAATTACTATAGTGAGTAATTATCTCGTTCTTGTACACACGAATTAATAACGAATTAAAGGTTATGCTAGCAATCAAAACATAATAGTTTGTTTATGAAAAACAAACCAAACGACCCAGAAGAGGGTGTTGGTCGATCGGCTATAAGCAAGGAAAAGAAGAGAAAAAACTTTAGGTTTTTGTGTGTGCACAAACTGTACCATAGTTTAACCCCCAAGGTTTGCTTATATAGTGTTTGTAACTTGGTGACCAAGTTTGAGATGGATTGGGTTTCCCCAACCCCTTGTCGACCGGTCTTGGACCCAAGAAGGGTCTTCCGGATCCTTCTTGGCATCTATTTACAAACTAGTCCTTTAACTTGACCTCTAACGATAGTTAGCCAATTCCCGTTAACTACTAATGACCGTTAGTCTTTAATTATGTTTAAATAATTAAATATATAACATTTTATGTATATTAATTATTATACTTTAATTCTCATTCGTAACGTGTGCAATCCCGAGGTCTCGAGTTCGATTCTAGTCATATACGTATTAATATTTATCCATAACTTTAACACCATGTATATTACAAAATTTAGTCTTAGGAAAGCACAGAACATAGTTTTTGGACTATTAGTCGGAAACAAGGGAAGTGGAACATGCATTTTCTCAAGTTAAATGCCTAGTTTTATATGATAAATTGTATGATAACCAATATGTGAAATGTGAAAAGATACGTCGATAAATTATGACATTGACCTTTTTCTTTACATATAGCTTTGAAAAAAATTATGTTAAATTTATGGATAAATATTAATATGTATATGACTAGAATTGAACTTGAGACTTCGGGATTGCACACGTTACGAATGAGTATTAATGTATAATAATTAATATGTATAAAAAGTTATATATATTTATTATTTAAACACAAAATATGACTAACGGTCGTTAGTAGTTAACGGAATTGGCTAATTATCATTAAATGTCAAGTTAAAGGACAAGAATGTAAAATATAGCCGAGAAGGATCCGGAAGGACCCCTTGGGCCTTATGGCCGGTCCATCTAACTTGGACACCAGGTTTGCAAGGCTATATATACAAACACAAAGGTTCATTGTTTGGTTAACTTTTGTACACACAATAACCCTAAAGTGTTTTTCTTCTTCTCCTTGCTTCATGGCCGATCAAACACACCCTCTTTAAGGGTTGGTCGAATTTTTTTGATAGTCAAGAAAATATTTTTGTGTTTTACTAGCATAAACTTAATACGGTTTAATTTGTGTGTACAATAATGAGGTAATTACCCACTATAGTAATTATCAAGGGATCGATTAACAAAATGGTAAGGGGTTAATCATTGATCCACTTTCACAATCATTCAAGGCTTGTTGAAGTGATTCTTGTTTAGCTAGAATCCAAAGGTATGTTATTGATTTAAATTTAGTTCATCTTTTATATGTTATATATGTTCCTAGCTTCCGCATGTGTAATATGATTATGTGTTTATTTATTTGCTTGTCAAGTTATTTAAATTCTAATAGTGGCATCACGAGCCATTTATAACATATAATTGATTACTAAAAACACATAAAAATTGAATCTTTATTGTTTTTCATATACATGTTGTCGATTTTATAGCTAGGGTTTGTATAATTTTTGAAACCCTAAAATTAGGGGGGGTCGATTACCTTCCAAACCCTAATTAGGGTTTTGTGATTTATTTTTAATTGGATTAGAAACCCTAGGTTGTCAACATGTTAATGTGTTTAAGTGCGTATCTTGTGGCTAAATGTTAATTGTTATGCATAAATCCATGACGAAACATGCATGTTAGTCATGGATTAATTATAATGGTTTAATTGTTAGTATTATATTTATCACATGTAATGTTTTAGATAGATCTAAAATTGGGGAAGACCTCAATTCTTAATAAATCAATTTACATGCTATGTGGTGTATAATTGACTATGACATACGCAATTGATTCGTCAATGTATGTGGCTCTACTTCCGTTTTAAAGAGAAGGCATTAGTTAATTATATGCATATTGGAAACCTAGAATTGATTTAATTTGGTTTTATCGAATAAAGCTTGCATGTGGCTAAGTGTTTCACTTATAATTGTTATGTATATTAGTTGTTTATATTTTCTTTATTATTACTTGTTTTTTTGTTTTTTTGTTTGACAAGTTTGTAAGCAAAAAAGGGTAATTTTATAAAAAGAAAATTAATTGGACTAATAATGGTGAAACTTGTTATGAAAAATTATGATTCTTGCAAGGTCTTATGTGCCGACAGTGGTTCACTTCGCACGGTAATTGGCTCCCTGGCGAGACTAGCAAGTGATGCCTGGTTTTGCAACCTTGCAAAAGGTTTTACCTCTCGAGGGATCTCGAGAAGCCTGAAATCCCCACCAGGCAGTATACTTGACCGATGTAGTATAGTGTAGTGGCAAGTATCTGGGGATTGATCGTTCAACTTGGGGAATAGTGTTCGTTAGGATCAAAACTTAATTAAACTAAGTCTAGAGGTGAGGGATGGTTCTTTTTTGTATTTTTATATTTTATGGAAAGCAAGTAAAAATCTCGGGTATTGGAAGAGTGGGCGGAATTAGTTGCTAGTCAACTAACCCAAATAACTACGAATGCAATGGAAATAAAATAACAAGAAAATAAAATATTGAGAAAAACCTTATAATGAGAGAAACGTGCTTACTTAGATTTCACTACTCCCTAGCTATCTTTTATTATTTGATTAGTTTGTGTTGGACCCTTTTACTTGGTTAATCTTAACTACGGAGTTAATCTAACCAAGTTCCATGATGTAGCGAAGCATTGATTAATTATCAAAAGTAAATAAACGTAAAGATAAGACACAAAGTTTTTCAACGTTTAATTCTTTATTAGAAATTAATCAAAAGAATTATACCCAAGTGTTTGTGGAATAACACTTGTGATTGAAATGACAAGTATGGTATATTCCTCACTAAACTCAAACTAAGTTTGAGTGACAACTAAGATCCAACTGAGCTATCTCAGGGATTGTGTTCTTCTTTGGAGAGAGTAAAGATTTGGTTTGTGAATGTCTAAGCATTAAGTGCACAAACGTAATCTTTACCTCTCCACTTATTCTCTATTTATACACACGGTGATTCTAACACATACCTAATAGACAAAGACTACAAGACAAATTACATCAGCCTACATTAGACAAAATACATAGGTATTTTGTCCCTATTACAAATGACTATAAGTAGTAAAGCGCAGGGATGCTTTCTGGTCTTCAGTGTTGACACACGTCTTGGTTTTATGCTCTTTCAGGGAAAGTTGAACTTTGCTTGATAAGGACCTTCCCTTAACTATTCAAATTTATCCCGCCTAATCCCGCCTTTACTTCAGTCTGTGTATCTTCAGTCTTTGTTCACTCAGTGTTCATAGTTGGTGAGGAGTCATGGGACTCAGTGAACTATTGTCATCGCTCACTGAGTCCATCATCTTTTTCTTCGGCTCAGGTATCATTCACTGAGAACCGCCTCACTGAATGGTGAACCTTTCATCGTAGATTCTCCCTGAGCAACTTGAGGATGACTCACTGAACGGCTATGCATTCAGTGACTTGTTAGTGTTCACGGTTTTCAAACACTTGGGATATTTTATGTTCAAATCCTAGATTAAGGAGTTTGGGTTTTAACAGACCCAACAGTTTGTTACAATTGCGTGGATGACAGGTTATATTCCTTAATCCCATTCGTGGGGCCGTGTACGATCTTCCCCAACTCTATAAGTTTCTACCTCTTCCTATGTCGAGCCAACAACTAGCTCTTAACATGGCATCCTTAGTAGTCCCTTATGCATTAAATACAACCATTAAAATCGTAGTACACATCTGATTCATGTTTCTTAAGATGTTCAAGCAAGTTACCAATTAGAAGTTAGCCAGTTTTCTTAAGCCTAACATCGAAATCATTCATCCACAACAATTAATAACAAACAACTAAACAATAATCAATAGCTAGGTTTCATTACATCTAAGCAAACACAAATAAACCTAGCCTAGCATGTTAATGTAAAGACAAGCATAAGATAGAATCAAACAACACATAGACATATTGAATGATTATTGGAAGACTTATCTTTAATCAAAAATGGATGAAAGAAGGGTTTGAAACCCTTACAAGAAGGTGAAAATTCAACCTAGGGTTTATGGTAAAGTTCCTCTCAAAAGTTCTCTCTCTAATGAATGAGATTTAGAAAAATATATATAGAGAATACAATCTGACGGCGTCACGTTATACATGTGACGCCGTCAACTCGCCGCCAAAGATATCGTCGGATTGCCTAGATCCAGATCTGACGCCGTCACTTGTTACTCATCTCTTGGCCGTCACCCTTTAAATTACACGTGACGGCCTAGGCGTCAAAAAGGCTGACGCCGTCACACTTTAAACCTAAAAATCTTTCTGGCGCGTCTCGTGTAAACTTCATATCCACCTTTTTACCAAAGCGTGACGCTGTCACCTTTAAAGTGTGACGCCGTCAGGTACTATTTCCAGCTTGATTTTGGAGACTTTGTCATTTTCTTCACTTTTCACTCCAAAAACGTCCAAAATGATTCCTTTTCCAGATTTCTTCTCCAAAGTACCTAAAATGACAAAAGGAACGATTTAAGGCAATATTTGATCAAATAATCACGACTTAGGGCTTAAATGACCCCCTAAAAGCGTAACACTTTTCGCCTCATCAGCAAGATTTATAATTTATTACATGTTTTTAAGACTAAAGTCATAAATTATTTACTTGATTGATGTTTTTGTACAAATATTGTGTGAAAGGCGAACTTTTTCGGAAAAACTGTGTGAGGGGTATAAGTGGGAACGGGTTCTTTATAAGATTCGCTCTGACCAGGTTCCTGTGCTCCTTTGTGCGTCTGATTAAACTTACCTATATCACTATTTTACGTACAATATCATCTTAAGGGTGATTTACCTCAATTCCACGCGCCACTTTTGTGGTAATTATCGGAATAACTTGGGTCTTTATGACTCATGCAGCAATAGGATATAGTGAGCAATAATTGTAGGTACTTCTTTAATTAGTGAACCCAATACCTCAAGTAATAAGTTTTTGATTTTATTTTGGCTTAAAAATTGGTATCTAAAATGGTTTTGAAAACTTATGTTACGAAGATGTGTGCATGCTTCTTCGTACATGTTTTGATTGACACATCAAACAAAATACCCTAAAATTTAAGTTACATGCCATCTAACTATAAGAAACAGTTGAAATTATTATTTGGTAAAAGTGAGACCTAGGCTAAAATTTTAATGACAATGTAAATTTATGTTAATGTGTGAGACCATATATGGAGAATTTACATGTTTCTAAGTTAGACGACTTAATTAAGTTGTTAGTGAGAACTAGAACTTAAGGCATGAGATGAGATGAAACATGCTTACTTTGCAAATTGAATTTGGTAAATGTAATTCCCATAATGATCTAGGAATTGGAAATGGTTTGCCAATTATTGTATGACAGATTACCATCTTTTATAGTTTCATTGATAGTAGATCAACTAATGTAGTGAAAATATGAAAAGTTGGGTCCTAGTTTTTCAAGAAAATTCTATGGTTATATGAATATTTTCTTGGGTATTTTATTTTCTTGAAAATTTGTATTATCGAAAATACTAATGTTTGAACTTTTTCTGTAGAAATGGCTCAACCCGAAAACTCCGTGTTAAGTTCCGCGTTCAAATCCTACTTTGAACGAGAGAAGCTGACTGGCCCTAATTTCAATGATTGGTATCGGTCACTCAGAATTGTCTTGAGGGTGGCTGACAAGCTAGATTATTTGAATACTCCTTGCCCTGATGAGCCTGTTGCTACTGAACCTGAAATGGTCAAAGCAGCATAGAGACTTGAGTACAAAAATTACAACGATCTTGCGTGCTTAATGCTTGGTAGTATGGTGCCAAAGTTGCAAAAACAGATTGAGCACTACTTTCCATACAACATGCTTCAAGAGCTCCAAAAGACTTATGAGAAGCCTCCTGCAGTTGAGCTGTATGATTTGATCGATGCATTACACAGCTACAAATAGGGTGAAAGTAAACCTGTTAGTGATCATGTGCTAGAGATGAAAAGCTTTTTCGATCAACTACATGTGCTCAACTATGTATACCCTGAGAATGTGCAAGTGAAATTAATCAATATGTCCCTTAACAAGGATTTTAATGGTTTTGTTCGCAACTACAATATGCATTGCTCTGGGAAGACAGTCACAGAATTGCTACAATGCTGGTGGACTATGAAAAGGGTTTACCAAGGAAGGCTCCTACTCCTCAAGTGTTGGCTATACAAGAAGGGAGGATCCAAAAGCCAAAACAGCAACAGGCGAATAAGAAGGGTAAGTGTAAGGTTGACAAAGGCAAGCAGGTCATTGCCTATCAACCAAATCCTAAGAAGCAAAACCCTAAGAAGAACAAGGTGAATCCCAACAAGAAGGATCAGGCTTGTCATCATTGCCATGAAGTAGGACATTGGAAGCGCAACTGTCTACTCTACATTCATGTTTTGCGTGAGAAGAAGCAAAAGAATGAGGCTAACAACCCCAGTTTTTCAGGTGCGTTCTTTATGATTGAATTATTTACTTTGACTCCTAAATTGAATTCATGGGTATATGATACGGGATGTAGAATTCATATTTGCAATACTATGCAGGGGTTCTGAGTTGAGAAGAGGTTTGCTTATGGACAACAACATCTGTACGTGGGTAATGGAGCACATGCAGTCGTTGAAGCTATAGGCGTATTTGAATTAGTTTTGCCATCAGGCTTAGTACTGTTTTTGAATAATTGTCACTATGCACCTTCAATTGTTAGGGGTATAATTTCTTTTTCTCGTTTATTGGATCTTGGTTTTCAACATACTATTAATAGCAATAGAATTTCTGTTTCGTTAAATAATGTTTTTTATTTTATTGTTGTTGCTGTGAATGGTATATATGAAGTTGATATGAATGTGAATGTTTCCAATAATAATAATAATAATAATAATAATAATAATAATAATAATAATAATAATAATAAAAAAAAAATAAAAAAAATAAAAATAATAATAATAATAATAATAATAATAATAATAATAATAATAATAATAATAATAATAAATAATAATAATAATAATAATAATAATAATAATAATAATAATAATAATAATAATAATAATAATAATAATAATAATAATAATAATAATAATAATAATAATAATAATTCTTCAATGTATAGCATCAATAGTAAGAGAATCAAGAAAGGTCTGGATTCAATTTATCTTTGGCATTGTCGACTTGCTCATATAGGCAAGACTCGCATGGAAAAGCTGCGACGCGATGGACTTTTACAAGAGATCAATGATGAATAAATTGATAAATGCGAATCTTGTATATCTGGGAAGATGGCAAAGAAACCATTTCATAATCGTTTGAAAAGGGCTTCTGATCTACTTGGTTTGATACACACATATGTGTGTAGACCACTTAGACATGTGTCAAGAAGAGGAGCTAGCTACTTCTTAACCTTTACGGATGATTTCAGCCGTTATGGTTATGTTTATTTACTTAAACATAAACATGAGGTGTTTGAAACATTTATGGTTTTCAAAGCAGAAGTAGAATTGCAAACAGGAAAGAAGATTAAAGCTCTTCGATCCAACAGAGGTGGTGAATACCTGAGTATAGAGTTTAAAGATTACTTGGCTGAGAATGGAATTATCCAGCATCTTACTTCTCCATATACTCCACAACAAAATGGTGTATCTGAGAGAAGAAATCGTACATTGTTGGACATGGTGCAATCAATGTTTAATCTTACAACTTTGCCTTTATCGTTTTGGGATTATGCCTTAGAATCTGCTATTCGCATTCTGAATATGGTTCCAACTAAGAAGGTTGATAAGACACCTTATGAGTTATGGAATGGTAAAGTTCCTAACTTGTCTTATTTAAAGGTCTGGGGTGGTGAGGCATTTGTTAAACGTGACTCAGCAGATAAACTCCATCAAAGATCTGTAAAGTGTATCTTTGTAGGATACCCAAAGGAAACAATGGGTTACTACTTTTATTATCCTCCTGAAAACAAGGTTATTGTTGCAAGGTATGGAGATTTCCTTGAGAAAGATCTCATATCTCAAGAATTCAGTTGGAGAATATATGATCTGGAAGATGATCAAGTAGAAGATACATTACCTTCTGAAAACACTAGCCAACTTCCTGTAGAACCTGAAAGTCTGGGTCCTCCATCTGAAGTTGACGTGGTTCCCATTCGCAGATCCGAAAGGACTGTGAAAGCTCCTGACCGTCTATGTCTTAACGTAGAATGTGAGGAAACTATACTAGGGGATCTTGATGAACCTACTAGTTATAGGGCTACCATTAATAGTCCTGAAAAGGATAAATGGCAGGTTGCTATGAATGGGGAAATGCAATCCATGAAAGACAATGAAGTCTGGATTAAAGTAGACCTTCCTCCCAATGAAAAGGTAGTTGGAAGTAAGTTGCTCTTCAAGAAGAAAACTGACATGGATGGCAATGTACACACCTATAAGGCTCGTTTGGTAGCTAAAGACTTTACCCAAACATATCGTGTTGACTACGAGGAGACCTTTTCTCCTGTAGCTGACATTAGAGCTATTAAGATTCTCACAGCTATAGCAGCATACTATGACTATGAGATTTGGCAAATGGATGTCAAAACTTCTTTCTTAAATGGTCGCCTAGATGAAGACATCTATATGGCGCAGCCTGAAGGGTTTGTGAATCCAGAATTTCCAAAATCGTGTGTGCAAGCTTCAAAGATCCATTTATGGATTGAAGTAAGCTTCACGACAATGGAATAAAAGATTTAATGCAGAAATCAAAAAGTTTGGTTTTACTCAGAATCTTGATGAGCCATGTGTATATCACAAAGCTAGTGGGAGTGATGTAATTTTCCTTATCTTATATGTTGATGACATATTGATCATGGGAAAAGACATTATAAGTTTGCAAAAGGTTAATGCATATCTTGGAAAGTGTTTTTCTATGAAAGATTTAGGGGGAGCTGCATTCATTCTAGGAATCAAAATTTATAGAGATATATCGCAGCGGTTGATTAGATTAAGTCAAAGTGCTTACATTGATAAAATATTGAAGAGATTCAATATGCAAAATTCCAAGAAGGGATATTTGCCAATGCAAGAGAATCATGGATTAAGTAGCAATGTTTGTGCTTCAACACCTCAAGAGGTGAATCGCATGAAGAGAGTCCCTTATGCATCGGCTGTGGAATTTATTATGTATGCGGTGAGAAGTACAAGACCTGATGTAGCGTTTGCTCAAAATTTGACCAGTAGTTGTCAACAGAATCGAGGTGAACTCCAATGGACTGCTGTTAACAATATTCTTAAGTACCTAAGGGCTACTAAAGATATGTTCTTAGTTTATGGGGGAAATACAAATGAAGAACTTGATGTTACAAGTTACTGCGGTGCTTCCTAGAAGTGTGATAAAGATGATACGAAGTCTCAGATGGGTTGTGTCTTTGTCATTAATGGAGGAGTTGTGGATTAGAGGAGCAAGAAGCAGAGTACACTAGCGATGTCTGCAATAGAAAGTGAGTACATAGCTGCTTCAGAAGCTGCAATGGAAGCCGTCTGGATTAGGAAGTTTGTTTCAAGGCTTGGAGTTATGCCCTCGATTCAAAGGCCTATAAAGATGTACTGTGACAATTCAGCTGCAATTACATTTGCCAATGAGCCTGGAATCATGAAAGGCACTAGACATTTCCTGATTAAATATCACTATCTTCGAGAACAAGTCGAAATAGGTGAAATCGAGTTACTCAAAGTTCACACAGATGATAACTTAGTAGATCCATTGACGAAGCCTCTACCTAGCACAAAGCTCTTTAAGCTTGCTGAAGGCATGTAACTTCGTTTAGCTAATAGTTTCATGCACATTTGTGATTAGTGTTTGGATAAGGGATGTTATGAACAATTATTATTTTAATGAAATAAAATACTATGTTATGTTTGATTATCATTTTCTTAATAATATATCATGTATTTGCATGTTTAAATCCATGAATAAATTAATTATTCAAAAGGTCTGTTGTCGATTAATGATATGGGAATATCATTAAACTAAGACAAATCTGAGTATTAGTTAGGATATACTTGAAAGTTTATTGATGCGTTGTCATACCAATTTCACATGATATTCAATGAATTGAATATAGGACTTATCTCAACTACATGATATTACTTATGGATCTTGTCATTAAGTAAATCATGATAAAGGTATCCTCAGACTTGAGATACCAGATAAGAGTTATGGATGTAGTGCATTTTTGTAAAGCAATTCATCGATATCCGTAACTGGTAGTTATAAGGATTATTTTCAGAAGTGTTGCAAAGTCCATAGGTTATTGCTTGTATTCAAGAGAGAATTTGTTCCTTCAAATTTGTTTTGAAGTTTAATATTGTTGGGCCCCTCGTAGTGTTGACAAAATGTTTGCGTGGCCACGCCCAAAATCTATCTGGAATACGTTCAGATGTTTTGGTAATTTTGTTCAATTATTAACAACGAGAAACGAAAATGTTAATAAAGAATGACTTAGATCCATATCTTTATTAATGTAGTATTAGAAATAAAAGAATAGTAATAATGATGAATCATTAAAAGTTTTTCTAGGAAAACCTACCTCGAGTTGTACTAGGGGCATTGGCGTGTTGCTAGACGCTAAAAAATGTCATTATATTATTAATAGATATCCAAGTGGGAGCTGTTAAAGTTATGGATAAATATTAATATGTATATGACTAGAATCGAACTCGAGACCTCGGGATTGCACACGTTACGAATGAGTATTAATGTATAATAATTAATATGTATAAAAAGTTATATATATATATATATATATATATATATATATATATATATATATATATATATATATATATATATATATATATATATATATATATATATATTATTTAAACACAAAATATGACTAATGGTCGTTAGTAGTTAACGGAATTGGCTAATTATCGTTAAATGTCAAGTTAAAGGACAAGAATGTAAAATATAGCCGAGAAGGATCCGGAAGGCCCCCTTGGGCCTTATGGCCGGTCGATCTATGCAGTGGCGAAGCTAGAACATTTTCAGTGGGGGGTCGGGATCTAAATTTTTTTTTCCTAACGCTATTTTTCGGGTAATATGTTCGGGTCGGTTGTTCATTGCAAGTATCCGGACCAATAACCGGTTCGCTTGTTGAACCTTTTTGACGTTTACTCTCTTGAATTTCATCATCAATTCCTTCTACTTGTTGTTCTTCATTCTTTCTTTAAAAAAATGAAGTTATGGTTTTATTCTTCACCATAGTCACAATCTATAAATCTGTCCTACACCTACATAAATTGCAAAGAACTTATATTAGTAGTACACAATCTATAAATCTGTCATAATTTCTACTAAATCCCTAATTTCTACTAAATCCCTAATTTGTACAATTCTACTAAATCCCTAATTTCTACTAAATCCTTAAATAAAATACAAGTAGATAATAGATTTAAAGATAACAAACCTGACCAGAAGGGCCGCTGAGGTGGTGGTCGGCCGTCGGCGGTGGTTAGTGGTGGCCGGCGAGACTGCAGGAGTGAGGAGCCAGGAGGCAGAAAGGTGGGACTGTGGGAGGAGATGAGGGTCGATTGGGGGAGGGTTTGTTCCGGTTTTTTTTTTTTTTTTTTTTTTTTTTTTTTTTTAAATGGGCTAAGTAGATAAGTAATGGATTTTAGTTTGGGATTTGGTTTATTAATGGATTTTAGTTTGGGTAGATGGGCTTATGTAAAATATAATGGATCAAAATTTTATTGCTTAATGTATACAAAATATTTCACAATTAAAATGGGGGGTCGAAACCGAATATACCGAAATTTTTATACACGAAAACTATATACCCCCTACATCGCAAAAAAAATTTCGGGGGGTCGGGCGCCCCCTCCCGCCCCTACATAGCTGCGCCTCTGGATCTATGTGTGGGAAAACCCATTCCTACTCAAACTTGGACACCAAGTTTGCAAGGCTATATATACAAACACAAAGGTTCATTGTTTTGTTAACTTTTGTACACACAATAACCCTAAAGTGTTTTTCTTCTTCTCGTGTGTACAAGAACGAGGTAATTACTCACTAGAGTAATTATCAAGGGATCGATTAACAAAACGGTAAGGGGTTAATCATTGATCCACATTCACAATCATTCAATGTTTGTTGAAGTAATTCTTGTTTAGCTAGAATCCAAATGTACGTTATTGATTTAAATTTAGTTAATCTTTTATATGTTATATATGTTCCTAGCTTCCGCATGTGCAATATGATTATGTGTTTATTTATTTGTTTGTCAAGTTATTTAAATTCTAACACATTACAATATCGATGAGAATACAAAATTTTAAGAATCTCGTCACAAAAATTAAAAGGAATCTCATCACAAAAATTAAATGGCACGTTTGCATCCTTGACATAGACGACGATGATTCCATCGATACTCAATACCACCGGAGCGAGTTGAAAGGTAGGATATAAATAGTCATACCCTTTATCCGTGGATAGAGGGACTAAACTAAAAAAGATATCACACAGTGTCTAGAACCACTTATTATTAGGTTTCACTTAATTTGTTTGCATGTTCATATGTTTGAATCATTTGTGTTCGAATAGCTCATCTAGTTCTTGATTATCGGTCTCTTGTATGTACTCTTGTTGAGAGTTTGGTTTCACCTTATGCGGTTATGCCCCCTTGATACGGAACAAATTGAGGAGTTCGCTTGTAGGTTCATGGATGAGTGGGAATGGGCCAAATTAGTGAAAAACCATATCAGAAGATCTGACTACAGTTATGAGCCTGTTTAGTTTTCAAAGTTATATTCTTAAAATTCTGTTATGATTATAAAAATGACCATCTCTTGCTACCCACTTTGTTTAAACATTGGTATAGTCCTAGACAACCGATTTTGACCGAGTTCTATATAAACCAAAGAAATTCAAATTGGTTGTTAGCTCATCGTTGCATCGTTGTTCTACTTAGTTATTTTAAATAACCGAAGATAGAACATCACATGCATTATCTGATCTTCCCAAATGATGTCCTAATGACATACTTTCAAGATTACATGCAAAGTCACTATGTCAGCTCAAAAAGGTATTTTAACTTCATCTGCATGATGCATTCAAATTGCATCATCATCGACCCCTTTATGACTACTAAGTGTCTGTAAGTTTAGATAATAAGCATGAATCATCTGAACAAACAGCCAATAAGCTTTATAATTCTATCTAAACTAACACATATGAATAAACATATACGGAGTAAAAAAATTAAACTTGATAAAATTTAGATAATAAGCATCCTATGATTATAACATCCAAAACTTTATAACATACAAGCATCCAAAAAGTTACTGATCGAAAAGCATATTGTAGATTACAGTTCTTAACAGAAGTTTGATGTTGAAGTTCCAAAACTACTTCATCAAACTTTGTATGAATTCGTCATCAATCTAGTCCTTTGATCTAGCACCTTCTTGATTGGTGGCACTCATGGAAGGGAGGCTAACACCAGAACTAACCGATGGGCTCACTGAAGCTGGTTGGAGATTCGTCTGCTGCATCTGGTTCTGGTTCACGTCCGACACAATTCTTGGTGAAGCCATGACATTTCTTTGCATGTGGTTCATGTCACTAGCCCTGCTAATACCAGAACTCCTCACCAGAAGCCCACGTGATCCTGAGCCTGATCCTGAATCTGAGATTAAGCTTGAGTCTATGTTTACATTACCAATTCGTAACACACCAGTGTTACTAGATTGCTCCCCACATTCACCCGACACACTTGGATTACTCAGCGCCATCCTTGGTGGTGGACCCATATCATTTCTTTGCCTGGGGTTCATGTTGTTATCCCGTTTGATACCAGAACCCAGCCCAACAGGAGCCCGACCACATGGGGCCCAACCACTTGAGCCCCGTCCACGTAAGCCCCGCCCACGTGCCCCTGAGCCTGAGCCCGAAGGTACTTGTAGATTATCACTTTGTGATCCACCAGCATTACTAGATTGCATGCAAGTTAGACCTAAGACAATATGTCTCCTTGGTTTTACATCCATGATAGAAGCAGCGTTGATGGTTGTAACGCTGCTTGGACCCGGGTTTGGATTACAAATTGATAATGGTGACACACCCCTAGGTCCTGAACGAGGAGCACCTCTCCTCCTCGCCGGATTATTAACCGTATATGTTGAGCCAAGTGCAACATCGCTGGTTCCAACAGGTAACGGTTTAACATCATTGGATGACTGGCGGTGAATATCCTGCATAACTGGTGGAACACCAGCAATGACTGAGGGTCCAAGAGCACGGTTATGCTGACCAT
Source organism: Artemisia argyi (assembly GCA_030686995.1). Classification (NCBI taxonomy): domain Eukaryota; kingdom Viridiplantae; phylum Streptophyta; class Magnoliopsida; order Asterales; family Asteraceae; genus Artemisia; species Artemisia argyi. Next base: position 147,169,781 of record CM060686.1, read on the forward strand.
CAGTTGACTGAACCACACTGACAGGTTTTGTTTGGATATCGTCATCTGCTATAGAATAACCTTCACGTGACATCCACATAAACAAAGAATATTATTTACATGTGCGGTAAAAAAAGAGCCAGTTTTTACTCATCAAAAAGATCATGAATATCATGGCATACCAAAGCACAGAACTCGGCTGTAAACTTGTCTGCTGTATGCTGATTCATCAAGTCAACCCACAAGTCAGAATAACGTAAATCACAGACTACTAATCAACTGTTTAATATGACATGTGAGTCTCGTAAATCAAAACTATTGAAGAATTAAACTCACAATATTCGGAAATGCATTGTTACAGTGCGATCACTCTATCTTTCTGATAAAATCAATTTAGTCTCAGACTTGGGGACGAGTACAGGCTCACTACCTGAAAGAATAAAAACAAACGATAAGGAAGGGTTTTAACTTATAAAATACCAATTTTCAATGCTTTTCAACTAACCAGGGTGTATATGAGCCTCCTTCACAAACTTCAAAATCCCGGTCTTGCAAAGGTTAATGTTTCCACCCGCATCTGACATCGACAACGGCATTTTACATGTTTCATCTTTGAGAGTCTTGTTACTGTTATTGTTTATAAGAGCTTGATTCAGCAGACTGGAGGAAAATTTTATAGTTGGCTTGTAATCATCAATCTTGACTCTTGAGCTCCTTGCAGTCGAGTTTATACCTGAAATAAGAAGTTGAGTTGGAGCATTTCGTAAACCAGGTTACAAGATCTAAATTACGCAGTATATACTATCTTATAGCATATATGCGATTCTGTCTCTGAAGGACTATTTATGAATATGTTCACTCAAATGCGCGTGCACACATTCTTTAAATTTCTCCGTATCCATATTTTTAGAATCATTTTTGTTGTTCTTCAGTTTTTGTGAAGACTCCTTCTCGCCCTCGGATTATAATTTGTTTCCCTATTATATATCCCGTGAAAAGCTCATAATCTGTAATTACTACGTATACTCTGTCTCTCTCTAAAGTTAGACGTATAAATTTCACATTTATATGGAACATAGTGGTCTGTTAAAGAAAGTTAAACGAAACTCAACACTTAATGCTCAACCAGAATAAAAGTATGCAAACATGAACTAACCCAAGTACGTATTCAATACGAAAACCATGCCTGATTAAGAAAAGCATCGTCCTACCTAATCGCACACTATTAGGTAAAGCCATGATCAAAAAGGAAATAAAAGATTTCTTCTATCTTTAACTTCATTTTAATAAATTAATCTTTTTTGTATTCGTTTCCATTACATAAAAGAATCCAAATCTTTATAATAAAATGTTAAAAATCATTATTAACATAAACATTTTATCATGTATATGGTTAAAAAACGGAAGAAAAGACAATACCTTGCAGCCAGCGTCCCTATTTTGTTAAATCGTTCCCGCATCCTTCTATCATCTCTCTTTGAACAGCACCGCTAGCAACGGAAGGACCACTCGTATTACCAATACTTGAAGAAGGCCCAGTTCCACTTAGAATACGGATCGTTGAAAGGGGTTTCTGAACAAGCACCGCTAGCAACGGAAGGACCACTCATATTACCAATACTAGAAGAAGACCCAATTCCACTTAGAATAGGGATCGTTGGAAGGGGTTTCTGAACAGCACCGCTAGCAACGGAAGGACCACTCATATTACCAATACTAGAAGAAGACCCAATTCCACTTAGAATAGGGATCGTTGGAAGGGGTTTCTGAACAGCACCGCTAGCAACGGAAGGACCACTAGTATTACCAACACTAGAAGAAGACCCAACTCCACTTAGAATAGGGATCGTTGGAAGGGGTTTTGATCCCAGGTTTGCTGCCATTTGTGTTGGGTGCAATGAGTTGTTGGTACCAGAAGACGAAGATCGTGAGCCACCAACTGACGTCTCTCGGTGGGATGATGATCCGACTGCAGCTCTAATTTGCATTCCTCTCCGTCCACTGGAAAATTTCCCTGACTTTGGTGGAAGTGATGATGATCTTATCTGAATAGGTTCATCATCCTCTATAGTAATGTTGTGTGCTACCAATTGCAGGCGCCGAAGCAACAACTGAGCAATATTTAATCAAGAAGCCAAACGTAAGGTTCATATCGAGCCTATTTTTTCGTTCTATAAGATTTTTATCTACACTGATGCTATAGTTAGTAGAGCAAAATAGATTATTGGTTTTGAATGAATACAAAGTAATAAAGTTTCTGTATGTCGAACAGAATTTTGATATATATACTAATGATACTTTTATTGATAATTGAATTGAGTATTTGATTACAGAATGTATCCTATATATACTATGTGAATCGTTGCCTTCATGCCTGTTGAACAAAGAGACATGTCGATTCCCTAAAGACTAATCTAAACGTTACAACCCTTATTCTAAAACGGTTATTTTCTTGACCCAGCCCAATACTAAGTTTCTTGGGTTTACAGAATTTCTAAACTAAATACATTATACATACATATACTACCCCTATCTTTGCTTCTATAACATTAATGGTCCAACATTCACCCCCTAATGTTATAGACGGCAAAGTCTTTAATTCTTTAAAGTTCTTTTATAGCAATGGTTCATCATCTTCGTATTGAATCAGATTTGCTTCATCCTTTTTATTTTCCCATTTTGGACATTCATTGCTAAAATGCCCAAGTTCATTGCATTTGAAACACTTCACGTTGCTCTTGTCCTGTTGTGCTCGACCATCTCCTTGACTTCTCCTGGACCCCCGACCTCGTCCTTGGCCACGTCCAAAGTCTTTCTGTCTTGCATCACAACCGCAATATTCACACTTGTGTTCCTTGGTCTTCTCCTTTTCATCCACTTTACTGTAAAGCAGGCTACTGGACCCGTCTTCCTCTTTGACTGCCTTTTTTGTCCGTTCTTCGAAGGCTTTTAATCTCCCCACGGCTTCTTGAAATGGCATCGTATTCAAATCCGCAAATTGCTCAATCGCCGCTACTATTTGAATAAACTTTTCTGGCACCGATCCTAGAAGTTTTCGAACTTGTCTTTTTTCATCTAAAGTATGTCCAAGATTGCTTGCTTGTGAAACAATCTCACTAATCTTTCCCGCATAGACATCTAGTGGTTCATTTGCACCCATTTTTAACGATTCAAACTCTGACTCGAGTGTCTGAACGCGTGCTTCCTTAACCCTTTCAACTCCCACGTGTCGAACCTTTAATGCTTCCCAAATTTCTTTTGCCGAAGTAGGTTTGCAATTTGCAAAACCATATTTTCTGGAATTGCTTGGTATAACATTGCAATTGCCATGTTGTTTTTCTTTTGATCAACTTCAGCATCCGTTGTTGGTTCAACTGCTTCCCAGATTCCATTGACATTGAATAACGCTTTAATCTTTACTGCCCAAATCGTGTAATTCGTTGAATTGAGAACCGGGTATTGGAATGTCATTGATGTTCCACTATCCTTCGTTGGTTCAATCTTATCGCCTGCCATTTTCTTTTTCTTCCTAGCTTTTCCAATCTTGATTAAATTTCCCTTTTTTCCCAAATACTAATCTAGTTTCTTTTATTTATGCCTCCAAACCCAATAATAAGAGTAAAAGAAACTAATTATATTTATAAAAGATTCTTAAAAAAACAAGCCTGGTTTTCTTTGATTTCAGGGTGTGTGATCAAAGCCGCCTTGCTGTTGAAAGCCAAATCCGTCTAGCAATCAAACCCGCCTTGCTATTGATCTTGATCAATCCCGCTATTCCGCTGTTGATAATCAAGCCCGCTGCCCCGCTGTTGTTTACCAATCCCGCTAATCCGCTGTTGATCTTAAACTACCCTATTTTCAGTGCCCTTCTGATCTTCCTTTTCCTCCCTGAATCGAACACACGCTCTGATGCCAATTATTGGTTTTGAATGAATACAAAGTAATAAAGTTTCTGTATGTCGAACAGAATTTTGATATATATACTAATGATACTTTTATTGATAATTGAATTGAGTATTTGATTACAGAATGTATCCTATATATACTATGTGAATCGTTGCCTTCATGCCTGTTGAACAAAGAGACATGTCGATTCCCTAAAGACTAATCTAAACGTTACAACCCTTATTCTAAAACGGTTATTTTCTTGACCCAGCCCAATACTAAGTTTCTTGGGTTTACAGAATTTCTAAACTAAATACATTATACATACATATACTACCCCTATCTTTGCTTCTATAACATTAATGGTCCAACATAGATAACTTATCGAAGATCCTAATTGTAAATTCGCACCCTACCCCCCCACCCCACCTCCCCCCCCCCCCCCCCCCCCCCCGAAAAAAAATTTTTTTTTCCCGCCAAAAAAAAAATTTTTGGGGCAAAAAAAAATTTTTTTTTGGCCAAAAATTTATAACCCTGATGCACCTTTTTTTTTAGTGCGTCTCAGTTATAAAAATTGGTGCATCATAGTTATATCTGAGATGCACCAATTTTTATAACTGGGATGCACTAAAAAAAAAGGTGCATTCACGTATTTCATCTCAAGCTGGGCTAAAATGGTTACATCATTTCTTTTGGGCTAAGTTGTTACTTGTAGGGGTGTTATCGGTTCGGTTTTCGGGTTATTCGGTTAATTCGGTTAAAAAAAAATTAGGGTCAAACCGTGAATCAAAATAAACCGAATTCAAATTCTTATTATAACTGAGATGCACCAATTTTTATAACTGAGATGCACTAAAAAAAATGTGCATCAGGGTTATAAATTTTTGGCGGGAAAATTTTTGGCCCAAAAAAAAAAAAAAAAAAAAAAAAAAAATTGCCCCAAAAAAAAATTTTTTTTTGGCGGGAAAAAATTTTTTTTTTCGGGGGGGGGGGGTGGGGGGTGGGGGTGGGGGTATGTTTCAAAACATACCCATGAAGTTTGAGATGTTTCAAATTAAACCCTATAACTTTTTTTCTCACTTTTCTACCAAAGTAGACTTTTCTCTAGAACCTTACTCTATATATATATATATATATATATATATATAGATAGAGGTGGGTTCATGAAAAAAACCCACTTTGGTAGAAAAGTGAGAAAAGTGTACAAATCATCCCTTCCTTTTTTTCACACCAAACTACAGGGACTTAATTGTATTTTCCTTCATTCTTTAAGGAGTTTTTGTAAATTCGCACCCTACCCCCACCCCCCACCCCCCGAAAAAAAAAAAAAAAATTCCCGCAAAATTTTTTTTTTTTTTTGGCAAAAAAAAAAAAATTTTTTTGGGCCAAAAATTTTTAACCCTGATGCACCTTTTTTTTAGTGCATCTCAGTTATAAAAATTGGTGCATCTCAGTTATAACTGAGATGCACCAATTTTTATAACTGAGATGCACTAAAAAAAAAGGTGCATTCACGTATTTCATCTCAAGCTGGGCTAAAATGGTTATATCATTTCTTTTGGGCTAAGTTGCTACTTGTAGGGGTGTTATCGGTTCGGTTTTCGGGTTATTCGGTTAATTCGGTTAAAAAAAATTAGGGTCAAACCGTGAAACAAAACAAACCGAATTCAAATTCTTATTATAACTGAGATGCACCAATTTTTCTAACTGAGATGCACTAAAAAAAAAGGTGCATCAGGGTTATAATTTTTTGGCGGGAAAATTTTTGGCCAAAAAAAAAAAAAATTTTTTTGCACCAAAAAAAAAATTTTTTTGGCGGGAAAAAAATTTTTTTTTTGGGGGGGGGGGGGGGGGGGGGGGGGGCGGGGTGGGGTGGGGGTATGTTTCAAAACATACCCATGAAGTTTGAGATGTTTCAAATTAAACCCTAGTAACTTTTTTTCTCACTTTTCTACCAAAATGCACTTTTCTCTAGAACCCTACCCTATATATATATATATATATATATCTTTTTTCATTTAGTTAATTAAAATGTCAAGAAAAAAATAAAAAGATATGATTTCATATTAAGGAGTAATACACTTAAAACAAAGTAAACAAAAACATGGAAATGTTGCTCTTATAATGTAATTTTTTTGGCAACCCCCTTATTTTTAATGTATGATTTCACAAGAAAACAATTATTAAATGAATATCTTACCTGATAAATTGGACTGTGAAGTTGAAGCAAATTCAGCAAAACCAACACCTGTGGGTCGGAAAAATCCATCTGAACAAGAAAACAACATATGTAAGATTACTTATGAAAAAACAAGTTTTTCTTAAGAAAAAATGTTTCATGTGGATTATATTATATACACTAACAATCGAAATACTATGAACAATGATCGTGATAAAACACGATGTTTCATCTGGAATTGATATCTTTTTATCGAAAAGAGGATCTAAAAATGTATGTATCCTTGTCGCCGTTCTCTTTTTCATTTTTATGACTTGCGAAATTGTGTTTCCCTTATCAACCTTTTATAGTAAGAAAATATCTCGATTAAATGATCAGATTGATCCAACGGCCATAAATATTAACAACCACATTTTTAGGGTTAATGAAATGTCATCTTTATCTAGATTGTATATTCATGGGCCTCGGCCCAAATCCTCTGTCGACATATGTATCATCCCATAAATTTTATAATATGTCAATATGGTAATAGACGAGTTGTTAAATTTAAAAGTAGCAACATTCGACATAAATAAATTTTATATTAATAAATGTATCAATGTATTTAAAAACATGTAAAACTGTATAGATACGAGATTTATACAATAAATTTATATGTGCATATATTAATAAAAGTTTGATAAAAATACACCGTTGGTGTCTAAACTTTCCACAAAACATTACCATGCACCCTAAGTTTTGAAAATCATCGTGGTGGGATTTTGAGGACAAATGCGTCCTTTTGACCGTAATCCGTTAGTCAACACCGTTATTTGCTATTTTCTTTTGTTTTTAGTGAAGGGCATAACGGTCATTTCATATATTTGGCCTATTATTCATATAAATCTTCTCTTCTTCTTCCCCTACCAAACCCTCCACAAAAACACACACACATATCATCATCATCATCATCATCAATGAAAGAGTATATTGAAAGTGATATCAGTGATATCATCTCTATTTTAAGAAGAGGGGAACTGATTCCTTGTTTAAGTTTATGGAGTAACAAATTATATGTGTGCATTTAATTTTTAGTGTCAAATCTTTTAAAAAAGAGCGTATAAGTTTTTAAACGAATATATTCATCTTTCATTTTCCTTTCCTCTTAAAATGGGATGAAAATTTTGTAAAGATTCTTTAAACGGGGGTGTTTGGGTAAGCTTATATGAGTGGGCTTATGAGCTTATATAAAAGGCTTTTGATAAGCTGAAACTATGTGACTTATTTGAGGAGAGGTGCACTTATACAATGATATTATATAAAAAGAATTTTATACAATTATTTAGTAATTACAGTCTTTTAATGATTTTTTTTTTCTTTTTTTACCTTATTAATTATGATAAGCTTACCCAAACATTTAGCAAAGGCTTATTAGATCATCATGTGTAAATAATTTTAATTCATAAGCTGAGCCAAACACCCTAAAACATGTAGGTTGCCCTAGTAAACCAAAACAAATAAGCAAATTGGTTTGACTTGAAACGAGCAAACCTTTTATATAATAAATAAAAATTGAAAATTGAAAATGTGTTGTTTGACACGATTAAAAGCAATAAAATGCCAAGCTACTTTTAAAGTTATAACTATTTAAGCACTTATTGTTTTTTATTAACAGATAACCCATCAAACTTGTTTGCAATTTGTTAATATGAACAAGATGACTTGATGGTACAAAACTAATTTTCACTTGGAAATTTCAAATATTCGTTGGATTTATCCTTGCCACATGAAATGCCAGTTTTCTTAACTCGATTTTAGACCCAAATTGTTCCAAAATAAAAAATAATAAAAATAAATAAAAATAAAAATTAGACCCAAATTGTTACCCATCTTCAAAACCAAAACCTCATTTTCAAAACAAATAGAATACTAGTGACACATAGAGATGGCAACGGGGCTTGGTTTGCGGGGAATGAATACCGTCCCAGGCCCGGCTGAGAGCCTGAGAGGGTGTGCGGAAGGTGCGGTGGCACAGGGCCCCTTCTAATGAAGGGCCACATATTTTCTAGTCCGTGCAATTAAACATACAAGGCCCAAAATGCATATTTTTTATAGTCTACTCTTAGTTAATAGTAATACTACGTAACTCATACTTTTGTTATTGGTTTATTTGACTCAACTGATTTAACAAATTGCGAAGAATAATGACAACTCTATTTTAACAATATGCTAATAGTTATTAAATTTCTGTTAGCTGTATATGTCGTGTAAAGGGATAAGTCCAATGAGTTGGCAATTAGTATTAATGTTGATTAGCTAGACTAGTGATTATAATTTACCCTCAATAGATGATGGATAGTTAGTATTTATATCGTGTATACTTGTATGTTCAATGGATCAATGAATATACAAAACACATTCATATCTCAAACCTCTTACATGGTATCATCCCCTGCCGCCGCCTCCGGCCGCCGGTTACACACCGGAGGTTTGAAGGGCTCCCTTTAATCCGTAACCAAAATAAACCACAACTTCTTCTAAATATGTGATCTTTATGTTTTTTTAGGGAAAATTACGCCCCGTTTGTTTGGAAGGTTCTTTGGGGTTGAAGTTTAAGAACCAACTTTCGTTTTATCATCTTTTCTTTTGATGTTAATGCATGATTTAATTGTTTGTTAATTAGTTGATTGTTCGTACAACTTTGTTACCAGCCGACTAAAGTTGACAAGTCCCTAAAGTCGACCATTGGTACAGTTGTGTTACCAGTCGAATAAAGTCGACCACGGTTTTGTTACGAGTTGACTAACGTTATGTTTTTATTATGTTAATTTTTTATTTTATTTTATTTATTTTTATTTATTTATTTTTTTAGTTTAATTTACTACTCCAGTTCGAGGTTTCGCGATTTCGTCGCTCGGACTGCGAGAGAGTGTTAGTTATATATGTCGTGTAAAAGGATAAGTCCAATGAGTTGGCAATTAGTATTGATGTTGATTAGCTAGACTGGTGATTATAATTTACCCTAAATAGATGATTGATAGTTAGTATTTATATCATGTATACTTGTATGTTCGATGGATCAATGAATATACAAAACACATTCATATCTCAAACCTCTTACAATTTCGAATTTAGTTCTTTGTTATTTCTCTTTAATGGAGTTTTATATTTTTAAAAACTTTTAGGTTTAAAGGGGCCTACTTTCCGGTATGGCTCAGGGCCACCGAAAATCACGAGACGGCCCTTACCGTCCCCATCCCCGAAGTTCAATAGCTATTCCCATCCCCGTCGGGGGTCAAAGTTAAGTCCCCCATCCCGTCCCCAATGGGGAATCGGGGATTTTTCCCCGTTACAAAGTTGACATATTTAATACATTTCGCAACCATACTAACATCAAACAAAATTCATTCGTTTGAGTAAATTCAAACAAGCAACTTAACACAAAATGTTGATGTATTTACGTGCTCCTTGTGATGCATTTACGCACTCCTTGTGATGTGATTCATATGATGTCTGGTGCTTCATAAGTTCTATACTTGAAAACGTGTATATTCGTGAACAAGGAACTTAACACAAAATGATATAATTACGTGAGTTTTTTGTGATAAAAAGTTTTTTGTGATGCGTAACAGCATCACATTACGATTAAGATCTGAGATTGATTTACGAATCTTGATACTAAGATGGAAGTTTGCATATTTTACCTATACTAACCATATGCAAACTGTATGTTAAGTTTACCCTCTGTGGATTGGGTCCTTTTCCTTAACCTGTATCATAAGCTATATCATTGAAGGGCGGGTATGTTATTTAATAATGTGTGATCGTGCTTATCCAAAGAAACTTTCCTTTCAATATCTCGAAGATCTTAAGAATGAATTTGAACGTGGTTATGGGAATCAGATTGAAACTGCTGCAAGACCTTATGCTTTCATAAAATTTGGTAAATAGTACTTGTTATAGCCTTATAAATTTCATTCAAATAATTTTTTCATTACGCTAACAACCATGTTCGTGAGTTTCCACACTGAATTCTGGTTTCTTATTTGTTGAATAGATACATTTATACAAAGGTCAAAGGACTAAGAAATTGTACCAGTACACAAGAACTTAGCGGAATATCTCTAAGCTGAATGATGAACTTTATGAAGTTCACCAAATTATGACTCGTAATGCACAGGAATTAGTCCTTGGTGTTGGTGAAAAGTTGGACCGTAAGTTCTTTTCTCTAGCCTTTATTACTTTTGTTACACTTGATTTTTTAATTTTTTTTGCACGTGTTCCTCTATTCCTAGCTTTCTACTAGCATGCCATGTTTATGTGGTTCATTAGACATTACATAGTATCATATTTAGATACTCTACGTACCAGTATGGGAATTAGAAAGTGGATACTATATTTTTAGGAAAATGATAAACATTGCCCTTTGGCCTAACCATACACATTTGGTGGTGCCAAGGAAAGGGTCGGAAACGGTCATGGGGATACCTGGATTAGGCTGCGTATATCTGAGTCAAAGACTCACCCAACCTGGTTCATGAATATGGAAAACCTATTTGTTTACCCTTTTATAAACATTGCCCTTAGGGTTATGATCAGCAACACTACAAAACTGTCAGTTTTATAAGAAACTTAGGGGATGTTGGTTGGAGACTTGGAGGATTTTCTGTTTAAGGTTATGTGCTTGATAGTATTTGTGTTTGTTTTAAGGGCATTGGTTGGAGGCAGGGGTCCGGTACCATAAATTTAGGCATCCTCCATACTCACCTAAAAGGGGTGGCTTTAGAAACACATTCCCGTGTCTACTTCCCTCTCTTTTTGAACCCATACTGATGAGTCCTTGCTGCAAATCAAATTATCAAACATCTCCTTACTTTATTTACCACTAACCACCAACCATGTAATATATTTGTTTTATTGATGCGATTACATGTAAAAGATTAATAGTTTCCGGTTAAGTTGAGACCAGTAGTCATCTGACAATACAGGTTTATATATTTATTCAATAGTGCTCACACTTTGAGAAACGTAATCAATGATTAAATAATCAGTTGCTAATTCAAATGGGGTGCTCATGTAGCGTTAATCAAGTGACCCTAACTAATTAAACAATTGGGCCACATTTGACCCCCTGGGTTGTTGCCAAGTTGCTGTAATGTTTAATGAAATGCTCTGCTTCAAAGGGTATTAGTTATTAATATTTGGAAAGAAGATGCACTTAGGTATGGATGTCGACTAGATAATGTTATAAGTGTATTGAACTATTGATTATTGATTTGTAAGATATTAGAAATGTTGCACCTTCAACCATGAAGTTCAGTTTTTGATGTCTTAATATATTATTATAAGATAATTGTTAAAATTATTAAGCATTCTTTGACAAACTCATGAAACTACATGGTTAATTATGTAACTTTTTATAACTAACACTTAACCTGAGCTGTGTTTGTCTAGTGTTTGTTTGTGCAGGGTCTAAAGTGTAACTTGGGAGCTTATATAAACATCACTACGAGCTAGGGTTTGGTGTTATCTCATTATATTATCCACACAAAGTTTTCTCTGTTGGTTTTTCTCTCAAAGCATCATCTGGTTTTAGGGTTTCTGGGTATAATAATAGTTTGATAATATAGCTTACATCAAGATCTACTTGATCTTGATCATTAGTTTTGGTATTATATTTTTGGATGATTCTGGGTTTGGTTTAAGTGTGTGAGTATTGTAAACAGCACCTAATAGAGGGACTGTTATCTTTTCTTTTGTATTATACTTTTCTTGCATTCGTGTTGGGGACAAGTATTCTTGTGTATATTTTTGTAATAATAATAGATCACCAAGGGGTGGTTGGTTGGGTGATTAATCTTGTGTTAGTTGTTTTGATACCATTTTAACGTGATATCAGAGCTCTAGGTTTTGATTGATACTTCTTGGTGGATCTTGGGGTTCTGATTGTGGTAATTCAACGATCTTGGTTGTTGAATTGTGGTGTTCCTGGGTTTAATTGAAGGTTGGTAGATTCAATTAACGATTTGGGGTTTTTTCTTGAAACCCTAGATTTTGGGGGTTTTGTGTTTCTGATCGATTGGAAGGTTCTGGTGTTGGTTTCTTGAGGAATTAACAATTAGATTGTTGATTCTTGGTGGATTCTTGAAAACCCTAATTTCTTATTTGGGGTTTTAGGGATATGTGGTTTCTGGGCTGGTTCTTGGTTCAATTACTCTAGACTAAGTGAATCTAGAGTAGTTGATTGTGGTTTTCTCCGCTGCTATTACACTGTAAGTTGTCTTTCTTCTCTTAGGGTTAACTGGTTTTTAGTTTAGTGGGCGCAAACGGTTTGACTAACATCTTGATCTGCCACCGTGAGTGGTATGAAAACCTGCTCTGGCCATTCACAGTCTGCTGGCTTAAGCCAAGTTAACTCTGGGTGTGAGTTTGTGTATTTTTTTTGTCTTAAGTTGTGTTGGTCTTGTTTGGTTGTTGTTTGGTAGTTTGTTAGTAGTTGCTTGTTTGTTGGTTTCCTGTTTCTGCTTAGTTGCTTGTTTGCTGGTTTTTTGTTTCTGCTTAGTTGCTTGTTTGCTGGTTTCTTGTTTCTGCTTGTTGTTTGTCTGTTTGTTTTTTTGTTTTTTATTATGGCTATTATGATTAGTAGTTTGGATCAGAGTAATCCTCTGCATCTTCATCCTAATGATTCTAATTGTGCTTCTATTGTATCTATTAAGTTGGCCGGTGTTGAGAACTATAGAATTTGGTCTAGTGCTATGAAATTGGCTATGCAAATTAAAAATAAGATGGGGTCTCTTGATGGTTCTTGTCTTAAGTCTGCTTATGTTGCTAGTCCTTTACTTGAGGCTCAATGGGATAGATGTAATGCTGTGGTTTTAAATTGGATTTTAAGTTCTTTATCTCAAGATGTTTATCTTGGACATGTGTTTTCTGATAATGCTTCTGTGGTTTGGAAAGATTTAAAAGATACTTATGATAGAATAGATGGATCTGTTGTGTTTAACTTGCTTAAGAAAATCAATAGTTTTAAGCAAGGTGGTTTGCCTATATCTGAATATTATCATAAGTTGAATTCTCTATGGAGAGAATTTGACATTCTTACCAAACTACCTGATTGTACTTGTGAAGCTAGGACTGAGTTAAATGATCATTCTAAACTGTTAAAATTGATGCAATTTCTTATGGGTCTTGATGACATTTATCAACCCAAAAGGAGCACTCTCTTAACTAGGGAAATCCTTCCTGAAGTTAAGGATGCTTTTGTGATTGTGTCTAGAGAAGAATCTCACAGAGGGGTTCCTTCTACTAGTGTTAATGTGAAAAATGATAAGACCCAAGTCTCTGCTTTTGTTTCTAAGACCTTTGATAATAATAAAAAAAGAAACAGTGGTAATTGGAATAATAACTCTGGTTCTAATAATAGAGGAAATTATGACAGTTTACTTTGTTCTCATTGTGGTTTAAAAGGTCACACTGTTGATAGATGTTATGAAATCATTGGTTATCCTCCTGGTTTTAAAAAGAATCATAATCTAAAACCTGTCAATGGCTTTAATAAATCTAATTATCCTAAGGCTAATTATGTGGCTAACAATGGTTTTAAGAGTACTGCTGGAAGTTTGTCTCTTAGTAATGAACAGGTTATGAAGTTGATGAATCTTTTAAATGAGAAACCTGTTACTATTGCTCATTCTAATATGGCAGGTAGTTCCACTTGATCTTTTTTTAATTGCAGTGTGTTTTTTAATCAGCATTTCTCTCAGTTTTTTTGTGCTAATATTAACTTAATGGAGTCAATTATCACATGGGTTAGATAATTGACTCAGGGGCTAATCAACATCTTACTAATAGAACTTTAAACATGTTTAATCTTGTGGATATTACTGATTTAAAACTCACTGTTGGTCATCCAAATGGAACTCTTGCTATTACTCATGTTGGTAATTTGTGACTCAATAACAGTGTTGTTTTGTTTGATGTTTTGGTTATTCCTGAATATTGTGTTAGTTTGATGTCTGTGAATAAATTGATTAAGGATAGCAAGTTTAGAGTTGGTTTTGATGAAACTAAGTGTTATATTCAGGATTTGAAACAGCATAGAATGCTGGGGACTGGTAGTGAATATGGTGGCTTATACTTGTTTGATAAGTCTGATAGTTTGTCTGCTTGTGTGCTTCAAAGTGAGTTTATTAGTTGTTTTGTTTCTAAGGAAATTTGGCATAATAGGCTGGGACATCCTGCTAACCAGGTGTCACACCCCCAAAATCGGGTCCAGCGGAAGCATACATGCAGTTGGGGTGTAACTCAATTGGTATTACAGCACAAGTTCAAAAATGGTTTTCACTTGAATCATTTAGAATAAAATAGTTTAATCAAAGATGTTGAATTTACATTGTTACAAGTAGTGCGGAAGTAGGCCCTTAAAACAGTTTAAAACGGTCCCCATATGAATAATCAGAGTCTTCTATGACCATGCCATGCCCTGCCAAAACCTCCTATAGTGTGCCATTGCTTAATACCTGAAAATACATGCTAAAGTGTCAACACGAGGTTGGTGAGTTCATAGAGTCTAGTGTAAAATGAAGTACATTGCATTTGAATGAAGATTTCCCAGCAAAGGCATCGTAAATCCACTCAGTTACAAGTCCCGCCATAAGAGACTTGTAACCTGTGTGTTTACAACCCACTGCCAAAAGTAATATGTTTGGTTTGTGTAAACAAAAGTAATATGTGGACCAAGATTCAAAGATAAGTGTAGTTCGACCAATACATTCGGTTACGTGACCAATTCATTCGGTGATGTGACCAATTCATTCGGTCGTATTACCCGTACATTCGGTTATGTGACCTGTTCATTCGGTCATGTTACCCGTACATTCGGTTATGTGACCCGTTCATTCGGTCATGTATGTACATAGTGGGAAAGCCGGTTCATTCGGTTAAGTGTGCATAATAGTAGAAAAGACTTGGGTCCAAAGGCAAAAAGGATTAACTGTGATGCAATTGAATATACGATACATTCGAATGAGTAACAAATCCATAAATGGAGCAAATGAATGTTTGACTAAACATGTAGCATAATCCATTAAATCAAGTATACATTTAGATGAAAACGAGCATGTATTCTCCCCCAAAACAGTTATAAAACAAGTTAAAATAGTAGGGGCTATGACTCACCTGTTGCGATAGCTACGATGACAAAAGTGGATACACTGAAATGAGGCACGATATCTAACCGCAACCTAATATGAATGATATGATCTAATGTAAGAAATGAAATGATGCTACACATGCAAATACGTATGTTATCGATACCACTCGTGAAATTTGAAAATAATGTTTATCGTCGAAAAATACATTTTTGACGTCTCGTTAAGTTAATAACCACTTTCCATGTAAATACGTTGAAACGGTACTCCACGATCCTCGTTTGGTGTTTTATCGGCAAATATAGTGTTTTCGTCGTAAAGTGACACTTTTAATAACTTGAAAATATGCCTAAATGGCTTCGCAAAACTAGTCACAAAATATCGTACGTTAAGTGTTAGTGATGAAACTCGGCGTTTTTGAAAACCATGCAACAATGTCTAGAAGTCATGTCATTTAACTTTTGACCATACGGGTCTCGGCGGTTAAGAAATACGGCTTTCAATGTTGTTCCTTGAAAAATATAGTTTTCAACACTTAGCAACTTTTATGACCAAAAGCTGTCAATTTATTATAAGTTTTGTCGGGTTTCAAACATGTATATCTTGGTCGTTATGAACTCGTTTTCTACGTTCTTTATATCCCCGGAATCGTATTAATATATACTAATATATTTTCAGTAGTTCGGCTCCTATAGATTACGTCTAACGCCTCTTTTTGTCCGTCGAAATTCGTCCAACAACAAGTACATTTTCAGAAAATAGTTTTCGTCGTTAAACTTGCAAAAAATCATATCTCCTTCGTTATAAACTCGTTTTAATCCATTCTTTCGCCCATAGCTTCGTTTTTGAAAGTATTTTCTAAATCTATAGCCCAATGTTACCCGGAATCCCCTGAATTTTCTGTATTTTACAAAAATGGACAGAACCTTATATATAGTTTGAAAAATCAATTTTTTTAGTTCAAGGCTTGTCCAAAACTTAACCAAACTACTTCAAATCAACTCCACAAGTACCCAATCCTACCATACACCTTCTTAGGGTGTCATGGGTTCCTAGTCTTAACCAAAAATGGTGGATTTCATGAGATCACTCTAAATATTCATGGATATATGTTAAAATACAAGATTTATAATAGAGTGGCATTTAACATATATATTTGCATAACTAGTTACTAAAACATCAAAATAACTTGAATGAAAGTATAAAAGATTAGAAAAGTTTACTTGAAACTTACTTGAAGATTTGATGAGTTTTGGAGCTAAAAACTTAATTAATCTATAGGTTTTTATTTCAAAACCTTAACATAGATCACTAATAACACTTGAAAAATACTTTGATCTTGAAAAATATGGATTCTTTCTTTGTTGTTGTTCTTGGCCGTGTATGGTGAGAAGAAAAAGAGAGCAAAATGCTTCTCCTAACACAAGTGAATGGCTAGCTCTCCATTTAGATAACAAATAAGTAGATATTTTGAAATAAAAATATATTTTAGTACATGACAATTAATAAGTTAGGAAAATTTGGCAAAGTGGTAAAGTGTTGGTGATGGTGTTCGACTGAAACAAGAAAGAAAAGAAAATGTCCATGCCTCATTAAATGTTCTTGTCCATGGTTGTAAGATTAAGTTAGGTTTTGAGGTGTATTAGGTGTTACCGGGTACCGAGTTAACTAGAATTAAATCGTAACGAGACAAAATAAAATATAATGAAGTTGTAAAAATTGTAAAATAATATTCCTGATGAGAATCGGGTGTTAAAATAATTATCGGGTTGAAATATCGCAAACCGACGGAGTAATAAGCTCCGACCGTAAAATGTAACAATTGGTTTCAAAACACCGGGTAAATTAATAATATAATTTTTATATTATTATAATGAGTCTGAAAATATGTTAGGATCATAGTCGGGAGTATTGGGTATACTTTAGTAGTAAAAACTGAGTGGTAACGTTAATTACAAATTAAGCATATGTAAATGGAAATAATGCGTATCCGTGCATTATCTAATGTGATGATGATGTTACTAATGATATGTAGACTACTCTAGTTTATATGACGTGTCCCTACTGATGATGCATAAGTTCGCAGCTAAACCTATCCGGTTACGCGAATTTGAATACCCGTAAACTAGATTTACGAAATGATGAACGACAATTGTGAATAGTAATTTCCTTCCGAGAATGAATAGTGTCATATGAATAGTAAAATTTTCGAACGCTTCTCAAATTCTCAAACGGACATCGAAAACGATGAATAGTGACCCGTGAATAGTAAATGATGAATAGTAACTGATGAGATGATTAATGAAATTTTGATGTTTGAAAAAGGACCTGAAATTACGAGTTGTGACAGTCTTCCCCTCTAACAGGAACTTCGTCCCGAAGTTCAGTTTGTGTTGGTCTCTGAAGTTGTATTGGTGAAAAGATGATAATATTTATAGTGTAAGCTACTGAGCTCTAATGGGAGTTCAAGTCTGTAGGCCACTAGACCCATACTGTCTGAAATATTAAATGGTCCAATGTATATCGGGTTTAACTTCCCGAATTTTTCTAAATGGTATTATGCCTTTCCTAGGCAGAACTTTCAACATAATCCTGCCATTGGTCTGCAGATGATAGGTGGTGTAGTTCCAAAGGAATCTTAATAAAATCTGCCAGGAGCTTGCGGTGATAAAAGATAGAATATTCATTAGATCGGAATTCGTTAATAGTACATGAAACTTATACGATAGAACGTAGAATAAAACACAAAAGAAATACAGCACTTGAGAGTTTAGGCTTTGGTTTATTTTTAAGGCAGAAGTTCTTGATTCTTGAACATTGTTGTCGTTGTCCTGACGAGCTTCACATTTCAACGAACTCTTCCTCCATTCTGGTTTCTCAACTCTGGGCATTCACTCTTGAAGTGTCCAATTGCTCCACACTCATGGCAGGTTACCGTGACTTTCTGATGCATTACGAGGGTGGGAGCCTTGCAATCCTTAGCTTTGTGTCCGACCTTTTGGCAGTTTCCACATTGAGTGGGGCAAGGTCCTTTGTGATGAAACTGACACTTGTTGCACTTAGGTAAAGTACCTGCATATCCTTTCTTTTCACTTGGCTCCGCAACGTAGGCCCTATCCACCTCATGTTGTTTGTTTGGTTGCCATACTTGATCGTCTCCTTGGTTGTCGTCCCTTTTCCTCTTGTTTTCGTTGTTGTTGTTGACAATAGTTTCTTGCTTCATCACTTGAGCCATAAGCTTTTGAGACATTCTGATAGCTTCCTCCAGCGTGTGTGGTTTAGAGGCAATTACGTTCCCACTGATGTTGTGCGGTAGTCCACCGATGAAATTTTCTAGCAGCTTTTCATTATCTGGAACCATAGTTGGGCATAGTGCAGCCAACTCCTGAAACCTCCTAAAGTAGGTCTCGATGTCATCACCTTTAGTCACCAGTTCATAGAATTCTGTTTCCAACTTCTGCACCTCAGTACGAGGGCAAAACTTATTAGTCATCAATTTCTTGAATTGCTCCCAGGTGAGCTTGTAGGCATTTTCCATACCAATCGGCTGAGCATGAGAATTCCACCATGACATGGCCTCATCCAAAAGCATACCAGTAGCAAATTTTACCTTGTTGACATCAGGACAGTTGCACATGAGGAACACATTCTCAGTCTTTTCGAACCAGCGAATCAAAGCAACCGCTCCTTCAGTGCCCTTAAACTTGATGGGATCACCAACCTTAAAATTCTTCCAAGTACATTCACGCCTATTTTCGGATTGTCCATCTGTCCATGTCTGTAAAGCGGCCTCAGCAGCCCTTGCAGCTACCTCAGCTCTCTCGATCTCTAGAGCTTCGGCTATACTATCCTTAACAAGTTTCCGAATAGTAGCAGGTGTCATACTTGGAGTAGCTTTAGCTTTTCCTGGCGGCATAGCTCTTCAAAACAAGAAAAGAAGGGTGAACATATATAAGTCGTTTCCTAGGGAGGTCATTGATAATATCCACTTATCAATATTGGGAGTAGTGAGGGATGAGTGACATAGGAATCTATAGAGTGTAAGCTAATCCCTTATATATATATGGGGATGGGGAAGGGAAATAATAGTGATGGTGAGAAGGGAAAAGACTGTGACAACTGCGACAAAAATGAGATTGCGATAAAAGAAAATATTGTGATGTAAGTGTATCGTGCATAGATGTGAATGTTCATGAGATGAAATGACCAGTTGACGTGCTTCCAAGCGGCGGTTCACAAGGTGATGAAAATATAAACGTCCTGACAAAGAGGGTATGCACACACATAAATGAAGCATTTGGAAATTGAGTAGAGGATTCAATCCAGACAAAATTTTATTATAACCATTCTCAGTGTTGCAAAATTCATTTCTGAGTCGGATATAGGTGGTCAGCCTATGTCCTACTATCCCGGGTTGAATATAAATGACCAGTCTATATTCCACCGAGGTTCCATGAATTTTGAAATACTCAACTCAGTTATACTAAGATTATGTCCTTCACAAATACCCAGACGTTCTGAAAGACTAAGGCAGGTGACCAAACTCGAGGTCAAATTATGAAACTTTGCAAGGAAAAACATAACGTGGTGACATATATGATACGTAAACATGCTTATATGAAAGACAATTATAGTAATCAACTATAATAAATGAATATAATATATCAGATAATGAGATACAAATCTCATCACCTATGTCAGCAACAAACCACAAGTGAGGCATCATCTTGGCAAGCAGGCACGTGACGGTCATAGGGTTAAGTTTTCTTGAAAGTAGCTATAGTCTAGGTTTTAAAAAACACTTAGTTCGCTATAGCCAAAGCTCTGATGCCAATCTGTCACACCCCCAAAATCGGGTCCAGCGGAAGCATACATGTAGCTGGGGTGTAACTCAATTGGTATTACAGCACAAGTTCAAAAATGGTTTTCACTTGAATCATTTAGAATAAAATAGTTTAATCAAAGATGTTGAATTTACATTGTTACAAGTAGTGCGGAAGTAGGCCCTTAAAACAGTTTAAAACGGTCCCCATATGAATAATCAGAGTCTTCTATGACCATGCCATGCCCTGCCAAAACCTCCTGTAGCGTGCCATTGCTTAATACCTGAAAATACATGCTAAAGTGTCAACACGAGGTTGGTGAGTTCATAGAGTCTAGTGTAAAATGAAGTACATTGCATTTGAATGAAGATTTCCCAGCAAAGGCATCGTAAATCCACTCAGTTACAAGTCCCGCCATAAGAGACTTGTAACCTGTGTGTTTACAACCCACTGCCAAAAGTAATATGTTTGGTTTGTGTAAACAAAAGTAATATGTGGACCAAGATTCAAAGATAAGTGTAGTTCGACCAATACATTCGGTTACGTGACCAATTCATTCGGTGATGTGACCAATTCATTCGGTCGTATTACCCGTACATTCGGTTATGTGACCCGTTCATTCGGTCATGTTCCCCGTACATTCGGTTATGTGACCCGTTCATTCGGTCATGTATGTACATAGTGGGAAAGCCGGTTCATTCGGTTAAGTGTGCATAATAGTAGAAAAGACTTGGGTCCAAAGGTAAAAAGGATTAAGTGTGATGCAATTGAATATACGATACATTCGAATGAGTAACAAATCCATAAATGGAGCAAATGAATGTTTGACTAAACATGTAGCATAATCCATTAAATCAAGTATACATTTAGATGAAAACGAGCATGTATTCTCCCCCAAAACAGTTATAAAACAAGTTAAAATAGTAGGGGCTATGACTCACCTGTTGCGATAGCTACGATGACAAAAGTGGATACACTGAAATGAGGCACGATCTCTAACCGCAACCTAATATGAATGATATGATCTAATGTAAGAAATGAAATAATGCTACACATGCAAATACGTATGTTATCGATACCACTCGTGAAATTTGAAAATAATGTTTATCGTCGAAAAGTACATTTTTGACGTCTCGTTAAGTTAATAACCACTTTCCATGTAAATACGTTGAAACGGTACTCCACGATCCTCGTTTGGTGTTTTATCGGCAAATATAGTGTTTTCGTCGTAAAGTGACACTTTTAATAACTTGAAAATATGCCTAAATGGCTTCGCAAAACTAGTCACAAAATATCGTACGTTAAGTGTTAGTGATGAAACTCGGCGATTTTGAAAACCTTGCAACAATGTCTAGAAGTCATGTCATTTAACTTTTGACCATACGGGTCTCGGCGGTTAAGAAATACGGCTTTCAATGTCGTTCCTTGAAAAATATAGTTTTCAACACTTAGCAACTTTTATGACCAAAAGCTGTCAATTTATTATAAGTTTTGTCGGGTTTCAAACATGTGTATCTTGTCGTTATGAACTCGTTTTCTACGTTCTTTATATCTCAGAAATCGTATTAATATATACTAATATATTTTCAGTAGTTCGGCTCCTATAGATTACGTCTAACACCTCTTTTTGTCCGTCGAAATTCGTCCAACAGCAAGTACATTTTCAGAAAATAGTTTTCGTCGTTAAACTTGCAAAAAATCATATCTCCTTCGTTATAAACTCGTTTTAATCCGTTCTTTCGCCCATTGCTTCGTTTTTGAAAGTATTTTCTAAATCTATAGCCCAATGTTACCCGGAAACTCCTGAATTTTCTGTATTTTACAAAAATGGACAGAACCTTATATATAGTTTGAAAAATCAATTTTTCTAGGTCAAGGCTTGTCCAAAACTTAACCAAACTACTTCAAATCAACTCCACAAGTACCCAATCTTACCATACACCTTCTTAGGGTGTCATGGGTTCCTAGTCTTAACCAAAAATGGTGGATTTCATGAGATCACTCTAAATATTCATGGATCTATGTTAAAATACAAGATTTAAAATAGAGTGGCATTTAACATATATATTTGCATAACTAGTTACTAAAACATCAAAATAACTTGAATGAAGGTATAAAAGATTAGAAAAGTTTACTTGAAACTTACTTGAAGATTTGATGAGTTTTGGAGCTAAAAACTTAATTAATCTATAGGTTTTTATTTCAAAACCTTAACATAGATCACTAATAACACTTGAAAAATACTTTGATCTTGAAAAATATGGATTCTTTCTTTGTTGTTGTTCTTGGCCGTGTATGGTGAGAAGAAAAAGAGAGCAAAATGCTTCTCCTAACACAAGTGAATGGCTAGCTCTCCATTTAGATAACAAATAAGTAGATATTTTGAAATAAAAATATATTTTAGTACATGACAATTAATAAGTTAGGAAAATTTGGCAAAGTGGTAAAGTGGTGGTGATGGTGAGAAAGAAAAGAAAATGTCCATGCCTCATTAAATGTTCTTGTCCATGGTTGTAAGATTAAGTTAGGTTTTGAGGTGTATTAGGTGTTACCGGGTACCGAGTTAACTAGAATTAAATCGTAACGAGACAAAATAAAATATACTGAAGTTGTAAAAATTGTAAAATAATATTCCTGATGAGAATCGGGTGTTAAAATAATTATCGGGTTGAAATATCGCAAACCGACGGAGTAATAAGCTCCGACCGTAAAATGTAACAATTGCTTTCAAAACACCGGGTAAATTAATAATATAATTTTTATATTATTATAATGAGTCTGAAAATATGTTAGGATCATAGTCGGGAGTATTGGGTATACTTTAGTAGTAAAAACTGAGTGGTAACGTTAATTACAAATTAAGCATACGTAAATGGAAATAATGCGTATCCGTGCATTATCTAATGTGATGATGATGTTACTAATGATATGTAGACTACTCTAGTCTGTATGACGTGTCCCTACTGATGATGCATAAGTTCGCAGCTAAACCTATCCGGTTACGCGAATTTGAATACCCGTAAACTAGATTTACGAAATGATGAACGACAATTGTGAATAGTAATTTCCTTCCGGGAATGAATAGTGTCATATGAATAGTAAAATTTTCGAACGCTTCTCAAATTCTCAAACGGACATCGAAAACGATGAATAGTAAAATGATGAATAGTGATCCGTGAATAGTAAATGATGAATAGTAACTGATGAGATGATTAAT
This sequence comes from Artemisia argyi, assembly GCA_030686995.1. NCBI lineage: Eukaryota > Viridiplantae > Streptophyta > Magnoliopsida > Asterales > Asteraceae > Artemisia > Artemisia argyi. The sequence continues at coordinate 147,192,992 of CM060686.1, forward strand.
GAAATTTCGATGTTTTGAAAAAGGACCTGAAATTACGAGTTGTGACACCAGGTTTTAAAATTATTAAGAGGTTCTTTAAAATTGACCAATGTTGATCACAATGGTCCTTGTGATGTTTGCCATAAGGCTAAACAGACCAGGGATGTTTTTCCTATCAGTGAACATAAATCAACTGTTTTTGGTGATCTCATACATTTGGATGTATGGGGTCCTTATAAAGTGGTTAGCAGAGATGGATTTTGGTATTTCCTGACTATTGTTGATGATTTTAGTAGGTCTGTTTGGGTGTATATGCTAAAAGGAAAACATGAGGTTTTTGTTATGTTTGTAAGTTTTTTCAACATGGTTTTAACTCAATTTGGTAAGAAAATTAAAGTTATAAGATCTGATAATGGAACAGAGTTTCTTAATAACAAAATGAGTGATTTTTTGAATACAATGGGAACTTTACATCAAACCAGTTATGCATATACACCTCAGCAGAATGGTATTGTTGAAAGGAAACATAGACATCTACTCAATGTTGTTAGAAGTCTTATGTTTCAAGGAGGGATACCTCTTGTGTTTTGGCCTGAATGTGTTTTGACTGCTACTTATTTGATTAACAGGTTGCCTTCCTCTGTGTTGAATGGAAAATCTCCTTTTTCTTTAGTCTATGGTAGGGAACCTAGTCTGTCACATCTTAGGAGTTTTGGGGGTCTTTGTTATGCTGCTATTGTTAAAGAGTTTGATGACTTTTGTGAAAGGTCTGAAAAATGTGTCTTGATGGGTTATGCTAGTGGTAAAAAGGCATATAAGCTTTTGAGTTTGGAAAATAGATCTATTTTATACTCTAGAGATGTTAAATTCTATGAAACTATTTTTCCATACAAAATGAATCAAAATTATGATTTTTAAACTGAAGTTAATGTGTTAAACTTTTTTGATAATATTGAGTCTGAGTCAAAAACCAAAACTCCTAGTCCCTCTCCCAATGATGATAGTGATAACAGTCGTGTTACTGCATCTGTTGGTAGAGATGACAGTCATTCACAATCTGGTAGGGTAGTGAATTTAGACCAGACTGCAAATTTTGAACAGATACATCAATCTGGCAATTCACAGAAACCAGTATGTGATGACTCTGCAACTCCTTTAGATGAAAATAATAGTTATAATTCTGAGGGAAATCCATTTCCTGATCCAGATGTGTCTATGCCTAGGTTTCAAAATGTTTTACACAGTCATATAGTGGAAGGAACTACTAGTGCTAGAAGGTCTAATAGGTCTTCTTGGTTGCCACCTAAGTTTAATGATTTTGTTCTTGATGGTAGAGTTAAGTATGGTTTAAATAAGTTTGCTAATCATTCTTTGTTAAGTGCTGAAAATTGTTGCTTTGTTTCCAATTTGAATAAGACTGCTGAACCTGTTAGTTATGAAGAAGCTAAAAATAATCCTAACTGGAACAATGCTATGAATGAAGAAGTTTGTGCTTTACTTGAAAATGATACTTGGGAAGAATGTGATTTACCCCCTGGTAGGATTCCTATTGGTAGTAAATGGGTTTAGAAAATCAAATATAAGTATACAGGGGAAATTGAAAGATATAAAGCTAGGTGTGTTGCTAAAGGTTATAGTCAAAAGGAGGGTATTGATTATGAGGAAACCTTTAGTCCTGTTGTCAAAATGGGTACAGTTAGTTGTTTGCTTAGTTTGGCTGTTCAAAATAATTGGGGTGTTTTTCAAATGGATGTGAACAATGCTTTTTTGTATGGTGATTTGAATGAGGAAGTATATATGCTTCCTCCACCAGGGTATTTTAAAGAAGAAACCAAAAAGGTTCTCAGACTTAAAAAATCTTTGTATGGGCTTAAAAAAGCTCCCAGACAGTGGAATCATAAACTGTCTGAGGCCTTGTTTGAAGCTGGTTTTGAGCAGTCCAAAAATGCTCATTCTTTATTTATTAAAAATAAAGGGAGCTCAGTTTTGTACTTGCTGGTTTATGTTGATGATTTGGTTTTAACTGGTAATAGTATTGATGAAATTGAAAATTTTAAAGTTTTCTTCAAAAAAAAGTTTAAAATTAAGGATTTGGGAGAACTTAAATATTTTCTTGGGATTGAGGTGCTAAAAACTAAAACTGGGTTGTGTTTGAATCAAAGGAAATATTGTCTTGAGTTGCTTCATGAATATGGTTTTCTTGCTTGTAGACCAGTGATGTGTCTCGCGACTACTAGTTTTAAATTTATAACACGAATTACCGGATAAAGCTAAGAACACACGGGCAAGTATGACCCTTTCGTATGTAGTTAGTTTTGGTTGGTAAGCCGAGGTCGTTCACTAGGATTTGGGTGTTTTCAATTGTGAAGAATCTATGTAACACTAAGCAATAAAAGGGGTGGTAATTGGTTGTCACGATCCAAAATACCATATAAGCAATAAGTAACACGAAAATGATGATTATGTAAATTCAATAAGATTAAAAACTACACTTGCTTAGACTAGTTTACATCCTTGATAAGCATGATTGTGATAACTCTTCTTAACATGTTGGTTATGATGATTAGTTGGTGTTCTAATCAATTGTTTTTACAAATTAAACCTTGGCCAAGATCTTAGTTTATAAAAACAAGCATTAAGTTAAACCAATCAATTCAAGATCAATTCAAGGTTTATAAGGTTGGGTTAACAATCTTAAACACAAAATAATCTTTTGTTTTATCAAATACTCTTAAGAAATGGTCAATACAAAAGGTAACCGATCATAGACAAAAGGTTACAATTGATTGCAAACTACTACACTTTCGACCAATTAGGCGTTTTACAATCAATCCGATTTGATAGACAAAAGCATTCTCATTACAATTACACATTAGTTTCTTTTTTTAACCAAGAATAATTTTGGTGGAAAACAATCATTCATAGACAAATGATTATAACTAGTTGGATAACAATTAATCTTTCGACCTATAAAATCATTAGCAACTAGTTAAACTTGATTCAACAAATGTCACTACGAAACTTAAGCACAATTGGATCTTAGAATTAACTTGAAATTGAATTAAAACATGTTATCACAATCATAAGCAAACCATTAAATAATAAACATCATCTAAGCAAGTGCACAAAGGCACTAGCCACTCATAGCAAACATGAACATAAACTCAGAATTTTGAACATTAGAAACCATGATGAAAAGTCTTACAATGATTGAAATAAGATAACAAATGATGAAGTAATGATGCCTCAAGTTTTGGTGATGACTTCTTGATGTTTTGACCTCCAAATGATGACTTCTTGGACCTCCAAAGTTTCCTGGGATTTTATGGACGAATTTTGGTATTGAGATGGAGTAATGGTGGTAAGAGAGATGTTCTCTCAAGTTGGGATAGAGAGAATGTTAGAAATGAAGCTGAGCGATATTTACGTGAATTGCATTAGACAACTAGTATGCATAAAGTGCAGGGACTACTAATGTAATATTGTAATAGTTGTCTTATGTAAGGCCTATAAATACCCCTCAAGGCTTCACTTGAGGGGTGTGGGTGTGCAACATTATCTATCATAATAAAAGTATCTTTGTTTCACCTCACCTTCTCTCTACTTTCTCTCTCTAGAGTAATGATGTATTTCGATCAACCTCGTCCTCCGGAAGGTGTTTCTTGGTAATAACAAGTGGCATCAGAGCTAACCAGGGGCGAATCGTGGTGTTTTTGGATGAAAAATCGTGTTTTTGGTGTTTTTTCTAGGAAAAGTTACGATCTTATCGAGTTAGAATCAGATTTTATCGAGTTAGGACTGGTTTTATCGAGTTAGTGTACCGAGTTTGAAAGGTTTTATCGAGTTAGGCCTCTTTTATCGAGTTAGGCTTATCGAGTTAGTTCAATTTTTTGGCGAGTTAGCCTTGCTTCCTTATCGTTTATCGAGTAAGGTTTTTCGTGATTGCTACTTAGGCCAAACTATACTCGATTCATTTCTGTTTATCGAGTTAGCATTTTTTACCGAGTTACAGTTTTTTACCGAGTTAAGTACTCCTGACAGCCTTACCGAGTTAGCATTTCAAGATCTTATCGAGTTACAAAGGGGTTACCGAGTTAGAAGATTGTTATCGAGTTAGCAAAAACAAAAACAAAAAAAATGGCGGGAAAATTTGAGTAAAATTTATTTTTGAGAGGAGACTAAACGTTCAATTTTTACGCGAGATTCAAATTTTGGTATAACGTTGAAAATCTTGGCCCGAAATTCAAATTTTTAGGCCAAAATTCAATTTTTTTCGGCAAAATTTGGCGTAAAAATTTTTGATACTCAAATTTTTCTGGTAACCTTAGCATTGTATTTCTTAGTGATTTCCAAATTTTGAGAGAGAAAATTTTCCAAATGCATTTTTGGAGGGAAAATACGAAATCACTACGAATCAACCAGATTGTATTTCAAGCTTCACCAAAAACACACCACGTATTGCTTAAAAGATCCTGATCAAGATTCACCAAAGATCAATGGCTAAATTTTGAACGTTATCAAAAGGTGACTACGGGGATAATTTGTTTATTACTTATTTGAGCTTGAAGTGACGTTTCACGGGTGCGTGTACTTAGTATCTCAAGGTCTAGGGGTTGGTTGGATGAAGACTTTTGAAGATCCTTGTTTGAGCATTCATGGGATAGTGATTAAGACTTGGACATCTAGCTATGTGTGAGATCTATAAACGCATAAGTTGGTTCTTAATGCTCACAATAGTTATCACTTTAAGGAGTTACGTTGTAGTGCTCAGTGTCACAAAAGGTTATGGATTGTTCAAGAGACGGATATACAATAAAGGATGGATGGTTGGGTATATGCCACTACCTATATTGTAAGGAGTAACGTTGTTGTGCTCAGTATAGGTTCTTAATCAGGATAGTACAAGCGTAAGTCACAAGTCTGGGGAATTTTACTTCACACTCAAGTTTGTCATATCGGGTTGTCTCCACACGTGGTCACTTACTATTAGTCAATGGAAGTGAAAAGAGGTTGATCTAAGATGAATTGTAGAGAGAATAGTTATTGCTATTTCACTCATGGGGTATTGATTTGTATGTTGCTTCAAGTTGATATGTTTATGTACACATATTTATGATGATTCCGAGAGATCGTCATGATCGAGGAGGGAGAAATGTGTACATCGGGGCTTTTATTGAAGAACTGGAAGCATTCTAAGTGAGTTGAATATGACGATAGGATGCTCCCCAAACAAACTGTGAAGAAGTTACATTTTCCGATGTGCATGACATGATATGAGACTGAAGACTATTTGGGCAGAATTCAAAGATACTTCTTCAACAAGCATCAAGGTTATATCAAACGGGTTGTCTATTTGGGAGGGAACATGTATAAGAAAAGGGCTTACTAATTGGGAGGGAGTAATAACCTGTAGGACCTTAGATATATCAACTCTATCAATAATATAACACTAGATGAAGTAAAGATGGTGACTTGATGCAATATGGTGTGGCATTAATATGAGAGAAAAAGAGTATAAAGATGAAGAGAACTTTTATTAAAAACACACACAATACACACACAAGCACACACCTCAAATGAGCTTTGAGGTGTATTTATAGTACAAGAGTTAGGATGCCCTAAAGGCTTTCCTATGGGCTTGGTCTTGGGCTTTGTATTCATTTACCTATAATGGCTTATGAAACTTAACTAATAGCATATTAGCTTACCAAGACCAAGGCCCATTGACTATTCTAATAACACAAACTACGACACATTACAACGTTACAATAAATAAGAATGACCATCACTTTCTAATATAATATTAATGCTAACAATCTCCCCCTAAGGGGTGGTCATTCGAATAATGCTCCACTTGATTAGGTCGTTGTCTTTGTGGTTTTTGAACATTGTATGTTGTAGTAGAATTGTCATTAGTCTTTGTTCCTTCATGCTTTGTGATATTTGATGACTGACTTTCCATCATACGTTGTCTGCCTTTCGTCACTTCTGCGTCTGTGGTGGTTGTCTGCCATTCCAACCATGCTCATACATCTTCAGTCTTTGATATTCATATGCACGTAGTTCCCTTTCTTTCACTTTGATCTTTAGTCTTTATACTTTGTAGATTCTTCTTTTTGGCGTAGAATCTTTCTTTGTATAGATCTTTGAGGGAGCTTTCTTTAACTTCCAGATGTATGTATGAGCATGTGGAATATGTCGCCATGGAGGTGATATGTACCTGTAGGTAAACAGTTAGCAATAATCAACCGGTACTTACAGATAAGGAATTAGAGATCATCAACAGCATAGTGTGAAGACTCCTTCCAATCCTTATCAAGGCCGTTCCCATATCAGATACTCCCGAGAGAGCTTACGAGACCTACGTAGTAGCTCAATGAATGGGTGAGTCGCTGGGGATCACTCCACGACTGTAGACCGTATGAAACCACCGCGAACACTAAGCGTAACTCATAAAGAATTACCGAAGTGACCTGCTGTCAGGGCTGCTTGATGTTGACCCTGGCAGGAGTTTCCATTCAATCATTGAGAATCACAAAAGTGAATCCTCTCATAAATGTTCTGGCAGATTGCTAAGATCTGCGTAGGACTCTATAATTTACAGCTAGTGTCCATTGATGTAGAACACCAGTTGTAGAAATACTAAGTGTTCCTATGAGATCTTTTTGATGAAATCTCGAGGCTCTAGACTTGATAAGTGCATACTTATATTTCCTATGCGGAGACTAGGGAGGGGTCTCCTGCTTCAATATCAACCATCTCTAGGAGATAAGTCGATAGATTACACCGGTTCCCCGTGAGAATGAAACAAGCTCTTTTAAGAGAACTTGAGTGGTTAAGAAGGTTTAGTGCAGTGCGTCACTGGGTCCATGACGTCTTTGTCTTCAATACCGGTGTCACCTTAGTAACAACCAGTAGCATACGAATTGTACCCGGTGTCTGCCCTAAGGTTGAACATATGGAGAGCTATTTCTTTTCACCCTTTTTCTTTACTTTTCTTTTTAATTCTTCAAATCCTTCTTTCTCCTTTCTCATTTTCTCCTTTTTTCAATCATACCTAAGGACTTCTAATACTAATCTATTGGATTTGTCCTTGGGTAGATCCCTCCGGCTTTGGCGGATCATAGGACGGTTTTACCTAACCTTAGACACCTTATAACACCATGACTATCCTATTGTTGCCATGAAACCATTTATTGAAAATATCTCAAAGTGTTTATGATAATAAAACACATTGTTGTTACCACTTTGAGAGTTTTGCAACTTTTGAAGGACTCCCCCTTCACATGTGCTCATGTAATATTTAAGAAATTTGCACATGCGAGAGGAGTTTGCACTTATGAATTGATCCACTTTCAGCGAACATGACCGATTCGAGACACGCTTACATCACTAGTTAGACTAGCTTGAAATTATTACCCGTCCTGGTCAAGTCCAAAGAAAGTTTCTCGATACGGTACACTCTACTCAGACAAGTCCTATTCGAGACACGCTTACATCACTAGTTAAACTAGCTTGAAATTATTACCCGTCCAGGACAAGTCTTTTCGATTACTGACATTTTAAGCTTCGTCAATTCATTGGTACAATCTGAGTCAAGCTCTTTTGAGATTCAGTCACAAACTTTAAACATCTTTTGATCACATTTTAATCATGTCTTCTCCCCCTCAAAAATAGCATAGCGTGATATTTTTTATATCAACTGATTAAGAAAAAGCTTTAGGAGAGAAAGACAGATTTTGCATGAATTTGGAACATTTTGTTTGTATACTCCCCCTTAATGATAGCACATTTAAAATCAATTAAGGGTTTTGAGGGAGTTATCTTGAGCACTTATTTTGAGAGATTTTGAGAAATCTTTTGAACAATCTTGAAAAAGTGCTCAAGAATTTTGTTTGAAAACGAATTTATGCTTGAAATCTTTTTCGTTTGTTTAGGCTCGAACTTTTTGAAAAAAGATTTCGTCTTTGAAAAACACGAGTCCTTGATTTGAAATAATCAGAAGTCATCATTTTAGTCCGGGTTTCGTACTGAGGTATACGAAAGCCATTGTGAAGAAACTTTTGAGAAACGACATGTTTTTAGAAAAACATTAAAAAGAACTCTCGCTCAAGCATCTGTACATATCCGTATCATTGTTGAATGACATTTCTAGAAACGTACAGAATATCGATTATACAAGAGACATGTCGTGAGAAGAATATTTTTGGATTTTTTGATTTTATGTTGTTTTTGTATTTTTTTGAAATTTTATATTTTTATATTTTGTTTTTGTTGGTTTTTCAAATTTTGTATTTTGTTTTTCAAAAAATATTTACAGCGAAGCGATTTTGAAAACATTTTACAAGAAGATTCAAGAAGACGTTCTAGCTCCTCAGGAGTTAGGCTTCGCATGCCAATTCGTCGAACTAAATAGTCAAACCGTTCTTTTGGAAGGGCTTTAGTGAATAGATCGGCGAGTTGGTAATTGGTCTTAACGAAAAATAATTCAACAGTACCCTCTTCCACGTGTTCTTTGATGAAATGGTAGCGGACTTTGATGTGCTTCGTCTTAGAATGATGTACGGGATTGCACGAGATGGCTATGGCACTTTTTGAATCACAATACATAGGTATTCTGTCGAAAGTAAAGCCATAATCTGTGAGCTGTGTCTGCATCCAAAGAACTTGGGCACAACACGCAGATAGAGACACATACTCGGCTTCGGCGGTTGAAAGCGCAGTACAATCCTGTTTCTTTGACGACCAGCTTACTAGCTTTTCACCCAAAAATTGTGCTCCACCTGATGTACTCTTTGCTGTAACTTGATCACCAGCATGGTCTGCATCTGAAAATGCTGTTAGATTAAACCCCGAATCCTTCAGATACCAAAGTCCCATGTTAATGGTGCTTCGTAGGTACCGAAAGATCCATTTAACCTCTTTGAGGTGAAGTTCGGTAGGCTTTGCCTGAAACCGTGCTAACAAGCAAACAGCAAATTGAATATCGGGTCGACTAGCAGTTAGGTACATGAGAGAACCAATCATGCTCCGATATTTCTTCGGATCGATGGGTTTCCCAAACAAATCAGCACCTATTTTTGGTGAAGTGACCATTGGTGTACCAACGGAATCACAGTTTTCCATACCATGTTTTTTCAAAATCTCTATTGTATATTTAGCTTGATTGATAAAAATACCACGAGGGGATTGATGTATTTGTAAACCAAGAAAGAATTTTAGTTCTCCCATCATGGACATTTCAAATTTGCTTTTCATGAGATTTTCAAAATGTTTTGAATGATTCGGATTAGTGGACCCAAAAATAATGTCGTCCACGTAAATCTGAACAATCAAAATGTCATCTTTGAATTTTTTGATAAACAAGGTGTCATCAACTGTTCCTTTGGTGAAATTGTTATTGAGTAAGAAAGATGATAGTTCGTCATACCACGCTCTTGGAGCTTGTTTTAAACCATAAATGGCCTTTTTAAGCTTGTAGACGTAGTCTGGATGTTCCATATCAACGAATCCTTCTGGCTGACTCACATACACTTCTTCTTTCAGAGTTCCATTCAAGAAAGCTGTCTTAATATCCATCTGATAGACTGTGATGTTTTTGTGAGCTGCATAGGCTAAGAAAATCCGGACTGTTTCAAGTCTAGCTATAGGCGCGAATGATTCCTCGAAATCTATCCCTTCTTCTTGTGGATAACCTTTAGCCACGAGACGAGCTTTGTTGCGAATTACAGTCATTTCCTCATCCAGTTTGTTCTTCCAAAACCACTTGAGATCGAGAACTCGTTTATCAAGTGGTCGTTCAACAAGTTCCCAACTATCATGTAACAGGTATTGAAGAAATTCCTCCTGCATCGCTTCAATCCAAGGGTTTTCTGCCATTGCTTCCCGAATGTTCTTTGGTACTTTGGTGCTTATTGAGCAAATGTAAATGCACAATTCGAGATCGGTGGCAAGTTGTCTCCTTGTCTGAACTGGCTTTGAAGGTTCACCAATAACATGTTCTAACGGATGGTCTTTTGTCCATTGAAACGTAGAAGGGTACCTTTGGTTGAACGATTGTGTGTTAGATGGTTCTTGTAACCTTGAAGAAGATTCAGCAGAGTCTGATGCAAACGGGTTTTCAAATACTTCTTCTTCTTCTAACACAACATCGTTTGAATTAGTTGTTGGTTCTTCTTGAAAATTTGTAGTTTGATTTTGCTCATCAACTCTTGGTAGATCAGTTTCAAGTACTGGAGTTGTTTGAGTAGATGTAGATGATGTTGTTGTAGTTGGTGCTTCAGCTTCGACTGTAGTAGATGCATCTTGTGATGGTGGTGGTGGTTGATGGATTTGAGCGGGTGCAGCGGAATGTAGCTGAGATGCATTTGTCGAAGTTCCACCATAGTATTCATCAAACATTAACTCGAAGAAATTTTCCAGATCTTGTTCTGAAGGTTTGTCGGTGTTTGTTGACTGAGCTCCTTGAGGCACGAGTCCTGAACTGATGTGTCCAGAAGTCTGCATGTTTGGTGCGGGTCCTAATCTGGATTGATTAGAAGCCATTGGATTAAGCGCGGGTTCTAGAGCGAGTCTCTCAGAAGCCATTTGTGAAATCTCGTCAAACTTCACATTCATCGTCTCCATTATCCTTTTTGTTCTTCTATTATACACCCTGAATGCCCTCGAGTTATCTGAATATCCAATGAAGATTCCAATATCACCCTTAGCTTTCAACTTTCCTAGATCTTCTCTGTCATTCGTCGGATAGCACAAAGCGCCAAACACGTGAAGGTAAGAGATGTCAGGTTTACGGTTGTTCACTAGCTCATATGGGGTTTTATTGAATCTAGGATGTACTAGGGATCGGTTCTGAGTGAAACAAGCAGTGGCAACAGCATCAGCCCATAAGAATAGTGGTGCACTAGAAAAAATTAGCATTGTGCGAGCAGCTTCCACAAGAGTTCGGTTTCTTCTTTCAACTACCCCATTCTGCTGTGGAGTTCTAACAGAGGATGTTTGGTGTGTGATTCCAACATCTTCAAAGTAGGTTCTTAACTCCTGATTAATAAATTCTGTGCCATTATCTGTTCTTACAATCCTTACTGGAGCTTGAAGTAGAACTTGGATACGCTTCAGAAAGGTGATGATGGTACCTGGTGCTTCGTATTTTGATCTCAGAAACTTTACCCATGTATATCTTGAATAATCATCGACAATTACAAGAATATACTTCTTTCCATTAATGCTTTCAACCCTCATTGGGCCACATAAGTCCATGTGCAACAAATGTAACCTTGCTTCCGAACTAGGTACGGTTTTGGGTTTATATGATGCTCTTTTACTTTTTCCTTGTTCGCATGATGGACAAAGGTGTTCCTTGGTGTATTTGAACTTAGGAAGACCGGTGACGATGTTGTCTTTGGCTAACTTGTTGATCGTGTCGAAATTGAGATGGGATAATCTTCTATGCCACAGCCAGGACTTAGTATCGGATGCCCTTGTCATAAGACAAATTGGTGATGTAGAAGCCATTTGGTTGATGTCGATAGCATACAAATTTGTACTACGATTACCAGTTAAGAGATCATCACCAACCAAATTTCTAATAAAAACCGTGTTTCTCCTGAATGCAACTTCTAAATCTGCATCACAAAACTGCCCAACTGAAAACAAGTTGTGTCCCAACCCTTCGACGTAGTAAACTCGAGTGATTAAAAAATTCCCAAACTGAAGATCTCCATAACCCTGAATAGCTGCTACGTGATCATTTCCAAAGCGTACAGTTCCCATGAATTTCCATACAAAATTGATCAGCAGCTTTAAATTCCCGGTCATGTGCTTGGAGCAACCCGAGTCGACGATCCAAAGACATATTTCGATAACCTGCCAAGAACAGAAGAGTTTGTATTTGGAAACCGTTTGAAATTTGGTTCCATGGGGTTAGGAGTAAATTCCGAATCACACACATCAGATGTTGCTACATGATTATTTTTAACAACTTCCAATTTGCCATTCTGAAGAATGAACTCTCTACCTGTTGGTATCCACATACAAAACTTAAGGTAGTTCCTAGGCATTAGACTACTAGTGGTAGACCTATAGCGTGCAGCTAATCGTTCTATAGATCTAGATCTAGCACTAGTTCCCTTTGGAACATGCTTCTGTTTAGGCGTAACATTCACATTCTTAGAAACACATTCATCATGAACATCATTAATTAAACATTTCTTGCATATTAAACAAACAGAGTCATTACATGCATTAGAACCAGTACTTTTGACATTACATCATTAATTAATCATGTTTCTTATTACAAAGCGATAAATTCCTAGGGTGTTCTTCTACTTCTTCAACTTTATTCTTGCTACGACTCGTAGAGGCAGACGAGACTCTATTGTTCCTTGTATTGCTCCTAGGCTTTAGTCTGCTGCTCCTAGAGGTGCTTTCTAATCCTGTAGAAGGTAAGGCACACGCATTAGGATTTGTGTTGTTGTCCTTTTTAGCATTACTAGACTCTTTAGAATTATCCTTTTTGCACGCATTTGTCTTAGATGTGGAGGCAGACGCATTAGTGGGACTAATCCTAAAAAGGCCAGGTGCTATCACTTTTGGTGTTTCGACAACCGCTTTTCCTTTATCAACAATCTTTTCATTATCACTTTTCTTGGGCAAGGGTGTTGGAGTGACTGGTTTTGTCAAATCCTTTTTCTCATTGACTTTTGGAGCAAACCGTGAAATTGACATTTTTGGTTTTAGAACCGTGTTTGAAACATTTGGTTTTTCCGAAGTCAATGGTTTTGCAAACTTAGTTTCCTCACCCTTTCCTTTTTGACTTTCAAACTGAGCCCTCAAAAGATCATTTTGCTATGTCATGTTCTTTAAGGCACGCTCATACGACAATTTGTCATACTTGCATTCTTCCTTTTTTCGATCAAGTTGTTTAAAATATGACACATTTTCTTTTTCAAGCTTTATAAGAGCATTTTCATATTTTGAAACAATTGCGGAGGTCTCAACTCTTAGTCTTTCATCGTCTTGAACAGAATATGTTTGTAAAATGATGGACATAATGTCAGTGGTCATAACAGCTTCGAAGAGAGAATCATTTAGATTTTCCAAAACATTCATGTTTTCACGAGTATCATTAGCTTCGTTTACCAGGGATTTGTGGTCCTTGACAAAGTCGGCCGTTTCTTTTAAGAAAGCTTGTTCAAAATGGATTACCCTCGCACTGATGTTACTCAGTGGGATAGTAATTTCGTTTTCAAAAACCTTTTTCTGCTCAATATGAAAACTGGAATGCCAGTTGTTAATATTGAGTGTAGTTTTAGAAGCAACAATATTTTGAAGTTCTTGAATTCTCTTTTTAACGTCATCCAGAATTTCTCTAGCCTCACTTGTATTAAAAGTGTTGTTAGAGGAAATTTGTTCCATTTTTGAAAGAGATTTGGAAACAACTTTCTTTTTGGACAAGAATTTCGTGAAAGGTCGTTTTATGGAAAACACAGGTGGTTCTGTTTGTGGAACAAAAGTAATTCCCGAAAGTTTGTTCAATTTGTTGTAATCAATGGGTTTCAAATCCTTTTGTTTCATTTTAGAAATGCTCTCTTCGACATGTTCCATCGTTTGCACAGAATCCCGAACGACGGGTGGATCATGTTTGGTGTAAATCACATTACCATTGTACAAAACATTCTGTTCTTGCTGAGCTTTCTTGAGATTACAAGGGGTGTTGTTTCCAAGAGCCATTTTATGTTTCGTATGGTAAATCGGATTAGTTTGATTTGAAATCATTTTCATTGTTTGACTTGACTGACCCGACTTAATCACTAATTCTTCTAAATGAGCAATCATGTGTTCTGACTCAACGATTTCTTCCAAAAGTTTGTCTTCTTTCTTTGCAAAGTCCTTTTTCAACTCATCCCTTTCTTTTTCAAGATTGGTATAAGCTGTTTTTTGTTTAGAAAGTTGGTTTTGTAATTCAGAAATTTCCGCGTTTAAAGACTTTATCTTTTTGAAAGAATTAACATCAAGTGTATCAAACTTGAGTTGCAATTGTTTTTCCCTTGAAACGGAATTTTGATAACCAGTTTCTAATTCAGACAATCTTTTGTTATGAAATTCAAAAGCTTTAACGTTTTCCTTGTAACTCTCAAGCTCAGTGGTCAATTTTACATTCGCGGCCTTAACATCACGATTGACCTTTTGCACATTCTCAATTTCAATACGACAATTATTCAATAATGATTCAAATAAAGCACGTGTTTCCTCATCATTCTCAGCATGCTGTGAAACGAAGCCTCCATTATGATTCACATCTGGAGTTGTTGAAGGAGTATTGCTACTACTTGGCGTGTCCAGGTATGTATCATAGGTGGGTGCTAGCTTCTCAGAATGTTGTTCCTCATGAGGAGACATATCAAATATATCATTATTGTGACATGTGTTGAAGTTTGATACCTCAGATGGTGCATTGGTGTCATAAACAGGAAGTGTGTTAGAATCCGTGTCATACTTAGCTTCCTGAAGATTCGCCATAAATATGCAGTTCGCATCGATATCCTCTCTATCTTCCATGTCATCCATAAGAGCCATAAAATCATTCTCCTCTGCGTTCAACTGAAACCCTGCCTGAACCTTTTGTGCCAACATCACTGCTTTCTGCAAGTACTCTAGATCTTTCTTGTTCGGCTTAGTAGGACAGTTCCTTGCCATATGACCTACACCCTGACAGTTGAAACACTTAATCGGATTACCCTGATTCACATTTCCCAAATTTCTAACTACTGGAGCTGCAACATTTCTATTCTGATTAGCCATTGCCTGATTACCAACATTCTGACCCCTCTGATTTCCAACAAACTGACCCAACTGATTCCCTGCATACTGGCCATGCTGATTCCCTGCATACTGACCTGCATTCTGCATATTCTGATTACCCATGTTAATTCCAGTAGCATAGCCTTGATGATTCCCATAAACTCCAACCATTCGGCCTCCGTTGCCCATATTGAAACTCGGCTGAGCAATCTGCTTGTTGCGAGTGTTTGATGAAATCCTTTGGTTGTTGTTAGTTGGTGTAGAATAGCGTCCTTGGAATGCCTTTGACAGAAAAGCAAACGCTTGGGTTAATGCTGCAGAAGCTTCATCATTTTCAGTGAATTCTGGTTCTTCGAATTGTGGGTATTGCTATTGTGGAATAACATGTTGTTGTTGCTGTGGGTAGAACTGTTGTTGGTAGACCGGTGTTGGTTGTTGAACGTATGATGGTTGCATGTAGTTGTGAGTGGAAGATGATGATGATTGTTGTGTGTTCACTGGTAGCGGTGTTGGTGTAGTAGCAATTAATGCAAGAGGATCATGATTCTTTGCCAATTTTTCTTTCCTTACTTCATTAGCCTCAGCTTGGTTTTGCTTCAAAAAGTCATAGAGTTGATCATAATTCACCTTATGTAAATCCTTTGTTTGATTGACAATTGTAACATAACGACCCCATTCTTCTGGAAGGTTATTGATGAATTTGATGTTTGTTGCAATTGTTCGAGGTGTCAACTTGTTTCTTATTAACTCATTCATCAAAGTGCAAAACCTTGTGTAGTAAGATTCAATCTGTTCACCTTTAGTGGATGTAAAGTTCTCCCATTCAGTAAGAAGTTTGTTCTCAACGTCTTGTTGTCCAATCTCTGTTCCATGACATATCCTTCTAACACGTTCCCACATAGCATAAGCAGTTTCACAACTGTCGACCGCATCAAAGATCTCCCGTGGTAATCCAAGTTGGATTAAATGCATTGCCATATCATCAGCGGCGATCTGCTTCTTGTCTTCCTCTGTGTAATCTGCTTCAGTTTGTTCATGCATGAATGGTTGAGTAGGAGGTGTTGAATTTGGATTTCCCTCAATTTGAACTTGTCTTGGCTTGAATGGACCATTTGTAATTGAGTTGATCATTAATTTACCATCAGGCTTTGTTTTGATGTAACGAAGCATGCGGCTTGTCCATGGGAGATATCCACCTTTTTCAAGCATTGGAGGTCGGTTTTCCGAACCGGCTGCATGAATGTCTTGCTGAGTTGCCATTGATGAAGTGTAGATTGATAAAGTTGATACTTGGATCGATTCAACGAAGTAGGAGTTGTGTTTAGTGTAAGTTGATGCAAGTTTTTATGGTGAAAAATTTAGCGTGTCGTTCTCCTCTGTCTCACGGTCGTTTTGACAGCTGATTCGTCGAAAACGGAGTTACGGTTCAAAAGTTATGGCCGTTTGAAGTTTGGTTGTCAAAAAGTCAAATTCTTATGCATAAACCCTGAACTTATGCGTAAACAGTGATTCTTACGCGTAACTTGGAATCTTATGCGTAAGGTTAAGGTTATGCGTAAAGTGTAAGGTTAAGCGTAAACACTAAGTTTATGCGTAAACTTGAACTTTACGCGTAAGCTGTAACTTATGCGTAAGAAATGTTTATGCGTAAGGTTAAAAACCAAACAAATCTCTCAAACTTGTCCAAGCTTGAAAGATATCCCGTGTCGAAGTATTCCACAAACTTATCCAAGCTAGGGAAGTACTGAGTCACCGATGCACGAAGAGAAGACCTTTGATGAAGTTATACAAACTTATTCAATCATTGAGAATCACAAAAGTGAATCCTCTCATAAATGTTCTGGCAGATTGCTAAGATCTGCGTAGGACTCTATAATTTACATCTAGTGTCCATTGATGTAAGACACCAGTTGTAGAAATACTAAGTGTTCCTATGAGATCTTTTTGATGAAATCTCGAGGCTCTAGACTTGATAAGTGCATACTTATATTTCCTATGCGGAGACTAGGGAGGGGTCTCCTGCTTCAATATCAACCATCTCTAGGAGATAAGTCGATAGATTAAACTTTTTGAAGAAAAAGTACACAAAATGAATGAAAAGTGTAACTTTTTAACAAAAAACTAGATAAAAACACTCCTAAATCATTGTTAGGCGATTGATACCACTTGTAGGACCTTAGATATATCAACTCTATCAATAATATAACACTAGATGAAGTAAAGATGGTGACTTGATGCAATATGGTGTGGCATTAATATGAGAGAAAAAGAGTATAAAGATGAGAACTTTTATTAAAAACACACACAATACACACACAAGCACACACCTCAAATGAGCTTTGAGGTGTATTTATAGTACAAGAGTTAGGATGCCCTAAAGGCTTTCCTATGGGCTTGGTCTTGGGCTTTGTATTCATTTACCTATAATGGCTTATGAAACTTAACTAATAGCATATTAGCTTACCAAGACCAAGGCCCATTGACTATTCTAATAACACAAACTACGACACATTACAACGTTACAATAAATAAGAATGACCATCACTTTCTAATATAATATTAATGCTAACATAACCCAATTAAGATTAGCAAGTGATTCGTCTACAAGTAAAGAAAGATTGCTGGGGATATTTATGAAGAAAAGAGCTATGAAGTCTTCCTCTGCATTGTTGCGCTTACTTTGATTGTTTTATTTTACTTGTTAGGAATCTTTGTAACCAATTCACGTATATCTCCAGCTGGAGGGAGATTGTTAGAAATTAAGCTGAGCGATATTTACGTGAATTGGATTAGACAACTAGTATGCATAAAGTGTAGGGACTACTAATGTAATATTGTAATAGTTGTCTTATGTAAGGCCTATAAATACCCCTCAAGGCTTCACTTGAGGGGTGTGGGTGTGTAAGCTTATCTTTCTTAATAATAATATCTTTGTTTCACCTCACCTTCTCTCTACTTTCTCTCTCTAGAATAATATTGTATTTCGATCAACCTCGACCTCCGGAAGGTGTTTCTTGGTCATAACAGTGAATTGGTAAGTGATGATTAGAAATGCATGTAAAGGTCTCTATTTATACTCCTCTCATGGCCTAGGGGTCATCAATGCTCAACTCGGTGACCAAGTAGTTTAGAAGGACCTAGAATACCAAAAAGAAGAGCATAGAATCGAGCCAAATGAGATCTCCAAAATCTGTACGATGGTCCA
This sequence comes from Artemisia argyi, assembly GCA_030686995.1. Classification (NCBI taxonomy): domain Eukaryota; kingdom Viridiplantae; phylum Streptophyta; class Magnoliopsida; order Asterales; family Asteraceae; genus Artemisia; species Artemisia argyi. Next base: position 147,210,978 of record CM060686.1, read on the forward strand.
TCCGTTCGGATGGTCATCCATCCGATTGGTTGGGCAAAAGTCATAAACACGAAAGTTGTAGATCTTTCTCTTAGATTTCCGTGGCCTTGAACGGGGGGTCAAACAGAGTCCGTATGCTCAAGATATGGCCAAAATGGTGAAGGTGTGTCGGGAACAACGAGCCTTCCATTAATTCTTCGTTCGAGCTTCTTTCCTTCATTTCTTTTCTCGTTTTCCCTCTTGTACTTTATTCTTGAGTCTTTGGAGTGACAACTTCATGACTTTTATCTTCTCGAACATACTCCAAGAGACTTTCATTTGTCGGGAATTCTTCGTACATGCATAAATCTTCGCTTATTGACCATTTCTTCGTCTTTTTCATCATTTTCTTGTACTTGAGCTTCTATGAACCTAAAATACAAATTATGCTTCATTAAGTACCATAAGTTCATAAAAGTGACCATAAATTCCACAATAACGCTCCTAAAAACATGTACAATTTGAGCGTTATCAAATCCCCCACACTTTAACTTTGCTTGCCCTCAAGCAAATCTAGAAAAAGAAAAATTGAAATTCATACCTGAATGAAAAAAAAAACGAAAAAATTTTGAAATTTTTTGAAATATCGAAAAATATTTTTGGTGTATTTTTTTTTTTTTTTTTTTTTTTTTTTAATATAAACTCATAACAATCGAAAATGAGCACAAACTCTCCCACACTAAAGGGTTTGCTTGCCCTCAAGCAAATATTAAGAAAAATTGATCCCACATGGTGCACAAAAATGATTAGAAAAATGTGATGCAAATCCACCAAGTACAAGTACAAGATAAGATTCATCATTTTTAAGCTTAATGGTGAAAAATTGAGATGTTTGACAATACCCAATGATTTTCTTGTATGATTAACATTTCTAAAAACCTCACGAAAAAGAAATCAAGTATAATTCACTCAACACTCATTTATTTGTGGTGGTGGAGTATATGTAAGATAAATCACACTCATTGCTCAGTCATGATCCGTTTATTACCATAGGCTTGTACAAGAAACAAAACTCCACCGACGTGGTGTAAGCACCAAGTGTAAACATCTAAAGAGGTCTTTTATTCGGGTTGTAACTTTAAGGCTTCGGGTTGTACCAAGCTTATGTTCAAACATCTCATACAAAAACATAATAGATCGTTGGCGCGAATTCTTGATTTACTCGAACAACGGATGGTCACTAAGGTAATATACCTTAGATCGCTGGTGCGTTATTTGATTACTCAAAAACCGGATGGTCACTACAATATTCATGCACTTGATATTTTCACAAAGCCATACTAAATCCGGATAGATAAAGTAATTTGGTAAGGGTAAGGATAAGGCATGGGAATATTTATGAAATTGGTTTTAAAAGAAAAATAAAGTCAAGTCAAAGTCCCATTGTTGCTAGTTACCGAACAAACCGCAAACCCGAAAATGATTATAGTTACAATCTTCCCTTCTTCAAACTTTCACATATCGATACATTGATTCGCCATAACAATATTCTTCATACATAGCACATTGGCTAACAACATATCACAAAACTTTCTTTCCTCATCTTCATAATAATAATATAGCACATTCGCTATAATTGTCACCATATAGTTGCGATGACTTATTTTCACTCTTTTTTTTTACATTGTTTTTCATACATCACATCTCATCACCCCCACACTTCGTATAAGCATACACCACAAAAAATACAAAACACAAAGTTGCGCACCTTCATCTTTGTTGGAATGGCACACACGAATGGCAAAGTGTAGCTAACTATTAATCATCAAAAACAATCCAACAACCAAGCAACTAGCAACTAGCAACCCACCGTTTAGACTTTGACAAGGGGTTAGGCTAAGGTTTAAAGTGTAAAATATTTTTGTATTTTTCTGGATGTAAAAAAATGAAAAGGATGGCTCGGAGGGTGAACTAAGGGTATCTAGCGTTAAAGATAAACGCTAACAAATGGGTTCCAAATACGAGGATAACTAACCGATGTGGTTAGCAAAAAATATTTTGTAAATGGATGGCCATTTGGTTTTATTCCTAAGGTGCCTCTTTATCACACGAATACACTTCTATCACACGAATGCGATCTTACTGCGGTCTGGTAATGATTTACAAGTACAAATTCTAGAATAAATAAAATCACCGGCACATTCATAGCAAAAGATCAAGCATAAAAGATGTATGCTATATATTAAACAGGCTAAAATCCTCACAATTAGTGGTAATGGGCTATAAAATGTGCTAGCAAATGTTATCAATCCCAGAATGGATTGCAATATTAATCGGGACACATCTCAAGTTTTTCAAAATTACTAATTTCACCAGTGGATTGATCCAGTTATTCTAATATATTAACCTAAAAGCGTGAAAACAACTAGATGACAAGGGCAAACAAGTATACAAAATTTATTTTCAAATTGGCCCAAAAATGATAAATTTAAAAATTGGTTTCGTTTTCCACTATTTCACTTTCCCCACACTTAAGTTAAGCATTATCTTAATGTGAAAAATAAACTTCAAAGTATGTAAAGTAGGGAAAATAAATAAATAGATAGTCCAAGAGAAACGAAACTTCCCGGGTCAAAGAAATCGCGATCGAACTCCATATGATAAGGAGCTAAGCAAATTCTAGCATAAGCTTCGGATCCAAGCATTCTCCTCCATCACCTGTTGCATTTATTTAAACAAAAACAAAACAAACAAATTGCACACAATAATAGATTAAACATTACGAGCATGTAACACCCTCACACTTAAGATCTTCCAAGTTTTGAAAATAAATTTTGCAAAAAAGGTGTACATGTTTATTTAAAACAAAAATAAGAAAACAAACAACTAAAAAGGAGCTCGGGTTGCCTCCCGAGAAGCGCTTAATTTATTACTGAGTCATTTGCTAGACTCTTCCCGGATTAGGATACTTTGACGGTATGGTTCAAATGGGGAATTTCAGTTCTTAACCGTTGAGGGTATGGGATATTTGGTATGTACTCCACAAGTGACGGAGATACTTTTGATTTGACCATGTGATAGTCCCTTTTTGTTATCTTGAACGGTTGATCGATTTTATTAAAAACGAAGACAGGTGGCGAACCTTTTTGATTTTTCGAAGAGTCATCAGACTTTCCACTCCTAGTGAATATGTCATTCACGTTCTCAATGTGAGGTGGAGGAGGTGTGTTAGTCATACCATTTTGTTTTGAAGAAAGTGTATTTTTCAGCTTAGACCATTCGTCTATCTCTCTTTCCCATTCTCCATTCCTCTTGGGTGCCTTTGACACTCCTTTCTCTTGCTCCACAATCTCTTTTTCTTTCAAGTATTTCCTTCCAATGTCTCCAATTCCAACATGATTTGTCAATTCATCATGTGTAAACATCTTCTCTTTTACTAAGTGTTTAGTGGCTGGGATATGCTCGGTGCAATCCTCAAGAAAAGGTGACACGGTTGGTGAAGTAGTAATGATTGGTGTTCGCATGGTTGTAATGGGTTCCTCAGTAACTTCAACATCACCCTTATCATGTTCATTACGGATTGAGGGTGGTTTGTAGACAAATTCATGTCTTGGATTGGAATTTGTTGTATGAGGAAGTGATTCGGTATGATGGACTTCTTGCTTCTTTTCCATGTCTTGGATTATGACTTGGTGGTTCTTTTTTCCTTGATCCAATTCTACCATCTGGTTCTTCATACACTCATTTGTTTCCATCCATTCTCTCATCATCTCCTCTGGTGAGGTTTTGGTTTCTTTGTTTTGTCCAAAATATTGTGATGAAAGTGGTGTTTCATTTTGCGGCAAAAAATGAGGATGGTTATAGCTCGGGTTTTGGCTTGAGTAGGAGTATGAATTTGTCAGATTTTGGTTGTGATATCCGTCGTGATATCTTGCTTCATTAGGTTCAATCATCAACATGTCATCATCCGTGTGGTAATCTGAAGCATTGTTATCTTTATCATCTCTACGAGCATCTCGTATCTCCTTCAGCTCTTCTCTTATTTTCATGAATTCGGAATTGATTTTTGTAGCGAGAGTTTCAAGTTTCCCCATCAAAATGGTGTGATTGGAATTGATGTTGATTCCACCGGCGGAAACAACGGTTTTTGGTTTGGGCATGATTAGAGAATTTTTCGAGAAATCGAACTTGAGTTGGACCTTGTCCTCTAGGATTTTGTAAGCTTCGTTTGGAGTTTTATAGAGGAACATTCCTCCGGCATCAAGAATTCCTTGGGTTGGATTGTCTAAACCATGATAGAATGTTTGAATGATCGATCCTTTGGTTAGACCGTGTCCGTGACAAGTTCGAAGCATATCTTTCATACGGAGCCAAGCATCAATGAGAGTTTCGTGATCGAGTTGGTGAAAGTTGTGAATGTCATTTAGGAGACGTTTAAACTTTGCGGCAGAAAAGTATCGGCTAATAAAAGCTTCTCTCATCTCTTCCCACGTAGTAATTGTTCCTTCATTTAATTCGTTCAACCAAATCTTAACTTCTCCAGACAATGAGAAAGGAAAAGTCCTCACTTTAACCAATTCCTCTTGATTTTCACCATATTGGAATAGGTTATTAATCTCAAGAAAATCAGCTATGTGTCGGTGAGGATCGGACCGGATTCTCCCATCGAATTGATTCTCCCGAATCATTTGCATGTGGGTACCCTTGTTATGGAAATTGTTTGGAAAAGGGCGTTGAATAATAGCGGAACTAGGTGTTTGTGCAACGGTCCTAGTGCTTGGCCACATGGGTTGATCATCGGGATTAATGACGGTTACAAGTAGGGAATCGGGTTGAGTTTCAACTTTCTCTTCGATTATGTCGATTACCACAAAAAGTTCTTCGATGAATGGTGATTTTGGATAAAGTTCGGTTTTAGTCCTCTTTTTGATTTTGCGTTTAAGCTCGTAAAGTGGACTAAAAAGTTGTTTACCCCATGAGTGTGGGTTTATACAAACCCGGAGCAATTCGTAAAATATCACAAAAAGCAAAAATAAAAACATAATGAAAATGAACACTAAGAAAAATCTTTTTGTGTTTTTTTTTATTTAAAATTGAAGTAAACAAAAATAAGCTTAACTAATATAAGAAAATCGTTACTATTATAACTACTAGAAGTTTAAGAAAAATAAACTAATTATGACAAAACTTTTTTTTAATAGACTTTTTTTTTTTTTTTTTTTTTTTTTTAACTTTTAACTAAAAGACGTTCAAAAATCTAAAGAGACAATTTTATAAAATAATTTACCAAAGAAAAAAAATAAGAAAAGAAAGTAACAAGGACACAAGAAAATAAATCACTCCTAAGGGTGGCTTGGGTGGTGTTTGTTTCGAACTAAGGTGAAAAGGTAAAAATGGGTTTTGAAAAAAAAATGGGTTTTGTAAAAAGAAAAGGTTCAGCCGATCGGTTTGGTGGACAAGCCGATCGGTTGGATTTTTATTTTTGGTTGAAAACGGTCTAACCGAATCGGATACGGGCTCGTACCGATCGTTTGGATTGGAATTTTGGGTCTAACCGATCGGTTGGATGGCTCGGTAAATGTTTTTTTTGGTCTAGCCGATCGGATGGATGTTCCGCCGATCGGATGGATGGCTCAGAATTTTTTTTTCGAACGCCAAAAACAAGCACAACGAGGAATGATTAAAGCACATATTCAAAGCAAACAAAACACAAACAAATCCCCGGCAGCGGCGCCAAAAACTTGATGTGTCTCGCGACTACTAGTTTTAAATTTATAACACGAATTACCGGATAAAGCTAAAAACACACGGGCAAGTATGACCCTTTCGTATGTAGTTAGTTTTGGTTGGTAAGCCGAGGTCGTTCACTAGGATTTGGGTGTTTTCAATTGTGAAGAATCTATGTAACACTAAGCAATAAAAGGGGTGGTAATTGGTTGTCACGATCCAAAATACCATATAAGCAATAAGTAACACGAAAATGATGATTATGTAAATTCAATAAGATTAAAAATTACACTTGCTTAGACTAGTTTACATCCTTGATAAGCATGATTGTGATAACTCTTCTTAACATGTTGGTTATGATGATTAGTTGGTGTTCTAATCAATTGTTCTTACAAATTAAACCTTGGCCAAGATCTTAGTTTATAAAAACAAGCATTAAGTTAAACCAATCAATTCAAGATTAATTCAAAGTTCATAAGGTTGGGTTAACAATCTTAAACACAAAAATAATATTTTGTTTTATCAAATACTCTTAAGAAATGGTCAATACAAAAGGTAACCGATCATAGACAAAAGGTTACAATTGATTGCAAACTACTACACTTTCGACCAATTAGGCGTTTTACAATTAATACGATTTGATAGACAAAAGCATTCTCATTACAATTACACATTAGTTTCTTTTTTTTAACCAAGAATAATTTTGGTGGAAAACAATCATTCATAGACAAATGATTATAACTAGTTGGATAACAATTAATCTTTCGACCTATAAAATCATTAGCAACTAGTTAAACTTGATTCAACAAATGTCACTACGAAACTTAAGCACAATTGGATCTTAGAATTAACTTGAAATTGAATTAAAACATGTTATCAAAATCATAAGCAAACCATTAAATAATAAACATCATCTAAGCAAGTGCACAAAGGCACTAGCCACTCATAGCAAACATGAACATAAACTCAGAATTTTGAACATTAGAAACCATGATTAAAAGTCTTACAATGATTGAAATAAGATAACAAATGATGAAGTAATGATGCCTCAAGTTTTGGTGATGACTTCTTGATGTTTTGACCTCCAAATGATGACTTCTTTGACCTCCAAAGTTTCCTGGGATTTTATGGACGAATTTTGGTATTGAGAGGGAGTAATGGTGGTAAGAGAGATGTTCTCTCAAGTTGGGATAGAGAGAATTGGTAAGTGATGATTAGAAATGCATGTAAAGGTCTCTATTTATACTCCTCTCAAGGCCTAGGGGTCATCAATGCTCAACTTGGTGATCAAGTAGTTTAGAAGGACCTAGAATACCAAAAAGAATAGCCTAGAATCGAGCCAAATGAGATCTCCAAAATCTGTACGAGGGCTCCATCCGTTCGGATGGTCATCCATCCGATCGGTTGGGCAAAAGTCATAAACACGAAAGTTGTAGATCTTTCTCTTAGCTTTCCTTGGCCGTGAACGGGGGGTCAAACGGAGTCCGTATGCTCAAGATATGACCAAAATGGTGAAGGTGTGTCGGGAACAACGAGCCTTCCATTAATTCTTCGTTCGAGCTTCTTTCCTTCATTTCTTTTCTCGTTTTCCCTCTTGTACTTTATTCTTGAGTCTTTGGAGTGACAACTTCATGACTTTTATCTTCTCGAACATACTCCAAGAGACTTTCATTTGTCGGGAATTCTTCGTACATGCATAAATCTTCACTTATTGACCATTTCTTTGTCTTTTTCATCATTTTCTTGTACTTGAGCTTCTATGAACCTAAAATACAAATTATGCTTCATTAAGTACCATAAGTTCATAAAAGTGACCATAAAATCCACAATAACGCTCCTAAAAACATGTACAATTTGAGCGTTATCAACTAGTCATGACTCCATTACTTGAAAATATTGTCTTAAATCATAAAGAAACTGATGATGATAAGTATTTGAAAAATTTTACTGCTTATCAGAAGCTTGTTGGTAAATTGATATATCTTACATTGACTAGGCCTGATATAGCATATGGTGTTCATTGTCTTAGTCAACATATGCATTCACCATTGCAATCTCATTTTGAGATTGGTTTGAGGGTTCTTAGATATTTGAAGTTGGCTCCTGGTAGTGGTATTAGTTTCAATAAGAGTCAATCAGGGTTCAAAGTTGTTGCTTACTCTGACTCTGATTGGGCTAAATGTCCTATTACTAGGAGGTCAGTTTCTGGTTATTGTGTTTTTGTGAATGGAAATCTGGTATCTTGAAAAAGTAAGAAGTAGAATACTTTTTCTAAGTCTTCTGCTGAGGCAGAGTATAGGTCTATGGCCTCTGCTGCTTGTGAGGTTATGTGGGTTCTTAAAATTTTAAAGGACCTGGGTGTTGGTGAATGTTTGTTGCCAGTGGATTTGTGTTGTGATAATAGGCCAGCAATTCAAATTGCTGCCAATCCTGTTATGCATGAGAAAACTAAGCATTTTGATATAGATGTTCATCTCATTAGGGAAAAAGTTTCTTCTGGGTTGATCAAAACTGTGAACATTGGTTCTAAGGATCAAACTGCAGATGTTTTGACTAAAGCACTTGGTAGTGTGCAACATGTTGTGATGGTGAAGAAGTTGGGCATGGTTAATCTGTATGTTTCATCAGTTTGAGGGAGGGTGTTAAAATTATTAAGCATTCTTTGACAAACTCATGAAACTACAGGGTTAATTATGTGACTTTTTATAACTAACACTTAACTTTAGTTGTGTTTGTATAGTGTTTGTTTGTGCAGGGTCTAAAGTGTAACTTGGGAGCTTATATAAACATCACTACGAGCTAGGGTTTGGTGTTATCTCATTATATCATCCACACAAGTTTTCTCTGTTGGTTTTTCTCTCTCAAATCATCATCTGGTTTTAGGGTTTCTGGGTACAAGAATAGTTTGATAGTATAGCTTACATCAAGATCTACTCATTAGTTTTGGTATTATATTTTTGGATGATTCTGGGTTTGGTTTAAGTGTGTGAGTATTGTAAACAGCACCTAATAGAGGGACTGTTATCTTTTCTTTTGTATTGTATTTGGCTTGCATTCGTGTTGGGGACAAGTCTTCTTGTGTATATTGTTGTAATAATAATAGATCACCAAGGGCTGGTTGGTTGGGTGATTAATCTTGTGTTAGTTGTTTTGATACCATTTTAACAATAATGTAATTATGGTGTTATTCCCATGACTTGGAACTCGTCAAATGAGATTGTCGAAATTTGTAAATATATGCAGAGGCGAGTCAAATGTCAAGCCGCTTAACATCAGATACTCGCAATATATGCTGATAAAGCAAGAGACCTAAACCGCCTGATTGGTTTGTTTTTATTTTAGATCAATACATTGTGAAGAATATATGTGATAAAAGTTTCGTAGAATATAAGTATGTCTGTACTGTTGTAGGTTTTGATCAAGAAGTGGGCTCCGGTTGCAATTGTGCTTGGAGTTATTTTTCTCTTGTTCTGGGCCAGAAAATAGATATGGTGATCACGGCTTCATTAGTATAACATGTGGAAATATTTTTCCATTTCGTTGAGTTATTACAGTTACAGGGTCTAAGTTAATTCTATTCGCACCACCCGCACTTCAGTTGAATTATATAAATTTGCAGTGTGAATTAGAGAATTTTGTTTGTGTTTAATATTTAGACAAGTTCAATCCACCAAGAAGCATTCGCTATATTGACAAAACCTCGCATTTGTGTTGGTCTTAGGTTTTTATTTATGTAATGCTCCATGTATATTACAAAACTTAGTCTTAGGAAAGCAGAAAATAGTTTTTGGACTATTAGTCGGAAACAAGGGAAGTGGAACATTTTCTCAAGTTAAATGCATAGTTTTATACGATAAATTGTATGATAACCAATATGCGAAATGTGAAAAGATACGTCGATAAATTATGACATTGACCTTTTTCTTTACATATAGCTTTCAAAAACATTACACTATCGATGAGAATACAAGATTTTTCACAAAAATTAAAAGGCACGTTTGCATCCTTGACATAGACGACGATGATTCCATCGATACTCAATACCACTGGAGCGAGTTGAAAGGTAGGATATAAATAGTCATACCCTTTATCCGTGGATAGAGGGACTAAACTAAAAAAGATATCACAGTGTCTAGAACCACTTATTATTAGGTTTCACTTAATTTGTTTGCATGTTCATATGTTTGAATCATTTGTGTTCGAATAGCTCATCTAGTTCTTGATTATCGGTCTCATGTATGTACTCTTGTTGAGAGTTTGGTTTCACCTTATGCCCCCTTGATACGGAACAAATTGAGGAGTTCACTTGTAGGTTCATGGATGAGTGGGAATGGGCCAAATTAGTGAAAAGCCATAACCGAAGATCTAACTACAGTTATGATTGAGCCTGTTTAGTTTTCAAAGTTATATTCTGTTTACGTTTTTAACGCTGGTATTCTGCAGCAGTTTCCTTTTTATTTTTGAATTTCATTGTTTTGTTGTTACATGGGCATATTCTTAAAATTCTGTTATGATTATAAAAATGACCATCTCTTGCCGCCCACTTTGTTTAAACATTGGTATAGTCCTAGACAGCCGATTTTGACCGAGTTCTATATAAACCAAAGAGATTCATATTGGTTGTTAGCTCATCGTTGCATTGTTGTTCTACTGAGTTATTTTAAATAACCGAAGATAGAACATCACATGCATTATCTGATCTTCCCAAATGATGTCCTAATGACATACTTTCAAGATTACATGCAAAGTCACTATGTCAGCTCAAAAAGGTATTTTAATTTCATCTGCATGTTGCATTCAAATTGCATCATCATCGACCCCTTTATGACTACTAAGTGTCCGTAAGTTTAGATAATAAGCATGAATCATTTGAAAAAACAGCCAATAAGTTTTATAATTCTATCTAAACTAACACATATGAATAAACATATACGGAGTAAAAAATTAAACTTGAGAAAATTTAGATAATAAGCATCCTATGATTATAACATCCAAAACTTTATAGTTTATAACATACAAGCATCCAAAAAGTTACTGATCGAAAAGCGTATTGTAGATTACAGTTCTTAACAGAAGTTTGATGTTGAAGTTCTGAAACTACTTCATCAAACTTTGTATGAATTCGTCATCAATCCAGTCCTTTGATCTAGCACCTTCTTGATTGGTGGCACTCATGGAAGGGAGGCCAACACCAGAACTAACCGATGGGCTCACTGAAGCTGGTTGGAGATTCGTCTGCTGCATCTGGTTCTGGTTCACGTCCGACACAATTCTTGGTGAAGCCATGACATTTCTTTGCATGTGGTTCATGTCACTAGCCCTGCTAATACCAGAACTCCTCACCAGAAGCCCACGTGATCCTGAGCCTGATCCTGAATCTGAGATTAAGCTTGAGTCTATGTTTACATGACCAATTCGTAACACACCAGTGTTACTAGATTGCTCCCCACATTCACCCGACACACTTGGATTACTCAGCGCCATCCTTGGTGGTGGACCCATATCATTTCTTTGCCTGGGGTTCACTTTGTTATCCCGTTTGATACCAGAACCCAGGCCAACAGGAGCCCGACCACGTGGGGCCCAACCACTTGAGCCCAGTCCACGTGAGCCCCGCCCATGTGCCCCTGAGCCTGAGCCCGAAGGTACTTGATTATCACTTTGTGATCCACCAGTATTACTAGATAGCATGCAAGTTAGACCTAAGACAATATGTCTCCTTGGTTTTACATCCATGATAGAAGCAGCGTTGATGGTTGTAACGCTGCTTGGACCTGGGTTTGGATTACAAATTGATAATGGTGACACACCCCTAGGTCCTGAACGAGGAGCAACTCTCCTCCTCGCCGGATTATTAACCGTAGGATTAAAATCCAATTGCTGCTGCATGTTTGAATCCTGCTCTATTGACACTGAATGTTATGTGAGCACCATAGCATCTGAACTCTGCATTAAGGAATCTAGTGCTTCAGTTATCGGACTGCTTGGCGATGGCACTGAAAATCCACCACCTTCAGCGTTCATCCACATGTTATATGTTGAGCCAAGTGCAACATTGCTGGTTCCAACAGGTAACGGTTTAACATCATTGGATGACTGGCGGTGAATATCCTGCAGGTGGAACACCAGCAATGACTGAGGGTCCAGGAGCACGGTTATGCTGACCATCAGTTGACTGAACCACGCTGACAGGTTTTGTTTGGATATCATCATCTGCTATAGAATAACCTTCACGTGACATCTACATAAACAAAGAATATTATTTACATGTGCGGTAAAAAAAGAGCCAGTTTTTACTTATCAAAAAGATCATGTCATGGCATACCAAAGCGCAGAACTCGGCTGTAAACATGTCTGCCGTATGCTGATTCATCAAGTCAACCCACAAGTCAGAATAACGTAAATCACAGACTACTAATCAACTGTTTAATATGACATATGAGTCTCGTAAATCAAAACTATTGAAGAATTAAACTCACAGTATTCGGAAATGCATTGTTACAGTGCGATCACTCTATCTTTCTGATAAAATCAATTTAGTCTCAGACTTGGGGACGAGTACAGGCTCACTACCTGAAAGAATAACAACAAACGATAAGGAAGGGTTATAACTTATAAAATACCAATTTTCAATGCTTTTCAACTAACCAGGGTGTATATGAGCCTCCTTCACAAACTTCAAAATCCTGGTCTTGCAAAGGTTAATGTTTCCACCCGCATGTGACATTGACAACAGCATTTTACATGTTTCATCTTTGAGTCTCGTTACTGTTATTGTTTATAAGAGCTTGATTCAGCTGACTGGAGGAAAATTTTATAGTTGGCTTACGCAGTATATATTATCTTATAGCATATATGCGATTCTGTCTCTGAAGGACTATTTATGAATATGTTCACTCAAATGCGCATGCACACATTCTTTAAATTTCTCCGTGTCCATATTTTTAGAATCATTTTTGTTGTTCTTCAGTTTTTGTGAAGACTCCTTCTCACCCTCGGATTATAATTTATTTCCCTATTATATATCCCGTGAAAAGCTCATAATCTGTAATTACTACGTACTCTGTCTCTCTCTAAAGTAATTTCACATTTATATGGAACATAGTGGTCTGTTAAAGAAAGTTAAACGAAACTCAACACTTAATGCTCAACCAGAATAAAAGTATGCAAACATGAACTAACCCAAGTACGTATTCAATACGAAAACAATGCCTGATTAAGAAAAGCATCGTCCTACCTAATCGCACACTATTAGGTAAAGCCATGATCAAAAAGGAAATAAAAGATTTCTTCTATCTTTAATCTCATTTTAAAAAATTAATCTTTTTTGTATTCGTTTCCATTACATAAAAGAATCCAAATCTTTATAACCCAATGTTAAAAATCATTATTAACATAAACATTTTATCATGTATATGGTTAAAAAACGGAAGAAAAGACAATACCTTGCAGCCAGCGTCCCTATTTTGTTAAATTGTTCCCGCATCCTTCTATCATCTCTTTTTGAACAGCACCGCTAGCAACGGAAGGACCACTCGTATTACCAATACTAGAAGGCCCAGTTCCACTTAGAATAGGGATCGTTGGAAGGGGTTTCTGAACAGCACCGCTAGCAATGGAAGGACCACTCATATTACCAATACTAGAAGAAGACCCAATTCCACTTAGAATAGGGATCGTTGGAAGGGGTTTCTGAACAGCACCGCTAGCAACGAAAGGACCACTCATATTACCAATACTAGAAGAAGACCCAATTCCACTTAGAATAGGGATCGTTGGAAGGGCTTTCTGAACAGCACCGCTAGCAACGGAAGGACCACTAGTATTACCAACACTAGAAGAAGACCCAATTCCACTTAGAATAGGGATCGTTGGAAGGGGTTTTGATCCCAGGTTTGCTGCCATTTGTGTTGGATGCGTTGAGTTGTTGGTACCAGAAGACGAAGATCGTGAGCCACCAACTGCAGGCACGGAATTGACAACTGACGTCTCTTGGTGGGATGATGATCCGACTGCAGCTCTAATTTGCATTCCTCTCCGTCCACTGGAAAATTCCCCTGACTTTGGTGGAAGTGATGATGATCTTATCTGAATAGGTTCATCATCCTCTATAGTAATGCTGTGTGCTACCAATTGCAGGCGCCGAAGCAACAACTGAGCAATATTTAATCAAGAAGCCAAACGTAAGGTTCATATCGAGCCTATTTTTTCGTTCTATAAGATTTTTATCTACACTGATGCTATAGTTAGTAGAGCAAAATAGATAACTTATCGAAGATCCTAATACAGACAAGAGCTGAATTAAAATTTTCCCAACAAATCATCTCAGACGGATCTCCAGCCTAACAAGAAATCATCTAAAACAGATCTCCCTCGCTAAAATCATCATAAAATTCATTACACTCTAGAGCATATGATTAAAAAAAAAAATCTTCAAAACTCATAGATGTATCAAAATACCTCAAAAACTTGATGGTGGATGGTTTTGGTGGTGCATTATGTGTTCGTGGAGTCCGGTGGAGGTGGCGTCAGGTGGTGGTGGTGTCATCGGGTTGTTGGGTGGTTGCGGTCAGTGACCGGACTAAATATAACCGGGTGTACAAAAAATTGAACACTAATACTAGAAACGGGTGCATTTAAGATGACTGTAGGAAAAATCGATGTTTTTTTCAAAAATTAACACTACATTGAAAAAATCAATAGGGTGCACGGGCACCCGCGGGAACCCCTTTGGCTCCGTGCCTGGTTGCGGTGGTGTGAGTTGTGATGGTTTATGTGGAGGAGAAGGGTTGTGAGATGTTGGTTTAGTTGAATGTTGTGAGCAAGGTGTAAAATGACTAAAATATCCGATTGCCCAGCCCTAAAGGTACAAGTTGCTCAAAAAACAATATTTTACAATACCTTACATATACTTTCAACATATGTACTTTGGTTGGACACATGACAACACATGGTTGGTTACTTTCGGTTGCCAAGACAACTAAGTCCACTTTGGGAACTCGAAAAAAAAGGTCCAAAAACCTCGACCGCAGGGCAATCGGGGCATTTAGATAATTATCCCTAAATAATATATATATATATATATATATATATATATATATATATATATATATATATATATATATATATATATATATATATAGAGAGAGAGAGAGAGAGAGAGAGAGAGAGAGAATCTATATCAAATAAGATCAATCTTAAAGTTGTAAAAATAAAATCCAACTAAAATCAGACAAGTGACACTCTCGTTAAAATTAAATTAAATTTTTTATTGTGTACAACTAAAATTGTTAAAGTTTCGATGGTTTTCTTCTTTAAATTGACGAAACCAAGGTGATACACTTTGATTCGACATGTAATGTATCAGGTTAAGGTGATACACTTTTATTCGACATTTAAATTTATAGTTGTATATCACTAATCCAAACTCATGTATCAGTTGGTTATTAGTTGCTAAAATGTTAATTCATATTAATACTTTATTTTTTGTGTATTATTGCTAATATGGTTATTTATAAAATGGTTTTAGTGGTTGTTTAGAGTAAATCTTATTTTTACAACTTTAAGGTTGATCTCACATTAACCTTCCCATATATATATATTAATATTCTTATGTATCTTTTTCATTTAGTTAATTAAAATGTCAAGAAAAAAATAAAAATGTATGATGTCATATTAAGGAGTAATACACTTAAAACAAAGTAAGGGTGCGTTTGGTTTGTGCAAAGGTTTGGATTAAGATTTGGTTTGGTATGATTTGAATGAAAAGTATGAGAGAGAAAAATAAAATTATATAATTAATGTATTGATTTTATATAATTAAAATATAATTAAAATAAGTATGTAAAATTAAATAGATGAGACAGATAGATAGAAAGATGTAAAATGACCCACAAATAAAATGATACCTACCATTTTTATTAGAAATGGATCTATGGGTGTCAAAATTAAATCCAATCCTTAATCCATGAAACAAACAATTATATTTATCTTTGAATCGATTCCTCCATATCAAAACCCCTCAAACAAACGCACCCTAACCAAAAACATGGGAATGTTGCTCTTATAATGTAATTTTTTTTGGAAACCCCCTTATTTTTAATGTTTGATTTCACAAGAAAACAATTATTAAATGAATATATTACCTGATAAATTGGACTGTGAAGTTGAAGCAAATTCAGCAAAACCAACACCTGTGGGTCAGTAAAATCCATCTGAACAAGAAAAAAACATATGTAAGATTACTTATGAAGAAAAAAACAAGTGTTTCTTAAGAAAAAATGTTTCATGTGGATTATATTAAATACACTAACAATCGAAATCCTATGAACAATGATCGTGATAAAACACGATGTTTCATCTGGAATTAATATCTTTTTATCGAAAAGAGGATCTAAAAATGTATGAATTCTTGTCGCCGTTCTCTTTTTCATTTTTATGACTTGGGAAATTGTGTTTCCCTTATCAACCTTTTATAGTAAGAAGATATCTCGATTAAATGATCAGATTGATCCAACGGCCATAAATGTTAACAACCACATTTTTAGGGTTCATGAAATGTCATCTTTATCTAGATTGTATATTCATGGGCCTCGGCCCAAATCCTCTGTCGACATATGTAACATCTCGTAAATTTTATAATATGTCAATATGGTAATAGACGAGTTGTTAAATTTAAAAGTAGCAACATTCGACATAAATAAATTTTATATTAATAAATGTATCAATGTATTTAAAAACATGTAAAACTGTATAGATACGAGATTTATACAATAAATTTGTATGTGCATATATTAATAAAAGTTTTAAAATCCTTATCAAAAAACTAGAATACTGTTGAACTAAAAAGTAAGTAGACAATAATTTACGTTGAAATGTATGGATAAATATGTGAGACTAATATAGCACAAATGGCAAACAAGAGAAACAAAATTGTTGGGCAAATGCTATAAAAGATAAATATAAATCATATGACTCGTTAAATCATGTGAAATGAAAAGGATAATTAAATAAACAATTATTCAATATGAATGGATAGATAGAACACACTGTAGCTTCATCACTACACATTCATGCCGAATCTTCGAGTTTAAATAGCATAGCATTTTAACTAAGAAAGGCACATCATCTTACTACCTCTCACCCTTAATAAAAAAAGGAACCGTCCTCAAATACATTATAATATTATATTTCCAGTTAAGTTTTATTAAAAGCTAAATGACATAATTTTCGGGTCATTTATTTATAAAGGATTATTACTTGTCGAGGGAATCTAACATTAAATATCAAACTAACTATTCTTCCGGACTCTAGCAAGTTTCTATATACTTCACTTTTACCTTTAAAATATTTTCGTCATGTTAGATCAATTTCAATATATGTTTTAAAATTTTGATTATCTAATAATGGTTATGATGATCTAACAAGTTTGTTTATCTTGCACGATAATATTTTTTTTGCATTTTGTAACCACTAATACAGTAAAATTATTTTACCATGCAATTAAAATGATTTTTGCTATACTATTTACATTGAACTTTTTAATGATTAATGAACGAAATATACCTCATGGAATTGTTTGGCTTCTCATGTTAGGTTAATTCAGTGTTCTTGGATGTTTGACTTTATGTTACTTTGACTTTATATTATCTGAGTTTTGTTTTCTGTCTTGGGCTAGTGTAAAGTGGAATTGGTCTTGAAGATAAGTGTCCAAGTCTTAAATGAAATTATTAATTACTTGATATGTCACGTTAGAGTGTGTAAATAAACTTCATAACCCAAACCTGCAAATAAATGGCGCTCGTAACTAGGGGTGTTTATTATTTGAATTAAAGGAATACCCATACCCCAGTTACCCACCCATCCCCAAATTTTAATTAGTGAAGTTTCTTGTTTCTGGACAAATTTAAATCCTATTTGTTATTGGGGTTTTTTGGATTCGTTTATTCAAAATTTTGGCTTGATTTTTCGGTGAAGCCGAATTGGTATAATGGTCCATTTTGGATTCATGTTTTCTTAACTAAGGCCCACATAAAACGCGAACAAAAATTATCTTTAAATATATTTTCCATAATCTAATCCAAATTAACTCACACGTAAGTTGGATTATATTGTTAATACAATTCGAATAACCAAGTACATATCCGATTATAATTTATACAAATAATATAGTCTTAAGGGAGAATTTCATATCGCCCATACTCACTTGATTAATTTTATACTGTATATACCTAATTTACAACCACTGAATGCATAATGTATCAACGTTTTTAAAGCATGTTTGAATAAATTTGATAATTTTAAATTTTAGTAAAGGACATATGAAATTGCCTCAATAGTTTTAATAACTAAAATGGCTTGATTCTATATTTACGTAATTCAAGTAACAAAATAAACTAAATCAAATTTTGAATACTCTTTTTTGCTTAACTGAACTCTTATTTGGGTAGGGGTGCCTAATTGTGGAATGGATATTGTTTTGATAGATGATTGGACAAAACCCAAACAACCCAAATGAAATCTCATGTACATCGATTGGGTCTTCGACTTGTAATGGACATAGGGCGAGCTTACTTGTTTATTTTAATATGCATATAATATATTTACAACGTTTTATAAGGATTGTCTAATCTTGCAAGCCTAGTCGAGCTTGGGGTATGATGGCCGAACCCCCAAACAAGGCTCAACTCGTTACAAGATTTTACCAATCGAACACGAGTAGCTGCCCCATTTACACTCCGAGTATGATGTCCTTCAAATCGTTACAATTAACAACTGTTTTATAGGTTAAGCATTAATTGATGTAAGTTATTAACAACTACGAAATTTTATAATAACGAGCATATTAAGAATACAGTTTCAAAAGTATGTTACAAAAGTAAACTAATGCCACACTCACATTACCACAATGGACTAGAATTCGTGTTTACAAAAATCAACCTTCGGCGCACCTCAAATGTATGCACGCGCCGCACCATTCACACTAACCGTTAACTTTATTACATTGTAAAGATATTTAAAAAGAAAAAATATACACGCTCATTTCATGTTTTCTTCTTTCATATCTTGTCCACAATTTTAGATCTACCACACACAAATATTTAACAATTAAGCACAGACTAAGATCTAGCAAAGAAACACGCACACCAAAATCACAAACACACACTAATATCTTGGAAAAAAAATAAATTAAAAATTGTGAGGGTTTGTTTAATAGCTGAAGGGTTGGCGCGCATGAAATGAGGTGCACTAGAGGTACACATGTCATTATGTTACTCGTTGAAGGGTTGGCGCACATTGCTAGCCCGCGCTTGGCTCGTTTTCGTAATATTAGTGTGTCAGAGGAGATCTGGTAACTTTTATGAATGTGGAGGACTGGGACATTTTTACTCGTTTTTGTAATATTAGTGTTTCAGTATACTTCAAATATTTTACATCGTATTTAAATGACGCGTCTTCTATTAAATATATGCATAAACATTTCAAAAGCCAAACTTTACTAGGCATATATTTATGTTGGCCAAGTAAAGGGTGAAAAACTGTCACGGATACCTGATTTAATCACTTGAGGCAATAACCCTTTCCATCTCAGAGTATTTGTTCATATTTTTATTTTGAAGTTGCCCGCTACTAAACTTAGACAGAGAAATTTGGTCAAATGTACCATATTACACTTACATGATATAATTATTATAAAATTAAATAAAATATTATTAATTAGTAACAGTACAACTGTCATTTTGTAAAACAATTATGAAAAGAAAACAATGCTAATTATGTTTTCGTATGTATTTTGACTAGAGATAACAAATCAAACAGTTGCGAGTTCATATCTAACAAACCAATTTTCAATCCGTTATTTTGTTTCGATAAAAATGTAACTCTTAGACATTTTGACCTTTTTGTGATAATTTTCTCATGTCTCCAGAAAAGAAAGTCTCCTCTAAACTCACTTCCATTTCACCAATCTCTCTTACCCCCTTCTTTAAGAGGTAATTATTTTTTTTGGTTTGACTACTTTTCAGAAAAAGACAAAAAAAATGTTGCCCGAAGTACAATGGTAGGTCGCATAGAAAACATGTCTGAAAAAGTATCAAAAGTATCATACACATTACTTACAAAAA
Source organism: Artemisia argyi (assembly GCA_030686995.1). NCBI lineage: Eukaryota > Viridiplantae > Streptophyta > Magnoliopsida > Asterales > Asteraceae > Artemisia > Artemisia argyi. The sequence goes on from CM060686.1 coordinate 147,230,786, forward strand.
AAGGTCGCCCAAAATACACAAATGAGACACTTGTAACAATTTTAATCTATAGTAAAAGTCTTCTAAGTCTCCTGAGGCATTTTGAAAAGTCCCTTTTTTGTAGTCTATAAAAGGTATAGACTTTTTTGTGGTCGACCGGGCGTTTGAAGAATTGCCTCCTTCTTTGATCCTTAGAAATTTTAAATGAAATGAAGACACGTATCTCCAAAAGTGTACGGAACTAAAGGCACATGAGTTACACGTGCAGACAAAAACATATAAAAACCATGTTCCAACAAACCCTATCCTTTGTTTTGTGATTTGAGAGTTTGCTGGTCGGCTGTCTCATTCTCTTATAATGTAGATTTGTTTGTTTTCTCACTTAATAATTTCAAGTCATTTTATTTATTTAGGTGTATTTTGTTAGTTTTAACGGATAAAAATTAATGAATATGTCCGGACTCGAACTCGAGACTTCGGGATTGCACACTTTACGTATGAGTTTCAATTAATTAATTATTATTGTTTTAGTGACGAATAATTATTAAATTCACGAAATAAGCACTTAACGGTACCTAATGACCGTTAGACGAAAGTTAAAAGACTAAGAGTGAAAAAGAAGCCAAGAAGGATCTAGAAACCCTTCCTTGGGCTTATGTTCGGCCGATCCCACATCGCCATGGGATAGGGAATTCTTCAAGGTTATGATAGTATAAATACATGGCCTCATGTATTCATTTAATCATCCCTTAGTAGTAGTGCTTGCTTGTGAATTAAGAACCTAGCTTTTCTTATTGAAACGCTAATAGTACGTGTGTTCGAGAACGAAGTGTTAGCATACTTTTGCTAACGTGGTGATTTCCCTATTCGACTAACATTAGTCGATCCACCATTAAACCCTAATTAGGGTTTATAGTTCTTGGTCCATTGGTTTCTTGTTCTTGCTAGAAATCACAAAGGTACGCATCTTTTATATTCGGTTAATTTATTTACATGTATTTGATCTATTCCGATGCGTACTCTTTGATGTTTATGTGTTTATATATTATTGTTATGATTCACATATTCCAACAGTGGCATCAAGAGCCGTTAATACATTGTATTTAATTACCAAAACACATAAAATTGAATCATTATGATTATTACATGCTTGGTGTTCCTATGTTTTTTAAATTTTTCATAAACCCTAAAATTTAATTTTTTTTTGTCGACTTTTATTATTATTTTTTTAATTATGTCGAATTTTTTTTAAAAAAGAAATTAGGGTTTTTGAATTTTGTTATAAAACTTGTAGAAACCCTAGGTTGCATGTAATTTATATGTATATAAATGGATATTAGTGATATGCCGTTTTGGTTGCGTTCCTTGATTGACATGATTATATGTTATAATATGTGCAATATGGGCATCCATGACAAACCATGCATGTGTTGTTATGGATTAATGATTGTTGATTTCATGCTTATTTTTATGCGATTTGATTATAATTGATATTATGATTTAGTAAATATTATGAATAAAGATTACTAAAATTTAATTAATTATAATATTAGGGAAGACCCTATTAATCGTGTATTAAATTAATTGTGTGTTTTAAAATTGATTTTAATTTGCATGTCCATTATTGTCGTTGTTTGTTTATTTTATTTAATTACTTTTGTTTTATATGTTTTGTGACATGATAGTAACAAAGGGTAATTTCAAAATAAAATATTAAACGGACTTAATAATGGTGAAATCTTGTTTTGAGCTTACATATAAATCTTGAACTTTTGATTGATTGACCGCGACTGTATTAAGTGGTTGAAAGGTGAAACTAATTTTGACAAACTGTTAAAGTGGGTATAAGGTTGGCTACGCATTAAATTACGGCCTTAGATAGCCTCCATTCTGGCTTAACGCTCGCCTGTGAGTCAAATTTTAGTTTTACCTAACATCCATGATAACTACGAAGCACTTAAGGCAAAGTTGTAAGTTTCTCAACGCCTCAATCAAAACTTTGGAGATTTAAGCTCGTAAAGAAACTGATGAGTAAAAGTTTTTTACATGAAACATATGATACAAGATGAATGCATGACATCTTTGTACATATATTTTGATTACACACATCAAATTTACTACCCTTAAATTTAAGTTATATGCCATCCAATGAAACGGAAACACCTGAAATTGGGTCTACGTCAAGGCGTAACCTGACTAGATTGCAATGGAAGGGTGAATTACATGATTTCATCACTAGCAGATCAACTGGTGTGGTGGAATTATGTAAGTTTGTTGTTTCTTAAGTTGGTTAACTTAATTGAGTTGATAGCGGGTTCTGATCACTCAAGGCATAAGATGGGGATAAAACATGATTACATTATTGCAACTGCTGTTGGCAAATATGTAAATCCCATCCTTTCTAGGAATTGCAATTGAATATTGGCAATTGGGACACGTCTCGTACCTTATTGAATACCGTCATCACTAGCAGATCAACTGATGTGATGAACCTATGTCAATTTGGATCCTAGTTTTCAATGTAAAATTAAATGGTTATATGATTATGAACCATGGGTATTTAATTTTCTTGAAAATTTAATTATCGAAAATACTAAAATTGAATTTTGTAATTCTTTTTAATGTATTAATGCAACATTAAAGCCGTAAACGTGGTTTGGTCTTAAATTGGTAAATTGATCTAATTCTGCTTTCAAACATAATGTTTGATTGAGAAAAATTTACCGAAATGAAAGAAGGTCTATTTTCCATAAGAGAAGAATAAGACTTAATCCTATTCCTTTTCATGATTGAGAAATGTATGATAGGAACATTAGAATAAAGACTCAATCCTTAGTATATTTTCCATGAGAGAAGAATAAGACTCAATCCTATTCCTTTTCATGATTGAGAAAGGTATGATAGGAACATTAGAATTGTCTACATTCTAATATATAACTCATAGCAATCTTTAATACTTAAGGATATAACACATCTTATTTTCCATAGAAATTTCATTACCCTAATTTGGTGAATGAATTCTTCTATAACAAACAAGGCATTTGGTTAAATGGAAAATATGAGTTATTAGAAGCTGGACAGATTACCGTAAAATTGGTAAAAGGCAAAGCTAGTATTTTATCTAGTTGTTGTGCTTTAAAGGTGCTACATACCATTATGGGGATGGTAGGCCTATTAAGGAAGAAGATGCATGCCCAAATTCTTCAAGTTAATATCATTGATGGATAATCCATCATAAACATAGTAGAATACACATTTTAGAACCTGAGTAATTATTACGTATGGGTTTTTCTAAATGTGTAGGAAAGTAAAAACAAGCAAATTGTTTTCACTGGTTATGAATGTCACAACTCGTAAATTTTGGTCTTTTCCCGAACTTTCACAATTACTATTCATCGGTTACTATTCATCGATCACTATTCATCATTTTACTATTCATCATTTTTTTAGGTCAGTTTGATATTCTGAGAAGCGTTTTAAAATTTTACTATTCATAAAACACTATTCACCACCGGAGAAAATTTGTCATTTATACGTGGGTTGCGTCATTTTTGTAAACGTACGATTATCAACCTAATAAACGTTATCTTATGAGCTATTATTTTGAATAAATGATCCGACAATCCCAACTATGGTCCTAACACATTTTTATACTCATAATAATAATAATATAAAAAGATTATATTATTAATTTACCCGATATTTTGGAAATTTATTTAATTTATATCGTACACCTAATTTAATTACGACAGTTTTCGTAGAAACTAAACAATAATCACCCGAACACTCAATATTTATACCCAACATATTTTCACAATTTTTATAACTTTATTATGTCCCAATTAACTTCATCATATTTTACTTCAACTCGTCACGGTTTATTTTTAGTTAACTCGGTACCCGGTATCACCTAAAACTAATAATAACTACCTAAACTACATCAAAAGTCCAAGATATCTTACACAAAATCACACATTTCTTCCTACCTCTTTGACATTGCCGCCCCCCCCCCCCCCCCCCTAATACTCCTTAAATGGTGGATCTTGTCTATACATTTAATAGATATACATTATTTCCTCACATTTATTCATTTTCACATCTTACACCAAAACAACTAGCAACTCTTTTTTTTTTCTTCCTTTTCTTCTTCTCATTTTCGGCCAAGAACACAACACAAGGAAGAAACCATCATTTTTCCAAGATCAAGTCTTTTCCTAGTTCCTTTTGTTGTCTTTGTTTGAGTTTTGTATTAAAAACTCAAGGTTTCTTTGGTTTTTCATCATCACAAGCTCACTAATCTTTCTAGTAAGTTGTCAAACTCTTGTTCATAATTTCTTCATGTTATTTTTATGATCATATGATTTCCATTCAAGATCTACATGCATATGTTAATTATACCACTCATTTATATATATATATCTAACTTTTGAACTCTAGAAATGGATTATTGTTAGATCCTTGTTAGATCCACTTGATTTATGATGTTTAGGAACCCATGACACCCTAAGAAGGTGTATGGTAAGATTAGACTAGATTTGTGGTGATTGAAAGTGGTTTGGTTGAAGTTGGAACTAGATTAGAACACTATAATTGAATTTTTGAAACTATATTTGTACCTACTGTCCTTATTTTGAAATCGTGGGAAAATCAGTAGGTGGTGGGTAATTTTTGACCAAAGATTTAGAAAATACTTTCAAAAACGAAACTTTTGGTGAAAGAACGGATTAAAACGAGTTAATAACGAAGGAGATATGATTTTCCAAATTTAACGACGAAAACTAGTTTTCTGAAAAACTGCTTGCTGATGAACAGTTGTCATGGGCTGTTTTGGGCATAAAACTTGATCTAGCCATCCCGACTTATCAATAATATGTTAGTATGTTGTCCCACGATTCCGGGGATATAAAGAACGTAGAAAATGAGCTTAAAACGACCAAGTTATACATGTTTTAAAATCGTCAAAACTATATATATATATTTAGTCACTACTAGAAATAATAACTTACGTACTAAATGGTATACTTTCTAGAAATGTTACTAAGGACTATATTCTTAACAAATGAAATACGTACGACCCAAGGTTTGTTTATGCGACCACTAGACGATATCTTAAGGTTTTCAAAACGAGGAATATAACACTAACGTTTTTATATACGATATATTACGACAAGTTTTTATAAACCTAGTTGGACTTATTTTTCCTAAGTATGGAAAATACTTTACTTTGACTATAACAATTATTTCCAAGTTACGAGTGGTATAGGTATCATGTGCATGTGCATTCATTACATCCTTCATGATCTAAGTAGATCACTATCATTCATATTAGGTTGCGGTTAGAGATCGAACCTCATTTCTGTGTATCCACTTTTGTCATCGTAGCTATTCGCACCAGGTGAGTCATAGCCCCACTTTTACTCTTTATACTTGTTTTAACTCTTTGGGGGAGATACATGCTCAACTACTTACTTACTTGTACAAATACTCAAAACTTACTTTCTTGATACTCAAAACATTTATTCTTGATTGTTTTATACTTGATTGTTTTATACTTGATTTCATACATACGTGATTGTGATATACTTAACTGTGTTATACTAAACTGTGATGTGTATTCTTGAGACATACATATTTCCAATGGCCCCAGATTAAGTTGTTGGGCACAACCATGGAGACATATATACTTCCAATGGCCCCAGATTAAGTTGCTGGGCACAACCATGGAGACATACATATTTCCAATGGCCCCAGATTAAGTTGCTGGGCACAACCATGGAAATATACATACAAACGTGAGGTCTTCGGAGATGAAGTGTAGACTCACGACTAATTGCTTAACTGTTGTGATAAACTTATATATGTTTTACTCATACTATATATTGTAGCAGTGGGTTGTAAACACACAGGTTACAAGGCTCTTATGGCGGGACTTGTAACTGAGTGGATTTACGATGCCTTTGCTGGGAAACCTTCATACATATGCATAAACTTTATTTGTTAAACAAACTCTATGAACTCACCAACCTCGTGTTGACACTTTAGCATGTATTTTCAGGTTTTAAGCAATGGCACGCTACAGGAGGTTTTGGCAGGGCATGGCATGGTCATAGAAGACTCTGATAATTTATATGGGGACCGTTTTAAACTATTTTAAGGGCCTACTTCCGCACTACTTTTAACAATGTAAATTTAACATTTTTAATTTAACTATTTTATTCTAAATGATTGAAGTGAAAACCATTTTTGAACTTGTGTTGTAATACCAATTGAGTTACACCCCAGCTACACGTATGCTTCCGCTGGACCCGATTTTGGGGGTGTGACAGATTGGTATCAGAGCTTTGGCTATAGCGAACTAAGTGTTTTTAAAACCTAGACTATAGCTACTTTTACGAAAAACTTAACCCTATGACCGTCACGTGCCTGCCTGCCAAGATGATGCCTCACTTGTGGTTTGTTGCTGACTTAGGTGATGAGATTTGTGTCTCATTATCTGGTATATTATATTCACTTATTCTAGTTGATTTCTATCATTGTCTTTCATATAAGCATGTTCACGTATCATATATGTCACCCTGTTATGTTTTTCCTTGCATAGTTTCATCTTTTAACCTCGAGTTTGGTCACCTGCCTTAGTCTTTCTGAACGTCTTGGTATTTGTGAAGGACATAGTATTAGTATAACTGAGCTGAGTATTTCAAAATTCATGGAACCTCGGTGGAATATAGACTAGTCACCTATATTCAACCCGGGATAGTGGGACATAGGCTGACTACCTATATCCGACTCAGAAATGAATTTTGCAACACTGAGAATAGTTATAATGATATTTTGTCTGGAATGTGTGTAAGCAATTCCAAAGTCGAGCCAATATTTCAAAAGACCTTTTTCAAGGACGTTGAATCCAGACCTTGATTTTTAGCTTGGTTCTAGTGACTGTTCTTGTTTGATTGGGTTGCGAAAATCAAGCTAAAAGTTAAAGTCATCACTCAAACCGATTTAGCCTAATCGCATGGCAGTTCTTGTTTGATGAGTTGTGGGATTAAGTAAAAATCGGTTACCTAAAGGATTAACCTAAAGGAGGTCTTTTGAGGGCTATGCTCGGGATTGGGAAGGTTTGCCTCATCAAGTCTGACCACGAGAACGTACCTAGTTGGATAGGAAACCCACATACTTAAACTTTGACACATTTTCTTAAACACACACTTAACTGATTAACGCTAACTGAACTTCGGGACGAAGTTCCCTTTAGGGGTAGAGACTGTCACAACTCGTAAATTTTGGTCTTTTCCCGAACTTTCACAATTACTATTCATCGGTTACTATTCATCGATCACTATTCATCATTTTACTATTCATCATTTTTTAGGTCAGTTTGATATTCTGAGAAGCGTTTTAAAATTTTACTATTCATAGAACACTATTCACCACCGGAGAAAATTTGTCATTTATACGTGGGTTGCGTCATTTTTGTAAACGTACGATTATCAACCTAATAAACGTTATCTTATGAGCTATTATTTTGAATAATTGATCCGACAATCCCAACTATGGTCCTAACACATTTTTATACTCATAATAATAATATAAAAAGATTATATTATTAATTTACCCGATATTTTGGAAATTTATTTAATTTATATCGTACACCTAATTTAATTACGACAGTTTTCGTAGAAACTAAACAATAATCACCCGAACACTCAATATTTATACCCAACATATTTTCACAATTTTTATAACTTTATTATGTCCCAATTAACTTCATCATATTTTACTTCAACTCGTCACGGTTTATTTTTAGTTAACTCGGTACCCGGTATCACCTAAAACTAATAATAACTACCTAAACTACATCAAAAGTCCAAGATATCTTACACAAAATCACACATTTCTTCCTACCTCTTTGACATTGCCGCCCCCCCCCCCCCCCCCCTAATACTCCTTAAATGGTGGATCTTGTCTATACATTTAATAGATATACATTATTTCCTCACATTTATTCATTTTCACATCTTACACCAAAACAACTAGCAACTCTTTTTTTTTTTTTTTCTTCCTTTTCTTCTTCTCATTTTCGGCCAAGAACACAACACAAGGAAGAAACCATCATTTTTCCAAGATCAAGTCTTTTCCTAGTTTCTTTTGTTGTCTTTGTTTGAGTTTTGTATTAAAAACTCAAGGTTTCTTTGGTTTTTCATCATCACAAGCTCACTAATCTTTCTAGTAAGTTGTCAAACCCTTGTTCATAATTTCTTCATGTTATTTTTATGATCATATGATTTCCATTCAAGATCTACATGCATATGTTAATTATACCACTCATTTATATATATATCTAACTTTTGAACTCTAGAAATGGATTATAGTTAGATCCTTGTTAGATCCACTTGATTTATGATGTTTAGGAACCCATGACACCCTAAGAAGGTGTATGGTAAGATTAGACTAGATTTGTGGTGATTGAAAGTGGTTTGGTTGAAGTTGGAACTAGATTAGAACACTATAATTGAATTTTTGAAACTATATTTGTACCTACTGTCCTTATTTTGAAATCGTGGGAAAATCAGTAGGTGGTGGGTAATTTTTGACCAAAGATTTAGAAAATACTTTCAAAAACGAAACTTTTGGCGAAAGAACGGATTAAAACGAGTTAATAACGAAGGAGATATGATTTTCCGAATTTAACGACGAAAACTAGTTTTCTGAAAAACTGCTTGCTGATGAACAGTTGTCACGGGCTGTTTTGGGCATAAAACTTGATCTAGCCATCCCGACTTATCAATAATATGTTAGTATGTTGTCCCACGATTCCGGGGATATAAAGAACGTAGAAAATGAGCTTAAAACGACCAAGTTATACATGTTTTAAAATCGTCAAAACTATATATATATTTAGTCACTACTAGAAATAATAACTTACGTACTAAATGGTATACTTTCTAGAAATGTTACTAAGGACTATATTCTTAACAAATGAAATACGTACGACCCAAGGTTTGTTTATGCGACCACTAGACGATATCTTAAGGTTTTCAAAACGAGGAATATAACACTAACGTTTTTATATACGATATATTACGACAAGTTTTTATAAACCTAGTTGGACTTATTTTTCCTAAGTATGGAAAATACTTTACTTTGACTATAACAATTATTTCCAAGTTACGAGTGGTATAGGTATCATGTGCATGTGCATTCATTACATCCTTCATGATCTAAGTAGATCACTATCATTCATATTAGGTTGCGGTTAGAGATCGAACCTCATTTCTGTGTATCCACTTTTGTCATCGTAGCTATTCGCACCAGGTGAGTCATAGCCCCACTTTTACTCTTTATACTTGTTTTAACTCTTTGGGGGAGATACATGCTCAACTACTTACTTACTTGTACAAATACTCAAAACTTACTTTCTTGATACTCAAAACATTTATTCTTGATTGTTTTATACTTGATTGTTTTATACTTGATTTCATACATACGTGATTGTGATATACTTAACTGTGTTATACTAAACTGTGATGTGTATTCTTGAGACATACATATTTCCAATGGCCCCAGATTAAGTTGCTGGGCACAACCATGGAGACATATATACTTCCAATGGCCCCAGATTAAGTTGCTGGGCACAACCATGGAGACATACATATTTCCAATGGCCCCAGATTAAGTTGCTGGGCACAACCATGGAAATATACATACAAACGTGAGGTCTTCGGAGATGAAGTGTAGACTCACGACTAATTGCTTAACTGTTGTGATAAACTTATATATGTTTTACTCATACTATATATTGTAGCAGTGGGTTGTAAACACACATGTTACAAGGCTCTTATGGCGGGACTTGTAACTGAGTGGATTTACGATGCCTTTGCTGGGAAACCTTCATACATATGCATAAACTTTATTTGTTAAACAAACTCTATGAACTCACCAACCTCGTGTTGACACTTTAGCATGTATTTTCAGGTTTTAAGCAATGGCACGCTACAGGAGGTTTTGGCAGGGCATGGCATGGTCATAGAAGACTCTGATAATTTATATGGGGACCGTTTTAAACTATTTTAAGGGCCTACTTCCGCACTACTTTTAACAATGTAAATTTAACATTTTTAATTTAACTATTTTATTCTAAATGATTGAAGTGAAAACCATTTTTGAACTTGTGTTGTAATACCAATTGAGTTACACCCCAGCTACACGTATGCTTCCGCTGGACCCGATTTTGGGGGTGTGACAATGAAACACGTACAATGTTGTCAAATCCAGTGGGTGCTTTGTGTTGTGTTACTGAATATAGAGTTATTGTTATGTTCTCTAATTCAGTGGGAGCTACAAGATTTAATTTCTGTGTAGTAGCCCAGATTATCTTCAAGATAATTACTTTCCAATTCTAGACACTCATGTTCTTAGGATAGCCATATGCGTTTCCTGATAAGACAAAGTAGTCCTACATCTATTTGTTAATTTTATGACACAAATCATATTGAATCACATAAACAAACATATGTTGTGTTTTTTATATATTACATGATATTGTTCAATGCACAAGTGGGAGAATTGTTTATTGTGTGCAAAGGAACAATACATAGAAATATGATTATAAGATTCTCTTAATTGCAATGTAAGAGATCTATGTACTAATAGGACTTATACATTTAATGTGTAAGATTATGTGTCATGATTAGTTTAAAGACTACTTTTATGTCTTATGATATTCAAATTAAAAGAAACACTTGAAATTACAATTTACGTCAGGGTGTAACCTGGCTAGATTGCAATGGAAAGGTAAACTAAATGATTTCATTATTAGCAGATCAACTGATGTAATGAAATTATGTGAGTTTGTAGTTTCTTAAGTTGGACAAATTCATATTATGACATAAACAAATGGAGTAGTAAATTAACTTGAAATTACTGTTGAAACCAAATGGTGGTGTTCACAAATACTTTAGTTATATATGTTTATATCTTCTTATAAACATAAAGTCTTTTAACTATTACAAGACTTATAATAAAGTAAGACGTTAAACTTGTTATGTTTTAAACAATAAATCATTGAGTTGATCAATGATGTACAACGTAGAGTGGGAATATAACAGTTTATGTCTTCTTAAGACATGAACATGAAGTAACTTGTTCAAAAGGTACTTATGTTATATAGCATGCAATTGGCTTGGAAATTCTATTGTACTATTAAGATTGACTTAGTTGGTAAATAGGTAAGCTAAAAGGGAATAAGTTTATCTTACATATTGTTAGTTTGTCTCACAATATTAATTCTAATGAAACATCACAAGTTGGTGGTGTGTTCAGTTAGGAAAAATCAAACTCTTGTTATATTGTTTGATTAAAAGATAAATATGACTTCTTTTCTTCCAAATGTTATCAAGGTTAGAAAATTGAGTATGGATTGAATATACTCAATAAGACTCCAACCTAGAAGATTAAATAAGACATTATGAAATGTGATGAATCACATTAAAGTCTTAAAATGAAGTTCTGATTTTGTTAATAAGTAATTTTAACAAACAAGAGTCAGGAACTGTAAAATGTTTTTGTAATATCCCAAATGAGAACGATTTTGTGTTGCTCATCTTGCTAAAGTATTTATAGATAAAATACAAAAGGCAAGTGGGAGTTTTGTTTAGATCTTGAAAGAAAAAAAAAATTACAAAATATATAATCTTCTAAAACCACACTAGTGAAAATCATGATGAGTTTTGAAATGTAAAGGTTAAATCTCAACATGATGAAATTCTCATTCATAGATCCGTAGGGATGTCTCAGATATTTAATATGCTGAGAATTATGAATTACAGGATCAAAGTAAGTCTGTTAATCATAATGACGCATTTATTAATTATGGTAACTTGCTCATACTATGAATGTTAAGATGTTGTCCATAAAGATGAGTTTATCTTAATGAAGATGAGTTTCTTCAAGAGAAGAAAAACCCTATAGGTTTAAATCTTTGCATAAAGAATCATATGGACAAAAATTGTATACATGTTTTAATGCATGTCTTATGACAAGATTATTAATCATACTTAAGTAATTAACTATGATTGAATACTCTTTCCTAAGCACATTAAAGATACAAAGATGGTAATTGTCATACTCATTTTTATGAATATGAAATTTGACAATGGATTATAAAACCTATAACACCCCCCAAAATCGAACAATACAGCGGAAGACTTTTGGGGTATTATATCGAGGATCTTTGTCACAATTATAGAAAACGACTCAAGTGAGACGTCTTAAATTTTATTTAAAATACCAAATATTCATGTTTCCAAGATGTTTCATTATTCAACAACAAGTTTTATTCAAATAGAAATAAACATTTCTTTATTTGCCCACTTCGTGCCTTTTGCCATCCATTCCATTTAGTTACCTGAGATAAGCATGCTAAAAGTCAACAAAAAGTTGAGTGAAATTCATAGGTTTATAATTAATAGTTTGAACACAAGAGATGTTTATTGTAATATCGATACAAATAAACAAGTTAAAAATCACATCCATTATTGCCTTAAGCTCATGACACTCAACGATTCAACAAACATCAATATAAGCATAATAATGATGTGAAATAAGTTGCCCCCAAGATAGGTATTTTCCAGTAACCTATGATATTTAAATAAAGTGCATTTGGTAACTTTCCTCTAGCAACCAAATGGGGATTATCAATCCCTAATAGATATATTCACAATTATTTACGTTCACCCTGCAAGTGATTAAGGTTCATGATCGAGGGACTTTTGGCAATAGCTACTTAAGCAATAACAATATCGAGAAAAGACTTGTGTTCGGTTTTTAAGCATGTATCCCCCCCACAAAATCAAGTTTAAATGTGGGCTATGAACTCACCTTAGTAGTACAGTAGAATAATCGTAATCTCAACGATGCAAGGCAACGGCTTCACACACAACCTAAAAAGATATGGCAAGTTTCAGTTTCTAAGTCTCGTTTTATTGTGAACATTAATTATTATTCATGAATAAATCATAATGTGTATAGGGGATGTGTTACGTCGTAGATGTAAAAGAAAATAATTACGTATTGTTTTATCGTCTAAAATTTAATTATATTTATATAAATTTTATACGTATATATATATATATATATATATATATATATATATATATATATATATATATATATATATATATATATATATATATATATATAAGTTACGTTTATAATTTTTATTATCTCAATATATATATATATATATATATATATATATATATAATTATATATACAATTATTATTCAAAATTCAATATTACTATTCAATCCTTTATGTTTCTCAAATTTACACTTTTTATCCTTAACGGAATATATTTACGTCGTTAGTCCAAAGTTATATATTATTACGTTTTAGGTCTAATCATATCAATATTTGCATTTCTCAACACTAAGTTTCAATATTAACAGTTTATAACCTTAGAAAATAGTTTTGACAGTTTTTACCCAAATTTTACAAGTTTGACAGTTTTAGTCCCTAGTTAACGAAATTTTGCAAAATTAGTCCAAAAATTACCAAATTCAAAACTTAACATTTTTAATATTCCAATAAGCTCAGAATGTTCAAAACAGCTTATTTCCACAGCTTATTAGTTTTAAATCCTTATTTTCACTTAAGTGGGCCTAACGAGACTATTACAAAGGCCCATTAGTGTTTTTCGATCCAAAGGGTTTGGGGGAACACTAGGTTTATCAAAATCCATCATTTTAAGTTACAAAAACATTTTGAAAGATCTTATACGCTCAGCTTATCGTAATAAGCTATAAACAGCTTATTGGGCTTTAACGGCCCAAACTTAATTTAATTTCCTGAAAATCTTATGAAAATAGCGATACACTTTAGGTTCGTTTAGGTGACTAAATTAAGTTATTAGACCTAAATATTTATCATTCTCGTTAGTTTATCAGTTGGTTAAATAGTTCACGTTCAAATATAGGGTGGTCGTGTGTCGAAATTTAAAATGGCGAGGCCAAAGTACATGGTTAAAAACATAACGCAATACTATAAAACTTGAAAAATATTCTAAGTGTTTTTCATATAAATCGTATAGGTCCATTACTACTTAGAAACGTGTGATTTTTATACTTATACGTTAGTTATGAGTTCAAAATACTTATAGGGTCTCGTTAATGGCCTAGCCAACAAATGATACGATATATAACATATGTATGTCGTGTTTGTACTTTACGAGTTATTTATAGAAAGTGTTGGTGCGTAAAACATAAACATATATATCTAAAAATAGAAAGAAAGTTCAAGTCTCACCTCACCTCTAAAAGGTGGAGTAAAACGTGAGGTAGGGATCGTGTGATGGTACGAGGGCTTCGTGGTTCACTTCACGTTCCACCAAAGGTTCAAGAGGCGTCAAGCTTGGAGTCCTAGGTTCACTTGAGATGTGGTACACTTGAGCAATCCGTTCGTCCTTCAACAATCCATTCTTCGTTATTTTTGGTGTAATGTGGTACATATGAGTGTATGTGACCTCTGAGCTTGCATGGGATGGCTTATAAAGGGTGTTTTGTGAAGTGTAAAGACAAGGTAAGTTCACAAGGGTGGAGGGTAGCATGTTATGCGAATAGTAACACCTCATTCTTTAACCAATCGAAAGTTTACAAAGCTTAGATCTTGTGTGATTGTTCCATGTTCATTCCTGACATTCACAAGGTGCATATGGTTCGTTTACTTGTCATTGGGGAGCAGGGGAGGCAATGAGGAATGTTATGCCACGTTTTGGCCTTATCTATCAAGGGTGAGTTTTGTGTGTTGCTTGGGTTGTTTCTGGGGTAGTAAACGAGCAAAGGAGGGTGTAACATTTATCATTCATGATTCTTGGCCACTTGGTGAAACGAGACAAGCAAAAATATGTATATGTCGTGTGTAAAAATCGTAGGAAAATAGGGTACGTTTGGATGGTTGTCGCGACAGAAACAAAGAAAGAAAAAGATATATAAAAGGGTGCGTTTTGGGCTTGGCCTGGTGGGCTACTAGTTTGCTTCGGCCCAAAGAAAGAAAAGAAAGAAAAAGGAGTTTGTTTGGTTTGTAAATTGGTATCCGTGGCCCATTGGGTGATGGGGGCCCACATGGTGTGTTTCAAATATCGTGTCGAGGTCCAAAAATGTTAGTGATCATTCTCTGGAATTTCGTAGGCTCGGGAAATATATAAATAGTATACGGTATTTAGACGAAACGTATAGTTATAAATATAAGCGTTTTATATATTTATTGTTCGCAATAATTATAGATTATCTAGGTTGTGTGTAAGCATCGTTCCTAGGTAAACAGTCAATCACAGTCATCGTAGTGGTTCCAATATCAAGTCATTAGTAAAAAAAAAATTGTTACCCGTAAAAGTGGTGTTAAGTTATCGTAATATCGTTTTATTTATTGAGAGCATTTACTAATCGTAAGGGAAAATTACGAGAGGTTACAAAACCTCTTTCTTATATAATTACTTAAGCGAGGACGATGAGTAATTAAGAGTTTTATGAATTCATTTAATCTTTGAAAGTATACAAAATGCAAGAATCCAAGTATGGATAGATGCATGCATCAAGGAGATAAATCTTATGTGTAAATATTAAATCCGTGTTTTGATTTAAAATAAGATAACTCCTAAGTAATTCTGAAAGCTAGTGGGAGTATTATGTTTACTTACTTAAATCATATATGTTGTATAACATATAGGAAGTAACATTCTATATAAGTTAAGTGTTGAGTCATAACTTGGAATGAAATTTACTTGAAAGATTTAATAAGTAAAACATACAACCTTGAATATATGTTTATTGATGTAAACATGTGCGGTAAATGAATCTAATAGAACATGATATATCATTTAGAAAGTTTAAATGGATATGTAGTACATGAATGAAATTTAAGTTTGACACAAGGATTTTTCATATACATCATGTTGTTGTTATATCATGTTTTGATAAAAGATGATTTGACAACGTTGATATCTAATTGAAAGATATTAGATAAGTTGTGTAATGAATATTCTAAAGGAATATATTTGGATATAGAATCACATCCTTAGCCTGGAACAGCTTTTGGATTCTATAGATGAACAATTTGTAAATTGTCATAGCCAACAAACTTGGAAGTTTGGAAGGCATAAAACATTACACATTAAAAGTTTACGGAAAAGAGCATATTGTTGTTTGAATACAATGATGCTAATAAATTGAGATGACACTCAATACTAGTCATGGAAGGATTTCATCCTTGTTAATAGCCATGTGTACTAGTTATGCTTAACGAAAAGCATAGTTGCATTATACGTTAAAGAATAAGAATACTTTAAAATTTAAAAGGTTTGGAAGTTTAATTATCATAAATTGAATGTTGAGGATGTCATACACTTTATGATGTATTATGTGGTTATATCAAATTATTTGAATGCACATATACAAGAATTTCGTTAAATTGAATTCTTGAAATAAGTATTCTCAAAATTCCGATGGATCAAAGTTAGTTGAATAATGCCTTGTCAACAAGTATGATTACTTGAGGCATAATTATCAACAAGTATGATTGTTATTACTTGAGACAAAATTCATTAACGAGAATTTTTCATGCGTTGATCTATTTAGTATTTGGATAAGGGATGTTAAGCAATTATTATTTAAATAATGAATTAAAGTACTGAGTACGTTTGTTTTCGTTAATAATAGATTGTATCCCATATTTTCATGTTTAATCCATGAATAACTTATGTTATGTTAGTCTAAATAGTCCGTTGTCAATTAATGATATGGGAGTATCATTGAATTAAGACAAATCTGAGTTTTGGTATAATATACTTAAAGTATATTGATGCGTAGGACATGCCAAATTCACATGATATTCAATAATTGAATATAGGACAAAATCCCAATTGCATGATTATACTTATGGATGTTGTCATTATAGTAAATCATGAATATTTATCCTCAGACTTGAGATACCAGGTAACTACTGTGGATGTAGCTCATTTTCTGTGAGATAATCTAACGCTATCTGTAATTGGTAGTTATAAGGATTATTTTCAGAGGTGATGCGAAGTTAATAGGTTATGCTTGTAGTCAACACAGGATTTGTTTCCTTCAAATTTGTTTTGAAGTTTAATATTGTTGGGCCCCTCGTAGGGTTGACAAGATGTTTGCATGGCCATGCCCAAGGTCTATCTGGAATACGTTCAGATGAATTGGTAATCTTGCTCAATCATAAATAACGAGAAACAGAATAGTTAATTATGGAATGACTTAGATCCATATCCATATTAACGTAGTATTAGAAACAAAAGGATAAGTATGATGATGAATCATCAAATGTGGTTTTTTCCAGGAAACCATACTCGTGATCGTTTTGGGGACATTGGCGTGTTATGCTAGATGATACGTGGGGATCGCACCAGGCTTTACCTCTCGAGGGATCTCGAGAAGCTTACAACCCCCACCAGGCAGTGTACCTGATCGTTGTAGTATAGTATAGTGACAAGTACCCGGGGATTGATCGTTCAGCTTAGGAATAGTGTCGCTAGGATTAGAAAACCTCCTAAATTAAGTCTAAGGGTGATGGATGATTCTTTTTGTATTTTATATTTTATAAAAGCAAGTAAAATCTTGGGTTTTGGAAGAGTGGGCGGAATTAGTTGCTAGTCAACTAACCCAATAACTACAATTGCAATTAAAATAAAATAAAATAAATAAAAGTAAAACTAATAACTAATGTGGTGTAGACAATAATGGGGAAAGTTGTGTTTACTTAGGTTTCATTACTCCCTAGACATCTTTTACAGGTTGACAGTTTGTTACAATTGCGTGGATGACGGATATACTAGTCGTAGGGCCGTGTACAATATTCCCTAACTCTATAGGATCCTACTTCACTCCATGTCGATCCTGTTAAAAGCACTTAACATGGGATCATTAGAATTCTCCTATGCATTAAATATAACCAAAAATCATAGTACACCTTTGATCATGTTTTCTTAAAACGTGCAAGCATGTTACCAATGGAAGTCTGCCAGTTTTCTTAAGCCTAACATCGAATACAATCATCCGTAACAACTATAAACAAACAATCAACCCATAATTAACATCTAGGTTTCACTACATCTAAGCAAACACAAAAGTAATCTAGCCGAGCATGTTAAATTGAAGACAAGTGTAAGATATATTCAAGCAACACATAGACATATTGATTGAATTGAAAGAGTACTTATCTCAAATTGACATGAAGGATTCAAGGGGTTAAAAACACTTGAAAATACTGATAAGTTCGGACTAGGGTTTCTCCAAAGTATGTTGCACACTAATGAATGAAAATTCCAAAACTATATATAGATTTTCTGAGGTGACGGCGTCAAGAAGGAATTTCTGATGCCGTCAACTCGCCGCCCATAATGAAATCGGATTGCCTAGATCCAATTCTGACGCCGTCCTGAGTAAAATCTTCTAGGCCGTCACTAGTAAATGGACCATGACGGCCTATGGTGACGCCGTCATGTCCTTAGTGTAATCTTGTACTGGACCGTCACGGACTTTAGCCACTTCCACCTCTTGTATTGCTCTTGACGCCGTCATGTAGAAACTTGTGATGCCGTCAGGTACTGTTCCCAGCAAGGAAAATAAAGCCTTTGCCGTTTTCTTCACTTTTATGCTCCAAAAACGTCCAAAATACTTCCTTTTCCAGAATTCACTCCAAAAGTACCTAAAATGACAAAAGGAACGATTTAGGGTATTATTTGTTCAAATAAATTCGAATCCGGGCTTAAAAGACCCTTTAAAAGTGGTTCATTTTTCGCCTCATCACTAGACTAACCATTGTCATTATTACATTAATGTATATCCGAGTGGGAGATGTTAGTTTTAACGAATAAAAATTAATGAATATGTCTGGACTCGAACTCGAGACTTCGGGATTGCACACTTTACGTATGAGTTTCAATTAATTAATAATTATTGTTTTAGTGACGAATAATTATTAAATTCACGAAATAAGCACTTAACGGTACCTAATGACCGTTAGACGAAAGTTAAAAGACTAAGAGTGAAAAAGAAGCCACGAAGGATCTAGAAACCCTTCCGTGGGCTTATGTTCGGCCGATCCCACATCGCCATGGGATAGGGAATGCTTCAAGGTTATGATAGTATAAATACATGGCCTCATGTATTCATTCAATCATCCCTTGGTTCATTAGCAAGCCAATTCACTTTCTCATCTCTTTTCTTTGAGTTATAAGCGATCCATTAGGATCAATTAAGACTCAGTAGTAGTGCTCGCTTGTGAATTAAGAACCTAGCTTTTCTTATTGAAACGCTAATAGTACGTGTGTTCGAGAACGAAGTGTTAGCATACTTTTGCTAATGTGGTGATTGCCCTATTCGACTAACATTAGTCGATCCACCATTAAACCCTAATTAGGGTTTATAGTTCTTGTTCCATTGGTTTCTTGTTCTTGCTAGAAATCACAAAGGTATGCATCTTTTATATTCGGTTAATTTATTTACATGTATTTGATCTATTCCGCTACGTACTCTTTGATGTTTATGTGTTTATATATTATTGTTATGATTCACATATTCCAACATATTTCATACCTGTTTGTCGTGGTTTTCTTCACATTTTACAATGTGGGGTGTTGAAATCAAGTATATTTATTGTACAAATCAGTTAAGGGGTTTTACAATACAATACTTATTTATAGTTTAGTTCATTTTGGGCTGACTAATAGAGGTTATTAAGGGCCCGTTTGGTTTGTATATAGGTATAGGATTAATATTTGAATTAGGATTTAGATTTGGATTAGGATTAGGATTTGAATTTGAGTTTGATGTAGAAAGAGAAAAAAATATGAAAGTAAATGAAAGTAATTAAAAAACATTATTTATGTTTTTAAAAAATAATATTAAAAGAAAAAAAGGACAGCACATACATAAAATATGATAAATGTGAGGCCATAAGATCAAGTGGTATGGACGTGGGGTCGCTATGTCAGGGTATTCCATCTAATGCTGGGGGTGCACCCATGATTTGTAGATGCCTTTATTTTTTGATTTGGCTACTATTTCGTAGCCTGTGTATTCATACCAAACATGGGATTTAACCATTATTTCCTAATCCAACCTCTACACCCACAAAACAAACGCACCCTAAGTACTATTTTATATAATAATTGAGTAGGTGTTTGGGATTACCACTTTCTTAAACAATTTTTCTGCTCCTTCCATTCCAGTTATTTTTATGGATTCAGAGATACAGATTTTCCTTGAGGGTGAAATATTGTTTTAGTAGAAGAAGATGCAAAATTGCTGTTTTTATTGGACTCAATGACTTATATTTAGGGGTGAAAACGAGCCGATCCAACCCAGAGCTCGACAAGGCTCGAGCTCGGCTTGTTTAGTTCGTCGGCTAGTTTATAAAATGTATTCGTTCTTTTACTTTTTTTAAAGCCTAACTATAATAAATATGTTTAAGATGGAATTGTAATTCATTTAATTTGAAAAAGAGAATCTTATTAAATACCACAATCTATCTTGATTGCTTATTTATCTCAAATGCAATACGATATCTTATTATACTATATTTGTAAAAGCTCGTTTAGGCTCGCGATCCTAATCAAGCTAGATATCTGAAGCTCGGACTCGTGCTTGTTAGTAATTTGGGTCGTGATTATCAAAGGTTGCCGGATAAATTCTTGAATCGTGTAAAAGTTCACTTTCTTGATACAATATTCCGACCCTATTTAGTGCCTTGGGTTACACGAAATTTGTATAGAGATAAGACAAGAATGAACACTCAAATTCTAGGCACAAGAAAGAGAGCAAAACATTGGATAATTAGTTGTGTTTGTTCTTGATATGAAAATGTTCATCTTAGAAGACCAAATTGTGTTTATATGTATATATAAACTCATAGTGGTTGTATAGAAAGGTTGTTCCTCTTATAATGAGAAGTCAAACCCTTTTGTAATAGTCACGACACTTCCTTTAAATCTATCCAGCAACAATTTTGTAACAACCAAAAACTGTCGCTAACGGCCATCATTAAAGACATGTGTATATGGATAATTTAGTGACACACGAATTCTGTCACTATATTTCCCTTTACATTAACGACCTTTTCCATTTTCCGTACCCGAAATCAAGTTAATTAGTTTATACAAGTGTGCACTCCGCACCTCCGAACTGTTAGCTGTAATTGGTTGTATTTGATTGATATGTAATTGGATGTTGATAGGCTAGACATGAGCTGTGATTGATTATAGATAGTCTAGTCATTAAAGGGTAATTGGCTCTTACCCTAAATAGATTTAGCATGTTAGCTATATATCCTATGTATCGATTGTTTGTGATGATCACATAAAATAATACAAAAGTCATTCTCATAATATTCTTTCTCAGTGTATATTCTAACATGGTATCACGAGTCCATTCAAACCGATCATAACAAACCTAAACTCTTCCGCTGCCACCTCCGGCCACCGGCTACACGCCGGAGGTTCGGAGGGCTCCCTTTAATCCGTAACCAAAATAAACCACAACTTCTTCTAAATCTGTGATCTTTATGTTTTTCAAGGGAAAAACACTCCCCGTTTGTTTGGAAGGTTCTTTGGGGGTTGAAGTTTTAGAACCAACTTTCATTTTATCATCTTTTATTTTGATGTTACTGCATGAGTTTATTGTTTGTCAATTAGTTGATTGTTCGTACGGCTTTGTTACCAGTCGACTAAAGTTGACCGTTGGTACCCGTCCCTAAAGTCGAACGTTGGTACGGTTGTGTTACCAGTCGACTTAGCCGACCGTTGGTACCAGTCGACTATAGTGACCGTTGGTAGGGTTTTGTTACGAGTCGACTAAAGTTATGATTTTATTATGTTAATGTTTTTTTTTCTTTTCTAGATTTACTTCTCCAATTCGAGCTTTCGCGATTTCGCCGCTCGAACTGCGGGGGAGTGTTAGCTGTAATTGGTTGTATTTGATTGATATGTAATTGGATGTTGATAGGCTAGACATGAGCTGTGATTGATTATAAATAGTCTAGTCATTAAAGGGTAATTGGCTCTTACCCTAAATAGATTTAGCATGTTAGCTATATATCCTATGTATCGATTGTTTGTGATGATCACAGAAAATAATACAAAACTCATTCTCATAATATTCTCTCTCAGTGTATATTCTAACACGAACTCGTAATATAACTTAACTTGAAATCCATTTGGTCTCTGGTAAATCACCATTACACCAAAATGATCGATGACACTAAAATCACCAGCAGTGCTTGTGCTCATTAAGCATAGGCTTGAGTCGAGTTTTTAACGAGCCGGGCTCAAGTAGCTCACAAGCAACTTGGCTTGCATAAGTTACACCCCTCTTATATGTGCATTAAGTATCCTTTTTTATTTCTAATGACTAAATAGCTAATTGTAAGTATCATGATTTTGAAAACCGGACCAGCTGGTCTGACCGATTATACTGGAACCCGTTTTGGTCACCGATTTTGCTTTCTCGGGTGAACCGCTTTGGTCAAACCCCGTGTAAACCAGCCAAACCGGCCAAACCAATGAACCGTCGAACTGTTTAGAACTAGATCTGCATCCTTGTTTTCTTTTAGCAACATAGTAAACTTACGGGCTTTTGATGGTGGTTCACTGGTTTGCTTGAGAAAAAGATGGAAACAAGAAAGAGTATCATGAGTTACATGTTTGAGAGAGAGAAAGAAATGTTAGAAAAAGTTTACATTTTGTTGTGGTGATAAAAAGAAGTAGATTCATAGACATGAAAACATTGCATAACTTATCTTTACTTTGTCCTTATAGTTTAGTTTATTTTGGTGTAGACTAGCTATATTAGTAAAATAAATAGCATGTTTATATGTATATTTGTAATATTCGGTATTTTTCAGAAATCGGTTTTCAAGAAGGTCGAACCAGTGAACCGGTAAGATGGCTGGTTCGATGTTCGGTTCGGTTCTGAATGCATTGGTAAGTATAGTTACTCAAGTAAATAAGAAAATGTATGCCTTTCAAAAAAAATTAGACAGTAAATTGCTCTCAGGGTGAATTTATATGTGTTGGAAGAATGCCATGTAAGCGAGGCTCTTATCTCAAATGAAAACATCTAAACAATGATTAAGCATTTTACATAAAAAGCGTTTGCATTTGGTACATAAAAAGCGTTTGCCGTTGCCTCCTCCTCCTCCTCCTCATTTATGTTTATTTTGTTTATTGTATACCCATACACCCTTAAATATTTTAATGTAAAATAGTTTAGTTCATTTGGGTGTAAAGTAGTAGAAAGTAGTATTTATATGGGATAATTAGTAAAATAGCCCTGTTGCCCTGCGTCTAGGCATATTTAGCCCTTTTTTGAAAAATTTCCGTTTTAGCCCGGGTTGCCCTAGGCAACTTTCGTATAGCCAACTACAGAGTGCCACGTTGGGGCAACTTTTTTGTATTTTTAGAAACTTTTTTGTATTTTGGGCAACTTGAGGACACTTGTCATCTTTCGGTTGGCTATACGAAAGTTGCCCAAGGCAACCTGGGCTAAAACGGGAATTTTTCAAAAACCGGCTAAATATGCCTAGACCGCAGGGCAACGGGCCATTTTGGTAATTTTCCCTATTTTATAATTGTTGGAATTCAAAGCATAGTATTATAATAGTGTAATCAAGGTTGCAAAAAGCGTAAATCGGTAGTGAGGCGGTTGACCACCTTGTAGCTTGTAATCGGCCTAAACGGGATTAATCGATGATTACTCGGATTAGCATTTCTAGCAAATTTTGGGTATTTCCGGCAAGTTTTGGGTATTTCCGGCAAGATTTTTTCTAAAAAACAACATGTAATAGATTTAAATAGTTACTATACGTGATAAAAATTAGTTGACGGTGAGTTTTGGGTATTTCCGGCAATATTTTTTCTAAAAAACAACATGTAATAGATTTAAATAGTTACTATACGTGATCAAAATTAGTTTACGGTGAGTTTTGGGTACTTCCGGCAAGATTTATAGGTTTCCAGAAAGTTTGACCACCATTGACCGCCGTTGACCACGGTTAACCTATTTGTTAGACCCAGTTACATAAATCGGAAAGGTTGGTGGCCCTTTAGCGCCTAGGCGGTGATTAATCGGCCTTGTAGACCTTTTTTTGCTACACTGAGTGTAATTATTAGAGGGTGTTTGGGATTAACACTTTCTTAAACTATTTATCTGCTTTTTATTGCATTTTTTAATTAGAGAACAGGGTATATACTATATAAGGATTGGTTTTTTTAAAACCAATTACCTTTATGGAGTCAAAGTTACAGATTTACCTTTTGGTGAAATAGCTTGTTTTACCTGATTGACGTATATCGTTTGTATCGACAAGTGTAAGTAAGTTACTTGAATGAACAAGAAACTGTATGTTACTTTATTCTTTTGATAGTTTAAATAAATCAGTTAAGGGGTTATACTAGGAATTGTGACATTTCCATGTGAAATAGCTGTTTTACCTGATTGACGTATATCGTTTGTATTGACAAGTGTAAGTAAGTTACGTGAATGAACAAGAAACTGTATGTTACTTTATTCCTTTGATAGTTTAAATAAATAAGTTAAGGGGTTATACTAGGAATTATGACATTTCCATGTGGGTATTAAAACCAAGTATTTATATTAAGGGCGGTTTTAGGGTCGTGGTTAGGGCTGTGGTGGTGGAGTTCATAGTTTTTGGCTACTTATGTAGTTCGTTATGCAACTCGTTGGTTCGGGTAGTGGTGCAACAAGGGGTTTGTGTATTTGGTTCGAGGTAGCCAGGGTCAGTGGTCTAAGGTTTGAGGTCGTGGTCGTGGTTGGTTTTTTACCCGATTCCATACTTTGTACAGGGTGATTGCCCTTAGGTTGTTAACGCTTGATGGTTTTAGATGGTGGAGTGCTTCTTTCGACTGTTTGGTTGTGCTGAGTTATTTGGGTCGTAATTGGATCGTTTTAGGCGGGTCAACTCTTTTGGCGTTGTTATAGTTATAACATATATTGCCTTTTATAAAATAGTTTAGTTCGTATGGGGTAACTAGTGGAGATTGTTTAGTTCATATTGTTGTTGTTGTCAAAACATAGTACTCCGCTTTATAATA
Source organism: Artemisia argyi (assembly GCA_030686995.1). Lineage (NCBI taxonomy): Eukaryota > Viridiplantae > Streptophyta > Magnoliopsida > Asterales > Asteraceae > Artemisia > Artemisia argyi. Next base: position 147,255,897 of record CM060686.1, read on the forward strand.
ATTTGTCGATGTTTGAGATACATTTGCTTACTATTGAATTTTTCAATTAAAGAATATGTGCATATAAGCGCTTTTATATTGCTTTTTTCGAACCACTTATCTTTATTTATTCAAAATTACAGATTTACCTTTAGGGTGAAACAGCTTGTTTCTAATAGGTTTATTATCTCTTTGGTAAACTTATGATAAAAATCTAACTTTAGAGGCCTGAAATATTTATATCGTTTGTATCAATTAATTAGTCAAGAGTAAGTTACTTGAATGAACAAGAAAATGTATGTTACTAGAAGTGACCAGAAAATAGAAGGTAAGTTACTCTCAGCCTCTCAGGTGACACACTGACACTTACTGATACACAACAAACTATATTATAATATGTTAATTATAAATCATTTAAGAATGAATAAGGAGGTTGGCTATTGTAGTATTGTATTCATTATATTCTCTTAACAATATGAATTTTCCAATCTTACCATCTCCTACAAATTTTATCTTTTTTGTCACAGTATAATCGCTTTCAAAACGTTTGTGGTCATGTGAAGCTACATAAACATTGTACAGGGAATGGTACAAAACCATTGATATTAGATCATCTGAATCATGAAGAACATCGAGAAATCTTATGTAGAAGATAATTCTTCCTCATTTAAGCCTTTGCCCGATGACGTTGTTCTCCAAATTTTCAGTGAATTAATCGATTTGAAAACCTTATGCCATCGCAAACCTATTTCTAAACGTTTTTACCGGATTATCCTTCAAGTTGACACCATTTCCTTCATCGCTAAACATCGTATTTTCTTCAATTCTTTTGTTTTTTTGTCTATGATTCGGTCTCTGAAGTTTTTTGGAGGATTGAAGTCATTATGTATCCAAGTTCCGCTTTCCCGTGTTGATTGTCCTTTGTTCAAGTGGAAGGTTAAGTTTAGAGGCAAACTTGATTCATTTATATTTCTGTCACTGAATTCCATTTATAGTAACAAGGAATCATATATTAATGCAAATGGTCAAGATCAAGAAGATATGGAGTTAAGAGAGTTGAAACATTGTGATGCACTTGAATGTTTGAAAAATCAGTGATGAGGCATTTTATCTTATTAAGTTGCACTAAAAGTATCCCATCGTTGGAAAAGGTTTTGATTATGGATTGCGATAAAAGGTGGAAGGTTTCTGCTAGTGGGGTAAAAGTTACTGAGATGAGGAACGACCTAACTTTACCCTCTGAATCACATTATATGAGACTAGAATTTGGTTGTAGGGTGAGTAGGTGTTATGTCCCTTTGTTGGAGTTGCCAATTTCAGGGTATGTGATGAAGGAGGTGACTGTTTTATTTTTTTTGTGAGAGGGATGCTCTTCTGGAAGATGAGTATGATAGTTTTTGGAAGACTGTTGAAGCTGATTTTGAAGATAAAGAAGAGGCTGCGTATTGTGAAGTTATGATGGAGATTTTCAAGAACCATATGGGACGGATAGAGAGGCTGAATCGTCTTGCTGCTGTTGTTTACTTTTAATGTGTTATTTTGTTGTTTGACATGTAACGGGTGGATTTTCAGGAACCATAAGTATTGGTTAAGATGCTTTGCTTTGTTTCCCCTCCTCAGCACCTGTATATCTTGTGACTAGGTGCAAGTACAGGTAGACACAATGTTTAATATTTTATCTTAGTAGAATAACGTTAATTGCAATCAGATATTATGTTTTTAGTAGCATCTGCTGTGAGCAGTAGTTATAACTATGTATGCTCACAAATTTTGTCGTTGTAGTTTTGTTCTACTTATACTGTTAACTAGCAGTCTAAACTCAATCATCTGATTGCTTTGATGGCTGTTAATCCTTTCATTGTATGTTTTATCTTTGATAAAGTTTAGAGGTGATAAGGAAATAATTGTTATGCTTTTATGGGGTCATTTAAGCCCTAAATCGTGTTTTATGATCAAATACTACCTCAAATCATTATTTGTCATTTTAGGTACTTTGGACGAGAATTCTGGAAAATGGTGCTTTTTGGACGTTTTTGGAGTCAAAAGTGAAGAAAACGACAATGTCAAGAAACCATGCTAAAAATAGTACCTGACGGCGTCAGGAGTCACTAAGTGACGCCGTCAGATGATGAATCAAGAGGAGGATGATCATTTACACTTGACGCGCCAGAAAGGCATTTGGAGATTAACACGTGATGGTGTCACGTTATACCAAGAGTAGGCCGTTACGAATGTTCACAAAGAGAGACGACCCAGAAGATTATATCAAGTGACGACATCAAGGAAGGTTTATTGCGCTTCACGAAACCCTAGTGACGGCGACTTGAGTCAGGATCTAAAACTTGACGCCGTCACCCCTGTAAATCTATATATAGTTTTGGATTTTTCATTCATTAAGTGTGTAACTTTTGGGAGAAAAAACCCTAGACGAAATTTACTGTAACTTTAGGGTTTCCAAGCCCTCTTTTCCTTCATGTTCAATTGAAGATAAGTTTTCTTTTTAATCATTCAATATGTTTATGTGTTGTTTGATTAATTATTTATCTTGTCTTTCTTTTAACATGTTAGCTTAATTATCTTTGTGTTTACTTAGATCTAATGAAACCTAGTTGTTGATTATTGGTTGTTGGTTTGTTATTAGTTGATTTGGTTGATTGATTTTCGCGTTAGGCTTAAGAAAACTGGCCATACTCCTATATGGTAATAGGCTTGAACGTCTCAAGATACGTAATCAGATGTGTACTATGATGTTATTGGTTGTATTTAATGCACAAGTAACTGTTTACGAGGCCTGGATAGGAAGAGATAGAAGCTTATAGATTGGGGAAGGACGTACACAACCCCATGACTGGTATTAAGGAATACAACCCTTCATCCAAACAACTATAACAAATCAATTAATCAGTAAGAGATAAATAGGGAGTAGTGAAATATAAGTAAATACAGTTTTTCCCATTATAAGAAGTTCACCAATTTACTTTTCTTGTTATTTTATTTAATTTTGCATTCGTAGTAATTTTGGGTTAGTTGACTAGCAACTAATTCCGCCCACTCTTCCAATACCCGAGATTTTTATTTGCTTTCATAAAAACACAAAAATACAAAAAGAATCATCCCTCACCTCTAGACCTAGTTTAAGAAGTTTTTAATCTTAACGACACTATTCCCCTAGAGAACTATCAATCCCTCGGTACTTGCCACTCACTATACTACATCAGTCAGGTACACTGCCTGGTGGGGATTGCAAGCTTCTTAAGATCCCTTGAGAAGTAAAACCTTTTGCAAGGTTGCAAAACCACACATCAAGAGGATTTAAATGCATGTATGGTGCTATCATATTCCCATCATGTATGTGTTGATAGTAGTGTTTTGCTCAAGTTGAGGGTTAAGTACAGTGGGAGCAGACTAGCAGAGTTGGTTCATTTACATCTGACTGTATTTAATTTAAGATACAAATTAAAGGATATATCTGTTAGTGAGATGGGTGTTGGTGAACATGGTTTAAAGTCATTTACATCTCACGATATAAATGTTTTATATGAACATACGTCACATGAAGTGTTCTATATTTATGTTATATATACATTAAACCAAGAACTCACAATGCCTTCACCTGACGTAAGTATGGAAATGTCGATGTATTTGCATCCACAAGGAATGACCATAGACCTTGAAGAGTGAAACCCCAGTGTATCAGAGGTTGATTCGGCTTCTTATATCTGATACATGGGTGTTTGGGTTTACATGTATTCTGTTCCTGGGGTGTTTGGGTTTGCATTTATAATTTTTTCCGATATATTATGTACGAGGCTTTTATGTTTTTCTAAACTTAAAAAAACCTTAGGTTGATAGCTATATGGTTAATTTGACAAGCTCATCACTGCGCCAAAAAATTGACAAGCTCATAATTCGAAAAAATGAGCTTTAGGAACTTCTTAATTTTACATAAAAGTCCCCTTTTTTTAATATATCGTTATGGTCATTTTTAGTACAAAAATTTCATAGTCGTGTATATCGGCCCCCTAAAATAAATATTTTCCAAGTTGGCCCTTCTACAAAAAATGTTCAAGTCCGTCCCTGGTCACACCCTCTAAGCCAAAAGCAAATAAACTACTGAATACTCACACATGCGCACCCTAATAACACCACTCGCCACATACGCACACGACACACACACATTTCATTTTAGGGTTGAGTAAATCCATCAGAAAACGACCCAAACCGACCCAAACCGAACCGACCTTTTTCGGTTCGGTTTCGGTTTTGTATATTTATTTTGGTTTTTGTCGGTTTCGGTTCAATTTGGTTTTTGTCGGTTTTTTTTTTGTTCGAAACCCGAAAATCGACCCAAACCGAGTTATTCGGTTTCGGTTTGGATATCTATTTCTCGGTTTGAGTTTTTTCCTTTTTCGATTTTCGGGTCAGGTCGAATTTTTTCGGTTCGGATCGGGTTTGACCCGATGCTCACCCCTAATTCATTTCATTTCACTAAATCTCCAATAATGCCGCCACTCATCTCACTACAACAAACAGGAGAACGGGCGAGGAACTTTTGGCGAGGACACACTTATCCTCGCCAAAAGTTGCAAAACGACAAAAAATTGTTGACCTGAAAGACTAGAACCAGAAAATTCAACTCAAACTTTTGGCGAGGACATGTACTCGCCAAAAAGTTTGTAAAATTTTGACAAAATTTTTTATTCCCCCTTGCTAGCTAATTGATGGATCTAAACACCTTGATTTGTGTTAGAATGATACTTTGAGTTATACTACCAAGTATGCGAAATCTACTTAGTAATACTTAGAAGTTTGTTTGTAAGTAAAACAGTTGTATATGAATAAGAACAATGTGTGAACCAAACTGTTAGCTCCAATATTATTAAGAATAATAATACGAGTGATCTTTGTATCACTAGGGTTACAACCTTGAAGCTCTAAGAAAACGTATCAGAGTTATATCTAACCTTAAACCTAAGATCTCCTTTTATAGCACAAGGAGTCCTCTTCTACAAGATACGTATAATGCTAATAGAATAAGATATACCCAAAATCTATTCTATATTTATCTTATACAAGTTTCCTAATAGTTATCCTGACGGCAGTGGTAATAATATGTACTAGCAGTGGTAATGTGTTTCCACTGCTAGTGCATTCTTCAGCAGTTGTAACTTCCATGCTTAGCCGTGGTAACTCTCAATGTAATTCCTAACAATCCTCCCCTAAACTTATGATTCCTTAATAAATCAATAAGTTTCTTCAATTAATCAGCATCATTGAGGATATAGGAAATTCTTCCAAACACTTCATTGTCTTCTTAAGGCTTGCATTGCTCTTGAACACTGATCTTGTATCTTCTGAATCAAAGCTCTCACTTTATCAGTATCTTCATGAACTCTTAATCTTGATGTCAACATTGCAAAAAGAGTTCTTGCTCTAAGTGGATATTCCTTCTCAGCAAACATGAATACATCCACTCCAGCTGTTGTTGAAACATGATGAACCTCACATGAATCATAGTATGACCATGTGGTATGCAAATCTGTAGCTTCAAACTTCCAGTAACTATCATTAAGATCTGGTTCATAAAGTCTCCTCAAATCAACTCATAGCTGCATTTCCTTCATATCTTTGAGATTATCAGCCTTGAATCTTTCATCAACTAACTTCCAAAGCATATCAAGATCATCTCTGTCTCAAGCTTTAATAAGATCTTCAAATAGAATGAATGATGAAGTTTCTCCTCCCAACCTTGTAATCTTCCATGTTGGAGCAAAATTCTTTGCTGTGTATACTTCCCAATCAATAATTGGATGTCTTACTTGTATAGGATCTGGGTAGAAATCTTCTTCTTCTTCTATGACTATCATAGCACTCACCTGATCTTCTGAAAGCTTCTCAGATTGTGATTCTTTTTCTTGAGCAAGTCTTGACTTTTTAGTGACATTCTGTTCAGAATCTGTAGCTTTCCTTTTAGAAAATCTTCTTGCTTCTTCCTCAAAATCAATTGGAGTAAAAGAACTATCTTGTCTTTTGACTCTGTAGTAGCTTCCTTCAATCCTATCATGAGACATGCCTTTGAATTGAGACATTTTCCAATTCCCAACATGACAGCAATAAGTCTTCATTTCTGCAATCACTTGTGCCTTTGTTGGTTGTATTTGCTTCTTTTGACATGTTCTGACTTTTCCAATAACCTCATACAGTGCTTGTTGATTCTTCATTTGAATAAAATCAGCTAATTGAGCTAATCTCTGTTCTTCTGTCAAAGTCTTGTTAGCAACAAGCTCAATAGCCTTCTTCTTAGCAACTGGATCATTGGCAATCATAAATTCAATCTCTTCTTCAGTTGGCACATAAGTAAACATTAGAGCCTGTTAATACAAATATCGCCTAAAAACGTTATTTATATTTTACGATCTTTGCTAAGTTTTGTTAACGACAAAATGTAAACTTTAGTTTCTAAGTAAAACATAATCTTAGTTTTAAGACTTGCATAATTAGACATTAGCTACATTTTACATTTCATAAAACACAACACTTTTTATTTCTTAAAATGGAAATGTCAACATCACATTTATTTCTTAAAATGGAAATGTCAACATCACATTTATGGTAAGCTTTGTCCATATACATTTATGGAAGGAAAGTGTGTTTGACTATCCAAGAGTTTTCTTGCACAAGTTTATGTTTGACTTGTGTTTATGTGATGTGACTATGTTTGGTTTGTGAGATTTATTGCAAAACCAACTGCAAGCCCGGCGGAACCCTGTGGGTACACGGGCGGAACCCTCCTGAGGGTTCCGCCATATCCGCCAGGCATGCAGAATGTTTTGCTATAAATACCAAGCCATAAGTTTGATTTTTGGCTTATCACTTTATATCATAATTCACACACACATTCATCCTTTGCTTTCTTCTAACCCTTTTAACATCTCATTTCATATGTGAAGTTTCTTTTTGTAGCAAAGAAGCTCACAAGGTCATCAAAAGTTACAAGTATCCAACATAACGTTGCAAGACTTGTTAGCTTAGCACTGTGTAAACTTATGTTGTTTACACTTCATTTGTTTGTGTATTTTCAGTAGTGATCGGTTAGTATTTTAGTCCTCAAAATACAAAGAGTGTTGGGAGTTGTTGTACCCTAGTAAAAGAACTAACGGGAGTGGTTGTGCCCTTGTAAAAGAACTCGACATCTAGCTTAGTGCCGGTAAACGTGTATAAGCGACGTGTAAGGTTTTCTCCGCCGGTGAAAGGAGCTTGTTGACTAGTGAAAGAAACTATCGAGTTGGATACTCGGGGCATGGACGTAGGGCAAGGAAATAGAGTCCTTGTAGCCGAACCACGATAAATACTCGTGTTGTGGTTTGATCATTTATTTCCTTATACTTGCTTGTTTATATTGTGTTTGTGTATATATCTTTGATCAAACGGAAAGTTTCAAAAGATAATTAAACAAGTTAAAAAGATTTTAAACGGTAAACTATTCAACCCCCCTTCTAGTTTTTCACAATTGGCATCAAGAGCTACGTTACTCAAGCTTTTAAAATATATTGTGTTTTAAAACTTGAAACGATCCATGGATTTTGAAAATTACAAAGAAGGGCAATCTATGCAAAGACCACCACTTTTTGAAGCAAATGGTTTTATATATTGGAAAAACCGATTTGAAACTTTCGTGAAATCTAAAGATATAGATTTATGGTATATAATAATTGATGGTGATAATATAGCTACTAATAGTAAAGATGATGATCAAAAGAAATTGATTGCTAAAAATAATGAAGCTAAAATGATGCTTTACAATGCTTTGCCTAGGAAAGAATATGAAAGAGTCTTAATGTGTAAAACCGCCAAAGACATTTGGCAATCTTTAATAGTCACTCATCAAGGAAACTCACAAGTTAAGGATAACAAAATTGACCTTCTTGTTCAACAATATGAACAATTTGTCATTCCCGAAGATGAGATTATTGATAATGCTTTTGCTAGGTTTAACACTATTGTTACTTCAGTTAAAGCACTTGACGAATCTTTTTGTAGCAAGAATTTTTTCAGGAAATTCCTCAGAGCACTCCATCCGAAGTGGAGAGCAAAAGTGACGGCAATTGAAGAATCCAAGGATCTTTCAAGCATGTCACTTGACGAGCTAATTGGAAACCTCAAAGTTCATGAAATGGTAATGGAAAAAGATTCGGAAATAGTTAAAGGCAAGAAAGAAAAGATTAAGTCCATTGCCTTGAAAGCTAGAGTCCAATCTAGTGATGATGAAGAATCTACTTCAGATAGTGATGATGAGGAATATGCTATGGTCGTTAGAGACTTCAAGAAGTTCTTTTGTAGACCAGGGAAGTTTGTAAGGAAACCTAAAGATGACAAGAAAACCTTCCGAAAAGATCGTGATGATCGAAAAGGAAAGGTTGAAAGTAAATGCTATAGGTGTGGAGACACAAGTCATCTTGTAGGAGAATGTCCAAAACCACCCAAGAGCAAGCCTCAACAAGCCTTTGTGGGTGGTGCTTGGAGTGACTATGAAGGAGATGACGATGAGCCAAAAAATGACGATATTGCTCTCATGGCTCACAATTCAAACGAGGTACTCTCCGACTCATCCTACTCTTCTATTGATGACGACACCTTACAAAAAGAATACAACAAACTTTGTGAATTGAGCTTAAAAATCATAAACAAAAATAAGTTTTTGAAAACTAAAAAGGAGTTTTTAGAAAATGAAGTTTACGAGTTAAAAGAAAAAGCTAAGAGATTAGAAAAGAGTAAAGGTGTTGACACATCATGAAAATCATGTGAAGAGCTTAAACTTGAAGTTGAGAAACTTAAAATTACTCAAAATGATCTAATCAAACAAACCACAAAGTTCAAAAAGTTCGATAAGAGCATTTCTTGTGCGGATGAAATTATGAAACTTCAAAAGTCACCCTTTGATAAAACAGGACTAGGTTTCATGAAAGTAGAAACCTCTAAGGGGCAAACGAAACAAGAAAAGAATGCACATGAAACTAACAAAACTGCTACAGCAGCCCGCGGATCAGACGGAACCCAAACTAGGGTTCCGCCCGTTGAACCCAAAGGTTCCGCCAGGTCTGCTGCAGCAGTAACATCCTCCACATCGGATCGTTCAAAATTTGTTAAAGTCACATATAAAAATGGAACAAAACCTGCCTTTAAAACTGGAGTAGGACTTAGTAAAAATGAATTTAGAGCTAAACCTGCTCAACCAAGGCCTAAAACTCCAATTCCCAAACGCCCCTTTCCAAAGAGTAACTACAACACACGACCAAACTACCAACATGTTTGGAACCAAAACACTCCTGGACATTACCAAACTCCAAATTACATGTCATGGAACCCTTATGTTCTATTTTCATACTTGGAACAAGTTAATGGTATACTTAACCAAAATGGACCCATGAGAAATTGGGGACCAAATGTTTGAGTGTTTTTCGTAAAATAGGTGTGCCTCAAAGTTTGTTTGGATCCGGATGAATGGATTAAAGATAGCGGTTGTTCAAGGCACATGACGGGTAACAAAAGCCTCTTCTCTACTTATCACAAATGTGATGGAGGTAATGTTACGTTTGGTAGTAATGCTAAGAGCAAAATCATCGGAAAAGGTACAATCTCTCATGACTCCCTTTCTATAGATGATGTAGCTCATGTTGATAACTTAGGATTTAATCTTCTTAGTATTAGTCAACTTTGCCATAATAAGTATAATGTCCTTTTTAGTGAAAACGGAAGTAAAATACTTAAAGATGGTATAACCATAGCCAAAGGTGTTCTTAAGAACAACGTATATGTCATGAAGATGGATCCAACATCTAGAGACAAACTTTGTCTTACTTCATTAGATGAATCTTCAACTTTATGGCATAGACGTTTAGGACACGCTAACATGAGACTAATTCAAAACCTCTCCTCCAAAGACTTAGTTCGAAACCTACCTAAGTTGAAATATGACCAACACTTTTGTGACGCTTGCAAAGTCGGTAAACAAGTCCATGGTACCCATAAGGCTAAAAACTTGGTTTCTACATCTAGGTGTCTAGAACTTTTACATATGGATTTATTTGGTCCGTCCGCTATACAAAGTTATGGAGGTAACTTCTACACTTTGGTCATAGTCGATGATTACTCAAGATACACTTGGACAAAATTTTTGAAAAGTAAAAATGAAGCTTTTGATAAATTTGAGATTCTAAGTAAGAAAATTCAAAATCAAGTAGGGTCTAGTATTGTGTCTATTAGAACGGACCACGGTCGTGAATTTGATAATGAATTTCAATTTGGAAACTTTTGTGATATTAATGGAATTACTCATAACTTTTCGGCTCCATGTACTCCTCAATCTAATGGTGCAGTAGAACGTAAAAACCGGACGTTGCAAGAGATGAGTAGAACAATGCTTAATAAACAAAACATTCCACAAAAGTTTTGGTGTAATGCCGTTGACACATCAACGTACATTTTAAATCGAGTCTTAATTAGACCATTTTTGAGTAAAACTCCTTATGAACTATATAAAGGTAAAAAGCCTACATTAGGATACTTTAGAGTGTTTGGGAGTAAATGCTTCATTCTTAACACCAAGGATTATCTCACCAAATTTGACCCAAAGTCTTATGAAGGTGTATTTCTTGGATATTCACAAAATAGTAAAGCTTACATTGTATTGAACAAAGAAACCTTAAGAGTCGAGGAATCGTTAAACGTAACATTTGACGAAAGTCCACCTCCCTCTAAGACATCACCTTTGGTAGATGATGACTTAGTTGAAAGTCAAGAAATCTTAGGTAATGACAAGGAAGATGAACTATTAAACAAAGAACTTGTCAATGTCAAAGAATCTAAAAGTCATCCATTAGATGGTGTCATAGGCAACATTAACGAAAGAATACTTAGATCAAAAGTTCAAAATGAAAGCAACTACTTTTGTTTCGTGTCAACCATTGAACCGAAAAACATTAATGAAGCCATTAAAGATGAGTCTTGGGTAATTGCAATGCAAGAAGAGTTAAACCAATTTGTTAGGAATGATGTATAGACATTAGTTCCTCAACCAAAGAGTCAAACAATAATTGGAACAAAATGGGTCTTTCGAAATAAAATGGATGAAAATGGAATTGTGTCTAGAAACAAAGCTAGGCTAGTTGCACAAGGATATAATCAACAAGAAGGCATTGACTATGATGAAACTTTTGCTCCGGTTGCTAGGCTCGAGTCAATTAGAATCTTACTTGCTTATGCGTGTGCACACAATTTTAAACTCTTTCAAATGGACGTCAAAAGTGCATTTCTAAACGGTGTCATTAATGAAGAAGTGTATGTTGCTCAACCACCGGGCTTCATCGATTTTGAAAAACCAAATCATGTTTACAAACTTAAAAGGGCTCTTTACGGACTTAAGCAAGCTCCAAAAGCATGGTATGATCGACTTAAAACCTTCCTAGTTGACCATAAGTATACCATGGGCTTAGTTGATAATACTCTCTTCACTAAGAAAAAAGATTCACATATTATCATAGTCTAAATCTATGTTGATGACATTATATTTGGATCAACTTGTCAAGAATTGTGCGTGGCTTTCTCAAAAATCATGCATGACGAGTTTGAAATGAGTATGATGGGAGAACTCAACTTTTTCCTAGGACTCCAAATTAAACAACTAGAAGATGGTATCTTCTTTAATCAATCTAAATATATTAAGGACATGCTTAAGAAATTTGGATTAGAAGATTCAAAACACCCATGTCCACGGAAACTAAACTCACAAAGGATGAGGAAAGTGAATCCGTAGATAGCACTAAATATAGAGGTATGATTGGAAGTCTACTTTACCTAACGGCTAGTATACCCGACATTATGTTTAGTGTTTGTCTATGTGCTCATTTTCAAGAAGATCCTAAGACAACTCATCTCGAAGCCGTTAAAAGGATTTTTAGGTATATTAAGGGCACTACACATTTAGGCTTATGGTATCCCAAAGGAACGGGAATAGACACCATAGTGTATGCCGACTCGGATCATGCCGGTGACTATGTTGATAGAAAAAGCACAAGTGGTATTTGTACTTTTGTTGGACATTGTCTCACCTCATGGTTCTCTAAGAAGCAAACGGCTCTTGCTATCTCAACAACGGAAGCCGAGTACGTTTCGGCCAGAAAGGCATGTCAACAAGCTCTTTGGATGAAGCAAGCTCTTGTCGACTACGGAATTCAACTTAACGACATCACCATTCTTTGTGACAACAAAGGCGCTATTGATCTTAGCAAAAACCCGGTTCAACATGCTCGTACCAAACATATTGAAATCCGTCATCATTTCCTTCGTGACAACGTTCAAAAAGGAAATATCTCAATTGAGAAAGTTTCTTCCGAAGACAACATAGCCGACATTCTCACTAAACCCCTTAAACGAGAACCTTTTAACCTCCTTAGGCTAGGCTTAGGACTCATGGAACCTACTTTGTAGTTCTGGACATTAGACAAAAATCAAAACAAATCCATAACTCTTTTTCTCAGCAGGGTCGGCGGAACCCTTTTTTTGGTTCCGCCGTATCCGCCGGCCTGCAGAATCCTTTTCTTTGTTTATATTAAACCAAACACCCATTACCTCATACCACCACTTCCAAACTGCTACTATTCACTATACCTTTCATCCATACCTACGAAAATTTGTCTTCCTTTCATTCACATTGCTAATCAATCATCATTGTAAGTATTCTAAACTTGATTACAATCCTGATCTGAGTCTTGGAATTCTATTTTTGCACAAAAACAAAAACTTGGGGTTATGCATTAACTTAAGAAACTCATGCATGAAATTAGGTATTCAACAAAACTAATCATGTTTCCCATAGTTAGGAATTGCATTCTTACTAAGTATAAACATGTTTGCTCAAACACCCCATGTCAAATTTTTGCAAAAACTTCTCACAAATAGGACAAATATTTTTTCGTCTCACATTGAGAATACAAAATCAAAACGTTATGTTTAAGACATCACTTGCATAATGTCTCTTAAATGCTAAAGGGAATACATAACCAATATGTATTTTCTGGTACATTCAAACGAAGCTACATTGAACTAGGAGCGGTTGGGTTATCTTTTGTTTTATAACAAAAATTGCATTATAAAAACGTTTTTGAAGCATCAAAATGAGTCAAGATAACCGCACCTCCACATTGTTTTCATATAGGCACACACTAGAACACCCACATTACAATAGTCATTTACTTAAACTAAAATGTGAAATTTTGTTTTTCTAGGAATCATCATGCCTCCTCTAACCCATTACGACCACAAGGACACCATTAAGTACCTACCCAAACACCACAAAACCAAAGGTCTCACTCCAAATCAAGTCAACGTTTTCAAAGCCTTAGAAAAACACTATGTCCATGAGGGTAGAACCATTGATCCGTCCTTCCTAGAAGGCACACACCTCTATACGGAGTTTGCCACAATCAACTTTGAGTGTCTCTTAGAAATTGACGAGCCTATTTGTCCTAGATTCATCTTAGAGTTCTATGCATCCGTCACCCTATCCACGGATGACTATGGTCGCATGTCTATTAACTTTAGGGCTAGTAGTCATCAATACTCCTTCACTCTCGAGGAGTTTGCTCAAATCTTAGGTGTCCCAAACCATGGTACTTGCATCTACTCCAACTTGCACTCCCTCTCAACCCTTGACACACTCAATGACCGCATCCATCCATATGACACCCCTCTTGTGTCCAAAGATGTACTTTGTAACCACCTCTTCATTAGGACAACCAACACTAGGAGAACCCGTACGGGAAATGAGGTCGATAAGGATCCATATGGAATGGAACTTAATGAACTCATGCCCCAATTCAAGAAATGGGAGGAAGTCCTTAGAGCCAATGTCATTAGCACAATAGGAAACCGTGATCATATCAATCTTTGCCTTTGCTACATGCTCTACTCCTTGTCCGTTAGGCAACCCTTCAATCTTGCCTACTACATGGCTAAGAGAATGGCCGACATTCCCGTGCACGGCACAACGGCTATGCCGTATGGAATGCTCTTGACCCGTCTCTTTAGGTTCATCTCTCCCATTCCACCAACTCCTAACCGTCTTTGCCTTGACTACTCTCTCATTACACATACCTTTGTTCCACTTAGTGATAAGAGAGTTTACAAAGCCCAAGGAAAACGTCCACATCCTCCTACCTCATCATCCTCTTCCTCAATGAGTGAAGATGGAAATTTTCCCAACTCTAGGCTCCCACCTCTAGAATACCTTTCCCAACTTCCGGATATTCCGAATGAGTCAGATGAGTTCAAGCAAACAAAGGGGATGTTCAAAAACATCGGGAGATTCCTTGGAAAGATGAAGAAGATTGACCATCAATGAGTGCGGGTGTGTAGGAGTGTTTGGCACAAGGTGCTATTTAAACAATTTGGTTGTGTAAACAATGGTTCTCTTGAATTTGTGTGTTGGTAGGATGTTTGATACAATTTGGAACATGTTTAAACTAACTATGATGCAGGGAGACAACATTTGGCACGTTGTCAAAATTTTCATGTTTATATAATTTTCACTAAGTATAGTGAAATTCGCTAGCCCCCGGTCAAAGTCCAATGGTATGCGTGTTTACATGTCCAATTTTTGTATTTCCTAATCAGATATAAATTATATTTTTGGTTTTAGGACTTTTCGAAAAAATTTAAAATCGTCTCGCAGGTCAAAATCGCGGACTGCCAAGTTTTTCAGGCCTGGCGGATCTGGCGGCACCCTAGAATGGGTTCCGCCAGTGTATTTTTTGGGTAACCCAGAATTGGCCCAACGGACCAGACGGAACCCTCAAATGGGTTCCGCCTGTGTATTCTGAAGGTTCCGCCAGATTTCCTGCAAATTATTTTTAGTTTTCAACAATTCAACATCCACTCAACAACAAACCATCCTTTTAGATAGAAATTCATTCCCTACTATGTATTAAGCACATTAGGGTAGTTCTCTTCCTCTAGAATTCATAACAACCCATTTCCCGCCAAATTTAAAAAATTTCCTAACCACCTCAAGGAACCTTCACACATAAAGGAAGGAACCCTTCCAAAGGTTCCTTGAAATCCCTGAGACAAAAACCTTCAACCAATTTGCCAAAACCACTTAGCATTTAGTGAAAATCTTTGTCTTCTTACTTCACCATTTTCATTGGATTGACTTCCATGATTTGACAACCCACATTAGTCTTCCAAATCATTAGGAACCTCCATCTTTGTATGGCTAAACATCAAATCCAAACACTCCTTCCCATACTCTTCAACACTATAAATTGAACCACCTTAGAACACTATCAAATCACACCTTCCCCATCACAATCTCTGATCTTTAAACCATTTTACCAATGACAAAGTCAACAATCACCTCTCAACCATCACGACCCGTCCGGAAAACCGCCCGGATAAGTGTCAAACCACTATGGTTAAACCAATCCATCAACCTAAGCTCTTCGTCATCGGATGAATTCACCTCCCCAATCAAAAATGAACATTTTCTTAACCTTGCATCTCCATCACCCAATGTACCTAGTGAGCTCACCACTCCACCACCAACAAAATCACCCGTTGATCCAACTCCACCAAGTGCTCCAACTCAACCTTCCAAAACTCCATCACCATCACCTTTACCAAAACTTGAACCTATGGAGTTGTTTGGCTCCCCTCCTACATCACCACACCCCTTTGTCCAAGATCTTAACGATCTTCCACCAAGACCAACACAACCACCACCACAAGAGTACTACCAACCCAAACCATTGTTGTTTCACCCAATCTACAATGACATCCATGGTCCTCTTTATGGAGAACCAAATTTTGAAAACCATGATCACCCAACTCCACCACATTCTCAAGCCCAAACCTTTGAGTCTTTCTTTCCTTACTATGAGGAAATTACAAGCATGGTCGAGAATCACCTCAATCAAGCAATAGACTTTCAAACCACCTTGCTTGACTCCATACCAAACCCATCCTCCACCCAAGAACCAAAAACCAACCCATTCACAAACCAAGAACCCAAAACCAACCCATTTCCACCCACTCATCCCAATGTTTGCTCACATTGTGAGCAAATGTTGAAAATGGGTGAAAACATCAAGTTGTTGCTTCACCAACTTCAAGATGAAACCCGTTTTGCAAACCAACACATAATAGAGCGTTTGGATGCTCTTTCCCACCCAAACAAATCCTAGACAACCTTTGGAGGCCTTTTGCCCTATTTAGGAAAGTAGGATTTTATTTTATTTTATTTTTCTTTCTTGGTTAGTTTTATTTTTAGAAGTAGTTTTTCATTTCTTGTCTTTGACTTCTTGAAAAGTCAAATTTTACTAGAAATGACATATTTTGCTACTCACTTACTTGCATTGTTGGTTGATCATTTTTGAGTTGTCATTGTGGTTGCTTTGTGTGTGGTAACTACAAGCTTGATTATATATATCACCAACTAACCTTTTTTTTGTAGGATCAAAATCCATGTTTCCCATCTTGGCACTCCATTTAGGGGGAGTATCGACCAAGGGGGAGCATGAGCATTATTCCGCTTCGCTACTCTACCTTTTGTTTCGACAAAAAGGGGGAGAAAGTTATATTAACCTTTAAAACTTAAAATGATTTTTCATCACTTAAGTAAAACAAGTTTAATATAAGTTTTTTTTTAGTCTTAAACACTAACTTTTTGTGTGTTACTTAAAAACAAAGTTTATGTTTTGTCATCAACAAAAAGGGGGGGATTGTTAATACAAATATCGCCTAAAAACGTTATTTATATTTTACGATCTTTGCTAAGTTTTGTTATCGACAAAATGTAAACTTTAGTTTCTAAGTAAAACATAATCTTAGTTTTAAGACTTGCATAATTAGACATTAAATACATTTTACATTTCATAAAACACAACACTTTTTATTTCTTAAAATGGAAATGTCAACGTCACATTTATTTCTTAAAATGGAAATGTCAACATCACATTTATGGTAAGCTTTGTCCATATACATTTATGGAAGGAAAGTGTGTTTGACTATCCAAGAGTTTTCTTGCACAAGTTTATGTTTGACTTGTGTTTATGTGATGTGACTATGTTTGGTTTGTGAGATTTATTGCAAAACCAACTGCAAGCCCGGCGGAACCCTGGGGGTACACGGGCGGAACCCTCCTGAGGGTTCCGCCGTATCCGCCAGGTATGCAGAATGTTTTGCTATAAATACCAAGCCATAAGTTTGATTTTTGGCTTATCACTTGATATCATAATTCACACACACATTCATCCTTTGCTTTCTTCTAACCCTTTTAACATCTCATTTCATATGTGAAGTTTCTTTTTGTAGCAAAGAAGCTCACAAGGTCATCAAAAGTTACAAGTATCCAACATAACGTTCCAAGACTTGTTAGCTTAGCATTGTGTAAACTTGTGATGTTTACACTTCATTTGTTTGTGTATTTTCAGTAGTGATCGGTTAGTATTTTAGTCCTCAAAATACAAAGAGTGTTGGGAGTTGTTGTACCCTAGTAAAAGAACTAACGGGAGTGGTTGTGCCCTTGTAAAAGAACTCGACATCTAGCTTAGTGTCGGTAAACGTGTATAAGCGACGTGTAAGGTTTTCTCCGCCGGTGAAAGGAGCTTGTTGACTAGTGAAAGAAACTCTCGAGTTGGATACTCGGGGCGTGGACGTAAGGCAAGGAAATAGAGTCCTTGTAGCCGAACCACGATAAATACTCGTGTTGTGGTTTGATCATTTCTTTCCTTATACTTGCTTGTTTATATTGTGTTTGTGTATATATCTTTGATCAAACGGAAAGTTTCAAAAGATAATTAAACAAGTTAAAAATATTTTAAACGGTAAACTATTCAACCCCCCTTCTAGTTTTCCACAGATCCTTTTCTTTAAGAATAGCAGGTGGAACAGTGGAAATTGGATTAGATCCAATAGTTGCAATGGTTTCCAACTTATCCATCCTCTTAGCCTCCATAAAACTTGCAATCTCTTCCTCATCTTGCCTTTTCTTCTTTGCAGCTTCATCTTCCACTAATTTTCTTGCCATATCAGCATCATGATCTATCTGAGCTTGTTCCCTTCTTGAAATCTTCCTTGGTTGCACTTGATCTGTACTAGTCATAATAGTTTTACCTTTCTCTGCTCTAATTCTAGCAGCTTCTTCTTCTGCAGTGGTAACATTTTGATCTGCAGTGATAACATTTTGACTAGCAGTGGGAAATATAATCTCATCGGCGGAAATATTTTGAGAAACTCCAACTGAGCCATAGTCAAAGTCAGCATCAAAAGCATAATCATCTCCAAAATCAATCTTCCTCCCCTTAGTTTCAGCATCTGTTTTCCTCCCCTGTTTGGAAGAATCTCCCAAATCTTCACTAATATCTTCTGAAGCAACAGCTTGAGGTGAGGATGAAGATGAAAGTACAATGTTGGCAGATCTTTGCTTCTTTAACACCTGAACTGCTTCCTGCAAGTTCTTAACCTCTGCTTTCAAGTGAGCAAGCTCTGTGGCATGTTGTTGCTTTGTCTGTGCCAGATTCTTCTCCAGAGCTTTAACCTGTTTGACTAAGTTGGTACAAAGTTCCATCAATTCATTAGTTGGCACACTGCCCTCAACACTTCCAACTGTGTGACCTGTTGGGAGAGGTGAATCGTAGGGCATTGATTCAGGCTCTTCTCTAGTTGGACTAGATTGAAGCCTAGAACCACCACTGCTTGTTCCTAAACCAAAAGGCTCAGAATCAGGAAATGTTGTAATGGGAGGAGTTGGCTGTTTGTGCCTCCTCTCATAAGTGTGAGTAACTGCAAGGGTGTGTTGAATAGGTGGAACAACAATAGAGGGTGTGTGATGGGATACAACTGGGATTGTTGCATCTTCATCATGTACCTGTGAAATCTTTAAAAGCATTTAAGGAAAAAGTGGTTTAACCTCCCCATTCCAAAGTTCTGACGCCTTATTCATATTTTGAAAATCTTTTGGCTTAAGACAGGGGGTTTTATAAACTCTTTTGTGGGTTTGCAGTGGAAATTCATTTAGCACTGCTTGCACAAACCTTGGATACATCAAAATTTTATATGAACTCTTTACATTGCCTTTCATATTATTAAAAATAAACTTTGAAAAATTAAAAGTCCTATCTGTAGCTAAGCAAACCAAAGGGTAAGCCATAGTTGAACTGAATTGTTCATAAGAAGTTTTCTTAGGACTTAGGCAATGTAAAAGAGTATGAATTAAAAACCTCCAATGGGGACAAAAACATCCTTTTCTGAAAGTAACCTTTTTGTCAGATGTATCATACCCCATTGTTGAAAGATGTTTATGAATATCTGAATTAGGTGATGTGATGATACCATTGAGATCATCCAATTGGAGTATTCTCCTCAAGGATGACTCAGTAACATCAATAGGTACCCCATCCACTGTAGCTCTAAGAGTTTCCACTGATTCATGTGTGTCTCCCTGTTCAATAGTTATGGACTCCACAGTGTTCCAGAACTGCTTGATATGAGAAACATAGATTGTGGGATTGACAGTTAAAGCATACCTAATATGGGTAGTGTTGATAAAATCCACAATCTGATGAAAAACAGGGCCACTCTTTTCGTTTGACTTCTGCAAGTAGGCCACTTGGTTGTGCTCATCTGCAAAGTTTAGAATTGCCATAGTTTTGTGATAAAAATATCAAAGTGTTAGTAATCGTGAATGATGAGCAAGCCATATGAGAGATAAATATATAGTAATAGGGTTTTGGGGAGGATGCGTAATACGAATTATCTTTAGAATGTATTTAATCTTTGGGAAAAGAATAAATTAAAATTAGGTAAGTGGATAATTCACAAAAATTTACCGTATTAATAAGGAAACACGGTTACTCTCAACGGCTAGTAAAAAATAAGATTACTGACACATGTTGGGTCTGAAACTGCTGCTAAGTGAAACTGCTGCTATGAGTGAAACTGCTGCTAGTGGTAATGATTCTGCTGCTGATGTCAAAGTGCTGCTAAGGTTAAATGCTGCTAACAGATACTACTGCTGATGGGATAAGGATGTATACGGTTTAGATAAATATAGAATAGATTGTGTAAATATAATATTTATCTAGAATATTCTTATCGTGTAGAGAAAGGTATTGTAAACCAAGTAGGATTCCTTAGTCTATAAAAGGAGGATCCTAGGGTTAGTTTATGTACGTATTAATTACACTACAAGGTTGTAAAACCCTAGCATTGTCGAGTGCTCGTATTAATAATATTGAAGTGTTGAAAGTGAATCATTATTCTTCTTAAGTTAAGCTTTTATATTCCGCGTATTAGCTTAAGTGTTTAATCAAGTTAACTTCTATATAAGATCGTTTAAGCTCAACTGGGATCAACAAGTGGTATCAGAGCTTGTGATCTAGAAGTTATAATCAAGAAGATTTTGTTTCTTTAAGGTTTGCTGTTCCAAATCGTTTACTTAAGATGGGTGATGAAACTCATATGGTGACTGCTTCAAGGGTGCCCATGCTCAATCCTTCTGAGTATGAGCTATGGAAGAGGAGGATCAGACATTACATTCGCATGATTGATTTCAACATGTGGAATGTAATAGTTAATGGTGATTCTGTACCAGAGAAGAGTGCTGATGGTAAGGAGATACCAATTAAGTCTGCTGAAGCTAATGCAACAAGAAAGCTGGAAATCAAGGCTCATAGTATTCTCTAAATGGGAATACCTAATGAATTTCAAATGGACTTTGATGACTGTGAATCAGTAAAAGCATTGATGGATGCTGTGGAATTCAGATTTGGAGGGAATGATGCTACTAAGAAATCCAGGAAAAACATGTTGAAGCATCAGTTTGAGAACTTTACTTCTGAAAGTGGAGAGAAGATAATTGGCACATACAACAGGCTAAATCAACTAGTTAGTCACCTAAAGCTTGTTGGCTATGTGGTTCCACAGGAAGATGTGAATCTCAAGTTCCTAAAAAGTCTTGCACCTGAATGGAGTATGCATACAGTGGTTTGGAGGAATAAGCCTGACTTTGAAACAATGAAGTTGGAGAGCCTCTACAACAATTTAAGGGTGTATGAATCAGAACTGGCTACTTCTTCTACTTCATCTTCTAGTATACAAAATCTTGCTTTTGTTTCTTCAAAATCCAAAGAGACTCAAGAATCTCACTCTACTGCTTATGGAGTCTCTGCTGCTGACGGATCTGCTGCTGGTTCAAATGATAAGATTTCCACCAGTGATGTTTCTTTGTGTGCATTCTTGGCTGAGCTTACAACTACTATAAGGTCACATGTCATCAATCAATATATGGATCATATTGATCCATATGATCTTGAAGAAATTGATCTTAAATGGCAAATGGCAATGTTGACATTGAGGGCAAGAAAGTTCTGGAAAAAGACTGGAAGAGAAGTCAAATACAAGGCTAAGGAAAGTCCAGGGTTTGACAAGTCAAAGATAGAGTGCTACAATTGCAACAGGAAAGGACATTTTGCCAGGGAGTGTAGATCTCCAAAGAAGAATGTTGATGTTCCAAAGAAGACTGAAGAATCAAAGACTGCACTTGTGTCATGTGATGGGCTGGGAGATTATGATTGGAGTGATATGGCGGAAGAAGAACCAAATTTCTCTTTGGTAGCTGATGTTCAACCCAAAGTGCATAACTTTGCACTTATGGCATATGGTTCATCATCAGGCTCCGACTCTGAGGTATCTAATGACTCTGAATCATCTGGTTGTTCTTTTAAACCTTGTGCTGACACTATAGAAGAACTTAAGGCTAGGAATGAGAGTCTAAATAGAGAAATTGAACACCTAAAACTTGATAACTTAGGTTACAAAGTAGGTATTCAAAATGTTGAAAGAAGGTTAGAATATCTCAAAGAGTGTGAGAAGGAATATGTAGATCAACTTAACCACAGAGATATAGAAAGTTTTAAGAAAAACAGTGAAGTAGAAGTTCTTAAAAATAAGTTAGAAGAAGCAGAAAAGGATAAAGAGGCTGCTCTTGCTGAAAAAGACAAACATGTAGTAAGAGTACAAAAACAACAATATGCTTCTGACTTGGTTCATCAATCTATTGAGAAAACCTTGATGAGAAAAGGTAGTGGAATTGGATATAATGAAGTGGCTCCTCCAGCCAAAAGTGCTTTTGCTCCACCAGGAAAAGAACTATCATTCATTAGTGAGCTAGACATTGAAAAACCTGTAGGTGAATGTAGCACAAGTGTCTTAGAAACACCTAAGGTTGAGGCTAGAAAATTCCCTGAAGCTCCTACTATAGAAGATTGGTATTCTGATAGTGATAGTGATAGTGAAGAGGAACAGGTTAAACCAGAACAAAGTGTGAAAAAGGAAGAAATTCCTACAATGTTTAAACCTAAAATGGAACAGGTTAAGTTTGTTAAACCTGTGTTAGGAAACAACTTCTCTAGGAAATTGGTTGAGTACAATGAGGTACCTAGAGAACATATGGAGAGATTTAATAATAAGCCTAGGGGTAACCAGAGAAACTTCAACAATCTAGTTTCACACAGATTAGGTAGTCAGTTTCAATTACAAAAGAAGGCTTGTTATAAGTGTGGTAGCTTTGACCACTTGATTGTTAGATGTCCTGAACACCAAAAGCCTGTATGGAATCAATACACTAGGGTGAATCATAAATATGTTACAAAACAGACTCACCCTCATCCTAATAGGAATATGGTTCCAAGAGCTGTGTTATTGAGATCTGGTGCAACTAGATCTATTTATGCTGCTAAAACAAATGGTGTCTTCAAAACCACAACTGGTTCTTCTACTGGCTCTACTGCTAGTAAACACTCTGCTGCTAGTATGCACTCTGCTGCTAGTAAGCAATCTGCTACTAGTTCAAAACTTTCTACTTCTGGGCCAAAAGTTTTAACAAATACAGTTGTTGGTAATCACTTTTATGCTGTAAAGGCCTCAGCTTGCTGGACTTGGAAACCAAAAACTAATGTTTCAAACTCTGTTTCCAAGAATAGTAGTGCATCAAGTGATTTAAAGAAATTTAATTATGTTGATGCACAAGGCAGATCCAAGTCAGTAATGGCTTGGGTCGTCAAGAGAAACTGATGTTTCTACTTTTCATGTGCAGCTCAATCTACTGGATGAGCTTAAGGATATGGTTATTGTTGACAGTGGATGCTCTGGACACATGACAGGGGATGAGTCTCAACTTGAAGACCTTGAGGCTTTTGATGGTGGTTATGTAGCTTTTGGGAATGATCCAAAAGGTGGAAAGATTGTTGGAATTGGAACTCTAAGAACTGGGAATTTGGACTTTGAGAAGGTGTTCCTTGTGAAAGGACTAAAGTTTAACCTTTTTAGTGTCTCACAAATGTGTGACAAAAAGAATTTTGTTCTCTTTACAGACACTGAGTGTATGATCCTTTCTCCTGACTTTAAATTGCCAGATGACAAATTTGTGCTTTTAAAGGTCCCCAGAAAAGAGAATATATACAGTGACCATGTTAAGAACATTGTTCCTAAGAGGGCTTTAACTTGTCTAATTGCAAAGGCCACTGTTGATGAGTCCAAATTATGGCATAGAAGATTGGGACATCTGAACTACAAGACAATGAACAAATTGGTGAAAGGAAATCCTGTTAGAGGGATGCCTACAAAGACTTTTGAGAATTGTGAAACCTGTGTTGCATGTCAAAAGTTTTTCAGGCACACATACAAATCTTACACCTTATATGGTACAACTTGTGCAAGCCAATCAGGGTGAAGGATCAGGAAATCCCACTGACTCCCATCACACACCCAATTCTAATGCATCTGCTACACAACCCAAAATAGTCTATACCCGTAGGAAAACCAAAAAGGACATTGATCTACCTCAGGATAGTGTTAGTATGGCTGTACCAGATGAGGCTGTCCTAGGTGATGGAGAGGACATGTTGGCAAGGGCTGTCACTACTGCTTCTAGCTTAGCAGCAGAGCAGGATAGTGATAACATTATTAAGACCCAAACCAAGGCAACATCTAGAGAAAAGGGTTCTTCTGAATCTAATTCTCAGGATGGTAACCCTAGCCAACTGTCAAATACAGGGGGCTCAGATGATCAAACTAGGTTTGATACTGAGTTTGTGTCCCAAGATTCACCTCTCGGACCAGGTTACACAGGTCGAAGTGATGAGGACATGTTAGAAACAAATGAATTGACGGAAACTTGTGTACATAATGACAATTTCCAGGATTCACCTCTCCGACCAGGTAATACAGGTCGAAGTGATGAGACTACTATGAAACTTATTCATGAATTGACGGTTACTTGTACCAACTTGGGGGTGATGTGTAAGACATTGGAGGACAAAGTTCTTAGTCTATCTTCTGTTGTTGCTAATCAAGACAAAGTTATTCTCAAAATGCAAAAATAGATTAAGAACTTCAAGAAATCAAGATCTTCAACCTCCTTGAAAAGATTGAAGAAAGTGGGCACTTCTCAGGTTGTTAGTTCTCCTGATGTCTCTACTCACTTGGAAGAGAATGCTTCCAAACAAGGGAGGAATGAAGAGGCAATGGGTTCAGGGGAGGCAAATTTGGAAAAGCTTGATAGTGCTCTGGGTATGAATGATGCAATGGTTTCAGGGGAGGTTCCAGTGATTGGTGATATGGATGTTGAAAGTCCTCAGGATGCTGAGAATTTTGTGGTTGCTGATAAATCAGGGAATGAGGTTGTTATGGAAAAGGTGATTGCTACACAAGAGAAGGTGGTAGAACAACTTAAGACTTTGGAGCCTGAGCAATTAGTAAAGGCAACAGGGTTGATGGGTGATGCTTTGATGAAGTTGGGAGACTTAGTGGCAAACAAAAGTCTTGACTCTGCTGCTACTTAAGAATCTACTGCTAAGGATCTTACTAAAGACTCTGTTGCTCGTGGATCTGCTGATGCACAAGACTCTGCTGTTGGGTCTGGTGACAATGCTGCTGCTGAAGCTATGGTATTATTGAGCAAGAAGACTACCCCATTACCAACTCCCTCACTACCACAACAAACAATAAAAACAATCACATCATTAGCACCAAGAAAATCTCAGAAAGGGATTGTTATTAATGAACCTGCTGCTCAACAAAAGAAGATTGTGTCTTTATCTTCTACTGATAAAGGCAAGGGCAAGCAAGTTGAGAATCCCAAGATTATGTTTAAAGGAGTTGATTTCACTGATGTACCTTTTGACTCTTGGCCTAAGGAATTACAAGTTGAACATGATACAGTTGCTGCACTTAGAGCACAAGAATTGATTAATATGGAAGATCAACTGTTGGCTGAGAAAGAGACTGTAGAGTTAAGGAGGTATGATGAGTGGGTCAATGAAAAGATAAGAATAGATGCTGATATTGAACTCAATAAGCTGATCAAAGTTGAAGAAAATGAAATTCCAACTTTTGATGTGCAATCTTGGTTAAGAGAGTTCACTACTAAGAAGAGAAAAGAGAATGCTGCTGCTAGAAGAAAGAAAAAGATACTTAAAGGTCCAACTGCTTTACAACAAAGAAAAGCATATGAAAGGTATCTAAAGAATATGGCTGGATGGAAATTGATAGAGTTGAAGCCTTATTCTGATAAAGAGGTTTTTGACTTGTATCAACAAGCTAAGAGAAGAACAGATACTTTTTATCCTATGGGATGTGCTGAGGATTTGGAACAAATTGCTCAGATGAACAAGAAGTTGGTACCTGAAAAAGTAGCTGAAGTAGAGCATGTTCAAGAAGCTGATGCTGTTAAGCAGCTTGATGCAGCTAAGACTACTTCTTCTGTGCAAAGTGGCAAAAGAAAAGGTGTTATTCATAAGTCATTTGCAAAGAAGAAGAGAAAGATTGGAGAAGGAAGCAGTTCTATGCCTGAAGGAGATAAGTTTAAACATGATTATGATCACATTCCTTCTGAGCATTTGAAAGATCAATTGAAGGTTCCCACTATGGTTGGAAAGATGGAAGAACCTGAAGTAGTTGATGCTAAGCCAATTGGAATCAAATATCCTATTAACAAAGTTACTACAGGATATGATACAAAGATTGGAGGATTTCATGATGTGATGAGATCTGATGGAAAAACTTACAGGTTTCTCAGATTTCAACAAATGCTATACTACTTTGATAGAGAGGATGTTGATGACTTGTGGAAGTTATACAAGGAAAAGTTTGGAGCTAAGAAGTTTGATGGTGAAAAATATGAAATAGAGAAAATGGATCATATAATAACTAAGTATGATAATGTTCTCTGGAGAGCTCTGAAACTTATGTATGAACCTTCTATGGATGATTCTGAATGGACAGAAATAGTGCAATATAAGGTAAAGCAATGGAGACTTTTTCAAGACTCTGGAATTCATATGTTGACTATTTGGCCAATTATCTTATATATGCTAGCTGAAAAGGATTACCCAGTGGTAAGATACTGGAATACTGTCAATCAGATGGTTAATAGTAGTAGATCACTTAAGTTGCAGAGAGATTATGATTCTGATGATCAAGCATTCAATTTGCTGTCAAAGTATAAGAAGATATTTGATCAACTGGATTCTCAAGGTTTGAAGTGTTTGGAAGCATCCTCCTAGTGATTAATTGAGCTTTGAAGAAACTTACTTATTTAGTAATAAATAATAAGTTTAGGGGAGGATTGTTAGGTCTGAAACTGCTGCTAAGTGAAACTGCTGCTATGAGTGAAACTGCTGCTAGTGGTAATGATTCTGCTGCTGATGTCAAAGTGCTGCTAAGGTTAAATGCTGCTAACAGATACTACTGCTGATGGGATAAGGATGTATACGGTTTAGATAAATATAGAATAGATTGTGTAAATATAATATTTATCTAGAATATTCTTATTGTGTAGAGAAAGGTATTGTAAACCTAGTAGGATTCCTTAGTCTATAAAAGGAGGATCCTAGGGTTAGTTTATGTACGTATTAATTACACTTCAAGGTTGTAAAACCCTAGCATTGTCGAGTGCTCGTATTAATAATATTGAAGTGTTGAAAGTGAATCATTATTCTTCTTAAGTTAAGCTTTTATATTCCGCGTATTAGCTTAAGTGTTTAATCAAGTTAACTTCTATATAAGATCGTTTAAGCTCAATTGGGATCAACAACACAACAGTTGTAACGGCTAGTTCACCAGTGGTAAAAATTTCTCTTGCAGTGGTAACTGTGAACTAGCAATGGTAATGTTTTACAAAATTTTCAAGAGCAGTGGTAAGTAAATCAAGTAAAAGTTCAGCTGCTCTTAGCATAGTTTTTAGCAAACTATCAGCTATCAACGGATTTGATGTGTCTTTACCATGAGCCGTTTGCTATGGACTAGCCAACTCTTCATCACTTGGAATATGGTGAGTTGATGACCATATAGTTTTTGGTAAACTATCAACCATAAACGGATTTATTAAGTCTTTACCAGTAGCCGTTTGCTCTGGACTAGTTGATTCTTTTGTGGATTAGACATGGTGAATCAATAACCATTTGTTGTGTGTCTTAGTTACACACCTTATAACTCCAATCACTCAGCAAATATTGGTTGTTTTTCTGCATAACTAGGAAACACCATTCCTTACCAATATAGTTTATCCCAAAGTAACTTTTTGACCAAGTTACTATTCACAAAAATATCTTCTCAAAGTGAACCCGATTAAATAAATAATTTCCAAATTTACTTCTCCAACCTACCAAAACGGATAAGAGTTAATATCCTTCATAATTAACCCTTGGGCTTGACTTTTCTTATAAAAGGGGCTCAAAACAACAATAGTATTCATCAAATCTATTCTCCAATATCACAAACCCTAAAATCATCATGAGTTGGTTTCCACTGATCTATATCTCATCAGATGATTCATCGGACACAAAGATAAGCTACTATTCAGATTCTGAAGAAGAGTCAGGATGGTGTGGTTATTTTCCTCCAAGTGCATCAACTTCATCCAACATGATGCCAAACAAGAAGGTCTCTGCATCTGCTCCTGCTCCTTCTCTTGAGTTCTACTCCAGCTCTTCAGATGATGATGAGAATGATCCATCCTACACCTTGTCCAAGGAGCTACCAAAGGCACTTACCACAGCCCTGGAATCAGCATTGGTGAATATGAAGTGGCATGCACCAGAAAATCCTGCAAGACTCATAAAGCCACCCAAACAAGTGTTGGGTCTTGCTTGCCCAAGGAAGCAACTTTCCTTTGACAATAAGAGGAAGACAGCTTCCAAGGCAAAGCATGACTATGAGGGGAAAGGCAAGAAGCCCATGGAGTAGCTTGTTTGAAGTGTAGGCTGTTAGGATGTGAAGCTTTTGTGTTTTGTGATTTGGTTTATGAAATTTACTCTCTGTTTGATGTACTCTGTTTCCTTTTAATGATGAATAAAAGTACTCTTTTCTTTATCTTTTACCACTGAGAAAGCAAAGCATTCCACTGTTTGTACTATGGTTTCCACTGTGATCTTAATCTTCTGCATAAAAGTTAGTAGAAAACCATACAAACATATACAAACAATATTAGTACCTAAAAACTATCCTGCAACACTAAAGACCATTAGACATCAAAGTTTTATGGGTTTAGCATTCCAATCCAATACCTGTTACCAAGTACTGAAACCTACCCACATCAAGCCCTTTTGTTAATAAATCAACATAGTTGTCATCAGTATGTATTTTGACAACATTAATGAGCTTTTTCTCAAAACAATCTCTAATAAAGTGATGTATAATCTCTATATGTTTAGTTTTAGTGTGTTGCACATGATTTTTAATAATGCATATGGTACTACTATTGTCTATATATATAATGGTGTTCATGAAATTGTACCCATAATCCAACAATTGATTCTGAAGCCATAAGATCTGAGCACAACAGCTTGCAGCAACTACATACTCTGCTTTAGTTGTTGAAGTAGCCACCATTGTCTGTTTCTTACATTGCCATGACACCAATCTATATCCAAGAAATTGACATCATCCTGTTGTTGACGTTCTATCCAAACTTGCACCAGCATAATCACTATCTGAGTATGTGATCAACTCCATAGGAGATTCTCTTGGATACCATAATCCTAGATTAGGATATGTCTTCAAATACCTGAAAATCTTCTCTATTGCTGTCAAGTGAGATGTCTTTGGAGAGACTTGAAATCTTGCACAAGCACATATAACAAACATAATGTCTGGTCTTGATGAAGTAAGATACATCAAGGAACCAATCATAGATCTATAAGTATGCACATCTACATTTGCTCCACTAGCATTCTTTAACAATAGATGAGTGGTTTTATCAGCAGGGGTATTTGAAGGTTTTGCATCTGTAAAGTGAAACTTTCTTACAATCTCAGTCACATATTTGTCTTGACTGATAAAGATGCCATCTTTTATTTGTTGTACTTGTAGTCCCAAAAAGAAAGTAAGTTCTCCCATAGAACTCATTTGAAACTCATCTTTCATCAATTTTTCAAACTCTTTGCACATCTCTTGTCTTGTAGCTCCAAAGATGATATCATCAACATACACTTGTACCAATAGAATATCACCTTTGTCTTTCTTGATGAACAAAGTTTGATCAATTTTCCCTCTATGAAACCCATTATTCAAAAGATATGTAGCTAAGGTTTCATACCACTTCCTTGGTGCTTGATGTAAGCCATAGAGAGCCTTAACCACCTTATAAACCTTATTGGGATGTTGAGGATCTTCAAAGCCTGGAGGTTGAGAGACATATACCTCCTCATCAATCTTCCCATACAGAAAAGCACTCTTGACATCCATTTGATAGACAGTAAAGTCCATAAAGGATGCATAGGCTAAAAACAATCTAATAGCCTCAATCCTTGCAACAGGAGCAAAAACTTCTTCATAGTCAATACCCTCCTCCTGAGTGTATCCTTGAGCAACCAATCTAGCTTTGTTCCTGATTACAATACCTCTTTCATATTTCTTATTTCTGACACTTTGTACCAATCACTTTCATACCATCAGGTAAATCACAAAGAACTCAAACCTTCTGAAGTTTGAACTGCAACAACTCATCTTGCATTGCTTCAACCCAGCTTGATTGTTGATCCCAGTTGAGCTTAAACGATCTTATATAGAAGTTAACTTGATTAAATACTTAAGCTTAAACGCGGAATATAAAAGCTTAACTTAAGAATAATAATGAATCACTTTCAACACTTCAATATTATTAATACGAGCACTCGACAATGCTAGGGTTTTACAACTTTGAAGTGTATATAATACATACATAAACTAACCCTAGGATCCTCCTTTTATAGACTAAGGAATCCTACTAGGTTTACAATACCTTTCTCTACACGATAAGAATATTCTAGATAAATATAATATTTACACAATCTATTCTATATTTATCTAAACCGTATACATCCTTATCCCATCAGCAGTATGTTCTGTCAGCAGCAGTTTAACCTTAACAGCACTTTGTCATCAGCAGCAGAACCATAAAGCTAGCAGCAGTTTCACTCATAGCAGCAGTTTCAGACCCAACAATCCTCCCCTAAACTTATTATTTATTTCTAAATAAGTAAGTTTCTTCAAAGCTCAGATAATCACTAGGAGGATGCTTCCAAACACTTTAAACCTTGAGAATCGAGTTGATCAAATATCTTCTTATACTTTGACAGCAAATTAAATGCTTGATCATCAGAATCATAGTCTTTCTGCTACTTAAGTGATTTACTACCATTAACCATCTGATTGACAGTATTCCAGTATCTTACCACTGGGTAATCCTTTTCAGCTAGCATATATAAGATAATTGGCCCAATAGTCAACATATGAACTCCAGAGTCTTGAAAAAGTCTCCATTGCTTTACCTTATATTGTACTATCTCTGTCCATTCAGAGTCATCCATGGAAGGTTCAAACATAAGTTTCAGAGCTCTCCAGAGAACAGTATCATACTTAGTTATTATATGATCCATTTTCTCTATTTCATATTTTTCACCATCAAACTTCTTAGCTCCAAACTTTTCCTTGTATAACTTCCACAAATCTTCAACATCCTCTCTATCAAAGTAGTATAACATTTGTTGAAATCTGAGAAACCTATTTGTTGTTCCATCAGATCTCATCACATCATGAAATCCTCCAATCTTTGTATCATATCCTGTAGTAACTTTGATGATAGGATATTTGATTCCAATTGGCTTAGCATCAACTACTTCAGGTTCTTCCATCTTTCCAACCATAGTAAGAACCTTCAACTGGTCTTTCAAATGCTCAGAAGGAATGTGATCATAATCATGCTTAAACTCATCTCCTTCAGGCATAGAACTGCTTCCTTCCCCAATCTTTCTCTTCTTCTTTGCAAATGACTTTTGAACAAAACCTTTTCTTTTATCACTTTGCACAGAAGAAGTAGTCTTAGCTGCATCAAGCTGCTTAACAGCATCAGCTTCTTGAACATGCTCTACTTCAGCTACTTTTTCAGGTACCAACTTCTTGTTCATCTGAGCAATTTGTTCCAAATCCTCAGCACATCCCATAGGATAAAAAGTATCTGTTCTTCTCTTAGCTTGTTGATATAAGTCAAACACTTCTTGATCAGAATAAGGTTTTAACTCTATCAATTTCCATCCAGCCATGTTCTTTAGATACCTTTCATATGCTCTTCTTTGTTGTAAAGCAGTTGGACCTCTAAATATCTTTTTCTTTCTTCTAGTAGCAGCATTTTCTTTTAACTTCTTTGTAGTGAACTCTCTTAACCAAGATTGCACATCAAAAGTTGAAACTTCATTTTCTTCAACTTTGACCAGCTTATTGAGTTCAATATCAGCATCAATTCTTATCTTTTCATTAACCCATTCATCATATCTCTTTAAATCTTCAGCCTCTCTTTCCTTCTCTTCTTGAATCAACTGTTGCTCTTCCATATCAAGCAATTCTTGTTCTTTAATTGCAGCAGTTGTATCATGTTTAAGTTGCAATTTCTTAGGCCAACTGTCAAAAGGTACATCAGTGAAATCAACCCCTTTAAACATAATCCTTGGTTTTTCAACTTGCTTGCCCTTGTCCTTAGCAGTAGAAGATGAAGAAATAACCTTCTTTTGTTGAGCAGCAGGTTCTTTAATAACAATCCCTTTTTCAGGTTTTCTTGGTGCTGAAGATGTGATTCTTGTTGTTGTTTGTTGTGGTAGTGAAGGAGTTGGTAATGGTGTAGTTTTCTTGCTCAATAGTACCATAGCTTCAGCAGCAGCATTGTCACCAGACCCAACAGCAGAGTCTTTTGCATCAGCAAATCCACTAGCAGCAGAATGAGTAAGATCCTTAGCAACATATTCTTGAGCAGCAGAATCAAGACTTTTGTTTTTCACCAAATCTCCCAACTTCATCAATGTATCACCCATCAACCCTGTTGCCTTTACAAGTTGCTCAGGCTCCAAAGTCTTAATTTGTTCTACCACCTTTTCCTGAGTAGCCATCACCTTTTCCATAACAACCTCATTCCCTGATTTATCAGCAACCACAAAATTCTCAGCATCTTGAGGGCTTTCAACATCCATATCTTCATTCACTGGAACCTCCCCTGAAACTATTTCATCATTCACATCCTGAGCACTATCAATCTTTTCAAAATTAGTTGCCTCCCCTGAACCCATTGCCTCTTCATTCCTCCCATGTTTGGAAGCATCCTCTTCCAAGTGAGTAGAGACATCAGAAGAACCTACAACCTGAGAAGTGCCCACTTTCTTCAATCTTTTCAAGGAGGTTGAAGATCTTGATTTCTTAAAGTTCTTAATCTGTTTTCGCAATTTGATGATTGTCTTATCCTGATCAGCAACAACAGATGATAGACTAAGAACTTTGTCTTCCAATGTATTACACTTCACCCCCAAGTTGGTACAAGTAACCGTCAATTCCTGAATAAGTTGCATAATAGTCTCATCACTTCGACCTGTATTACCTGGTCCGAGAGGTGAATCATGGACATTGTCATTATGTACAAGAGTTTCCGTCAATTCAATTGTTTCAATCCTATCCTCATCACTTCGACCTGTGTGACCTAGTCCGAGAGGTGAATCTTGGGACAAAAATTCAGTATCAAGCCCAGCTTGATCATCTAAGCCCCCTGTATTTGCCATTTGGCTAGGGTTACCATCCGGAGAATCAGAGTCAGAAGAATCATCATCTCTAGATGTTGCCTTGGTTTGGGTCTTAATGATGTTATCACTATCCTGCTCTGCTGCTAAGCTAGAAGCAGTAGTGACAGCCCTTGCCAACATGTCCTCTCCATCACCTAGAACAGCCTCATCTGGTACAGCCATACTAACACTATCCTGAGGTAGATTAGTGCCCTTTTTGGTTTTCCTACGGGTATAGAGTATTTTGGGTTCTGTAACAGATGTAGTAAAATTGGGTGTGTGATGGGAGTCAGTGGGATTTCCTGATCCTTCACCCTGATGATTTTGCACAAGTTGAACCATATAAGGTGTAAGATTTGTATGTGTGCCTGAAAAACGTTTGCCATGCTTAACCAAGAAAGTAAAGGTTTTTTAAACCAATTTTGGAGCATCATAGGTAGCAGCATGTCCTCTAAACTTTGTAAGTTGTTTTTGAATAAAGAGTTGTATAAACCTTGGATAAAGCAAATATGAACCAGACTCTTTAACACTTTTAAACATCCCCTCCAATATCATTCTTGAAAAATTGAATGGTTGACCGTTGCTCAGACATACCATTGCAGAAGCAATAGTAGCACTAAACTCATTCCACCTTTTGGATCATTCCCAAAAGCTACATAACCACCATCAAAAGCCTCAAGATCTTCAAGTTGAGACTCATCTCCTGTCATGTGTCCAGAGCATCCACTGTCAACAATAACCATATCCTTAAGCTCATCCAGTAGATTGACCTGCACATGAAAAGTAGAAACATTAGTTTCTTTTGACGACCCAAGCCATTACTGACTTGGATCTGCCTTGTGCATCAACATAATCAAATTTCTTTAAATCACTTGATGCACTACTATTCTTGGAAACAGAATTTGAAACAGTAGTTTTTGGTTTCCAAGTCCAGCAAGCTGAGGCCTTTACAGCATAAAAGTGATTACCAACAACTGTATTTGTTAAAACTTTTGGCTCAGAAGTAGAAAGTTTTAAACTAGCAGCAGATTGCTTACTAGCAGCAGAATGCATACTAGCAGCAGAGTGCTTACTAGCAGTAGAGCCAGTAGAAGAACCAGTTGTATTTTTGAAAACACCATTTGTTTTAGCAGCATAAATAGATCTAGTTGCACCAGATCTCAATAACACAGCTCTTGGAACCATATTCTTATTAGGATGAGGGTGAGTCTGTTTTGTAACATATTTGTGATTCACCCTAGTGTATTGATTCCAAACAGGCTTTTGGTGTTCAGGACATCTAACAATCAAGTGGTCAAAGCTACCACACTTATAGCAAGCCTTCTTTTGTAATTGAAACTGACTACCTAATCTGTGTGAAACTAGGTTGTTGAAGTTTCTCTGATTACCCCTAGGCTTATTACTAAATCTCTCCATATGTTCTCTAGGTACCTCATTGTACTCAACCAATTTCCTAGAGAAGTTGTTTCCTAACACAGGTTTAACAAACTTAACCTGTTCCATTTTAGGTTTAAACATTGTAGGAATTTCTTCCTTTTTCACACTTTGTTCTGGTTTAACCTGTTCCACTTCACTATCACTATCACTATCAGAATACCAATCTTCTATAGTAGGAGCTTCAGGGAATTTTCTAGCCTCAACCTTAGGTGTTTCTAAGACACTTGTGCTACTTTCACCTACAGGTTTTCCAATTTCTAGCTCACTAATGAAGGATAGCTCTTTTCCTGGTGGAGCATAAGCACTTTTGGCTGGAGGAGCCACTTCATTATATCCAATTCCACTACCTTTTCTCATCAAGTTTTTCTCAATAGACTGATGAACTAAGTCAGAGGCATACTTTTGTTTTTGTACTCTTACTACATGTTTGTCTTTTTCAGCAAGAGCAGCCTCTTTATCTTTTTCAGCTTCTTCTAACTTATTTTTAAGAACTTCTACTTCACGGTTTTTCTTAAAAATTTCTATATCTCTGAGGTTAAGTTGATCTACATATTCCTTCTCACACTCTTTAAGATATTCTAACCTTCTCTCAACATTTTGAATACCTACTTTGTAACCTAAGTTATCAAGTTTTAGGTGTTCAACTTCTCTATTTAGACTCTCATTCCTAGCCTTAAGTTCTTCTATTGTGTCAGCACAAGATTTAAAAGAACAACCAGATGATTCAGAGTCATTAGATACCTCAGAGTCAGAGCCTGATGATGAACCATATTCCATAAGTGCAAAGTTATG
Source organism: Artemisia argyi (assembly GCA_030686995.1). Lineage (NCBI taxonomy): Eukaryota > Viridiplantae > Streptophyta > Magnoliopsida > Asterales > Asteraceae > Artemisia > Artemisia argyi. The sequence goes on from CM060686.1 coordinate 147,291,236, forward strand.
CACTTTGGGTTGAACAGCATCTACCAAAGAGAAATTTGGTTCTTCTTCAGCCATATCACTCCAATCATAATCTCCCAGCCCATCACATGACACAAGTGCAGTCTTTGATTCTTCAGTCTTCCTTGGAACATCAACATTCTTCTTTGGAGATCTACACTCCCTGGCAAAATGTCCTTTCCTGTTGCAATTGTAGCATTCTATCTTAGACTTGTCAAACCCTGGACTCTCCTTAGCCTTGTATTTGACTTCTCTTCCTGTCTTTTTCCAGAACTTTCTTGCTCTTAATGTCAACATTGCCATTTGCCATTTAAGATCAATTTCTTCAAGATCATCTGGATCAATATGATCCATATCTTGATTTATGACATGTGACCTGATAGTAGTTGTAAGCTCAGCCAGGAATGCACACAAAGCAACATCACTGGTAGAAATCTTATCATTTGAACCATCAGCAGAACCATCAGAAGTAGAGACTCCATAAGCAGTAGAGTGAGTTTCTTGAGTCTCTTTGGATTTTGAAGAAACAAAAGCAAGATTTTGTGCACTAGAAGATGAAGTAGAAGAAGTAGCCAGTTCTGATTCATACACTCTTAGATTGTTGTAGAGGCTTTCCAACTTCATTGTTTCAAAGTCAGGCTTATTCCTCCAAACCACTGTATGCATACTCCATTCAGGTGCAAGACTTCTTGAGAACTTGAGGTTCACATCTTCCTGTGGAACCACATAGCCAACAAGCTTTAGGTGACTAACTAGTTGATTTAGCCTGTTGTATGTGCCAATTATCTTCTCTCCACTTTCAGAAGTAAAGTTCTCAAATTGATGCTTCAACATGTTTTTCCTAGATTTCTTAGCAGCATCATTCCCTCCAAATCTGAATTCCACAGCATCCATCAAGGCTTTTCCTGATTCACAGTCATCAAAGTCCATTTGAAATTCATTAGGTATTCCCATTAAGAAAATACTATGAGCCTTGATCTCCAGCTTTCTTGTTGCATTAGCTTCAGCAGACTTAATTGGTATCTCCTTACAATCAGCACTCTTCTCTGGTTCAGAATCACCATTAACTATTACATTCCACATGTTGAAATCGATCATGCGAATGTATTGTCTGATCCTCCTCTTCCATAGCTCATACTCAGAAGGATTGAGCATGGGTACCCTTGAAGCAGTCACCATATGAGTTTCATCACCCATCTTTAGCAATAGTCTTGAAAACAGCAAACTTTTACGAAACAAAAATCTTCTTGATTATAACTTCTAGATCACAAGCTCTGATACCACTTGTTGATCCCAGTTGAGCTTAAACGATCTTATATAGAAGTTAACTTGATTAAATACTTAAGCTTAAACGCGGAATATAAAAGCTTAACTAAAGAAGAATAATGAATCACTTTCAACACTTCAATATTATTAATACGAGCTCTGATCCCAATCATGTCACACCCCCAAAATACCTGAATGGCAGCGAAATGGAATACCTGAGGGTGTAACGGTCATAGCATCACAAACAAGGATATATTGAACGACCTAAATGTCGTTTGGAAAATACATCGTTTGATTCATTCAAAATATTCAGAGTTATAAAACATAGGTCCCAAAAGTCTTAGAAAGGTTTAAGGAAATAATTTAGTACAATCAAACGATAGTTCATAAGTGCATGAAATCCAAAAAGAGACGCGTCATCCTTGAATACACAAAATGACTCCATGCATGCCATGAGAATATGCCTTAGTTACCTGAGAAATACATTGCGAAAACGGTCAACATAAACTTGGTGAATAATCATAGGTTTATAGTTAAATCATATGTACATAAGCCACAAGTATAAAGTAAACCGACAAGAATGTCAAAAGTGCTACATTGTCCCTTAAGCTCATGACCCCGAAGCTAGACATAGTAATGGCCCCAACAGAGTGTTTACCAGGCACTCAATTCGATAAGACATGAAATGCATTCGTCCCGTTGGAGCAACCCAACGCGAATGGAGGCGTCACCCTCAATAGATCTATTCACTCACTCTCGCTTAGTACTAGAAATTAACGGTCCATGATAATAAATGGGGACTTGTCAAGACATGGTAATTAGGCAACTTAAGCAATGTATGGAATTTGTAATACTTGGGCATGTACAAAAATAATAGTGTAATGTATTCTCCCCCGTGGGATTTAAAATCAAAATAAGTAATTGAAAACGGGGCTATGAAAACTCACCTCGTAATGATGGTACAAAGATGGTACAATGATGGTAAAGTAGTCGAGACAATGAGGTGCGAACACTAGCCGCAACCTAAATGAATATTCGTGATCTAATTTAGATCATGCCGTATGGAAATGAATGCACATGCACATGATACTTATACCACTCGTGACTTGGAAATACTCGTTATTGTTTTAGTAAAATAGTTTCCATACTTAGGAAAAATAAGTCCAATTGGAGTCATAAAACTTGTCGTAATATATATCGTACAAAAATGTTAGCGTTGTATTCTCCGTCTCGAAAACCTTAAAATAACGTCGTCAAGTCGTATAAATATTCTTTTGGGTCATACGTATTTCATTTGTTAAGAATATAGTCCTTAGTAATATTTCTAGAAAATATACCATTTAGTACGTAAGTTATTATTTTTATTTGTGACCAATATATATATATATAGTTTTGACGATGTTAAAACGGGTATAACTTGGTCGTTTTAAGCTCATTTTCCTCGTTCTTTATATCCACGGATTTGTTTTAGTATGTATTAATATATTTTCGATAACTCGGCTTCACTAGGTTACTTTTAACACCTCTATTTGTCCGTCAAAAACTGCCAAACAGCATGCAGTTTTCAGAAAAGTATTTTTCGTTGTTATAATTACAAAAATCATATCTCCTTCGTTATAAGCTTGTTTTAATCCGTTCTTTCGCCAAAAGTTTCGTTTTTGAAAGTATTTTCTAAAAATATTGTCAAAGTGCACTGTGTAAATACGGATTTTTCTGGGTTCACCAAAATGGGACAGAAGGTATTCCTACTTGTTCAAAAACCATTTCCAAGGCTCTAAACTAGTTCTAACTTCAATCAAACCACTTTCAATCACCACAAATCTAGTCTAATCATACCATACACCTTCTTAGGGTGTCATGGGTCCTTGAACATCAATAATCCACTAGGTCTAACAAGGGTTTCATATGTTTTCATTTTTAGGGCTCAAAGTTTAAATAGGTACAAAATAGAATGGTATAAGCTATTATATGCATGAGTTCTTGTAAGAAATTTATATAACCATAGTAAATACTTGTAAAAATTATAAAAATGAGTTTGTTAACTTACTTGAAGGTTTAGGGAGTTTAGATGATGAAAACCTACTAATCCTTGAGTTTTTATCTCAAAACTCCAACAAGGATGACTAAGTGAACAAGTTTACACCTAAATCTTGGAAAATTTGTTGTTCTTGCTTCTTCTTCTTGCCTAGGCCGAACACACCAAGGGGGGGGGGGGGGGAATGAGAGAAAAAGTTTTCTTGCACTTAGATGATAATTGTGAGAAATGGGGTGAAAATGTTTAATATATACTTAGGAGACAAAAGTTAGGTTTGCATTTAATTTGGTTGGTGTGGTTTAAGCTTATTAGGGCCAAAGGGGGGGGGGGGGGTGGCCGGCCTCAAAAAGGAGGGAAAGGGGGGGGGGGGTTGTCTTGGGATTTAATTTAGAAAGTTAGTGGTAGTAGAAGTATTAGTTAGTTTTAGGTTTTATCGGGTACCGGGTTAACTAAAAATAAATTTTATTGAAGTTATTCGGGACATAATAAAGTCGTAAAAATTGTAAAAATATGTCGGGTACAAGTACGGAGAGTTTGGGTGATTATTGTTTAGTTTTCACGAAAACCGTCGTAATTAAATTAGACGTACGATACTAATTAATTAAATTTCCAAAATACCGGGTAATTGAATTTCATAATACTTATGACGTTGTAATAAGTCCAAAAATATATCGGGGTTAATGTAGGGAGTGTCGGATATGATATTCTCATTTATAGGCCGCGTATTAGTGTTTATTTAAAATAAACATACGTAAATCGTTAATTATATCAAAAATATAATTTTGGAAATCCTACGAGTGGAATAGTATGCAAGTGCCATAATAACGATATGTAGACTATTTCTAGTCCGTATGAAATATCCCAATGATAATGCATGAATTCGCTCCTGAACCAATACGGTTACGCGAATTTGAATACCCGTATACTAGGTTTACGATGAAATGAGTAATGCACGTGAATAGTGGTTTTCTCTCGGAAATGAATAGTGTCAAATGAATAGTAAAAATTTCTGAATGTATCTCGGAATATCAAATTGACCTCAAAACTGATGAATAGTAAAATAATGAATAGTGATCGATGAATAGTAATTGGTGAATAGTATTATGTTGAGGTTTGGAAAAATGACCTGAAATTGTGGGTTGTGACAGTCGCCCATCCAAAAAGGAATTCAGTCCCTGAATTCAGTTAGTGTTGGTCTCGGAAATTGGCTTGGTGAAAAGTTGTGGATACTTGCGACGCATTTGGTCTTCTCGTTCCCAAGTAAACTCGGGTCCTCTTCGAGAATTCCAGCGAACCTTCACGATCGGAATTCGACTTTGTTTCAACTGTTTGATCTCGCGGTCCATAATTTCAACTGGTTCTTCCACAAAGTTAAGCTTGTCATCGAGTTGTATTTCTTCTAATGGTATAAAGGCAGACTCGTCCGAAAGACATTTCTTGAGGTTTGAGACATGAAACGTGTTGTGTACATTGCTAAGTTCTGACGGAAGTTCAAGCTTGTAAGCTACCAGACCAATCTTTTCCAGTATCTTAAACGGACCAATGTATCTCGGGTTCAACTTCCCGCGTTTTCCAAATCATATCACGCCCTTCCAAGGCGAGACTTTCAACATGACTTTGTCTCCGACCTGAAATTCCAATGGTTTGCGTCGAACATCTGCGTAGCTTTTCTGTCGACTTCTAGCAGTTTCGAGTCTCTCTCGAATTTGAATTATCTTTTCCGTTGTTTCTTGCACCATCTCCGGGCCAGTACATTGTACGTCACCGACTTCAGCCCAACAAACTGGAGATCGACACTTACGACCATAAAGTGCCTCGAATGGTGCAGCCTTAATGCTTGAATGGTAGCTGTTATTATAGGAAAACTCGATCAATGGCAAATGGTTAGCCCAACCATTTCCAAAATCAATTACACATGCCCTAAGCATGTCCTCAAGTGTCTGAATAGTTCTCTCGCTCTGACCATCGGTCTGAGGGTGGTAAGCAGTGCTCATGTCTAACTTGGATCCAAAAGAATCTTGTAATGACCGCCAAAAGTTCGAAGTAAAACGACTATCTCTGTCGGAAATGATGGAAACTGGTGCACCGTGTCTTGAGACGATTTCCTTGACATAAAGTCTAGCAAGTTGTTCCATAGAATAAGTCTCTCTAATGGGTATGAAATGAGCCGATTTGGTAAGACGATCAACAATTACCCAAATAGCATCGTAACCTCCTGACGTCTTAGGAAGTTTAGTGACAAAGTCCATAGTAATACGTTCCCACTTCCATTGTGGAATCTCTGGTTGTTGAAGTAACCCTGACGGTTTTTGGTATTCGGCTTTCACCTTAGCACAAGTAAGGCATTTGCTGACGTAAGTAGCTATTTCTGCTTTCATATTCGGCCACCAATAGAGCTTTTTGAGATCCTGATACATCTTATCAGAACCGGGATGGATAGAGTACTTCGACTTGTGTGATTCATGCATAATCAATTCTCGTACTCCACCATAGAGTGGTATCCAGCTTCGGTCCTTGAAGCATAACACTCCATCTGATCTCTTTACAAAGCCATTTTCGCTTTCTGGCATACCATAAAGTTTCTCATGTGGTCGATTTTCTTCTTTGAGAGCCTCAATTTGAGCTTCTAAAATTTTTGATGGTAATGGCGAAATGATAGTCAATCCCAATGATCTAACTCTCAAAGGTTTGAGTCGTTCCTTTCGGCTAAGTGCATCTGCTACAACATTTGCTTTTCCTGGGTGATATCGGATTTCACAATCGTAATCACTCAACAATTCTAGCCAACGACGTTGTCTCATATTAAGTTCCTTTTGATCAAGTATATGCTGTAAGCTCTTGTGGTCGGTAAAAATTATGCATTTGGTACCATAAAGATAGTGTCTCCAAATCTTGAGTGCAAAAACTACCGCACCCAACTCCAAGTCATACGTAGTGTAATTCTTCTCGTGTGTCTTAAGCTGTCTAGATGCGTAAGCTATCACTTTCTCGTTTTGCATTAGCAAAGCTCCAAGTCCTTTATGCGAAGCATCGCAATATACCACAAAGTTCTCAATACCTTCTTGTAATGACAAAATCGGTGCGCTACAAAGCTTTTGTTTCAATAACTGAAATGCGGACTCTTGTTTCTCTCCCCACTCGTACTTTTGATTCTTTTGTGTCAGCTTCGTCAATGGCTTCGCTATCTTAGAAATCCCTTCGATAAACCTTCTGTAATATCCGGCAAGTCCTAGAAATTGACGAATTTCCGTAGGAGACTTGGGCGTAGCCCAATCCTTGACTGCCTCGATCTTTGTTGGGTCGACTTGTAAACCTTGGCTATCAATGACATGGCCAAGAAACTGAACTCTTCGTATCCAAAAATCACACTTTGAAAATTTGGCATACAATTGCTCCTTCTTGAGTAGTTCCAGGATTGTTCTGAGGTGTTCTTCGTGATCTTCCTTACTCTTGGAATAAATCAAGATATCGTCAATGAATACGATCACAAACTTATCAAGATACGGTTTGCACACCCTATTCATGAGATCCATAAATACCGCAGGTGCGTTGGTTAATCCGAAAGGCATTACTTGAAACTCATAATGACCATAGCGTGTTATGAATGCCGTCTTCGGGATATCCTCTTCCCGAACTCTAAGTTGATGATAACCGGATCTTAAATCAATTTTGGAATAAAAACAGGAACCTTGTAACTGGTCGAACAAGTCGTCGATTCTGGGGAGTGGATAACGGTTCTTCACCGTTAATTTGTTCAACTCACGATAGTCGATGCACATTCTGAAAGTTCCATCCTTCTTCTTCACAAACAAAACCGGTGCTCCCCAAGGCGAGGAACTCGGTCTAATGAATCCCTTGTCCAAAAGTTCTTGTAATTGATTTGACAATTCTTGCATTTCCGAAGGTGCAAGTCGATACGGTGCTCGTGCAATCGGTGCAGCTCCTGGCTCTAATTCGATTTGAAACTCGACTTGACGTGTAGGCGGAAGTCCTGGCAATTCTTCCGGAAAAACTTCTTGAAATTCCTTAACAATTGGCACATCTTCAAGTCGTTTCTCATCCGACTTCTTCTCCGTGATGTGAGCCAAGAATGCCTAACAACCCTTCTTTATGTACTTCTCGGTTTTAATGCATGATATAATACTGAGTCTTGTTCCACTTCGTTCTCCACGAACAACCAAAGTTTCACCGTTAAAAGGAAGGTGAACAACTTTCTCATCACAAATAATTCTCGCTCGATGTCGGGACAACCAATCCATACCGATAACAATGTCGAAACTTCCAAGTTCTACTGGCATGAGGTCTATATTGAATGGATGGTTTAGAAAATTTATAGTGCAACCACGGACAATGGTGTTGGTGTTAACTAAAGACCCATCGGCCAGTTCAACGATATAGGAAACGTCTAATGAGGTTGGTTCTATGTTAAGTAAAGGTGCAAATGTAATAGAAACGAAACTTCTATCCGCTCCTGAATCAAATAAAATGGATGCATAACGATTATTAACGAGGAACGTACCCGCAACAACATTCGGGTCTTCTTTGACATCTTCTCCTCCCATAACATAAGCTCTTCCTCGAGCCATTCCCTTTTGATTTCCACTTCCTTGATTCGTCTTCTTTGGGCAATCTCCCTTATAGTGTCCAATTTCTCCGCAACCAAAACATGTCACTGGTGGTTTCTGATTTCCACCCAAGTTTGGGCTCCTGCAATCTTTGGTGTGGTGACCAACCTTCTTGCAGTTGCCACATAGTTCTGGGCAACGTCCTGGGTTGTGATGTTTCTGACACTTTTCACACTTGGGTAGGTTTCCAGCATATCCTTTCCCTTCAGTAGGTCCTGCAGCATAGACCTTTGCCACTTCTTGTCTCTTAGGTGGCGGCTGAACAGCATTCCCACCTTGGTTGTAGTCAAACCTCCTCTTGTTGTTATTGTTTGGGTTGTTGTTTCGGTTATTGGGATAGTTATGGTTTCGATTGTTGTTATAGTTGTTGTTGTTTCGAGTGTTGTTGTAGTTGGTGTTGTTTGAACGGTTATTGTTGTTGTTAACAGCAGACTTTCCTTTTACCACTTGAACCATGAGTTTCTGAGTTATACGAATAGCCTCTTCCATTGATTGTGGATCAAAAGAAATCACATCCCCTCGAACACTTTCAGGCAATCCACCAACAAAGTTCTCCATCTTTTTCTCATCGTCAGAAATCATAGTTGGGCATAATGCAGCCAACTCCTGAAACCTCCTGAAGTAGGTCTCGATGTCATCACCTTTAGTCACAAGCCCATAGAATTCTGCTTCCAATTTCTGTATCTCAGTACGAGGGCAAAACTTCTTAGACATCAGCTTCTTGAATTCCTCCCAGGTGAGCTTGTAAGCATTCTCCATACCAATAGGATGAGCATGCGAATTCCACCAAGACATAGCTTCATCAAGAAGCATACCTGTAGTAAATTTTACCTTGCTAACGTCTGGACAACCGCACATGAGAAATACATTCTCAGTCTTTTCAAACCAGCGGATCAAAGCAACCGCTCCTTCAGTGCCCTTAAACTTGATAGGATCACTAATCTTGAAATCTTTCCATGTACATTCACGCCTAGTAGTGGGTGGTTCAGCGGTCTCTGTATTAGAAGCAGCCTCAGCAGCCCTTGCAGCAACCTCAGCTCTCTCAACTTCTAGAGCTTCTGCAATACTATCCCTGACTAAATTGCGGATAGCGGCTTGAGTCATAGCGGGTGTTTCTGGTGTAGCTTTACCTTTCTTTGGCGCCATACTTCTGATAATCACAATGGAAATAACCATGAGAAAAATCATAATAGAAATAGTCATCGTACCAAATGTATACACCCACAACACGTATATATACACAACCACAACAAGTATAATATGCAACCACGACATGTACGAGTACAACCACAACCTGTATAGATACAACCACGACATGTATATATACAATAATAATAAAGAGCAACCACGAAACATCATAAATATAATCACAACACATGAATATAATACATGAAAATTTCGGCCTACATGGACCGATATAATATATAGCACAACATTTCCAACATAGTAGAGTCGCACTTGATATATATTTGTTTGTACAACAACCAAAAGACTACAAGTTCTTGAACTATGTCCCACACCTCGGGACTAGGAAAATAATAAAAGCTAATATAATACCAGTCTATGTCTAAGCTCCTCCAGGTGCTCTAGATGGTCCAGGCTCTCCCCTCAAGCGGCGAATCTCACGATCCATCGCAACCACGATCTCCTCAAGATGCTGGACTCGAAACTGAAAAGAAGCATCTCTGCGCTCCAATACAACTAACCTCTCTCGAATCAATGCCAACTGGTCTACCTGCTTCCACTGAGTCTCCTGTGTCGCCTGAGCTCTATCTCGAATCTCAGGTAACTCATCCCTAAGTAGATCAATCTGCTCCTGGTGCCTCAACTGTCGTGCCTCGAGACCATGGTACGACACATCAATACCAACCCTGCCCTGAATCAAATCCTTAACCTGCTTCTCGACAGTCTCAAGTCAGGTAGTGATAATCTCATCAACCCTATAACCCAGCCTATCAACTTGCTCCTGCTGAGCACCTAACTGATCCTCTAGTGTAACGGCTGTAGGCCCCCTAGCCGCAGCCGCTCTCGAACTCTCACCTATGTGGTATACTGGTGGTGGTGAAAAGTCAGCAGTCTCGGTGGTAGGTGAATCTGGGGTGGTAAACCTTGCACGCTTCCTGAGCGGCAAGAGTGAGGTAGATATAGGAGTAGTAGTGGGTATGGCTGGTGGTGGTGTAGGCACAGTAGGACTAGGGAGAGTCCTAAAAGTAGATGTAGCATGACGAACACTCTTCCTAGCAACTAGAGTGGTCTTACTCCTAGGAAACATAAGTCTCGGTTCTGCAGAAGTAGTAGTAGTAGGTGATGGTATGTCAGTGGGTATAGTAGGATGGACATGAGAAGTAGGAGCCGTCTCCTCCTCCTCGAAAGGCTCGGTGTCATCATCTGATGCCAAGAGTGGCAACTCAGGTGTAGGAGAAACAAGTGGTGAAACAGCAGTGGAGGACACAGAGTCCTCATCATCGGAGTCTGATATAGAGTAAAGTATGACAGTGTTTGGATTCGAATACATGTCTCTGTGATAATCAAGGTGAAATAAAAATAAATAACTCGTACAATGGAATCACCTAAAACAATGAATATGCACTTATAATGTAATGATGAGATGCTATGATGATGTGGTTATAGTCTAGGGTCTATGATGCATCCTAGTTCGCTATAACCTTAGCTCTGATACCAATCTGTCACACCCCCAAAATACCTGAATGGCAGCGGAATGGAATACCTGAGGGTGTAACGGTCATAGCATCACAAACAAGGATATATTGAACGACCTAAAGTGTCGTTTGGAAAATACATCGTTTGATTCATTCAAAATATTCAGAGTTATAAAACATAGGTCCCAAAAGTCTTAGAAAGGTTTAAGGAAATAATTTAGTACAATCAAACGATAGTTCATAAGTGCATGAAATCCAAAAAGAGACGCGTCATCCTTGAATACACAAAATGACTCCATGCATGCCATGAGAATATGCCTTAGTTACCTGAGAAATACATTGCGAAAACGGTCAACATAAACTTGGTGAATAATCATAGGTTTATAGTTAAATCGTATGTACATAAGCCACAAGTATAAAGTAAACCGACAAGAATGTCAAAAGTGCTACATTGTCCCTTAAGCTCATGACCCCGAAGCTAGACATAGTAATGGCCCCAACAGAGTGTTTACCAGGCACTCAATTCGATAAGACATGAAATGCATTCGTCCCGTTGGAGCAACCCAACGCGAATGGAGGCGTCACCCTCAATAGATCTATTCACTCACTCTCGCTTAGTACTAGAAATTAACGGTCCATGATAATAAATGGGGACTTGTCAAGACATGGTAATTAGGCAACTTAAGCAATGTATGGAATTTGTAATACTTGGGCATGTACAAAAATAATAGTGCAATGTATTCTCCCCCGTGGGATTTAAAATGAAAATAAGTAATTGAAAACGGGGCTATGAAAACTCACCTCGTAATGATGGTACAAAGATGGTACAATGATGGTAAAGTAGTCGAGACAATGAGGCGCGAACACTAGCCGCAACCTAAATGAATATTCGTGATCTAATTTAGATCATGCCGTATGGAAATGAATGCACATGCACATGATACTTATACCACTCGTGACTTGGAAATACTCGTTATTGTTTTAGTAAAATAGTTTCCATACTTAGGAAAAATAAGTCCAATTGGAGTCATAAAACTTGTCGTAATATATATCATACAAAAATGTTAGCATTGTATTCTCCGTCTCGAAAACCTTAAAATAACGTCGTCAAGTCGTATAAATATTCTTTTGGGTCATACGTATTTCATTTGTTAAGAATATAGTCCTTAGTAATATTTCTAGAAAATATACCATTTAGTACGTAAGTTATTATTTTTATTTGTGACCAATATATATATATATATATATATATATATATAGTTTTGACGATGTTAAAACGGGTATAACTTGGTCGTTTTAAGCTCATTTTCCTCGTTCTTTATATCCACGGATTCGTTTTAGTATGTATTAATATATTTTCGATAACTCGGCTTCACTAGGTTACTTTTAACACCTCTATTTGTCCGTCGAAAACTGCCAAACAGCATGCAGTTTTCAGAAAAGTATTTTTCGTCGTTATAATTACAAAAATCATATCTCCTTCGTTATAAGCTTGTTTTAATCCGTTCTTTCGCCAAAAGTTTCGTTTTTGAAAGTCTTTTCTAAAAATATTGTCAAAGTGCACTGTGTAAATACAGATTTTTCTGGGTTCACCAAAATGGGACAGAAGGTATTCCTACTTGTTCAAAAACCATTTCCAAGGCTCTAAACTAGTTCTAACTTCAATCAAACCACTTTCAATCACCACAAATCTAGTCTAATCATACCATACACCTTCTTAGGGTGTCATGGGTCCTTGAACATCAATAATCCACTAGGTCTAACAAGGGTTTCATATGTTTTCATTTTTAGGGCTCAAAGTTTAAATAGGTACAAAATAGAATGGTATAAGCTATTATATGCATGAGTTCTTGTAAGAAATTTATATAACCATAGTAAATACTTGTAAAAATTATAAAAATGAGTTTGTTAACTTACTTGAAGGTTTAGGGAGTTTAGATGATGAAAACCTACTAATCCTTGAGTTTTTATCTCAAAACTCCAACAAGGATGACTAAGGGGGAAAGGGGGGGGGGGGGGGGGGGGGGGGGTTGTCTTGGGATTTAATTTAGAAAGTTAGTGGTAGTAGAAGTATTAGTTAGTTTTAGGTTTTATCGGGTACCGGGTTAACTAAAAATAAATTTTATTGAAGTTATTCGGGACATAATAAAGTCGTAAAAATTGTAAAAATATGTCGGGTACAAGTACGGAGAGTTTGGGTGATTATTGTTTAGTTTTCACGAAAACCGTCGTAATTAAATTAGACGTACGATACTAATTAATTAAATTTCCAAAATACCGGGTAATTGAATTTCATAATACTTATGACGTTGTAAAAAGTCCAAAAATATATCGGGGTTAATGTAGGGAGTGTCGGATATGATATTCTCATTTATAGGCCGCGTATTAGTGTTTATTTAAAATAAACATACGTAAATCGTTAATTATATCAAAAATATAATTTTGGAAATCCTACGAGTGGAATAGTATGCAAGTGCCATAATAACGATATGTAGACTATTTCTAGTCCGTATGAAATGTCCCAATGATAATGCATGAATTCGCTCCTGAACCAATACGGTTACGCGAATTTGAATACCCGTATACTAGGTTTACGATGAAATGAGTAATGCACGTGAATAGTGGTTTTCTCTCGGAAATGAATAGTGTCAAATGAATAGTAAAAATTTCTGAATGTATCTCGGAATATCAAATTGACCTCAAAACTGATGAATAGTAAAATAATGAATAATGATCGATGAATAGTAATTGGTGAATAGTATTATGTTGAGGTTTGGAAAAATGACCTGAAATTGTGGGTTGTGACAGTCGCCCATCCAAAAAGGAATTCAGTCCCTGAATTCAGTTAGTGTTGGTCTCGGAAATTGGCTTGGTGAAAAGTTGTGGATACTTGCGACGCATTTGGTCTTCTCGTTCCCAAGTAAACTCGGGTCCTCTTCGAGAATTCCAGCGAACCTTCACGATCGGAATTCGACTTTGTTTCAACTGTTTGATCTCGCGGTCCATAATTTCAACTGGTTCTTCCACAAAGTTAAGCTTGTCATCGAGTTGTATTTCTTCTAATGGTATAAAGGCAGACTCGTCCGAAAGACATTTCTTGAGGTTTGAGACATGAAACGTGTTGTGTACATTGCTAAGTTCTGACGGAAGTTCAAGCTTGTAAGCTACCAGACCAATCTTTTCCAGTATCTTAAACGGACCAATGTATCTCGGGTTCAACTTCCCGCGTTTTCCAAATCGTATCACGCCCTTCCAAGGCGAGACTTTCAACATGACTTTGTCTCCGACCTGAAATTCCAATGGTTTGCGTCGAACATCTGCGTAGCTTTTTTGTCGACTTCTAGCAGTTTCGAGTCTCTCTCGAATTTGAATTATCTTTTCCGTTGTTTCTTGCACCATCTCCGGGCCAGTACATTGTACGTCACCGACTTCAGCCCAACAAACTGGAGATCGACACTTACGACCATAAAGTGCCTCGAATGGTGCAGCCTTAATGCTTGAATGGTAGCTGTTATTATAGGAAAACTCGATCAATGGCAAATGGTTAGCCCAACCATTTCCAAAATCAATTACACATGCCCTAAGCATGTCCTCAAGTGTCTGAATAGTTCTCTCGCTCTGACCATCGGTCTGAGGGTGGTAAGCAGTGCTCATGTCTAACTTGGATCCAAAAGAATCTTGTAATGACCGCCAAAAGTTCGAAGTAAAACGACTATCTCTGTCGGAAATGATGAAACTGGTGCACCGTGTCTTGAGACGATTTCCTTGACATAAAGTCTAGCAAGTTGTTCCATAGAATAAGTCTCTCTAATGGGTATGAAATGAGCCGATTTGGTAAGACGATCAACAATTACCCAAATAGCATCGTAACCTCCTGACGTCTTAGGAAGTTTAGTGACAAAGTCCATAGTAATACGTTCCCACTTCCATTGTGGAATCTCTGGTTGTTGAAGTAACCCTGACGGTTTTTGGTATTCGGCTTTCACCTTAGCACAAGTAAGGCATTTGCTGACGTAAGTAGCTATTTCTGCTTTCATATTCGGCCACCAATAGAGCTTTTTGAGATCCTGATACATCTTATCAGAACCGGGATGGATAGAGTACTTCGACTTGTGTGATTCATGCATAATCAATTCTCGTACTCCACCATAGAGTGGTATCCAGCTTCGGTCCTTGAAGCATAACACTCCATCTGATCTCTTTACAAAGCCATTTTCGCTTTCTGGCATACCATAAAGTTTCTCATGTGGTCGATTTTCTTCTTTGAGAGCCTCAATTTGAGCTTCTAAAATTTTTGATGGTAATGGCGAAATGATAGTCAATCCCAATGATCTAACTCTCAAAGGTTTGAGTCGTTCCTTTCGGCTAAGTGCATCTGCTACAACATTTGCTTTTCCTGGGTGATATCGGATTTCACAATCGTAATCACTCAACAATTCTAGCCAACGACGTTGTCTCATATTAAGTTCCTTTTGATCAAGTATATGCTGTAAGCTCTTGTGGTCGGTAAAAATTACGCATTTGGTACCATAAAGATAGTGTCTCCAAATCTTGAGTGCAAAAACTACCGCACCCAACTCCAAGTCATACGTAGTGTAATTCTTCTCGTGTGTCTTAAGCTGTCTAGATGCGTAAGCTATCACTTTCTCGTTTTGCATTAGCACAGCTCCAAGTCCTTTATGCGAAGCATCGCAATATACCACAAAGTTCTCAATACCTTCTGGTAATGACAAAATCGGTGCGCTACAAAGCTTTTGTTTCAATAACTGAAATGCGGACTCTTGTTTCTCTCCCCACTCATACTTTTGATTCTTTTGTGTCAGCTTCGTCAATGGCTTCGCTATCTTAGAAAACCCTTCGATAAACCTTCTGTAATATCCGGCAAGTCCTAGAAATTGACGAATTTCCGTAGGAGACTTGGGCGTAGCCCAATCCTTGACTGCCTCGATCTTTGTTGGGTCGACTTGTAAACCTTGGCTATCAATGACATGGCCAAGAAACTGAACTCTTTGTATCCAAAAATCACACTTTGAAAATTTGGCATACAATTGCTCCTTCTTGAGTAGTTCCAGGATTGTTCTGAGGTGTTCTTCGTGATCTTCCTTACTCTTGGAATAAATCAAGATATCGTCAATGAATACGATCACAAACTTATCAAGATACGGTTTGCACACCCTATTCATGAGATCCATAAATACCGCAGGTGCGTTGGTTAATCCGAAAGGCATTACTTGAAACTCATAATGACCATAGCGTGTTCTGAATGCCGTCTTCGGGATATCCTCTTCCCGAACTCTAAGTTGATGATAACCGGATCTTAAATCAATTTTGGAATAAAAACAGGAACCTTGTAACTGGTCGAACAAGTCGTCAATTCTGGGGAGTGGATAACGGTTCTTCACCGTTAATTTGTTCAACTCACGATAGTCGATGCACATTCTGAAAGTTCCATCCTTCTTCTTCACAAACAAAACCGGTGCTCCCCAAGGCGAGGAACTCGGTCTAATGAATCCCTTGTCCAAAAGTTCTTGTAATTGATTTGACAATTCTTGCATTTCCGAAGGTGCAAGTCGATACGGTGCTCTTGCAATCGGTGCAGCTCCTGGCACTAATTCGATTTGAAACTCGACTTGACGTGTAGGCGGAAGTCCTGGCAATTCTTCCGGAAAAACTTCTTGAAATTCCTTAACAATTGGCACATCTTCAAGTCGTTTCTCATCCGACTTCTTCTCCGTGATGTGAGCCAAGAATGCCTAACAACCCTTCTTTATGTACTTCTCGGTTTTAATGCATGATATAATACTGAGTCTTGTTCCACTTCGTTCTCCACGAACAACCAAAGTTTCACCGTTAAAAGGAAGGTGAACAACTTTCTCATCACAAATAATTCTCGCTCGATGTTGGGACAACCAATCCATACCGATAACAATGTCGAAACTTCCAAGTTCTACTGGCATGAGGTCTATATTGAATGGATGGTTTAGAAAATTTATAGTGCAACCACGGACAATGGTGTTGGTGTTAACTAAAGACCCATCGGCCAGTTCAACGATATAGGAAACGTCTAATGAGGTTGGTTCTATGTTAAGTAAAGGTGCAAATGTAATAGAAACGAAACTTCTATCCGCTCCTGAATCAAATAAAATGGATGCATAACGATTATTAACGAGGAACGTACCCGCAACAACATTCGGGTCTTCTTTGACATCTTCTCCTCCCATAACATAAGCTCTTCCTCGAGCCATTCCCTTTTGATTTCCACTTCCTTGATTCGTCTTCTTTGGGCAATCTCCCTTATAGTGTCCAATTTCTCCGCAACCAAAACATGTCACTGGTGGTTTCTGATTTCCACCCAAGTTTGGGCTCCTGCAATCTTTGGTGTGGTGACCAACCTTCTTGCAGTTGCCACATAGTTCTGGGCAACGTCCTGGGTTGTGATGTTTCTGACACTTTTCACACTTGGGTAGGTTTCCAGCATATCCTTTCCCTTCAGTAGGTCCTGCAGCATAGACCTTTGCCACTTCTTGTCTCTTAGGTAGCGGCTGAACAGCATTCCCACCTTGGTTGTAGTCAAACCTCCTCTTGTTGTTATTGTTTGGGTTGTTGTTTCGGTTATTGGGATAGTTATGGTTTCGATTGTTGTTATAGTTGTTGTTGTTTCGAGTGTTGTTGTAGTTGGTGTTGTTTGAACGGTTATTGTTGTTGTTAACAGCAGACTTTCCTTTTACCACTTGAACCATGAGTTTCTGAGTTATACGAATAGCCTCTTCCATTGATTGTGGATCAAAAGAAATCACATCCCCTCGAACACTTTCAGGCAATCCACCAACAAAGTTCTCCATCTTTTTCTCATCGTCAGAAATCATAGTTGGGCATAATGCAGCCAACTCCTGAAACCTCCTGAAGTCGGTCCCGATGTCATCACCTTTAGTCACAAGCCCATAGAATTCTGCTTCCAATTTCTGTATCTCAGTACGAGGGCAAAACTTCTTAGACATCAGCTTCTTGAATTCCTCCCAGGTGAGCTTGTAAGCATTCTCCATACCAATAGGCTGAGCATGCGAATTCCACCAAGACATAGCTTCATCAAGAAGCATACCTGTAGCAAATTTTACCTTGCTAACGTCTGGACAACCGCACATGAGAAATACATTCTCAGTCTTTTCAAACCAGCGGATCAAAGCAACCGCTCCTTCAGTGCCCTTAAACTTGATAGGATCACTAATCTTGAAATCTTTCCATGTACATTCACGCCTAGTAGTGGGTGGTTCAACGGTCTCTGTATTAGAAGCAGCCTCAGCAGCCCTTGCAGCAACCTCAGCTCTCTCAACTTCTAGAGCTTCTGCAATACTATCCCTGACTAAATTGCGGATAGCGGCTTGAGTCATAGCGGGTGTTTCTGGTGTAGCTTTACCTTTCTTTGGCGCCATACTTCTGATAAATCACAATGGAAATAACCATGAGAAAAATCATAATAGAAATAGTCATCGTACCAAAGGTATACACCCACAACACGTATATATACACAACCACAACAAGTATAATATGCAACCACGACATGTACGAGTACAACCACAACCTGTATAGATACAACCACGACATGTATATATACAATAATAATAAAGAGCAACCACGAAACATCATAAATATAATCACAACACATGAATATAATACATGAAAATTTCGGCCTACATGGACCGATATAATATATAGCACAACATTTCCAACATAGTAGAGTCGCACTTGATATATATTTGTTTGTACAACAACCAAAAGACTACAAGTTCTTGAACTATGTCCCACACCTCGGGACTAGGAAAATAATAAAAGCTAATATAATACCAGTCTATGTCTAAGCTCCTCCAGGTGCTCTAGATGGTCCAGGCTCTCCCCTCAAGCGGCGAATCTCACGATCCATCGCAACCACGATCTCCTCAAGATGCTGGACTCGTAACTGAAAAGAAGCATCTCTGCGCTCCAATACAACTAACCTCTCTCGAATCAATGCCAACTGGTCTACCTGCTCCCACTGAGTCTCCTGTGTCGCCTGAGCTCTATCTCGAATCTCAGGTAACTCATCCCTAAGTAGATCCATCTGCTCCTGGTGCCTCAACTGTCGTGCCTCGAGACCATGGTACGACACATCAATACCAACCCTGCCCTGAATCAAATCCTCAACCTGCTCCTCGACAGTCTCAATTCGGGTAGTGATAATCTCATCAACCCTATAACCCAGCCTATCAACTTGCTCCTGCTGAGCACCTAACTGATCCTCTAGTGTAACGGCTGTAGGCCCCCTAGCCGCAGCCGCTCTCGAACTCTCACCTATGTGGTATACTGGTGGTGGTGAAAAGTCAGCAGTCTCGGTGGTAGGTGAATCTGGGGTGGTAAACCTTGCACGCTTCCTGAGCGGCAAGAGTGAGGTAGATATAGGAGTAGTAGTGGGTATGGCTGGTGGTGGTGTAGGCACAGTAGGACTAGGGAGAGTCCTAAAAGTAGATGTAGCATGACGAACACTCTTCCTAGCAACTAGAGTGGTCTTACTCCTAGGAAACATAAGTCTCGGTTCTGCAGAAGTAGTAGTAGTAGGTGATGGTATGTCAGTGGGTATAGTAGGATGGACATGAGAAGTAGGAGCCGTCTCCTCCTCCTCGAAAGGCTCGGTGTCATCATCTGATGCCAAGAGTGGCAACTCAGGTGTAGGAGAAACAAGTGGTGAAACAGCAGTGGAGGACACAGAGTCCTCATCATCGGAGTCTGATATAGAGTAAAGTATGACAGTGTTTGGATTCGAAGACATGTCTCTGTGATAATCAAGGTGAAATAAAAATAAATAACTCGTACAATGGAATCACCTAAAACAATGAATATGCACTTATAATGTAATGATGAGATGCTATGATGATGTGGTTATAGTCTAGGGTCTATGATGCATCCTAGTTCGCTATAACCTTAGCTCTGATACCAATCTGTCACACCCCCAAAATACCTGAATGGCAGCGGAATGGAATACCTGAGGGTGTAACGGTCATAGCATCACAAACAAGGATATATTGAACGACCTAAAGTGTCGTTTGGAAAATACATCGTTTGATTCATTCAAAATATTCAGAGTTATAAAACATAGGTCCCAAAAGTCTTAGAAAGGTTTAAGGAAATAATTTAGTACAATCAAACGATAGTTCATAAGTGCATGAAATCCAAAAAGAGACGCGTCATCCTTGAATACACAAAATGACTCCATGCATGCCATGAGAATATGCCTTAGTTACCTGAGAAATACATTGCGAAAACGGTCAACATAAACTTGGTGAATAATCATAGGTTTATAGTTAAATCGTATGTACATAAGCCACAAGTATAAAGTAAACCGACAAGAATGTCAAAAGTGCTACATTGTCCCTTAAGCTCATGACCCCGAAGCTAGACATAGTAATGGCCCCAACAGAGTGTTTACCAGGCACTCAATTCGATAAGACATGAAATGCATTCGTCCCGTTGGAGCAACCCAACGCGAATGGAGGCGTCACCCTCAATAGATCTATTCACTCACTCTCGCTTAGTACTAGAAATTAACGGTCCATGATAATAAATGGGGACTTGTCAAGACATGATAATTAGGCAACTTAAGCAATGTATGGAATTTGTAATACTTGGGCATGTACAAAAATAATAGTGCAATGTATTCTCCCCCGTGGGATTTAAAATCAAAATAAGTAATTGAAAACGGGGCTATGAAAACTCACCTCGTAATGATGGTACAAAGATGGTACAATGATGGTAAAGTAGTCGAGACAATGAAGCGCGAACACTAGCCGCAACCTAAATGAATATTCGTGATCTAATTTAGATCATGCCGTATGGAAATGAATGCACATGCACATGATACTTATACCACTCGTGAGTTGGAAATACTCGTTATTGTTTTAGTAAAATAGTTTCCATACTTAGGAAAAATAAGTCCAATTGGAGTCATAAAACTTGTCGTAATATATATCGTACAAAAATGTTAGCGTTGTATTCTCCGTCTCAAAAACCTTAAAATAACGTCGTCAAGTCATATAAATATTCTTTTGGGTCATACGTATTTCATTTGTTAAGAATATAGTCCTTAGTAATATTTCTAGAAAATATACCATTTAGTACGTAAGTTATTATTTTTATTTGTGACCAATATATATATATATATATATATATATATATATATATATATATATATATATATATATATATATATATATATATATAGTTTTGACGATGTTAAAACGGGTATAACTTGGTCGTTTTAAGCTCATTTTCCTCGTTCTTTATATCCACGGATTCGTTTTAGTATGTATTAATATATTTTCGATAACTCGGCTTCACTAGGTTACTTTTAACACCTCTATTTGTCCGTCGAAAACTGCCAAACAGCATGCAGTTTTCAGAAAAGTATTTTTCGTCGTTATAATTACAAAAATCATATCTCCTTCGTTATAAGCTTGTTTTAATCCGTTCTTTCGCCAAAAGTTTCGTTTTTGAAAGTCTTTTCTAAAAATATTGTCAAAGTGCACTGTGTAAATACGGATTTTTCTGGGTTCACCAAAATGGGACAGAAGGTATTCCTACTTGTTCAAAAACCATTTCCAAGGCTCTAAACTAGTTCTAACTTCAATCAAACCACTTTCAATCACCACAAATCTAGTCTAATCATACCATACACCTTCTTAGGGTGTCATGGGTCCTTGAACATCAATAATCCACTAGGTCTAACAAGGGTTTCATATGTTTTCATTTTTAGGGCTCAAAGTTTAAATAGGTACAAAATAGAATGGTATAAGCTATTATATGCATGAGTTCTTGTAAGAAATTTATATAACCATAGTAAATACTTGTAAAAATTATAAAAATGAGTGTGTTAACTTACTTGAAGGTTTAGGGAGTTTAGATGATGAAAACCTACTAATCCTTGAGTTTTTATCTCAAAACTCCAACAAGGATGACTAAGTGAACAAGTTTACACCTAAATCTTGGAAAATTTGTTGTTCTTGCTTCTTCTTCTTGCCTAGGCCGAACACACCAAGGGGGGGGGGGGGAATGAGAGAAAAAGTTTTCTTGCACTTAGATGATAATTGTGAGAAATGGGGTGAAAATGTTTAATATATACTTAGGAGACAAAAGTTAGGTTTGCATTTAATTTGGTTGGTGTGGTTTAAGCTTATTAGGGCCAAACGGGGGGGGGGGGGGGGGGGTGGCCGGCCTCAAAAAGGAGGGAAAGGGGGGGGGGTTGTCTTGGGATTTAATTTAGAAAGTTAGTGGTAGTAGAAGTATTAGTTAGTTTTAGGTTTTATCGGGTACCGGGTTAACTAAAAATAAATTTTATTGAAGTTATTCGGGACATAATAAAGTCGTAAAAATTGTAAAAATATGTCGGGTACAAGTACGGAGAGTTTGGGTGATTATTGTTTAGTTTTCACGAAAACCGTCGTAATTAAATTAGACGTACGATACTAATTAATTAAATTTCCAAAATACCGGGTAATTGAATTTCATAATACTTATGACGTTGTAATAAGTCCAAAAATATATCGGGGTTAATGTAGGGAGTGTCGGATATGATATTCTCATTTATAGGCCGCGTATTAGTGTTTATTTAAAATAAACATACGTAAATCGTTAATTATATCAAAAATATAATTTTGGAAATCCTACGAGTGGAATAGTATGCAAGTGCCATAATAACGATATGTAGACTATTTCTAGTCCGTATGAAATGTCCCAATGATAATGCATGAATTCGCTCCTGAACCAATACGGTTACGCGAATTTGAATACCCGTATACTAGGTTTACGATGAAATGAGTAATGCACGTGAATAGTGGTTTTCTCTCGGAAATGAATAGTGTCAAATGAATAGTAAAAATTTCTGAATGTATCTCGGAATATCAAATTGACCTCAAAAATGATGAATAGTAAAATAATGAATAGTGATCGATGAATAGTAATTGGTGAATAGTATTATGTTGAGGTTTGGAAAAATGACCTGAAATTGTGGGTTGTGACAATTCATCTTTGTCTGCCTTCTTGTCTTCACACCTGATTGTAGCTCACCAATTACATTTTCAAGTGGATGCACTTTGTGAATTGTAGTTTGTGATGTGCTTGGAATATCATATGTTGTAGGCATGTTAGAGATTTCAACATTGATTTAAGTCTTTTTGTAGTATATATTTATTTTCCGAAGAAATGCTCGTGAAAGTATTTCCCCGGGTTGTTTTCCCAACGAAGGTAGAATGGAGTCGTGAATTATCGATTCGCGAAATCGAGTCGTGAAAAGTGGTAAAGTGAAGAATATGATTTTGGAATTCAATTTATGAAAAGTAATAGTGAAATAAGCAGAAGATACAAGCTAAGTATGCACAAATGTCTAAATTCTAAAAACGGAAATACAATCGCGAAATTTAAACGTATCGTACGAAATAAAACGTAACTTTATAACTAAAAACGATCCTACAAATGTGAAACAAATTTCTAAAAATCTTAAACTAATAAAAAGAATTTTGAGAAAAAGAAAAATATTTTTTAGACTTTTTATTTATTTTCTATGATTTATTTCTATTTATTGAATTAAAAAGTAATTAAAAATAAAGGAAAATATAAAAAGTAATGGGAAAAATATAAATTCTATTCTGAAAAATCTAAAATATTATAAGAGAATTTCCTAAAATATTTTTGTATTTTTAAAGGCTTTTTCTGATTTTTATTGATTTTTGTATATTAAAAATGATTTAAAAATGATTATAAATGAAGAAAAATTAAGAAAAATATTAAATCAACTCAGAAAAATATGAAAAATTTACAGAAAATCTAAAATAATGTGAAAAGCTTGCAGAAAAAGTTTGAAAATAAAATAATAAGTAGAAGTGCTTATTTAGGCTAAATCAGCTTATGGCAAGTGCTTATTTATAAGCACTTGCCACAAAACTTATCCAAACTAAAACCACAGATGCAATATACTCTATTAAGCTCAGTGATGCACATAAATGAACAGAAATAAGCACAGAAGCAATGGAAATCAAACAATAAGCAGTTGGACAATAAGCTAATGCATAAGCAGCATAAGAAACAGAATAAGCCAGTACTCAGGAACAATGAAATAGCTAAAACTTAATCAAGGCAACTCAAAAATATCAATAAAGCTTAATAACAAGCCCAATCAAGCAATGGCAGCCCTATGATTCAATCAGCATACATGTCCTAAACCACTAAATTGCAGTTCTGATAAGCTGCTCTAAAAAGCTCTTGAACTAGAATATTGTGGGGGCAAATGCTACACTGAACTACTAAGTATCTAAAAACAACAAATTCCTTATCTCTAACTTCCAATAGCTATCCTAATTATAGCCAAATTCAGCAACTAGTGTGAAATTTAAAGTTGAACCAAAAATACCTATGCTGACTTTTTATATGCTATAATACTTTGACTAAATCTAATTTCAACTTATTAAATCCACTTATACATGTAATATTAAGCTACAAATATGCTATAATAAGCTAACTAGAACTAGAATGCAACTACCACTAAGATATTACTAACTGATTCATAAAACTCTAACAGTTATTAAAATTGAAACTCAACTTTGACTTTTTAATTATATAACCTACTATTTTTATGTTCTAAATAGCTATTACTAACCTAAGTGAACCTACTTAAGACAGAAAACCAGCAGGTAAACCACAATCATACAAAGTAACTGCTAGATCCAAACACTCCCTTAGGAGACAGTTATAACTATGAATAGATGTAAACAAATTCAAACTTCCAAACTAAAGGTCCAAATAGCTAAACTAATCCAATTAGAAGCCAAATCAACAAAATTCAACAGAATACTCAGAAACTCAGATTCACAATTTATGCTACTTTGTAACGTAAATGATGAAATCAGAACTTACAAAAGCTCACATCTCAGCTTGAACAGAGATGTTTCACTAAGCTAGCCTGTCTCTAGACAGGCTCAATCCTTCCCTTTCTGTTTTGGCCTGTCAAATCCACCACAAATCACCAATATACCAATACAGTTGACTATCTTTGACTTTTTATGAAAAATGAATTGAATAAAGGTATACTACCCCAATAAGCTAACCATAGCTGTAAAGTTAAGATAAGCTGTATGAATCTCTAAAAAACTTATTTGAAAACTTATTTAAACAAAACTATTTAAGAATTTTCTGAATTTTTATAAAACTATTGAACTAATGTGAAACTGAATTTAAATGAAAAGTAAACAAGTTGATTTTAGAACTAAAACTCTGCTGAAACTAAAGAAATTTAAACTATAACAATAAGCTAAGAGCAATAAGCAGAATTAATTGGAAGATAAAACTGAATTTCATTGAGAAATAAAAATTACAATAGAAGTTAAAGTGAACTAATACAATTCAGAAAGAAAATTGGGCAGAGTTTGGCTACTCCAAAATCATAAAATTCATATCCATGTAGGAGACAATGTTACTACCATTCATATCCACTGCTTTCAGGAATTTCTTTATTCAAAGCATCAAAATTCACAACATTGGCATCAGCTTCCTTTTCATAATTCTTTGAAGATGGTGAATCTTCATTTTTATCAACAAAGTCCCAAAGTGGCATGACAATTTGATCTTTTTCATCTTCATCATCTTTGCAATGTTCATCTTGATCAATGAATTCATCTGAGTCTTCAAAATCATTGTCTCTTGTACCTGAGGTAATAGGTACATAATTCATTGTATTTGATAAAGTCTCAAGATCAAACAGCCATTCTGGTCCTGAACCTGCTATGTTAGTTCTATCTTCAAGGAACTCAACATGCAAATTTTCTTCAATCTTCTTTGTTCTTAAGTTGTAAACTCTAAAAGCTTTGCTAACCATAGAATATCCAACAAAGAAGCCTTCATCTGACTTTTCTTCAAACTTTCCCAGATGATCAATGGTATTGAGAATTGTAACATGACATCCAAATGGCCTCATAAAATCCAAGATTGGGGGTCTTCCTCTGAATAGCTCATAAGGTGTCTTGTTCTTAGTCTTCACCACCATAACCCTGTTTTGAATATAACAAGCAGTGTTAACTGCTTCAGCCCAAAGAGTCACTGGTAGCTTGGAATCAGCTAACATGGTTCTAGCAGCCTCAATTAGTGTCTTGTTTCTTCTTTCAGCAACACCATTTTGCTAAGGTGTTCTTGCAACACTAAATTCTCTTTTAATACCCTTCTCTCTGCAGAATTCATCCATAACTCTGTTCTTGAACTCTGTTCCATTGTCACACCTGATGACCTTGATCTTCGTATCAACTTGGTTTTCAACTTCAGTAATAAAAGTTTTAAGGATGCCAGTAGTTTCATCCTTAGTTCTTAGAAAGAAAACCCATGTAAATCTACTAAAATCATCAATTACAACAAGACAATACTTCTTCAAATTTATGCTGCTTACTGAAGTAGGACCAAACAAGTCCATATGCAGCATGTAGAGTGGATGATCAATAGAATTATATGCCTTGGTTTTGCATGAAGCTCTATGTTGCTTGCCCTTAAGACAGGCAACACATGTTTGGTCATTCTTAAATCTCTTCTCTGGCAAACCTCTGACTAGACCATCTTTTACAATCTTGTTAATGGTCTTGAAGTTAACATGACCAAGTCTTCTGTGCCAAAGCATGGATTCATCCAAAGCGGCTTTTGCAATTAAGCAAGTATCACCATTGTTAGCCACAATCTTCTTCATATCAATGCTATATAGATTGCCTTTTCTAGGGATTTTAAGTAAAACATCACTGTCATCAGGTAACTTATAATCCTTAGATAAGACATAGCAATCATATTCTGAGAAAAGAACTCTATGCTTCTTGTCACACATCTGTGACACACTGAAAAGGTTATACTTGAGCTCTTTTACATAGTACACATTCTCAAAATCCAAGTTTCCAGCCTTGATTGTTCCTTTGCCAAAAACTTTGCCACCAATTCCTCCTCCAAAGCTGACAAATTTCCCATCAAAAGGTTTGAAATATGAAAGATAGGTCTTGTTTCCAGTCATGTGCCTAGAACATCCACTGTCTGAGTATCCTTGATCTTCTTTAGGCTTTGAATGTCCCTGCACATTTAATAAACAAAGGAATTAGTTCCTTTTGGAGACCCAAGCCACAAATGACTTGGATCTGCCTCGTGTATCAATATAATTATATCTGTCAAGGGTCATTGATACACCATTGGGATTGGTAGAAGTGCTTATGCCTTTAGGTTTCCATTCCCAACGTGCTGAGGCCTTCACAGCATTTCCCAACTTTACCCTTTTGTTGTTTATAGAACCGTCAGTGGAAACTTTTGGCCTAGCAGTGGCAACTGCTGGCTTTGTAATTTTAGGTGCCCACTTGAGGTTATTGTAAACATTCTTTTCATAAAAGGTCTTTTTCTCTGTTTGTGCAGATTTAACAAAAGTTGTATTTAGATTAGCACTCTTAACAGGAGACTTAGGGTAAACTTTGTTCACTTTTCTGGCAGTAGAAAGAGATTTGATGCCAGAATTTAGTAAAACAGCCCTGGGAACCATTTTACTTAGTGAATTAGGGTGAGTATTCTTATTAACATTTCTTTCATTCACCCTGGTATTCCCAAAAACTGCCCTTCTACCCTTGTGATAGTTACAATTAGCATGAAGGTGTTCAAAACTACCACAGATGTGACAAGGTTTGTTGTTAAACTCAAAGTCACTACCAAATTGTCGAGATTTTACATGATTCCAACTCCTTTTGTTACCCATAGGAGTTGATGACCTGTTTCTGTACATATCATCATATCTAGTTGTGGGCCTAGTGTAATTAGCTTGTTTCCTAGGCATCTCTTTTCCAACCTTAACAACTTCAGGAATACTCTTTGTAACATTCACATTAAAACTCTCAGAAACACTAGTTTTAGACTCAACATTCATATTTTCATCTTTAAGAGATGAGTCACTAGCACTCTCAAAAGCTTCAGTCTCTACCTTAGCTTTTTCAACAACAACTTCTTTCACAAATTTAGGGCCATAAGTCATAATTGGTTCTTGAAACTCTTCTAACCCTGTATGTGCTAAGTCAATACGAGGTGGTGATGGAACACCTCTAAGAGGTGGTGGAACTGACTTGTATCCTACACCTGATTTGACTTTATTGACAACTTGTGCTTCCCAAATTTTATATATACTCTTAGATTGATAAGCTAATGTATCACAAGTTATCTGAACATTATCATTAGACTTTTTAATCTTCTCTAATTCATCTCTAAGAGCCTGATTCACAGCTATCTTATAGTCTAAATCTCTTCTTAATACAGCAATATCATCACTAAACTTAGACTCATTAGCTCTATAGTGTTCTAATTGTGCTTCTAAAACAGCAAGACCTCTTTTATGATTTGCTAGGTTATAATTGGTTTGATTTAACTCTAACAATTGTTCATCATATTGGTCTTTTAGTTTCTCATAGTCTTTTAAAGCCTTACAGGTTTTAGAACAAGCATTATTAATATGTACCTCAGAGTCAGCAAAATCCATAAGTGCAAGCTCTGTAGCAATCACTGCAGACTCTGGTCCTTCTTCTTCATCCTCAACCATATAGCTCCAATCATAGCTCACTCCATCAATGGCCAAAAGCACCTTTGGTTCTTCAACTGTAGGCTCTTTCTTCTTGTCCTTCTTGTACCAAGTTGACCTTGTATTAGGCTTCTTTGGTTTTCTGCATTCCCTGGCAAAGTGCCCTATCTTGTGACAGTTGTAGCACTCCACCTTCTTCTTATCAAAACCTACAGTTTCATTGCCATTTATGATGATCTTCCTACCAGTCTTCTTCCAAAATTTCTTTGCCTTTAAGCTTAGCAAAGCAACTTGCCATTTTATATCCATCTCTTCCATGTCATCATCATCAATTAGATCCAAGTCTTCATGTGTCAGAACTGAACAATTGACCTGACTTGAAAGATAGGCATAGAAAGTAGAATCTCCAAGACCAGCAACCTGCCTTTTTGAACTAGCAGTGGTAACACATCCACTGCCAGTGGAAACAGCAATGTGAGCATCATCCTCTTCATCATCACTATCAACATCAGAATCATCACCCACTGATGATGAGATAAGAGCTAAGTTCCCTGTTCCTGAACTTAGCTTACCAGCCTTCTTCAACCTCTGTTCAATAACTTTAAAGTTATTGTACAAATCATTGAGCTTCATATTCTCAAGTTCTGGCTTGTCTTCCCACACTGCAACATTAGTACTAAACTCAGAGGGTAGACTTCTTAAAAACTTTAAGTTGAGGTCTTCCTTTTCCACCTCAATACCAAACATTGTGAGTTGAGTAACAATCTTTTGAAGCCTTGTGAAGATGTTGTCAATGGATTCATTACTTGTTGAACAAAAATTTTCATAAGTCTGTTTCAACAAGGTCTTCTGTGTCTTCTTGGTGGAATCATTACCACCAAAAACATTGCAGATTTCTTCAAATAAAGTATGTGCAGTCTTGTACTTGCTGAAGGCTAAAACTTGATCCCTAGGAAGGGTCATTAGCAATAAACCTCTGGCCTTCAAATCATTCTTCTTTTGAAGTCTTTCATCAGATGTGACTGGTCTAGTATTTAACTTATGTACTTCCTTGCCATCAATTGTTTCTGTGGTAGTACCAAGTTTAAAGGAATCACCAAACATAATAATCTCCCAAAATGCATAGTCTTGCACCATAAAGAATTGTTCGATCATTAGTCTCCACATCTCATAATCATTGATTTTAAGCTTAGGAAGCTTAGAAGCAATGTTGGTTTGACTGTTTTCTGTCTCCATTGAATTCTTGTGAGTGAACTTTGGATCTTCTAAATCAAAGTATCAAAGCCTGGCTCTGATACCACTTGATGGATCTAGACACCTTGATTTGTGTTAGAATGATACTTTGAGTTATACTACCAAGTATGCGGAATCTACTTAGTAATACTTAGAAGTTTGTTTGTAAGTAAAACAGTTGTATATGAATAAGAACAATGTGTGAACCAAACTGTTAGCTCCAATATTATTAAGAATAATAATACTAGTGATCTTTGTATCACTAGGGTTACAACCTTGAAGCTCTAAGAAAACGTATGAGAGTTATATCTAACCCTAAACCTAGGATCTCCTTTTATAGCACAAGGAGTCCTCTTCTACAAGATACGTATAATGCTAACAAAATAAGATATACACAAAATCTATTCTATATTTATCTTATACAAGTTTCCTAATAGTTATCCTGACGGCAGTGGTAATAATATGTACTAGCAGTGGTAATGTGTTTCCACTGCTAGTGCATTCTTCAGCAGTTGTAACTTCCATGCTTAGCCGTGGTAACTATCAGTGTAATTCCCAACACTAATTGCTCCCACGCTTTTTTCCTGCTAACCCTTTGGCGAGGACATGTCCTCTCCAAAGGGCGTTGATCAAATTTTGACCGGATCATACCTTTTGGCGAGGACGCATCCTCGCCAAAGTGTTTTTTATTAGACTATCTAAAATTGATTTCTATCTTTTATAAATGATTTAAATAAATTAAAAAATTTAATAAATTAAAAATAATTTAAATAAATTAAAAATGATTTAAACTAATTATAAACGATTTTAAAATGATTTAAATTAAAAATAAGGAGGAATTGCATATATACCCACTAAAACATGAATATTTGCATATTTCTTCAAAACACAAGTTTTTAATGCACAATGTACAATGATGTTTAAGCATGTTTTGGGTATATATGCATATGCAAGTTTTAGTGGGTATATATGTAATTGCCCCTAAAAATAAATGATATAAATTAATTTTGTATTAGATGATGAAACAAATGACAAATGCGGGAATAAACATTATAGCCACTATGTTTAATGATCTTAAAAAACCTAACTCATTTTAATTCTATTTGACAAAACGAACGATGTTAAACCATATAAAGTCATGCCAAAAAATTGTACATTTTGTACCAAAAAAATTACAAAAGAATGACACGTGTCAAAAACTGGGTGGAGTCGAGTAGTTGAATAGTCGAGCATGACCATTTTGGAAAATAGGTGTTTGTACGCTTTTGATAATTTTCTTTTCATAACAAAAACATACATTTAATAACTATTAATTATAGATATAAATTACTATGTTTAGATACATTTTCTCTTTAAATATATAAAAAAACTTTTCATTTGAACCTTCACTAGTATGTGCCTAGTGGGCACAAGTTAGTAAAACGGTAAAATCATACGAAAAAGGAATTGAAAATCTTAAATAGACGCATATGCTAATCGCCAACTATCTACATCTATGAGATGGTCATCGAAGCCTTCAGCAGTGGGTTTTTCTCATACGACTGTTTTTCGCCCAAACTATGGCCTACTAATTAAATTTAATCAAGGGTATAAATAACCTAGTTTTTTGCATAGTACGATTTTGGTACTGTCTTGTTAGATAACGATATGGTCCGGTTAGACCTTTTATTTAATTCAATGATGAAGTTTTAGCGAAGAATAGTTTGAACAAGTAGTGAGAGTATAGTTCGGCTCCAGATTAAGTCGAAACTGCTACTATCTAACTCAATTTACTTCACTCATTCTGGTATGTGGAGTACTGCTGAAATGCAATTCAAATTGTCCCGTTACAGTGTTACACATCCTACATACAATGAGAAATAAATGACGCAAATACTTATGAAAATTTAAAAGTCTTCTTTCAAGAAAGCCCACTTTCATGGGTCAAGAAAGTAAGCCCAAAGCATAACATATCAATGCTTGAGACAAGCCTTGGACATGATCCATTACTATGTACCCAACGGCCAACGCACATTTATAGTCACTTTTGAGTTTTGACTTTTGACTAAAACGTTAACGTGAAAGATGTATAAAGAAGAAAGAAATTGATTTGTAGGTAGCTGAAAGCTTGTAAAAGCTAAAAGTTATGAAATAGAATTAGAGTTTCTAATTTTAATAGTTGTAGGCATACATTACATTGCATGTGTAAACAGGGACGGAACTATGATCAAATATTACCGGCATGACCGTCCCATGAATTTATGAAATTTTTGAAGGCCCTGAATGAAATTAAATAATAAGGCCTTTCGATAAGGAATGATATACATAAAGTATCACCATTTATAAGATATAATGCAATTAGTTAGCTAAACGTTCTAACATATTTACTCATTTAAGATACTTTCTCATCTAAATACTTTTTCCTTTGTGAAAAATATGCGTATACATGCATATAATTATTAACAGGATAAATTTTGAGGCCCTTAAAAATTTTGAGGCCCTGTGCGGTCGCTCACCTTGCACACCCTCAAAGCCGGCCCTGATTACCGGGTGCACATAAAATTTTGAACCGTAATATTAGAAACACATTTCAGTGGCCGGGCGCATTTAAGATGCATTTAAGAAAAATTGATGTTTTTATCAAAAATTAACACTACATCAAAAAAAATCCATGGGGTTCTCGGGCACCCGCGAGAACCCCCTGTTTCCGTCCCTATGTGTAAAGCAACATAAATAGATAAAAACATCTATATTATTTAGGAAACGATTTGCATGTGTTGGTCATACGACGCTTAATTTAATTATTCTTAGACACATAAATTGCATGATTTATCTCTTTTCAAACTTATCGTTAATGAAGATCCTCATTAGACATAAAATTTGTCATGACAAATAAAAATTTATTTTGCATCTTCATATCATAAAAATTGAATATATTAACTATAATTTTTTGTAGCTAATTGGTTACAATTTTATACTATAAAATGTGAGACCCTGATTCTTTTTGTGGTCTTGATTTTTTTTTTGTGAGTCACTAATTCATTGCTAGTGTATTTTTTGTGAAGGATTATAGCCAATTGGCTACAAAAGATATCCCATAAAATATCATAGATGGAAAATAATATGAAAGAAATAAGTTCCTAAAAACAAGCCTACTGTATCCAAATGCCTTAAATCAAGCCGGTTAATAATAGTTTGACTCCAAACAAATGAGTAACCAACAAGTCTACAAAGTACAAAAGTCACCGTCTGTGGGGCATAGGAACACGGTTAGTCCGCAAATTCTCTATTTTCAGATTTTTAACCTAACATTTATATCACCTGATTTTAACTGCAACTGTAATAATATATATTCGTCATATTACACACCAATGACCTCAATGTGTTACTTTTATAAACTTAATCATGACTTTAACATATTATTAGAAAGAGATTATGGGTGTGTTTGGTAAAAGTAGCAGTGAGCTGTGAGCTTCTTAAAGAGGAAAAATGAGCGTTTTTAAAAAATAGCAAAGCTCCAATAAAAATTAAAAAGCTCATTGCTCACCTCGTCCCAAAAAGCTTTGTGGCTAACACCTTATAAAAGATTTTTAAGAATAATCTCTAGTAATAATAACGGGATGTTTGGCAAAAGTAATTGTTGCCGAAACTGGAGATATAGATGTAGATAAAGATGAAGCCGGGGATTAAAAATGAATACACGAAGAATCTTATAGGTTTTGTTTACCAAACAAAGCTTATATTTGTAAAAAATAAGCATAGTCTTCCTCTAATCTATGGGTCCGGCGACAATTACTTTTCCCAAACATCTAGCTTGACATCTACTGTTGATTTTAGATTTATTTTTTAGGACATCTACTGTTGATTTTAGATTTATTTTTGGGGATTAGGAATTTTATTACTACGTACTTGTTATAACTAGAACGGTTATTATAAGTTTGAATACAATCGCATTTAGATAGTAATTTAATATAATACATTTGCTGGTATTCAATTGCCTGTAGTGAATCATACTTTGGCGATAATAATATTCTTGATGCTAGTATTCTGCTATTCTCGCAAAACGCTAATGCTGACCGGTTTCATGACCGGCTACAAGAAATTACGTAGAAGGCAATGTTGAGCTTACCCTCCGAACTACTAGTAACTTGGGGGTGTTTGTATTAGCTTATTTTTTGGGCTTATGTTCTTGTTGAACTTTTGAAAAGTCAACAAGCTCTACTTTTTTGTGCTTAATTATGACCTTGTTAGCTTGAGCTTATGACTTATTTGAGTTCATAATTAAGCTCAAGCTGATAAGCTCATAAGCTATGAAAATTGAGCTTAGTATTTTTGTGAATAACTGAATAGTTATTGATGGTAAAAGACTTAAAGTAATAGTGCTACTTTTTGTTTTATTTCATAATAATGGTATGTGGTATTGTTGTTGTTGTTGTTGTTGTTGTTAATTAAGGTCTCAATTTTTTGCATTCATTTAATAGTTCAATTTCGAGGGTCTGTTTGTATGGTAGGAGGAGTGTGAAGATGTGAGTGTGGCCAGGTTGAACTCATATAGAAGGAAATGAAAACCGGACCTAATGCAATAGGATGTTATTTGTGCAGTGAACACAGGTACTTGAACAATCAATCTCTTTTTTTCTGCAAGATTTCACTATATCTACAAGTTATTATGTTCGATAGATAGATATGTTATTTGTATTGAACATACATGTTATATATGTTAATTTCTTTAGTATATCGTGTTGGAAAATTTAGTGCACTGGTGGGATTGGTTCACACCTGGTAATGGGCTTGGAGGTACGGAGTGTACACCCATCAGGTCCCTGAACACCCTGACTCAAATAGTGGTTGTGTAGGACTCTGCTGCTAGTATTGGTTTCCACTGATAGTGGATCCTGCTGATAGCAATTCTGCTGCTAGTAGTATGACTCTGCTGCTATGCAACGATTCTGCTGCTAGTGATTAGTGGATTCTGCTGATGATTATGTAACTGATTTGACCTATTCAAATGGCAGTTACATCTACACTTATGACCTCGTTTAACTGGTCAAGTAACCACTATTTTAGGCTATAATGGGGATAATTATGTGGAGATTAATGAGCTGATTAATTCTCATAATTCCATTTGACTAGCCATGAGTATCTTCCTATAAATAGGAAATCATTATGCATGAGGAATATACAGAAAACAGAGAACACTTACTCACGAAGGGTTATTGATTTGTGCCTAAATCACTAACAACATTTGGTCTTATCCCAAGTAGATATTCGTGATACCCAGGCATTAGGGTCGAATAGTTTACTTTGGAAAGTGATAACACGATTCCAAGTGATATCCGGTAACCTTCATTGGTACGTAGCTAGGTCTTTGATTATCTTAACCCTGTTCTGGGCTCATAACCACCAACAATCAAAGTAAACTATTTTGTGATAATCAATGGCTGCTGCTATGAGACATATGGCTGCTAGTTTTTCCAAATTGGAAAAGTTTGAAGGTGTTGACTTCAGAAGGTGGCAAAAGAAAATGCACTTCTTGCTATCAAGCATGAATGTTGTGTATGTTCTAAACACTGCCATTCCTGAAGATCATCGAGATGATCCACCTGTATCACCAAATTCCACACTGGAACTTATGCATAAAGGGGAATTAGTTCTAGTCTCCAAGCAGAGTGGTGTCAGTAAGACCATTGCAGCCAATTTTTCCTCTGCTGTGATGACTGAAAATGGAAATTTCATACTCTACAATGATAGCATGAGTGTAGTGTGGCAGAGTTTTGACTATCCTACAGACTCCCTTTTACAAGGCCAGAGTCTGAATGCTGGGAATGAATTGGTTTCGAGTGTCTCTAAAACCAATTACTCTAGTGGAAGCTTTCGTTTGAAGATGCAGATGGATGGTAATCTTGTCATGTATCCAGTAAATACAGAGGAAGTGGGTGTAGATGCGTACTGGGCTTCTAATACGGTTCTACCTGCCTCACAGAAGTACCTGCACCTCAATAATACTGGATTAATGCTTATCAATGTTAGTAATTATGAAACCATCAAGGATTTCTATACTACACAACCTTATCCGGCCATATATCGTGCTACACTTGGTGACGATGGAATGTTTCGGCTATATTCTTACAACCGTACTAACTCCCCCCTTCCATAGTGTGGAAAACGCCTGATCATCCTTGTGATGTGAAGAACTTTTGTCGGTTTAACAGCTATTGCACTATGAACGATGAACAGGCTTATTGTGTTTGCCTCCCAGGTTCTGATTTTATAGATTCTGATCAGAAATATATGGGCTGCGAGAGAAATTTTACCAAAGCATGGTGTAAAAGCGGGAAAGAAAACGTGACATATTATAACATGGCTACTAAAGAACAGATAAGGTGGGAAGACCATCCATACTATCAAGCTATAACTGACAACAAAGAGGATTGCAGCAAGTCCTGTTTGGAGGATTGTGAATGTGATGCTTCTCTTTGGAAGGATAGTCGTTACTGTGAGAAACACAAGTACCCACTGCGGTATGTAAAAAGGATTTATGATGATAAGGAAGTTTATACTGCTTTCTTTAAGATGGGCAATGTAAGCCTTGATGTTCAAGTCAATGTTAGTTCTCCGGAGGCGCCGCAAGAGGTGGAGAAGGTGGTTACCACAAGCAAGAAGACATGGGTTCTAATTCTTGTTTTATCCATCGGGTTTTCCATCTATTCATGCATTTCCCTAAGTTTGTCTGGAGTTTTCATATTCAAATACCGGTTTCTAAAGTACAAGAGGTTATTAGAAAGCAGGACTTTGGGGTTGGCTGAGGACCTCATTCTAAGGTCATACACTTACAATGAGCTTAAAAGAGCAACTAATGGTTTCAAACAAGAGCTAGGAAGAGGCTCATTTGGGACAGTGTATAAAGGATCCTTTTTCAAAGGGAAGAAAACAATAGCAGTGAAGAGACTCGAGAAAGTGGTGGATGAAGGTGAGAAAGAATTCCGAGCTGAAATGCAAGTGATTGGGAAAACCCATCACAAAAATCTAGTCCGGCTGCTCGGTTATTGTGCGGAAGCCGGAAGGTAAATCTGAGAGGTTCTTGTTTATGAATACATGAGCAATGGAACCCTTGCCGACCGCCTATTCAAATCAGAAAGGCCTCCAGACTGGAGCGAGAGAGTGCAAATCGCGTTAGATGTTGCAAGAGGAATCCTTTATCTTCATGAAGAATGTGAAACACCCATCATTCATTGCGACATAAAGCCCCAAAATATTTTAATGGATGATTTCTGGACTGCTAAAATCTCCGACTTTGGATTGGCCAAGCTACTTAATCCAGAGCAAACCAAGACATTCACCATGGTTCGCGGCACTAGAGGGTAAATGTACTATAGATTCAAGTAATTTACATAAATTGTTCATGTGGTTTGATCCCTCTTTTAATACTATTTGCATATATAATGGGTCCTAATTGCACAGTTTACTTTTAATTTTGGTTCCCGTCATTACTCTTTAGAAACCACAGTAAAATTTGTTACATACTTGAGGGAACAAAAGTGAAAGCAAACGTGCAATATACCATTTATGTCAACATTATCGATGAGGGACAGGATTTGTAATATTTCTTAGTTCTAAGATTACTGTTATCTAACGTTTCAAAGGAACTGATATACTATATGTTTTGTGTTACAGTTACTTAGCACCCGAGTGGCAGAAAAACAACCCGATATCAGTGAAGGTCGATATTTTCAGCTATGGGATCGTGCTGCTTGAAATCATATGTTGCAGACGGAACATGGAGTATCAAGTGTCCAATACAGAAGAAATTGTTCTTTCTACTTGGGTCTACAAGTGCTTTGAAAGAGGACAGCTTAATCTGCTTGTTAATCATGAAGAAGCTGAGAAAGAGACATTGGAGAGGCTGGTCAAAGTTGGACTTTGGTGTATTCAGGATGAACCTGCTCTTCGTCCCTCAATGAAGTGTGTGTTACTGATGTTAGAAGGGATCACAGACATTGCTACTCCTCCTTGTCCTACTTCCTCCTGGTAATTCTTCCTTTATGCCTGATGATGGCTCACTCTTTGTTCATTTGAAACTTTATCAAGTAAAACGTGTCATGTCATTGCAAGATTCTTAAGGCTGTAAAATGTATGAAAACTAGAGGTGGAGAGTAACGTGTCATAACAGGTTAAAACAGTTCGGGTCAGGTTTGGTGGGTAGGGCAATAGGTCAAAACAGGTTTAGGTAAACAGGCCATGTTGGGTTGGATCGACCATAACTCAGCAAGACTTTGCGGAAAAAATCTTATATAAATTTTCAATTAATTAATGCGTTAGATGTTGGTGTGTATTCGCCCAGAGCAGGGTTAAGATAATCAAAGACCTAGCTACGTACCAATTAAGGTTACCGGATATCACTTGGAATCGTGTGATCACTTTCCAAAGTAAACTATTCGACCCTAATGCCTGGGTATCACGAATATCTACTTGGGATAAGACCAAATGTTGTTAGTGATTTAGGCACAAATCAATAACCCTTCGTATTTAAGTGTTATACGTTTTCTGTGTGCTTATCATGCATAATATGATTCCCTATTTATAGGGAGATACTCCAGGCTAGTCCAATGGAATTATGAGTATTAATCGGCCCATTAATCACCACATAATTATCCCCATTATAGCCTAAAATAGTGGTTACTTGACCAGTTAAACGTGGTCATAAGTGTATATGTAACTGCCATTTGAATAGGTCAAATCAGTTACATATCATCAGCAGAATCTACTTATCACTAGCAGCAGATTATCTGCTTAGCAGCAGAGTCATCCTACTAGCAGCAGAGTTGCTATCAGCAGCATCCTGATACTAGCAGCAGGATCCACTATCAGTGGAAACCAACACTAGCAGCAGAGTTGCTATCAACAGTATCCTGATACTAGCAGCAGGATCCACTATCAGTGGAAACCAATACTAGCAGCAGAATCCTACAATTTGAGTCAGGGTGTTCAGGGACCTGATGGGTGTACACTCCGTACCTCCAAGCCCATTACCAGGTGTGAACCAATCCCACAAGTGCACTAAATTTTCCAACAATCCTCCCCAAATTTAGTTCACTACCTTTGCATGAAAATAACCATAATACAAAACAAGTGCATAAATGAAAATGTCCTGAGGAT
Source organism: Artemisia argyi (assembly GCA_030686995.1). Classification (NCBI taxonomy): domain Eukaryota; kingdom Viridiplantae; phylum Streptophyta; class Magnoliopsida; order Asterales; family Asteraceae; genus Artemisia; species Artemisia argyi. Next base: position 147,329,774 of record CM060686.1, read on the forward strand.
TGAATTTCCATCTTAGTAAATTACACGTTCAAATATTCGAGAATCAGGGTGTTCTAAGAATTGAACCCTTCAACCCATTTGAATACCTGAAGATAAAATACACACAAGTTTTCCAACACTTAAACACTCCTGACACTATACAAGCCATGTGTCCATATCCAATTCATAAATGTTGTAAAAGCTAAAAGTCCATAGCTTCCTGAAGCGGCAAAACTTCAACATTTACATAGGTGGTTCCTCTTTATTCATGCTCCTGCCAAGCACTTTTTCAAAGAAATTAACCATTAAGAAGTAGAGACTTCATCCTCCTTTCCAGCAGGTTCCAAGCACAAACCTTGGGATGTTTGTAAAACATGTGCTTCAGTACACTGAATGTTCAGCTTTCCACATTGAACTCAGCTCCCAAGTTTCCTCAGGAGGGAGTTGGGTGTCCTAGCATTCAGTGACTAAGTGGACTTTAAACCCATCCCTTTAGCAGACTTTATAACCAAGTCTCTAGCCAGACCCTTCGTCAAGTGATCAGCTAAGTTCTGTTGAGATCTTACAAACTCTATAGAAATCACCCCATTCATGATAAGCTCACGAATCATGCTATGCCTGACACCTAAGTGTCTAGACTTCCCATTGTACATCTGGCTATAAGCCTTTGCCAATGTAGCAGCACTATCACACCGGATAGAAATAGGTGCTATAGGTTTAGGCCACAATGGAATCTCAAGAAGCAAGTTTCTCAACCATTCAGCTTCTTTGCCAGCAGCTGCTAAAGCCACAAATTCAGATTCCATTGTTGAACTGGTGATACAAGTTTGTTTCTTGGATGCCCAAGAAATTGTACCTCCACCAAGTAGGAATACCCAGCCACTGGTAGACGAATTGTCTTCAGTGTTACTGATCCAACTTGCATCAGTGTAACCTTCCAACACTGAAGGATAACCAGTATATGAAAGACTATAATCCATAGTTTTCTTCAAATACTTCAGTACCCTCTGAATTGCTTGCCAGTGCTGAGCACTAGGATTACTAGTATACCTGCTCAGTTTTCCCACTGCAAAAGCAATATCAGGCCTTGTACAAGTCATGGCATACATCAGGCAGCCAATCACCCTGGAATACTCAAGTTGAGATACAGCTTTGCCATTGTTCAGCATAAGCTTCTCAGTGGTATCCATGGGAGTACTCACTGGAGTACAATCAAAGCAATTAAATTTCTTCAGTACCTTCTCAATGTAATGAGACTGAGAAATTGATATACCATTGCTTTCATGTTTAATCCTTATACCAAGGATAACATCTGCCTCCCCCATGTCCTTCATGGAGAACTTTGATGACAAAAATTCCTTTGTCAGGTCAACCTGATTTTGGTCAGTACCAAAGATCAACATGTCATCAACATATAGACAAATAATGACTCCTTTACCAGATTCATTAAATTTGCTATATACACATTTGTCAGCCTGGTTAAGAACATAACCATTAGACAAAATCACTTCATCAAATTTTTGATGCCATTGCTTAGGTGCCTGTTTGAGTCCATATAAGGACTTAATCAGTTTACACACCTTGTTTTCATTGCCAGGCAAGATGAAGCCCTGAGGTTGGTTCATATAAACCTCCTCATCCAATTCACCATTCAAGAAAGCTGTCTTCACATCCATCTGATGAATAATCAGATTGTGAATTGATGCCAAAGCAATCAGCAGCCTGATGGTACTGATACGTGCCACAGGGGCATAAGTATCAAAGTAGTCAATTCCTTACTTTTGTTTAAAGCCCTGAATGACTAGTCTAGCCTTGAACTTTTCAATAGTTCCATCTACCTTCATTTTCCTTTTGAAAATCCACTTGCAACCAAGAGGTTTGCAGCCTGGTGGTAGATCAACCAACACCCAAGTGTTGTTCCCCATGATGGAGTCAATCTCATCATTTATTGCTTCTTTCCAGAAAGCAACATCCTGGGACTTCATTGCTTCCTCAAATGTTTTGGGATCATCCTCAACAATGAAGTAATAAGAATATTGGTCAGAGACCTCATTCCTTGTACCTTCAATTAAATATAATTGAAACTCAGGTCCAAATGACTTTGGAGTCCTGACCCTTTTGCTCTTCCTGAGCTCATCAGCAGGAACCTCATCAGCAGGAACCTCATCAGTAGGAACCTCATCAGCAGGAACCTCTGAAACACCATTGTCATTAGTTCCATTTGGAATCCTGTGACTTGGTCTAGGGACTGATGAGAATCTATTCTCATCAAATAGTGCATCCCTTGATTCAATTATTGAATTAATTGAAACATATTCATTAGGTTCAATAACATAGAACCTGTATGCCTTGGAATGCTCAGCATATCCAACAAAGATGCAATCAATGCCTCTTTCACCCAAAGTTTTCAATTTTGGATCAGGGAGTCTTACAACAGCCCTACAGCCCCAAACCCTGAGATAATTCAGGTTGGGTTTCTTTTTATTCCAGAGTTCATAAGGGGTAACCTTGTTCCTTTTGTTGGGAACCCTATTTAATAAATAGCAAGCTGTTAACATAGCTTCACCCCAGAACCCTTGACTCAGTCCTGAATAGGACAACATGGAATTAACCATCTCCTTCAGTACCCTGTTCTTTCTTTCAGAGATACCATTTTGTTGAGGAGTATAGGGAGCAGTCGTTTCATGGATTATACCAACAGACTGAAAGTACTGAGTATCCATGTACTCACCTCCCCTATCAGTCCTGAATCTTTTGATCAGGGACCCAAGTTGTAATTCAACTTCTGTTTTAAATACTTTGAATTTATCTAATGCTTCATCCTTGGTATGTAATAGATAGACATAACAAAACCTAGAAGCATCATCAATAAATGTCACAAAGTACTTCTTGTTCCTCAAAGAGGGAGTGGCATGCAAATCACACAGGTCACTGTGTATTAGCTCCAAGAGCTCAGTCTCACGTTTTACACCCTGAAAGGGTTTCTTAGTAATTTTGGTCAACATGCAAGTTTTACACTTTTCAGTGTCCATGTCAAATGCTGGGATTAACCCATCCTTAGACATATCTTGCATCCTTTTATAATGTACATGGCCAAGTCTAGCATGCCACAGGGTAGAGTCATTCAATTTAGAGGTTGACATAAAGGCTGAATTAACAATGTCAGTGACAATATTCAGCCTGAACATTTGATTACACAAATAGCCAAAACCAATAAACACACCATGTTTGGACAAAATAAATTTATCAGATTCAATAACTTGTTTATATCCATGATTATTCAAAACACTACTTGAAACCAAGTTTTTCCTTATATCAGGAACATGAATAACATTAAACAAAGTTACAATCTTTCCAGAACTAAAACTAAGATCTACACAACCACGACCATGCACCAAGGCTGTTGACTCATTTCCCATGTGAAGAATAGATCCATCATTCATTGACTCATAAGTCTTGAACCAGCATCTATCTTTGCACACATGAACAGTTGCTCCAGAGTCAACCCACCACGCAACATCATCATCCTGCACATAATTAGATTCAGATACATATGTAACATAATAAACCTGAAGAGATTCATTAAACATATTCTGACCTTTCAGTGAGTTGGCTGAACCACCACTCCCTGAACCATTAGTGCCTGAACCATTGGATTTACCTCCAATCTTAACACCTTTGCAATCCCTTTTAATGTGACCAGTTTTGCCACATTTCCAACAAGTAGGTGTAGCCTTCTTGTTAGGATCAGCCCTGGTGTTATCATGATGTTTGCGTTTGCCCTTGTTGTCATTGTACCTGGTGGAGTTGTTATGTTCCACCATATTGACAACAGATGCACCAGTAGCATTGCTACTTTTTGGCTTGTCATTTTCCTGCGCCCTGAGGGAATCCTCAATACGCAAATGACTACCCAACTGAACAAGTGTCAGTTCTTCCTTCTTATGTTTCAAGGCATGCTTGAAATCTTTCCAAGAAGGAGGGAGTTTGTCAATGATACAAGAGACTGAAATAGCCTCATCCATGTTCATATTGTGTTGTGTAAACCTTCCAAGTATTCCAAGAAGTTCATTGTATTGTTCCATGACTGGTCTTGAATCAGTCATTTTGTAATTTGTGAAATTACTTACAAGAAACTTCTTACTTGAAGCATCCTCAGCCATATATTTGGCATCCAAGGAATCCCAAAGTTCTTTGGAAGATTCAACATTCTGATAAATGTCAAAGAGAGAATCAGACATACCATTGAGTATTAAGCCTCTGCATACATAGTCATCATTCTCCCATTTGCTTCTTTTCCTTATCTGTTCCACAGTAGCATCATCCCCATGATCCTCAGGAATGGCAGTAGTGAGAACATACACCACGTTCATGCTTGATAGCAAGAAGTGCATCTTCTTTTGCCATCTTCTGAAATCAACACCCTCAAACTTATCCAATTTGGAGAAGTTAGCAGCCATATGCCTCATAGCAGCAGCCATTGATTATCACAAAATAGTTTACTTTGATTGTTGGTGTGTATTCGCCCAGAGCAGGGTTAAGATAATCAAAGACCTAGCTACGTACCAATTAAGGTTACCGGATATCACTTGGAATCGTGTGATCACTTTCCAAAGTAAACTATTCGACCCTAATGCCTGGGTATCACGAATATCTACTTGGGATAAGACCAAATGTTGTTAGTGATTTAGGCACAAATCAATAACCCTTCGTATTTAAGTGTTATACGTTTTCTGTGTGCTTATCATGCATAATATGATTCCCTATTTATAGGGAGATACTCCAGGCTAGTCCAATGGAATTATGAGTATTAATCGGCCCATTAATCACCACATAATTATCCCCATTATAGCCTAAAATAGTGGTTACTTGACCAGTTAAACGTGGTCATAAGTGTATATGTAACTGCCATTTGAATAGGTCAAATCAGTTACATATCATCAGCAGAATCTACTTATCACTAGCAGCAGATTATCTGCTTAGCAGCAGAGTCATCCTACTAGCAGCAGAGTTGCTATCAGCAGCATCCTGATACTAGCAGCAGGATCCACTATCAGTGGAAACCAACACTAGCAGCAGAGTTGCTATCAGCAGTATCCTGATACTAGCAGCAGGATCCACTATCAGTGGAAACCAATACTAGCAGCAGAATCCTACACAACCACTATTTGAGTCAGGGTGTTCAGGGACCTGATGGGTGTACACTCCGTACCTCCAAGCCCATTACCAGGTGTGAACCAATCTCACAAGTGCACTAAATTTTCCAACAATAGATATGGTCATTTGGTCACAAAAACTATATTAGCAAAATAATAAACTAACTTAGTATATAAAAAATTGGATGGGAGGCTTAATAAGTTTTAATACAGTTCGGATGGCTTGTTACTCCTTGTCCAGTTTCCAACCGCTAACTCTTGCTTTTGCTGATTTCAATTTTGTTGTTTCATAATTTCATGTAGTATAATGTCTTAAATCATTAAAATATTCTTAAAGCTATTAAATGTATAAAACTAGAGGTGGAAAAATGGGCGGGTTAAGTAATGGGTCAAAAGGTGTTAAGGTCAAATTGAGTAATTCTTGGGTAGGATAATACAGGCCGACTGGATTAGGTCGACCCGTTTTCTAATAAAGATTATAAATACTTAGCGTGTTAGATACGATTACTAAAACTATATTACGGAGTATTAAATAAAGCACATAACAAGCTTTATACATTTGAATACACTTCCTATGAATTTCTACTATTTGATCCAAACGACCCATTTTCTCGGCAACTACTAATCTACTATAGCTTAACCTAATAAATTCGTGAACAACACAAGTCTGACACATTTTAGGATAAATGGGTTTAGATTTCCACTTGAAACGAAAACTATGCTTTGCCAGCTTGTATTTCTTGACTGTTATCCATTGTTGCTTTAAACTGTTGGTTGCAAAAGTTTCATTCTCTATTCATTCTTGTTATAATATTGTTTAACAATGTATCCTCTTTGTTTGTAGAATGGTCGAAGAAGGCCAAATTCTTCAAGTTGCATGTATAATAGACGTCGATAACGCATGAAGACTAAAGACTGAAGACAAAATCTTTTGCTGGTTACATTGGAGGCCTTGATGATGTATACTACTTCAATGGATAATTAATAATTTCTGCTCAATAAGAGGTAAAAGATTTGAATTTTCAAACTACTAGAAAATTATTACGGATATTGGTACCTATAATACTTGGCTCTCTTCAGAGTGTAATTTGTTTCATTTCTTTTTCTCCAAGGATTCTGTGAATTAAATCAATTAAAAAAAAATCAAATAAAACCAACTCAAGTTTATAATAATTACATGATGTGTGATGATGCGAATCAATTTTTTACTTACTATTTTCTCCACAATTTTATGAGGAATCATTTAGGTCAGATTATTTTCCTTACATTGTAAATTAAGGACTAATTTCGCACAATGCTAGGTTTGAGATAAAGATTTTACTTAAATATATCTATTTTTCATTTGCTTTAGATAAACCTTGTTCATTGGGCGATTCATATATAGACTTTTGTTGCACTGTTTTGAGGCTACATTAAAAATGATGCGGATCGAATATGCGCTGAAGGAAATCCCAACTTATATAAAACACAAGTGTGATTGCTATTTTTAGAGGCAAAAAATCATCCCAAAACTCTATAAAAACGCCACGTGTATATTATCTACTATTAGAAAGTTTTCAATAATTATTTCAAACCGGATTCACGAGAAAAAAATAGGGAGACATTCATATTTAGTTTTTAATTTCCTAAACCTACCAAAAAAATCTGTGAATTAAAATGAAACACAATCAGATGCGTAACCATCTTAATCGATCTAAGAGAATACCGGATCTTGGAGAAAAAAAACAAGCCACCACAATTTTCTTCATGAATTAGCAAAGTGTTTCATCACCAATTGTTGTTTAATCAATCCAAGGTATATTTTTTTTATTTTACTTATTCATAATTCATTCTTGATATTCATAATAATTTAATTTTTTTAAAAATCATAAGAAAACCGTAACTCAAATATCCAATTAAAATTAATCAATCGCACAAACCCTAACAATTACGTCCAATGGAATTTGAATTTTAGGGTTTTTGAATTGGGGGGTTTTTCGAATTGATGATTTTTATGCAGTTACATGCATGTTTTTTGGAGCTTAAATGCTTGCTGAAAAATTCATGTTTAATCTATACCGAAATCAACCAAGGTAAAGTTGTTTTCAATTTTAATATTGTTCTTTGAATTTGATTCAATTAATTATTAGTTGTAATTCTTTAAAAATGTTGTTCTTGATATCCATTTTGACTGTTTTTAAGTGTTTGTTGATATTTGCTTTGGAGCGATTGTGTTATCTTCATTTAATTATTTACATTTTTTATTTTTTCTCAATTTTAATGATGTATTTAGATTGTTGTCGCAGATGAATTGATTAATAGATAGTGAAGAAGATTGCTAATAATGATATCTGATGGTAATTATTCTATCAATATTAGAATAAGTTTATTTGATATATGTTTTTAGTTTTTTTTTCAGGTTTAATTATATATATTGCAGTTGACAACAATAAGTTAATTTGATGTATGTTTTAATAAGTTAATTTGATACATGCCTCTAATATTGCAGTTGACAACATTGCTGGGGAGAGTTGGACATCCTGGTGAGAGTTCCTCACAGGTAACACATTTATATATATTTTTGTTTAAGACAATGATAAGATTTGTATATAGTGGTTTTCATCGATTTCTGTTTCTAAAGTTGTGTTTGATTTATTGATTAGAGTAAAGCTGGTGAGAGTTGGACATCCTGCACGGCTACTGCCCCAAGTATTAGATAGCACTCTTGATGCACAGGTAAACGCCGATTTGGTCATATTGTTGATTCTTTCACTAAAGGTTTGAGTGCTTAAAGTTTAGCACTTGTGATTGGTTGGTTACGTGTAGGTATTACGTGGAGATAACATTTCTCTTGCAAATGACATTCGAAAAGAGATGAAGGCAAGTTATTTTAAACAAGTTAAAACTTGGATAAATTCTAGATTTTTTTTACCCATAAGTTGTTTTCTTTTAATGTTTTGAAGGCACTGGTAAATTGCAGAAAGCAAAAGACACAAACACCAAGAAGGATATCCGGAATGGTAAATCAGAAAGATTTTTAGCTTGATACATCCAAGTGTCCAATCTATTGATCAATAAAATATTGTTCCTCTTTGTAAATACTACTACGTACTATATAATACGTTTGTGGCAGGTTGACTTATGTGAATATATGTCAAGTTAGTGTGTTTTGTAGCCATATGAATTGGTGTTGGTCAAGTTTTGTTACTATGGGATTTGTGTGTTTTGAAGATTCATGGTAGGAACTGTATGTTTAAGGTGAATATTTAGTGTTACTGATGTTGAGGGGAATTCTATTGTATTGAGGAGTCATAATAAGGTTATTTTTCAAGATAGATTTGTGGCTAGGGTCTTTGGTTAATAGTTTTATTATGTTAATAGAGTGTTTGGGTTTATTGTGGCTCGAATATATTCCGGATACATCTCATTGTGTTCGAATCTATTGTGTTCGCATACATTCTTTTGGCCAAACAGATCATATCCTAAACTAATTGTTCTACCTATGTTAGCTGAACTTGGGTAACTTAATCCGTAGTGTTTCTAGCAGCTTATGTAGGCAAGTGTAGCAGAACTTGGGTAACTAGAGGATCAACTACATGATTTTATATTGTTTCTTATCTTATGCGATACTAACTTATGCATTGAACTTATTGTAGCCTGCTGCAGCAAAGAAAAACAGATGACATATTGGCAAGTGTGTGTGAAGGTTTTATCTGCATTGAACCAAATTAAGGTATACTGGCTCACAACTTTTTTCTAATCACCGGGCATAATTAAAGACTTAAGGTTATGATAATTAATTAGCGTAAATTCAAAAATCATTGGTGTTACATGACTACAACTGTTGATAGCTATCTCTACCATTGAATTATTGTAACTTGCTTATGGGTCATTTTTTATAACTAAAATGGGTCGGATGAAAAATACCTTTTACGCATTGGTTGAATTGGGTAATAGTGGAAGTATATATTTAATAAACAAAACTTTCCTAAAATGCTTTAATTTTAAGAGCTGACAAGTTTTAAGAAGTTTGTATAGGATAATATAGGTTGCACTAAGATGAGAATATATTTTTGTTATCTCTGCATAATTATTCTTTTTTTACACAAACATGTTGTATAATTGATTAGCGAATGTTGAGGCCTATTATATTTTAGACTACAATCTATGGTTAAAGTGCAAGAGTTTATATGTGCACCTTTTTTTTTTTTTTTTTTTTTTTTTTTTTTTTTTTTTTTTTTTTTTTTTTTTTAAACAAATTGAATGGTAATATAAGTTAAGAAATCAAGATGCAAAGGCAATGGCACAAATAACCACAAATATCATAATCCCAACATGTGGTTGAGGATGTTGTGACAACACCTACAACTGACCCTAAGCCAAGCTTATAAGAGATTGGGTTATCAGGTTTTGGGTCCAAACAGGTTGGTTTGGTTGTCGGGTTGTTGGCGAGTTGAAACGATAATATGTGAAATACATCCTTTGTTATGGATTGTCTATTCAACTTACTGATTTCATTAGTAGGTATGCTGTTCTTATACTATTTTGAAAGAATATAAGATAACATAGTGATATCGAGATGTTTATGCAAGCTAAAATGCGCTTCACCAAAGCACCAATTGATATATGACATGTGCACTTTAAACTTAGGGATGATGGGTAGGTCAGGTCTTTATTATTATTATTTTTTTATCATTATGATATTTAATTCTAATTCTTGGTACCAAATTTAAAAAAAAAAAAAAAAAAAAAAAAAAAAAAAAAAAAAAAATACATGCTTGGCGGGTTGGTGCATATGTAACTAAACATAAGATGGTTGTCTCAGGTTGGTTTATTGCTACAACGGCCTGTCTTTTCGCATGGTCAGTTATATGTAGTTGTTTCGAGAGTTAGAAGCAAGCAAGGTTTTAAAGTACTCTATTGTGACAGATATGATAACTACACTGATGAAACGTCTGACGTTGTATACAAATAAGTGTTGCATTGTTTTAAACATATTATTTTTTTTCTTTTATCTGTATTTAGACGCTTTTTTATTTAGCCGTATTTTAGTATACATATTATTGGCCTGTTATGTATTTTTTTTTAATTGAATGCTTATTCTTATGGTATTTTTGATGTTTTATTTCATTAATATACTATTAATTGAAAAAAAATGATAGAGCTAGCCCGCCCATCGGGCGGGTCTTGAAGCTATAACTTGTATATAGAGCTAAATGTACTTGTTCAGTTGTTCTCGTCACCCAATTAAAATAAGAAGTTGCCGATGGTATTTGGTACATACAGAATATCGTGTATTTTTTATTCTCAAAAAGGAAGTTTCTCTAAACTTGAGCAATAACTATTTTACTACCTGCATTCTACAATGTTGCTAAAAATACTAATGGATTTGTAATGATATAAATTGTAAATGAAATTTTGGAGCAAATGGACTATATAATTAAGGTGTTATTTTTAAATAAAAATCTTTTAGAACTAGGACACTTTTTATTTAGCGTTAACTTTTGTGGGTCTCATTTCGTTTTTCCACCTAAGTCTTTCGAAAACTTGGGGACTACCCGGGCAATTTTAGAGCTGGTATGGGATTGTTGATATTTACATCCGGTTTTTAGCCTCTCGAACATACATTCTCCAACTGGTTATCAATGTGAAACCACTTAAAACCAGTGACATCATGACCACACACCACTCATGATGTGGGTTGATATGATGCTCAAACACCAAAAGAAAAACTCGTGTGCATCCAAGACGCAACTAGTAAATATGCCTTGAAAGTTTTTGCCCATTTAATGTTAAAACCTAAGTGAAGTGAAACGTGATGAATCTAATGATGCAAACCATACCAAGTTTTCATGCATAAAAGTCTGAGTTAATTACATAAATCGTCCTTATGGTCAGTAGCGGAGCTACAATATTTTTTCTAAAAGGGCCAAATGTACAAAAAATCATTTTGGGAGGGCTAAAGTAGTAAATTGGTATATTAAAAGATTTAAATCAATATAATTGAATAAAAATAGTCAGCTTTTATGTATGGGATTTCAAACTGTGGGAGGGCCACCGCCTTTCTTGGTCATCACGTGTCTCCAGCAATGCTTGTGGTTTACTCATAGTTGCACGTTTCGTCTTTTACTCTCAAAAAGTACATCACTCGTCCCTGTGGTTGTCCAGTTTGAGTTGACCGGACGACCGTTAGTTTCGGTCGTTATCTCTAGCACGTGAGGGGCAAATATGTCCATTTTCACTTCTAAACCACATGGACGATCCTTGTTACCATTTAAATCCTTGCTTATTCACTCACCTTTGTTTTTCCCACCACCACCGAAGCTCCTTCACCATTAAAACCCCCACCACTACCGAGGCCCTTCACCACGACCAAACTAACAAGAAATTCACATGTGTTTGACTTGTGAAAGGTGAAAATATATATTAGATCACAAACTGTATACAACTTACAAAAAGCATACACTTGAGATGATTGACAGGCCAAGACCATCTCAAAGCAGCTGATACAGAATGAAACATATCACAAAACATATTGCATACAATTCTGCATAGTATAGATTCCTATGCCTTGACATACCAAGGCAAATAGGTTACTAAACAAAAATACTTGCTAACAAGCAATACATAAAAGAGCAAACCAAACAAGCTCTGAACACATATACATTTACCTATTCACCCAGTACTTCCTTCCCACTATAACCACTCAAAGAACTGGTACATCTTCATCCTCATAGCAGTACCTTAACTGTTTAATAGTGGAAGGCCTGTTGTTCCCTTTTACGTGGTTAGTTTAACTACAAAGTCAATCTAACCATGTTCCATATTTAAGTGATGTAATGAAATACTAACAATAAGAGATAAAAACTTAAAGTAAAGACACAAAAAATTTTCAATGTTTAAATTCTTAATTAGAAGTAAATAAATAATTTATACCCAAGTGTTTGCGGAACAACACTTGAGATTTAATGACAAGTATGGTATGGTGTCCTCACTGAACTTAAAGTCAAACGTATGTTATACTTTGAGTAACAACTATGCTAACCAACTGAGTTATATCTCTCGGACTTAGTTGTGTTTGAGAGGAGTAAAAGGTGTTTGTGAATGTTTCAACATTTAATGCACAAACTTGTCGACCTTTTACTTCTACTTAAAACTTATTTATATAGGCTAAGGATTTGTTAATCCACTGGATAAAGAATGTGTGTCATTGTTCTAATGGATAAAGTGCATTTGTACTTTATATCTTATTATACGATTTTATTCCAAGTAAATGACAAACTTCCTTTTTGAAGAATAGTTCTGCTTTATACTCATTCTCATATATGTTGACCTTTAATTGATAAGGACTTAATCTTATCCTTCAAACTTATCCCGCCTTTTCTTCAGTCACTTAGACATTTGTCTTAGTCTTTAGGTCTTCTTAATGTTGAGGAGACTGATGAGGTTCAGTGAGCTTATTATCATCACTAACTAAACCCATTACCTTCTTCTTTGGTTTAGAGACTTCATTCACTGAGTATTGCCTCACTGAATAGTGAGTCTTTCTCTTAGACTCAGGCAGAATGACTTGAAGGTAACTCACTGAATGATTGTTCATTCAGTTACTTGATTATGTTTAAGATAGTTATCTAACACTTAGGTTATTTTCTATTAAAATCCTAAGTTAAAGATCATTGGGCATTGAATTGGCCTAACAATCTCCCCCTATTTGAATATAAACATAGCCTAAGTATTTGTTTAGTGTAAGTGAGAAACATGGCTTCTTCTTACACTGAATATCTAGAAAGCAAGTAAATGACACTGATAAACAAAATACTTCATTAGTTATACATTACAAGAGTCCTATCAATCTATTACAAAAGAGATTCAGAGTGGGGCAAGTACTCAGACTTCTTTGATCCTCATCATTTCTAACAAGGCTTTCTCGAATAGGATAATTTCCTTGTCAGGTCTCTTGTTCATAAAGGGACTTAAATGTAGAACGAAGAAAAGGAAGGTTTTAGAACCTCTTTCCCTAGCTTGGACGATCGGTTTCTAGATCCCTAAGGGATTGGGATAGCTTTGCTTGCAAGCTAAGTTTCATACCCTATAAAATGAACACCTTGATTCATTATTTGGCAATCCTTAAAACCCTAAGCTAACCATAGCTTATCTTATTCTTTCTCTCCTCCCCTTGGCCAATCGTGTACCACTCCCCACAAGGAATTGCTAGTTGATTTTCTAAGGGTTAAACAAGTGCTTTGTTTTGCTTATCGTTATACAAGAACTAGCATTCTAATTGTTTTGGTAAATAACGTGTTGTGTGTGAGACAATAGAGGGTTTTTGCTTTAAAACCTCTATAGTTATTCATGTGGTCTTGAGGGGAAATTAGTACCCACGTTCATGAATCCGTTCCTTATTTGATCCACAACAAGTAAAGGTAAGCAAGGTAATGGGTTATGTTAATTAATTGTATACTATACTTGTTCCTATTATCCGTTGTGTTTACTCGTGATTATTGCATGTTTAATATGCTTATATTCCAACAAGTTTTCCCATTTATCGTTCCTAGCACCACCTTTGTACAAACAACTACTTTAATATGTTGACTACACCCACTCATCTTCAAGAATAAACACACACATTCATCTTTAAGAACACAACTTCAAAAACAAATAAACACACGTTAATCACACTTTTTCTATTAAAATAAACTACTCGGTTTCTCGCACACTCTCTACTGACACTCTGATTATTTTCGATCATACACAGACGAAACTCTCCATCACCGTCACCATCTTTACCATCGAAACACGGCGTGCGGCCCGAACAAGCGCACTTGAAGTTTTGGGGTGCGCCTAGCTTTGTCTTATTCGAATTTTGTGTTTGGGGTGTGTCTAATTTTTGGATTTTTGGCTGGATGCATCTAGGAACAAACACACTTGAAGATTTTGGGTGCCCCTAGCTTTGTCATATCCGATTTTGTGTTTGTCCAAGCGCATATAGTTAGTTTATTTATGCGCGCCTATTGTGTAAACGGTTAGATTAGCCTTGTATAGCGTATCTAACGGATCATCGGTGAAAATCCATTTTCATAAAATACATATACACGGTTCACTTTGGTAAGGTACTCGCATAAAGGTTCATTTAAAAAGAAAATCACTTTGCTCAAAAAAAAAAAATCACTTTAGTTTTCGTACTCTTGTGTTTAGTTATCCTCCGTTACTTATGGCATTTTGTTATGAAAAGTTTGTAATGTATTTAGTAAAAAATTTATTATTTTTCTTTTTGTTAACAATTAGGTATTTTTTGTTCATAGGCATACGTAGAGTTAGATCGTTGATAAAGACATGAACAAGTTTTCTATTTCCTTGGACAATAGTCATTGACACGTGGTTTTGTATTAGAATTGCTAATAAGACACGTAATTGACAAGAGACAAAGACCAAAAAGTTTATGTAAAGGTCAACGAATTTACAATTAGGGGCCGTATGGTACGAAAAATATTTTTGAAGAGATTGTAATATGTCAAATGAATTATAATCTAAATAAATTATAATTTAATGAATTTTAATTGTAATGCGATGAACTAAAATGTGTAATGATTGTAATTTGTCAAAGGAAAACACTGACAAAACTACAACTGTTTAGTTGGGTGAAAATGTAATGTTTTTAAAAAAAATCAATAAATAACAATAAAAATAAATATATAGATTTAAATTTAATAATAAATAATAATTTTAATTATCAAAGTATTAAAAATTTATATAAATTAAACTAATAATTATAATCTTAAGTATAAAAAAATAAAAATTATTTTTATATCATTTATTATGGATATAGAAATATATACACTAAACAATAAATAAATAAATAAATAAATAAATAAATATTTGCTATATTAATATCCATATATAACAAAATGAAATAAAATAATTTAAATATAAAATAAAGTTTATTAAATAACTATTTAAAAATAGATTATAATTACTATTATTATTATTGTTTGGTGGTGTTGTTGTTTTAAAATTTATACTCTGATATAATAATAATAATAATAATAATAATAATAATAATAATAATAATAATAATAATAAGTAACTAATTTGTAAGATTTTAAATTTCGACGTAATTTCAAAAATTTCATCAAGTTTGTTATATAATCTGAGTTCCTTCAGTTGACTTAATTGGTTGTAATTCAATTACATTTATTTGCAAACAATACTGTCAACGTAACGTAATTTGAATTACAATTCTTTCCGTGCTACCAACCAAACAAGATTGTAGTGTAATTTAGATTACAATTACAACAAGTTATTGTTTGTGTCAAACACAATTTTTGCTTTAGTGTTATATTAGTCTTTTAGTTTTCTAAATATATATTTCTTAGAAAAGCGACTTAAATTCTAAAGGTTGTTTACGAATCTTGGTAATTTATTTTACCTGTCCTACACATTTTTTGGTATTTGAGTTTGTTTAGAATTATAAAACTATTTTATGATGATTAGTTTAAACTATAGATAGTGACCGGTAACTTCATAATTTTTAGTACTTTTAAATTAAAACTTTTAACTTTCGAATTAGTATTTGGTAACTTTGAATATGGTTCAGCAATTTTGAAAAGCTTCCGCTT
The DNA here is from genome assembly GCA_030686995.1 of Artemisia argyi. Lineage (NCBI taxonomy): Eukaryota > Viridiplantae > Streptophyta > Magnoliopsida > Asterales > Asteraceae > Artemisia > Artemisia argyi. Next base: position 147,345,504 of record CM060686.1, read on the forward strand.
TGTTTGTCTTTTTATTTGTTTCATCTTTTGATTATTAACAATTGATATCAGAGTTTTAAAGAAGAAAAAGGAAAGAAAAATCAAATGTGCCTGGAGATGTGGCTGAAGGTTTTGTGTTTAAATTAAAGAATACGTGACTGGTTACTTTTGATTGGATGATAGGAACTAAATGGGTATATGTGAAGAATTTTGTTTTGTTCGATGGGTTGAGTCGTTTGTTTCTTGTTTGGTCGATCTTAAGAAGACAAGATAAAGAGTAATGCGCTATCAAAAATTGGATCTTCACAAGTAATAACTAATAACTCAAGAAAATACAAGTACACGAAATACGAACAAACAACAAAACAAAATCTATTTTGTTCATTTAACACGCGTGACATTAGTCAGTTACTAATAAATCTATGCAAAGTTTTTATATAATTGAACTCCTCATCCTCGTAATAACATAGTATCCTCTAGACATTAGATGAGTCTAAATTTAGCTGGTTTAATTAATTTAACAACTTTTATAAAATATTGTTTGTCACGAAACACAACAAAAGCTGAGTAGTTCACCCACCCATCCAAAGAAACCATTTACATGCTAAAACCATGCGTCATTTGTATAATCTCTTATATAATACGAGAACATACACAATCAATTCTATGAAGTTTTTTTATTCATGGCACAATAAGAAAGTTCGATTTTGTCACGTAAAAGAAATAAACTATCTTATTAGTCAATAGAAAATCAAAATTAAAATAATCAAACCACTCTAAGATCGACCAGAGTTAGGGTTTTCGGGAGAAAACCTCACTTCAGGTTGTGTGGATCGAGCCTAAGCAAGTTAGGCGAGATACGAAACATCAGGTAAACCCTAAATCAACTTCGAGTCGACTTAGGGGAGTTGCGATCGGTTGAAGGTTTAGAAAAGCCTTTGATCGCTGAATGTGGGTTTAGAGGAAGAGAGGGGAGACTTTTAGGGTTATTGTGTGTGTTAATTACTGGTTCAATCGACTATTAGATTAGAGGGAGTGGTCACACTCCTCCACCTTTTATATTAGCGCCACCTGAGCTCTCTGTCTCTCTCTCATCTCATTTTCTCTCACCTTTCACTTGTAGTAGTCACCACTACCCTCATATTTCATTAAAATACCAATTTTATACAAACATACCCTACTAAATACCCCACACACACAAACCAAAGTAAAAATAATAAAAACACTACATTTGACACAAATGCCAAGAGGTGACCCGGTCACCATTATTGCTTGGTTTGTGCACACCTCACGCGTGAGGCAATATGTTTGTAGTGGGGTAACGCACGAAAAGTGGTGTGAGATTAAGGCAATATGTTTGTGGTGGGGTAATGCGCGAAAAGTGGTGTGAGAGGTGAGCTCTCACCCACCACTCCCTTTAGTCTTAAACTCGTTAATAGCTGATCGATTATAGGCAATATAAATAGAGTGATAGGAAAAATGGAAATTTATAGACAATGTTAAAAATATAAATCATTACGTCCAATTAAAATTTTTAATTCTTACTTTGTTTTTTTTTACAACACGAGAATTTAATCCATGACAACTCTTAGGTAGTGTTTGGATTTGACTTAATTAACTTAATATGAAAAATACTGAATTCAAAAAGTCATAAAAATTGTTGTTTATGATTTAATATAGAAATATGGCTGAATATAAAAAGTGATAAAACTAAGGATATATGCATTAAGTCATCTTTTATTTAAAGACTACTTGATACAAAATTTAAATAAACAAGCCCTTAATCTACAAAATATATATGGGGATATCTTAGCTACAATTATTGTAGCCAATTGGCTACAATCCTCATAAAAAATACACACAAAATGACTCAGAGACCTACAGAATAGAATTCAGGGACCCACATTTTAGCCTAAAATTGTAGTAAATTAGCTACAACAAATTGTAGCTAATATATTCCCCATATATATACTTTTTTCTAAATATTACTATACGATAAATACATCTTAGGTCATAATTAGTTCAAATAACAAACAATTGAGTTTACAGTTCAACTTATTGTCCTTATTATTGCTGTCGATCTGTCCTATTTTCAAGGGGACACCTGGCGCCTTCTAGACCATTAGATCATGCAACTTTTAATCTCAGCCGTCTTAATTCAACTTTGAATATCAACCATAGATTTCATCTTACACAATCTGAGCCATTAGATGTGTAGAAACTGAAAAACCGTCAAACTTCTTCTCAACTCTTCTTCTCAACTGCTGTTGATAACTGCCCTCCTCTATAACTTCTATCATCTCTATCATCTTTTTCCTCTCACATATTCCATTATCAAAGTATCACAACAAAAAAAAACACGCACACACACCTTTGCTTTTCTCTCTCACAAAATTTATCTTATTATCTCTTTTATGACTGTAACAACATCAACAGTGCCTACAACCACCATTAGACGCCACCACCACATACGCGAGTTGCTGATGTCGGGTTTATTGATGCGTGTTTCTGATGATGAAGGTTTTCTAATATGAAGTTTATGATGAGGATGACGGGTTTCTGATGTCGTGATTTTGTAGTCGGTTTCTGATAAGTGGTTGTTTCTGATGGTGGGTTTTGAGATGGTATATGCTAATGGGTAATTCTTTATACCAAGTTTTGATTTTTATGAATTATTTTATTAGTTCATTTAAATTGGTATATTCTTTTGTAAAAAAAATTATTTATTTGTTAAAAAATATATTTTTGATAAAATAAAAAAATAATTAGCAACTTTTGATTTTTGTTAAGAATTTAATCAATTTATTCAACTGGGATTTTTTTATACATGTATAAAGAAATATAATTGTTTGACTAATATTTATTATGTTTTGAAATTTGCAGAAATATCGAGGTGTGTCTCAGTATCCACAAAGATTGTTTCAGTTTAGTGGTTTGTTTCAGCGTGAGATGGTTCAGCGTGGTTTGGTTCAGCGTGGGTGATACGTGGGAATCGCACCAGGCTTTACCTCTCGAGGGATCTCGAGAAGCTTACAACCCCCACCAGGCAGTGTACCTGATCGTTGTAGTATAGTATAGTGACAAGTATCGGGGGATTGATCGTTCAGCTTAGGAATAGTGTCGCTAGGATTAGAAAGCCTTCTAAATTAAATCTAGAGGTGATGGATGATTATTTTTGTGTTTTTATATTTATGAAAGCAAGTAAAATCTCGGGTTTTGAAAAAGTGGGCGGAATTAGTTGTTAATCAACTAACCCAATAACTAATAAATGCAAATAAAATAAAATAAAATGAATAAATAAAAGTAAATGTTGTGAACTTATATGGAGACAAACGTGGTTACTTAGATTTCCTTACTCCCTAACTATCTTTTACCGGTTGATTAGTGTGTATATGAATTGCGTGGATGACGGGTATATTCCTAACAAGTCATGGGGTGGCGTACGTACTTCCCCAATCCTATAAGCTCTTATCTCCTCCTACAACGATGCGTAAAGCACCAAATCATAGGGATTATAAACAGTGGCTTATGCATTAAATACTACCTTAATAACCTAGTACGCATTGGTTACATGTTTCTTAAGACGTTCAAGTAGGTTACCATTAGGAGTTTAGCCAGTTTTCTTAAGCCTAACATCGATGGAACGTTCATCCTAACAATTAATAACACACCAACAACCAATAATTAATAGTTAGGTTTCATTAGATCTAAGTAAACACAAGAAAACCTAGCCTAGCATGTTAATTAAAAGACAAGTGTAAGATATATTCAAGCAACACATAGACATATTGATTGAATTGAAATAGTACTTATCTCAAATTGACATGTAGGAATCAAGGGGTTAAAAACCCTTGAAAACACTGAAAAGTTCGGACTAGGGTTTCTCCCAAAATATGTTGCACACAATGAATGAAAATTCTAAAACTATATATAGATTTTCTGAGGTGACGGCGTCAAGAAGGAAATTCTGACGCCGTCATCTCGCCGCCCATAATGAAATCGGATTGCCTAGATCCAGTTGTGACACCGTCATGAGTAAATTCTTCTAGGCCGTCACTAGTAAATGGACCATGACGGCCTAAGGTGACGCCGTCATGTCCTTAGTGTATTTCTACTCTGGATCGTCACGGACTTTAGCCACTTCCACCTCTTGTAATACTCTTGACGCCGTCATGAAGAAACATGTGACGCCGTCAGGTACTGTTCCCAGCAAGGAAAATTAAGACTTTGCCGTTTTCTTCACTTTTATGCTCCAAAAACGTCCAAAATGTTTCCTTTTCCAGAATTCACTCCAAAAGTACCTAAAATCACAAAATGAACGATTCAGGGCAATATATGATCAAATAAATTCGAATCCGGGCTTAAAAGACCCCTTAAAATTGGTTCATTTTTCGCCTCATCAAATACCCTTACACTTGAGATTTGCTTGTCCTCAAGCAAATGAGCTTTTATTCTAATCAAAATACAAGTTAGAGGTCATTTAACACTAATATAAAAGTAATTACAACAAATAATCGTTCCACTAAAGACCAAAGACAAGCACGGAGGTCATACACTAGCACCTCACAAATAGTGTTTAGATACTCACATCTCTCGGGTGTAATAAAGTATAAATTACATTATGGAAATGGGAAACATCTCTCACTATCTGTCATAGCAAAATAGATTACCATAGGCTTGGGAAAGGATCAAACCTCCACGACATGGCGTAAGCACCTAGGATAAACTATCAAAGAGGTCTTTCAAAGGGTTATAACGTTAGGTGTAGGGATATGGAATACACGGTTTTGTTGGATATAGGCAATATTCATTGGTGGCGAGTTAATCATCTTGGTAAATTACATGTACAATATGGCGTTGCTAAGCCAAGACTAGACTCGACTTAAGCTAATAAATGAAAAATAACAAAAACATAAAATAAACATAGAATGAAACGGGATGGTAGTCCGTATGTTTTTTTCTCTTTTCCTTTTCTATTTTTTTTTTTCTTTTTCTTAATTTTTCGATTTTTTTTTTTTTTTTTTTTTTTTTTTTTTTTTTTTTTTGTGCATACACTCTTACCCTACCATCCAAAATAATACATCATAGGGAATGTACATTCCCCTTACACTTGAATCTTTACATACTTTACAATAACTTAATCTAATAACTCGAATTAAGATAATCAAAACACTTGGAGTACTTTTTAAGATTAATGCGCATATGGGGGTAATATATAATGTTCGTCCCCATTACTCCATAACACAAGTACTTTACCCATGAGTCTCAATCGTCCCAAAAAAATATGTACAAGGATATGACTCAACTTAGCAACCATGTAACCAATTAGATAATTAACTAAGGGTTTAAACAAATAACAATAATGCACTAAAGATGAGTGCATACACGGAAGGCTAAGGCGATTTGGGTGTACATTTAAGTGGGTTGTAACAAATTCTTCCTTTAAGTAAGATGCTTAAAGTTAGAAACGAAAAGATAGGCTCGGAGGGGTGTACTAGGGGTTTCGTGTACTAAAAATGAGTACAACGCTAAGGTGTGGGAAAAATTAATTGACTTAACTAGCCAAGTAATATGAATTAAATGGTCAAGTAATTATGATACGGGTTTAACACAAGGGTGATCCTAATGCCTCTTATCATGTAGTAAATCCTACTACACGAATGTAGTCTCACTAGCGGTCTCGGGATGTATCACTAACGCAAGTTCTAGAATCTAAATTCTACCGGTACCCTCATAAGCACTAATAGTAAATGCTTTTCCTATCAAATCTAAAGGCGAACCTCACATATTTGGGTGGAAATTTTTTCCGAATGGTACGGTTTTGTGCTAGTTATACAACTCCTATCCATGAGACGCTTGCTAAGGCTAAAGCTTCACTCCTAAATGTTGTAAAAAAATTTAAATTTGGCGCTAAAATTACACTAACAAGTGTTTCTCATAGTTTTATTACACACCTACCATCAAACAAAACAAACTCAAGTGAAATAGTATCCTATATGGTATCATCATTTACCCTCCCCTTACACTTAGGATGAACATTGTCCCCAATGTTCAATTAAAGATGTAAAAGTAAAATAAGTAAAAGAATGAAAGCAAATACTCCCCTGATTCATTTTGTGTGGATAGAGAGGTAACGAGGTTAAATATTCCTCCAAGAAAATGAACAATCAAAGCTTCCCTTCCAGAAATATAAATAATCTTCTTGTCAAACGTAACCTGTTAAACCTGAGAAAACAAACAAGGCAACCTCGCGTAAAATCGGCGGCAATCTAAATATACTAACAAGTCCTAGAAAGCAAATTAAGATATAATGCTTGTGGAATGAATGTTTGCAGATTCCCTGGAGTTTATAAAACTAAAGAATTAACAAAAACTTAAAGACTCCGTTAGAGAAACAAATTTAGCAAAATTTTCAGAATTTTACACGTGACGCCGTTAAGAAGAAATTCTTGACGCCGTCAGAAGTGATCTGCAGAAATCCTTATGTTAAGTTTCCGGAAAGTTTCTGGAAAATCCTGCAAAACATCATTATGACTCGATACAAGCATTTGACTCGAACAAATACTAATATACATGTTCGTTTAATATTGTTGTGGATCATGCTCAATTTCGTTCTTATAAACAAATTTGGGGTTTCCCCTTACACTTATCTTTTGAAAAATACCTTTGTATGAAGTTAAGATGGAGTTAAACAACAAAATAAAGTATCTTCACAATTTTAGTTTGAAACATGATCTACCAACAATAAAAACAAAGCATGGATACGGAAACAAATAACAATCAAACAAATAAAAAATCACACAAAACATGGGTTGCCTCCCAAGAAGCGCTTTTCTTTATTTTACGAGTCTTGTAGCTAGACTCAAGGTCATGGGTTACTACGTGACATGGGTGAGTTCCTCATTGAGGACATCTTTGGGGTCAAACTTGGGCTTTAACTTTCTATCGGTTTTCTTGGTACGGTATGACCTCTCAAACTTCTCTCCATCAGGATCATACAAAATCATCTTCATGTGCCATGATCCGTCACCTTCCTTAGGTTGCTTATCCCACCTCCATTTACACTTATCCCCTTCTCTTTTCCATTTGTTCATCTCTATGTTAATAGGCATTACGCACAAGAACTCAATCATTTTTCTAAAGACAAGGGGATCCTCAAAAGGGTCAATTTCCTCATCTCTAGCTATGAGTTGTTCCACCGAATGTGTTTTATCGATGAAATCTTTTTCTAGATAGAATGGGCGTTGAGGGCCTATGAAGTTTCTTTCTATCCAATGCCCATATCTCGATGGTCTCCTATTCATTTCTACCCAATGTGGTGTCGGTTCGTCCTCACAATCATAGCTATGTTTCCTAATATCATAAACCGACCAAGTTTCACCTTCTCCTACCGCTATCTTGGACTCCTTACAATCAATCGTGGCACTAGCGGTTGCTAAGAACCCTCTTCCAACTAACAATGGGCATGTAGTATCACTAACCATATCTAGGACGTGAAAATCCGCTAAAATAGTTAACTTCCCTACATGAACCACTACATCCTTGATCATTCCAACCGGATGGGTAATACTCCCATCCGCTAGACCAATTAGTACATCCGTCTCCTCTAACTTCCCTAGCTTAAGAGTGGTGAAAAGAGATAAGGGAATTAAGTTGAGGCTTGATCCTAAGTCTGCTAAGGTGTCGAAAGCTTCGGATTTTCCTATCTTGCAAGGCAAAACAAATATACCCGGATCATCAAGCTTCTTAGGCAACTTGTTTTGAACGAAGGCGGTCCCATTCTTACCCAATTTAAATTTCTCATATTTTTCTAGAAGGGCACTATAATATGGAGCACGGGCTAAGACATCAAAGACGGGACGTTCAAGGTGGAGCTCCTTGAATTCATCGTCAAGGTCTTGTGTAGGAAGTGTTTCAACTTTATCATTGACCGGTTTGATATTGGGTGTTTCATTCGATTGGCCCTTTTGAAGGATTTGATTTTGTTTGAAACATGTGCTCATTGATTTAACCGAGTAATATTGCGGACAAGAAGTGGGTGACGAAACCGATGATATGGAATTAACGTTTAGTTTCGGGTTCTTGAGCGTGTCGCTTGGGAGTGCTCCCATTTCTCGGTCATTGAGAACTTTCAACAAGGTGTCTATTTTGGTGGTCATCTCGCTTTGCTTTTGTTTGAAATCGGCTTCAAACTTAGCTATGTGAATTTCTTGAGATGCCATGACCTTGGACATCAATCCTTCAAGATTATTGGTACTACCAAGGTTGTTAGAAGGATTGTTGTTAAAAGTATGGTTAGCGGGTGGACCGTTTGGGTGGTAACGATTAGGTGGGTTGGAAGAATTGTTTTGGTTTTGCTTCCACCTAAGATTCGGGTGATTTTTCCATGAAGGATTGTAGGAATCACCGTAAGGGTTTGCTCGGGTTTGAAAGTGTACCACTTGTCTCCCGCTCCGTCGGTACGCGAGAATGCGTAGTCCGCAAAATCTTGTCCGGGGAGTTCCACGCAATCACGAGTGTCATGGGGACCACTACATAATTCGCATGAAGAAGTGATTTTGTTCACTTGGCTTGAAGGCTTAGGAGCTTCGCAAGATTTCATGAGAAACTTGACTTGGTCCTCAAGTTCCATGATCCTACGGTCGGGAGTGCTAGAATTGTTCGAAGGCAAAGATATTTCCTTGACCGTTTTGTTCAAATCACGGGGATCATTCCAACTTTTGTTGTCATAGAGAGCAAGATCTTCTATGAGTTCCCATGATTCTTCCATACTTAGATCACGTAGCTTGCCACCGGCTGATTGGTCAATGGTTCGCCATATGGAGGGGTCGATATGGTCATAGAAGATTTGGACTTGGAGCCAAAGATCTATGCCATGATGAGGGACTTTATGGAGTAAGTCCTTGAAACGAGTCCATGCTTCATATAGAGTTTCACTTTGACGTTGTTGGAACATCAAAATGTCATTTCTAAGCTTGGCAGTTCTCCCCGGTGGGAAAAATTGAGCAAGGAAACGAGTGGTGAGATCATCCCATGAGGTGATGGATCCCGCAGGTAAACGTTCAAGCCATTGACTAGCTTGATCATGTAGAGATAATTGGAATAGGCGTAATCGGGTTGACTCTCTAGTTGTAACATCAAGGTCTATAGAATATACGATTTTAAGGAAGTCCTTGAGATGTTGATTAGGATCTTCGGAACGAAGTCCATGAAATGCACATCCGCTTTGCACCAACCGGATGGTGTCGGATCGCAATGGGGACACATTGGCTCCGGTGAGCTCAATAGTGTTTCGATAGCCTTGGTGGCTAGGACGGGAATACTCTCCTAGGGTTCGGGGCCTAAGAGGTTGGTTTGCTATAGGTGGGTTTTGTGGGTGGTTTTGTTGTGGTGGGTTGATGTGTTCAAAGATGTTACCACCTTCCATGATGTCGGATGGTAAAGGTTACGAACAAAAGCACGAAGAAATAAGATAGACTAAAGAAAACCTAAAAATAAAAATAAAATCTTACTAGAAAGGAATCTAGCAAGTAGACCTAATTAAAAGAAATCCTAACCTAGACAATAACTATTCCCCGGCAGCGGCGCCAAAAACTTGATACGTGGGAATCGCACCAGGCTTTACCTCTCGAGGGATCTCGAGAAGCTTACAACCCCCACCAGGCAGTGTACCTGATCGTTGTAGTATAGTATAGTGACAAGTACCGGGGGATTGATCGTTCAGCTTAGGAATAGTGTCGCTAGGATTAGAAAGCCTTCTAAATTAAATCTAGAGGTGATGGATGATTATTTTTGTGTTTTTATATTTTATGAAAGCAAGTAAAATCTCGGGTTTTGGAAGAGTGGGAGGAATTAGTTGTTAATCAACTAACCCAATAACTAATAAATGCAAATAAAATAAAATAAAAGGAATAAATAAAAGTAAAGGTTGTGAACTTATATGGAGACAAACGTGGTTACTTAGATTTCCTTACTCCCTAACTATCTTTTACCGGTTGATTAGTGTGTATATTAATTGCGTGGATGACGGGTGTATTCCTAACAAGTCATGGGGTGGCGTACGTACTTCCCCAATCCTATAAGCTCTTATCTCCTCCTACAACGATGCGTAAAGCACCCAATCATAGGGATTATAAACAGTGGCTTATGCATTAAATACTACCTTAATAACCTAGTACGCATTGGTTACATGTTTCTTAAGACGTTCAAGCAGGTTACCATTAGGAGTTTAGCCAGTTTTCTTAAGCCTAACATCGATGGAACGTTCATCCTAACAATTAATAACACACCAACAACCAATAATTAATAGTTAGGTTTCATTAGATCTAAGTAAACACAAGAAAACCTAGCCTAGCATGTTAATTAAAAGACAAGTGTAAGATATATTCAAGCAACACATAGACATATTGATTGAATTGAAAGAGTACTTATTGTGGAAAACTAGAAGGGGGGTTGAATAGTTTACCGTTTAAAATCTTTTTAACTTGTTTAATTATCTTTTGAAACTTTCCGTTTGATCAAAGATATATACACAAACACAATATATAACATGAAAGTATAAGGAAAGAAACGATCAAACCACAACACGAGTATTTATCGTGGTTCGGCTACAAGGACTCTTTTTCCTTGCCCTACGTCCGCGCCCTGAGTATCCAACTCGAGAGTTTCTTTCACTAGTCAACAAGCTCCTTTCACCGGCGGAGAAAACCTTACACGTCGCTTATACACATTTACCGACACTAAGCTAGATGTCGAGTTCTTTTACAAGGGTACAACCACTCCCGTTAGTTCTTTTACAAGGGTACAACAACTCCCGTCACACTTTGTATTTTGAGGACTAAAATACTAACCGATCACTACAGAAAATACACACTTGAATGAAGTGTAAACTACACAAGTATACACAATACTAAGCTAACAAGTCTTGCAACGTTGTGTTGAATACTTGTAACTTTTAATGACCCTGTGAGCTTCTTTGCTACAAAAAGAAACTTCACATATAAAATGAGATGTTAAAGGGTTAGAAGAAAGCAAAGGATGAATGTGCGTGTAAAATATGATATCAAGTGATAAGCAAAATTCAAACAAATGGCTTGGTATTTATAGCAAAACATTCTGCAGGCCTGGCGGATACGGAGGAACCCTCAGAAGGGTTCCGCCCGTGTACCCCCAGGGTTCCGCCAGGGCTGCAGTTGGTTTTGCAATAAATCTTCCAAACCAAACAAGGTTGTGGAAAACTAGAAGGGGGGTTGAATAGTTTACCTCTTTTAAAATCCTTTTCAACTTAAATATCCTTTAATAACTTTAGGTTTGCTCAATAATATAAACACACCATTATATGTTTGTTTCTTTCAAAAGCTTTTAGTGTGAGTATCAATTCTAATTATACTTGTTTCTTACTTTGAAAAGCTTTACTTGTGATGATCCTAACTTTGCTTGTTTAGTACTTTGAAAAGCTTTTACACTTGTTTGAAAACATAAAGACAACTTTACTTGTTTTACTTCTTTGAAAAGCTATATATGTGGTTAACGATTCTAACTAAACAACAACATGAAATAAGCAAAGATAGAGAAAGAAACGATCAAACCACAACACGATTGTTTATCGTGGTTCGGCTAAAAGGACTCTTTTTCCTTGCCCTACATCCACGCCCCGAGTTTCCAACTCGAGAGTTATAAACACTAATCAACAAGCTCCTTTCACCGGCGGAGAAAACCTTACACGTCGCTTATACTTTTACCGACACAAAGCTAGATGTCGAGTTCTTTTACAAGGGTACAACCACTCCCACTCGTCGCTTACACTTTTACCGACACAAAGCTAGATGTCGAGTTCTTTACCAAGGGTACAACCACTCCCGTTAGTTCTTTTACTAGGGTACAACAACTCCCGATACACTACGTATTTTCAGGCCTAAAATACTGACCACTTACTTCTATATACATGACACACATGAAGTATAAACTACCAAAGCTTATACATGACCAAGCTACCAAGACTTGCAACTTTAGAGTTGAAGCTTGCAACTTCTTGAATGATCTTGTGGAGTTCCTTGCTACATAAGAGAATCACACAAGTCAAGGGTTACTGAGTTAGTTGAGAGAATATGTGAAAATATGTCCTAAAGGGTTACACAAAACAAACAAATGGTTTGGTATTTATAGCAAACTAAACTGCAGTTCTGGCGGATCAGGCGGAACCCTCAGATGGGTTCCGCCCGTGTACCCCCAGGGTACCGCCAGGGCTGCAGTAGTTTTTTGCAATAACTATACCAAACCAAACAAGGTCTTGTCTCATAACTTCTAGCAACCAAACAATGTCACATCACTTAAAACAAGTCAAACACAAAACTTGTAAGCAACATCAAAGCTAGTCAAACACATTTCTTTCCATAAATGCATAATGACAAAACTTGCCATAAATGTGATGTGACTATTTCTAATTTAAGAAATAAACTTGTGTTTAGTTTAAAAGGAAATGTAAACCTTAGTTAAACAAGACTTAAACACTTCAAGTGATGATTTACTTTTAGCTAAAGTTCTTACTTTGTCATTAACAAAACTTAGCAAAGATCGTAAAATATAAATAACGTTTTTAGGCGATATTTGTATTAACAATCTCCCCCTTTTTGTTGATGACAAAACATAAACTTTATTTAAAAGTAAGCCATAAGATTTAGTGTTAAGTCTTATAAAGTTAGTAGTAAAACTTGTTTTTGCAAAGAGTTAGCGAAGCGGAAATATTAAAAGTAGAACAAGTTTACTCTAAATTCTCCCCCTTTTTGTCGAAACAAAAAGTAGAGTAGCGAAGCGGAATAATGGCCATGCTCCCCCTTGGTCGATACTCCCCCTAAATGGAGTGCCAAGAGTGGAGACATGGATTTTGAACCTACAAAAGAAAAGTTAATTTCCGCACAAGACAAGTCATGAAAGAATTTCATGTCTAAAACACAACTAAGAGTTGTGAAGAGAAATAATGCATTACTCATGCTCCCCCTTGAATATTACTCCCCTAAATGGAGTTTGAAGGAAGGAAAACATGAATAATGGACCTACAAAAAGAGAGGTTAGCACAAGATTTATGTATGGTACCATATCAAGGTATAGTTCACTTATCATACCTAAATGGTCAACAAACACGTCAAACCTTGTTGTAGAATTAATTTCATTTAACTTGTAAAATTTTGACTCTTAGAGAGTCAAAGACACAAAATTAAGATGACAACATCCTACAAAGAGAAACTAAAAAATAAACTAAGAACATAAAATGCTACAAGGAAATCATCATCTTCCTTAATGAGAAACATTATCCAAAAACAAGGATTGGGTTGTTTGGGGATGAAAATGTGGATTGAGGGTTGTAGCGGGTTTTATTTGGAGATGTGAGGAGGTGACTTGGTTTTGCTTTGTTGGTTAAAATGGGGACTTTTTCCAAAAGAAACGGTTTTTGTTTCATTTTGGAGACTCTAATGTTGTGGTGGATGAGACAAGGATTGTAGATGGTCCAAAATGTGGTTTAGAATAAACCTCATTTCTTCGGTTAACTCGCGAAGTTCCGTTCGACATCTTTCACTAGTGCGAGCGGTCCTTTCGCAATGTCCGCAATCATGGCGGGGAAAGTTTGGTGGAAGAGAGGTTTGATTCGTTGGTGGTGGATGGGTTGAACTTGAAGGAGCAAATGTGGATGGTTGAGAGGTGTATTTGCTTCCTTCATTTGTTGAATTAAATGCCGTATTGAATTCCATAACATGATTGATTTGAGAATCAACCATTCGTTTGAAGGCATTGAGGTGGCTTAAATGAGTGTTAATTTCCTCATTTATGTTTGGAGGTTCTTGTGGTGATGGTTGTTGTTGTTGTTGTTGTTGTTGTTGTTGTAGTTCTTGTGGTTGAACTAGGTGACGAAAACTTAGTTCTCCGTAAGGATCACCATGAAGGTTTTTGTAAATTGGATGAAACACAAATGAATGTGAGTGGGTATGACCTTGATCATTTGGAAAAATGGATGGTCTAGCATAACGGTAAGCCAACCGTTCTACCGTAGATGGGTAACGAGGTTCATCATTGAGTTGCTCATTAGGTTGTTGTTGGGTTTCCATTTGAGCAATAGTGTCAAAAAGTGAGAAGGATGGTGGACTTGATGATAGATCATCTAAAGTTTCCAAATTGGGTGTTGGTGATGTTGGTGGTGTATGGAAAAGTTCCATTGGTGTAGGTGTTGGTGATTGAGGTGAAGGAGTTTTTGATTTAAAAGCTTGTTGGGAAGGTGAGGTTGACACACTCAAAAGTCTAGTTGGTGATGGATTAGAGGCTAGGTTTGAGTTGCAATGTGGTGGAGAAGGTGGTGGAGTAGCAAGATTAAGCAAATCTTGAATGGTGATCACATTGGTATTACAAGTTGTTGAGGGTGTAGTTGAGGTAGTAAGGTTAAGAAAATCTTGGATAGGTGAAGAGATGTTTAGTGAGGCATCACTTGATGATGATGAGCTTGACTTGGTGGTTTTGTTGAAGCAACAAGTTTTCACACTAATCTTAGTGGTTTTAGCACATGATTTTGATGACTCGGAAGATGTGTTGGATTTGGTCATTTCAAAGGTTTTGGTTTTGGTATTTGAGAGAAGAAGATTTGATGTTGATGGTGTGATTTGGATTGTTGCAAACCTTTCAAATTTATAGGATGAGCAAAGTGTTGAAATAGGTGTTTGGATTTGATGTTTTACTATTCAAAGATTGATATTTCACATGATTTTCATGACCATGTCACATCATGTGATGTCAATCCAATGAAATAGGATGGAGTGAAAGACCAACCTTAGCACTCAATGCTTTGTGATCATGGTAGTGGTTTGGTTGAAAATGTATCAAAGATTTGAATTTGAATTTTGGCCGGAAGTGTCTTACTAATTGTTTTAGTGATTGAGGTTTGTTCCAATAAGGTTGTTGGTGTTAATGAAGAATGTTTCTCACTTAGGATAATGATTTGACACTAAATCAAGTTATGAATTTAAGAAAAATGGCAAAAATTTTCTGCAGATGACTGGCGGTACCCTCAGAATACACAGGCGGAACCCTGTTTTGGGATCCGCCTGGTCCGTTGGGTCAATTCTGGAATACCCAGAAAATACACTGGCGGAACCCAATTTTGGGATCCGCCTGATCCGCCAGTGCTGCAAAAGTAGACAGTCCGCGTTTTTGACATGCGAGACGATTTTCAAAATTTTCGAAAACTCTTGGAAATGAAAATTTACTATACGACTGATTAGGAAATGCAAAAATTAGGCATATAGACACTCATCTCTTAGGACTTTGACCGGGGGCTAACGATTTTCACTAACCTTAGTGAAATTTAACATAAGCATGAAATTGACAAATACCACCAATATTGTCATTAATCATAAAAGAGCATACCAAACATAATTCATTAAACGTAATAAGTCGTGAACATGAGAAACAACACAAATCACATAATTTAATACGTACAAAGCTCTAAAACTTTCGTAAGCCAAACGCCCCTTAATCACTCATCTCACAACCTATCAATCTTCTTATTGAGCTTGGTGATGTATCTTCCAAAGCACTTGAAAATTCCCTTCGTTTGCTTGAATTCCTCGGATGAATTCTTAATGTCGGAAAGTTCTTGAAGGTATTCTAAAGGAGGTAACTTCGAATTAGGAAGACTATCGTCATCG
Source organism: Artemisia argyi (assembly GCA_030686995.1). NCBI lineage: Eukaryota > Viridiplantae > Streptophyta > Magnoliopsida > Asterales > Asteraceae > Artemisia > Artemisia argyi. The sequence continues at coordinate 147,361,172 of CM060686.1, forward strand.
CTCATGTCGGATGATGATGATGAAGATGAAGATGAGCGAGTGCGTTTGCCCTTAATTTTGAAGACTCGTTTGTCACATATAGGAACGAAGATGTGAGGGACAAGAGAATAGTCAAGGTGCATTCCTTTGTCATTAGGAGGAATGGGTGAAATTGCTCTAAATAGCCGAGTAAGAAGCATTCCATAAGGAAGAGCGATTTTTCCAACCATAGGTATGTCGGCCATTCGTCGGGCTAGGTAGTACGCTAAGTTGAATGGTTGACCGATGGAAATGCTATATAGCATGTAACAAAGGCATGTGTTTACATGATCCCTATTTCCTATGGTACTTATGACATTGGCTCTAAGAATTTCTTCCCACTTCTTAAATTGTGGTTTAAGCTCATTAATCTCCATACCAAACGGGTCCTTATCCACAATATTCCCCGAACGATTTTTCCTAGTGGTAGAGGCTCTAACAAAGAGATGTTCTTTAATTGTTTCCTTACTAACAAGAGGATTGTTGTAAGGATGAAAGCGCTCAATTGAGTCTAGGCTTGAAATAGGCCACTTATCCGTGTAAAGACAAGTGCCTTCATTAGGGACACCAAGGATGATAGCTAAGTCCTTTAAGTCTATGAAATTTGGTGTTTGATTTGTTTTGAAAGTTAATGATATCTCACCCGACTCATCGGTGGAGAGTTCTACAGTTGCATAGAATTCTAATACGAACCTAGGACAAATTGGCTCGTCTATATCAAGGAGACAATCAAAGTTGATTGCGGCAAAGTTTTGGCGAATGGATGTTCCTTCTAGAAAGGTTGGATCAATTTTTCTACCTTCGTGAACATAGCGTTTTTCTAATGCCTTAAAGGCTTCTACTTGAACTTTGTTGAGCCCTTTAGTCCTATGGTGTTTGGGCAAGTACTTAAGGGTTTCCATGTGATCGGATTGATTTGCGTTAGGCATGTTGATTCCTAGAAAACACAAAAATTATATGTTAATGACTTTCAATCAATGTGCATGTTCTAATGTGTTCCTATATGCAAACAATGCGGAGACTTGGTTATCTTGACTGATTTTGATGCCCAAATTGTTTTGTTTGAGAAGTAGTGTTATGAAAACAAAAGATAGCCAAAAACTCTCCTAATTGAATATATCTTCGATTGAATGTACCCGAAAATACATATTGGTTATGTATTCCCTTTAGCATTCAAGAGATAATATGCAAGTGATGTTTCAATGATGTTTTTCATTTGTTTTAACAATGTGGTGATGAATTGTGTTCTAGTCTTGGATTGCATTTGAAAGATAATGCACTTGGTGTGTTTTGTAAATCAAAGTAAAAATAAAGAGGATGCAATACTTAACTAATGGAAGACATGATTAGTTAGCCACCAAGTTTTTCATGAATTAAGAGGTTTTATGTATAAACCCTAAGATTCTAGTTAATGAATGTAAATGAAAATGTTATTCTTGAATCAAAGATGCAATTATGATTAGAATACTTACAAAGTTTGTTGGATTTGAAGAGATTTGATTGAAAGCCCTAATTTCCGTATGGTTATGTGTTTTTGAGAGGGTAATGGCAGTTTGAAGGTGAATGACTAAGTTAGGAGGGTGTTTGGTTTTGAAATTTAGAATAAAAACAATCTGTGGAATCGGCGGACCAGGCGGAACCGAAAAATGGGTTCCGCCCGTATGGTCTGAGGGTGCCATGGGTGTCTGCAGGAAAAATCAAAAAGGGATTGTCTTGATTTTTGTGGTTTTATCCTAATGTTCAAACCTAAGATTTTAAGTCTTATTGTGTATGACTAAGCCTAGGAATGATGAATGTTTCACATTCAAGGGGTTTAGTGAAAACGTTGATGGAATGATTGACGTAGAAAAACTTTCTTAGTTAAGATGTTCCTCAATGAACAATTTTAACAAGACGATGATGATGGATCACAATATGTCTGTAAAGACTGTGATGATTTAAATAGTTGCTGAAGTCGATGCATCCATTGTTGACGAGATAACATTGTTGATGAAGAAATTCCTTTGTTGATAAGAATTAGCTTGTTCAAGCGGAGCTTGTTGATGTGCTTCTTCATTAAATACTCATATGAGATCCTTCAGCGTTTTGGAGACTCATTGGGTAAGTAAGTATTAAAAGTGCAAGTACCACTTGTGCTTTTCTTATCAACTTATAACCGATGCAATTCCATTTGGCATACACTATGGTTTCTAATCCCGTTCTTTTGGGACACCATAATCCTAGTGGTGTAGTACCTTTAAATGAATCCAAGCAAGCACTTTCGAAGGAGTTGTTTTAGGATCTTCTCTAAAATTGAGCACATAGACAAGCACTAAACATAATGTTGAGTTACATTTGTTGTAAGAACAAGTATACTCCCAAACATTTCTCTATGTTTAGTTTTACCTACGGATTTACTAATCTCATTCTTGATAAGTCATAAAGGACTTAATCATTGTGAACAAGTGAATAACTGGGAATGTTTTTGAGTAATTATCCCTTACTTTTGGAGCTTGCTTAGGTTAATAAACAATCTTTCAAAGATTAGCATTCTTTTTGATATTGCTTGACTCAATGTTTGACACAAGACGAAAGGATGTTGTTTTTCAATTTTTAATAGTCCATCTTCCTTGTTATTGATCTTGACAGACTTGTCTTATCAATGTTGGGCTTTCGACTAAGTCATCATCTACCAAAGATGATATCTTAGAAGGAGGTGGTCTTTCATTGAATGTTAAATTCAATGATTCCTCGACTCTTTGGGTTTATTTTCTTAAGATCTCATCAGTGTAAATGTCTAAGATATGCAACATCATAAGACTATGGGTCGAGTTTGATGTTCACATCCTAGAAGTTTAATAAATCATTTTCTCGCAATCATTCAAATAAAATTCAACTGATTTATTTTACTTTGTGTGTCTTTCGTGATGTTTTTAGCAAAAGAATGATTGGCCTTAAGATGCTATTGAAAATATAGAGTATAATACCAAACGACTTTTGTACTACAAGTATTTATGAAATGTTGTGGTTTTGCTAGATTTGCAAGCATCACAAAAGTGTTGGTTGTCTTATCACTTAAGAGATTCTTAGTTCATTCACTTGTAGATAAGAATTAAGTGAGACTTACTCAAGAGATACTCATGTATTTTCCAGAAATATCAAACGAGGCAAGACACCTTATATCTCCTACTAGAAGTAGTATCAAACTACTTTACTTATGAAGGATCTAATCCTTATTGTAACTCACACAACATATATATAGACCTTATAGTAAAGACTACTACTAACACTTATGACAAATCATACTATTAATCAACAAGAAACATTAAAAGGTAAGTTGAAGAGACGTGTACCTTTTAAGCTCCATAGATTAGCCATCAAGAAGAAAAACATAAAGCAAATAATCTTGATACGTAGAGAGGCTAAACACAACTTCTTATAAATCCAAGAAAGTTAGAAAGACACATAAAAGTATTGACCATGATATTTTTATCCCTTTATCATGTGTTCCTACTAGAGCTAGAGTAACTTCTACAATACACTCTTAGGTTTCACAAACATAACCTGTTTTGTTTTACTTGTTGATGATTCATTAGAGTTAAATCCTAATCCGGTTCTATCTCTAAATGACCTTTGATTCTTCAAACAACTTTCAAGAGTTTTTGAACTTTCTTCAAATTTAGGAAGCATTTTTCCTTTTTCATTTTGTTTTAGAATTTCATGTTTGTACTCTAGACATACTTTACATTCTAAATCAATTTCAACATGACTCTCAAGTCTAGACATCTTATCTTCTAACATGATTTCATTTTCAAAAGTGTTTACACAAGATCTTGAAGTTTCATTGTTAAAGATAGTTTTTAGGTCCATGTTGCATGAAAGTTTAGACTCATTTTCTATTTTAGAAAACTCTAGGATAAATGTGTCAAAGCAAAAATGTTTGGTTTCAAAATGTACCTTGCTTGGTGATTTAGCTAAGAGAGAATCACAAACCGGATGGTTGGCTTCATCTTCATCCGTGTTAGTCCATGAATCACAAGCAAGTCCACCAAGAGCTCGACATGAGAAGTCATCTTCACTTACACCTTCATTTAAAACATTTAAACTAGTAGCACATGTATTGATCTTGACTAAATGTCTATCAATTAATTTTTCTAAGACCTCTAACTCAAATGTGAGATTAAATTGATCATCTTGGTTTTCAAATTTACTTTTCCATTTAAGCACACTTTCTTTTTCAAATAGCGGTGGGTTTTGAATAGGTTCCCCTTCTTTGAGATTTTCAAAATCCATGGATCGATCCAAGTTTTAAAATACAGTTTATTTTAAGGAACTTTGGTAACGTAGCTCCTGATGCCAATTGTGGAAAACTAGAAGGGGGGTTGAATAGTTTACCTCTTTTAAAATCCTTTTCAACTTAAATATCCTTTAATAACTTTAGGTTTGCTCAATAATATAAACACACCATTATATGTTTGTTTCTTTCAAAAGCTTTTAGTGTGAGTATCAATTCTAATTATACTTGTTTCTTACTTTGAAAAACATTACTTGTGATGATCCTAACTTTGCTTGTTTAGTACTTTGAAAAGCTTTTACACTTGTTTGAAAACATAAAGACAACTTTACTTGTTTTACTTCTTTGAAAAGCTATATATGTGGTTAACGATTCTAACTAAACAACAACATGCAATAAGCAAAGATAGAGAAAGAAACGATCAAACCACAACACGATTGTTTATCGTGGTTCGGCTAAACGGACTCTTTTTCCTTGCCCTACATCCACGCCCCGAGTTTCCAACTCGAGAGTTATAAACACTAATCAACAAGCTCCTTTCACCGACGGAGAAAACCTTACACGTCGCTTATACTTTTACCGACACAAAGCTAGATGTCGAGTTCTTTTACAAGGGTACAACCACTCCCACTCGTCGCTTACACTTTTACCGACACAAAGCTAGATGTCGAGTTCTTTACCAAGGGTACAACCACTCCCGTTAGTTCTTTTACTAGGGTACAACAACTCCCGATACACTACGTATTTTCAGGCCTAAAATACTGACCACTTACTTCTATATACATGACACACATGAAGTATAAACTACCAAAGCTTATACATGACCAAGCTACCAAGACTTGCAACTTTAGAGTTGAAGTTTGCAACTTCTTGAATGATCTTGTGGAGTTCCTTGCTACATAAGAGAATCACACAAGTCAAGGGTTACTGAGTTAGTTGAGAGAATATGTGAAAATATGTCCTAAAGGGTTACACAAAACAAACAAATGGTTTGGTATTTATAGCAAACTAAACTGCAGTTCTGGCGGATCAGGCGGAACCCTCAGATGGGTTCCGCCCGTGTACCCCCAGGGTACCGCCAGGGCTGCAGTAGGTTTTTGCAATAACTATACCAAACCAAACAAGGTCTTGTCTCATAACTTCTAGCAACCAAACAATGTCACATCACTTAAAACAAGTCAAACACAAAACTTGTAAGCAACATCAAAGCTAGTCAAACACATTTCTTTTCATAAATGCATAATGACAAAACTTGTCATAAATGTGATGTGACTATTTCTAATTTAAGAAATAAACTTGTGTTTAGTTTAAAAGGAAATGTAAACCTTAGTTAAGCAAGACTTAAACACTTCAAGTGATGATTTACTTTTAGCTAAAGTTCATACTTTGTCATTAACAAAACTTAGCAAAGATCGCAAAATATAAATAACGTTTTTAGGCGATATTTGTATTAACAAAGGTCACATCTCATAAACACAAGTCAAACACAAACTTGTGCAAGCAAACTTATGGTTAGTCAAACACAATTTCTTTCCATAAATGTATATGGACAAAATTACCATAAATGTGATGTGATATTTCTATTTTAAGAAATAAATGTGATGTGACATTTTTATTTAAAGAAATAAAAAGTGTTGTGTTTATATGAAATGTAAAATGTAGCAAATGTTTAATTATGCAAGTCTTAAAACTAAGATTATGTTTTACTTAGAAACTAAAGTTTACATTTTGTTGTTAACAAAACTTAGCAAAGATCGTAAAATATAAATAACGTTTTTAGGCGATATTTGTATTAACAATCTCCCCCTTTTTGTTGATGACAAAACATAAACTTTGTTTTTAAGTAACACACAAAAAGTTAGTGTTTAAGACACAAAAAAATATATATTAAACTTGTTTTACTTAAGTGATGAAAATCATTTTAAGTTTTAAAGGTTAATATAACTTTTTCCCCCTTTTTGTCGAAACAAAAAGTAGAGTAGCGAAGCGGAAACATGCACGTGCTCCCCCTTGGTCGATACTCCTCCTAAATGGAGTGCCAAGATGGGAGACATGGATTTTGGACCTACAAAAAAAATTAGTTGATGATATATATAATCAAGCTTGTAGTTACCACACACAATGCAACCACAATGACAACTCAAAAATGATCAACCAACAATGCAAGTAAGTAAGTAGCAAAATATATCATTTCTAGTAAAATTTTTACTTTTCAAAAAGTCAATGACAAGAAATGAAAAACTACTTCTAAAAATAAAACAACTTAACCAAGAATTTTTTTTTTTAAAACCTACTTTCCTAAATGGGGCAAAAGGCCTCCAAATGTGGTTTAGGGTTTGTTTGGATGGGAAAGAGCATTTAAACGCTCTATGATGTGTTGGTTTGCAAAACGGGTTTCATCTTGAAGTTGGTGAAGCAACAACTTGATGCTTTCACCCATTTTTAACATTTGCTCACAATGTGAGCAAACATGGGGATGAGTGGGTGGAAATGGGTTGGTTTTGGGTTCTTGGTTTGTGGATGGGTTGGTTTTTGGTTCTTGGGTGGAGGATGGGTTTGGTATGGAGTCAAGCAAGGTGGTTTGAAAGTCCATTGCTTGATGGAGGTGATTCTCGACCATGCTTGTAATTTCCTCATAGGAAGGAAAGAAAGACTCAAAGGTTTGGGCTTGAGAATGTGGTGGAGTTGGGTGATCATGGTTTTCAAAATTTGGTTCTCCATAAAGAGGACCATGGATGTCATGGTAAATAGGGTGAAACAACAAAGGTTTGGGTTGTTGGTACTCATGTTGGGGTGGTTGGTTGTGGTTAAAAGACTCATTTTGGCCACGAAATGACCTTGGTGTTTCATTTGGAAAAGGTGGTGGTTGTGTTGGTCTTGGTGGAAGATCGTTAAGATCTTGGACAAAAGGGTGTGGTGATGTTGGAGTAGACCCAAACAACTCCATAGGTTCAAGTTTAGGTAATGGTGATGGTGATGGAGTTTTGGATGGTTGGGTTGGAGCACTTGGTGGAGTTGGGTCAATGGGTGATTTTGTTGGTGGTGGAGTGGTGAGCTCATTGGGTGATGGAGATGCAAGGTTAAGAAAATGTTCATTCTTGATTGGTGAGTTGAATTCATCCGAGGATGAAGAGCTTAGGTTGATGGATTGGTTAGACCATAGTGGTTTGACACTTATCCGGGCGGTTTTCCGGACGGGTCTTGATGGTTGAGAGGTTATTGTTGACTTTGTCATTGCTAAGATGGTTCAAAGATCAGAGATTGTGATGGGGAAGGTGTGATTTGATAGTGTTCTAAGATGCTTCAATTTATAGTGATGAAGAGTTGGGAAGGAGTGTTTGGATTTGATGTATAGCCATACAAAGATGGAGGTTCCTAATGATTTTGGAAGACTAATGTGGGTTGTCAAATCATGGAAGTCAATCCAATGAAAATGGTGAAGTAAGAAGACAAAGATTTGCACTAAATGCTTAGTGGTTTTGGCAAGTTGGTTGAGGGTATATGTCTCAGGGATTTCAAGGAACCTTTGGAAGGGTTCCTTCCTTTATGTGTGAGGGTTCCTTGAGGTGGTTAGGAAAATTTTGAAATTTGGCGGGAAAAGGTTTTCTATGAGTTCTAGAGGAAGTGAAGTACCCTAAATAGCTTAAAACATTGTAGGGAATGGATTTATATCTAAAAGGATGGTTTGTTGTTGAGTGGATGTTGTAATGTTGAAATCTTAAAAAAAAATCCGCAGGAAATCTGGCGGAACCTTCAGAATACACAGGCGGAACCCATGTGAGGGTTCCGTCTGATCCGTCAGGCCATTTCTGGGTTGCCCAGAAAATACACTGGCGGAACCCATTTTAGGGTGCCGCCAGTTCCGCCAGACCTGAAAAAGTTGGCAGTCCGCGTTTTTGACCCGCGAGACGATTTTCAAATTTTTCAAAAAGTCCTAAAACCAAAAATATAATTCATATCTGGTTAGGAAATGCAAAAATTAGACATGTAAACACGCATACCATTGGACTTTGACCGGGGGCTAGCGAATTTCACTATACTTAGTGAAAATTTCATACACATGAAAATTTGACAACATGCCAAATGTTGTCATCCGGCATCATAGTTAGTTTAAACATGTTCCAAATTGTATCAAACATCCTACCAACACACAAATTCATGAGAACCATTGTTTATACAACTAAATTGTTTCAAATAGCACCTTGTGCCAAACACTCCTACACACCCGCACTCATTGACGGTCAATCTTCTTCTTCATCTTTCCAAGGAATCTCCCGATGTTTTTGAACATCCCCTTTGTTTGCTTGAACTCATCCGACTCATTCGGAATATCCGGAAGTTGAGAAATGTATTCTAGAGGTGGGAGCCTAGAGTTGGGCAAATTGTCATCTTCACTCATGGAGGAAGATGATGAGGAGGTAGGAGGATGTGGACGTTTTCCTTGGGCTTTGTAAACTCTCTTATCACTTAGTGGGACAAAGGTGTGTGGAATGAGAGAGTAGTCAAGGCGAAGACGGTTAGGAGTTGGTGGAATGGGGGAGATGAACCTAAAGAGACGGGTCAAGAGCATTCCATACGGCATAGCCGTTGTGCCATGCACGGGAATGTCGGCCATTCTCTTGGCCATGTAGTAGTCAAGGTTGAAAGGTTGCCTAACGGACAAGGAGTAGAGCATGTAGCAAAGGCAAAGGTTTATATGATCTCGGTTTCATATGGTGCTAATGACATTGTCTCTAAGGACTTCCTCCCATTTCTTGAATTGGGGCTTGAGTTCATTAAGTTCCATTCCATATGGGTCCTTATCGACCTCATTACCCGTACAGGTTCTCCTAGTGTTGGTTGTCCTAATGAAGAGGTGGTCACGAAGTTCATCTTTGGACACAAGAGGGGTGTCATAGGGATGGATACGGTCATAGAGTGTGTCAAGGGTTGAGAGGGAGTGCAAATCGGAGTAGATGCAAGTACCACAGTTTGGGACACCTAGGATTTGAGCAAACTCCTCGAGAGTGAAGGAGTATTGATGACCACTAGCCCTAAAGTTGATAGACATGAGACCATAGTCATCCGTGGAGAGGGTGACAGATGCATAGAATTCTAAAATGAACCTAGGACAAATGGGCTCATCGATTTCTAAAAGACACTCAAAGTTGATTGTGGAAAATTCCGTGTAGAGGTTTGTGCCTTCTAGGAAGGACGGGTCAATGGTTCTACCCTCATGGACATAATGTTTTTCTAAGGCTTTGAAAACATTGACATGGGTTGGAGTAAGACCCTTGGTTTTTTGGTGTTTGGGTAGGTACTTAATGGTGTCCTTGTGGTCGTAATGGGTTAGAGGAGGCATGATGATTCCTAGAGAAACAAAATTTAACATTTTAGTCTAAGTAAACGACTATTGTAATGTGGGTGTTCTATTGTGTGCCTATATGAAAACAATGTGGAGGTGCGGTTATCTTGACTCATTTTGATGCTTCAAAAACGTTTTATAATGCAAATTTTGTTATAAAACAAAAGATAACCCTAGCGCTCCTAGTTCAATGTAGCTTCGTTTGAATGTACCCGAAAATACATATTGGTTATGTATTCCCTTTAGCATTCAAGAGACATTATGCAAGTGATGTTTTAAACATAACGTTTTGATTTTGTATTCTCAATGTGAGACGAAAAAATATTTGTCCTATTTGTGAGAAGTTTTTGCAAAAATTTGACATGGGGTGTTTTAGCAAACATGTTTATACTTAGTAAGAATGCAATTCCTAACTATGGGAAACATGATTAGTTTTGTTAAGCACCTAATTTCATGCATAAGTTTCTCAAGTTAATGCATAACCCCAAGTTTTTGTTTTTGTGCAAAAATAGAATTCCTAGACTCAGATCAGGATTGTAATCAAGTTTAGAGTACTTACAATGATGATTGATTAGCAATGTGAATGAAAGGAAGACCAAATTTTCGTAGGTATGGATGAAAGGTAAAGTGAATAGTAGCAGTTCAGAAGTGGTGGTATGAGATAATGGGTGTTTGGTTTAATATAAACAAGAAAAATGGTTCTGCAGGTCGGCGGATACGGCAGAACCAAAAAGTGGGTTCCGCCCGTTGTGGGTGAAGGTTCCGCCGACCCTGCTGAGAAAAAGAGTTATGGATTTGTTTTGATTTTTGTGATTTTTGTCTAATGTCCAGAACTAAAAAGTAGGTTCCATGAGTCCTAAGCCTAGCCTAAGAAGGTTAAAAGGTTCTCGTTTAAGGGGTTTTGTGAGAATGTCAGCTATGTTGTCTTCGGAAGAAACTTTCTCAATAGAGATATTTCCTTTTTGAACGTTGTCACGAAGGAAATGATGACGGATTTCAATGTGTTTGGTACGAGCATGTTGAACCGGGTTTTTGCTAAGATCAATAGCACCTTTGTTGTCACAAAGAATGGTGATGTCGTTAAGTAGAATTACGTAGTCGACGAGAGCTTGCTTCATCCAAAGAGCTTGTTGACACGCCTTTCCGGCCGAAACGTACTCGGCTTCCGTTGTTGAGATAGCAAGAGCCGTTTGCTTCTTAGAGAACCATGAGGTGAGACAATGTCCAACAAAAGTACAAATACCACTTGTGCTTTTTCTATCAACATAGTCACCGGCATGATCCGAGTCGGCATACACTATGGTGTCTATTCCCGTTCCTTTGGGATACCATAAACCTAAATGTGTAGTGCCCTTAATATACCTAAAAATCCTTTTAACGGCTTCGAGATGCGTTGTCTTAGGATCTTCTTGAAAATGAGCACATAAACAAACACTAAACATAATGTCGGGTCTACTAGCCGTTAGGTAAAGTAGACTTCCAATCATACCTCTATATTTAGTGCTATCTACGGATTCACTTTCCTCATCCTTGGTTAGTTTAGTTTCCGTGGACATGGGTGTTTTGATTGGTTTCGAATCTTCTAATCCAAATTTCTTAAGCATGTCCTTAATATATTTAGATTGGTTAAAGAAGATACCATCTTCTAGTTGTTTAATTTGGAGTCCTAGGAAAAAGTTGAGTTCTCCCATCACACTCATTTCAAACTCGTCATGCATGATTTTTGAGAAATCCACACATAATTCTTGACAAGTTGATCCGAATATAATGTCATCAACATAGATTTGGACTATGATAATATGTGAATCTTTATTTTTAGTGAAGAGAGTATTATCAACTAAGCCCATGGTATACTTATGGTCAACTAGGAAGGTTTTAAGTCGATCATACCATGTTTTTAGAGCTTGCTTAAGTCCGTAAAGAGCCTTTTTAAGTTTGTAAACATGATTTGGTTTTTCAAAATCGATGAAGCCCGGTGGTTGAGCAACATACACTTCTTCATTTATGACTCCGTTTAGAAATGCACTTTTGACATCCATTTGAAAGAGTTTGAAATTGTGTGCACATGCATACGCAAGTAAGATTCTAATTGACTCGAGCCTAGCAACCGGAGCAAAAGTTTCATCGTAGTCAATGCCTTCTTGTTGATTATATCCTTGTGCTACTAGCCTAGCTTTGTTTCTAGAAACAATTCCATTTTCATCCATTTTATTACGAAAAACCCATTTTGTTCCAATTATTGTTTGACTCTTTGGTTGAGGAACTAATGTCCATACATCATTCCTAACAAATTGGTTTAACTCTTCTTGCATTGCAATTACCCAAGACTCATCTTTAATGGCTTCATTAATGTTTTTCGGTTCAATGGTTGACACGAAACAAAAGTAGTTGCTTTCATTTTGAACTTTTGATCTAAGTGTTCTTTCGTTAATGTTGCCTATGACACCATCTAATGGATGACTTTTAGATTCTTTGACATTGACAAGTTCTTTGTTTAATAGTTCATCTTCCTTATCATTACCTAAGATTTCTTGACTTTCAATTGCTTGGCTTTCAACTAAGTCATCATCTACCAAAGGTGATGTCTTAGAGGGAGGTGGACTTTCGTCAAATGTTACGTTTAACGATTCCTTGACTCTTAAGGTTTCTTTGTTCAAAACAATGTAAGCTTTACTATTTTGTGAATATCCAAGAAATACACCTTCATAAGACTTTGGGTCAAATTTGGTGAGATAATCCTTGGTGTTAAGAATGAAGCATTTACTCCCAAACACTCTAAAGTATCCTAATGTAGGCTTTTTACCTTTATAAAGTTCATCAGGAGTTTGTTCAAAAATGGTATAATTAAGACTCGATTTAAAATGTACGTTGACGTGTCAACGGCATTACACCAAAACTTTTGTGGAATGTTTTGTTCATTAAGCATTGTTCTACTCATCTCTTGTAACGTCCGGTTTTTGCGTTCTACTACACCATTAGATTGAGGGGTACGTGGAGCCGAAAAGTTATGAGTAATTCCATTTTTATCACAAAAGTTTCCAAATTGAAATTCATTATCAAATTCACGATCGTGATCCGTTCTAATAGACACAATACTAGACCCTACTTGATTTTGAATTTTCTTACTTAGAATCTCAAATTTATCAAAAGCTTCATTTTTACTTTTCAAAAATTTTGTCCAAGTATATCTTGAGTAATCATCTACTATGACCAAAGTATAGAAGTTACCTCCATAACTTTGTATAGCGGATGGGCCAAATAAATCCATATGCAAAAGTTCTAGACACCTAGATGTAGAAACCAAGTTTTTAGCCTTATGGCTACTATGGACTTGTTTACCGACTTTGCAAGCATCACAAAGGTGTTGGTCATATTTCAACTTAGGTAGGTTTCAAACTAAGTCTTTGGAGGAGAGGTTTTGAATAAGTCTCATGTTAGCGTGTCCTAAACGTCTATGCCACAAAGTTGAAGATTCATTTAATGAAGTAAGACAAAGTTTGTCTCTAGATGTTGGATCCATCTTCATGACATATACATTGTTCTTAAGAACACCTTTGGCTATGGTTATATCATCTTTAAGTATTTTACTTCCGTTTTCACTAAAAAGGACATTATACTTATTACGGCAAAGTTGACTAATACTAAGGAGATTAAAACCTAAGTTATCAACATGAGCTACATCATCTATAAAAAGGGAGTCATGAGAGATTGTACCTTTTCCGATGATTTTGCTCTTAGCTTTACTACCAAACGTAACATTACCTCCATCACATTTGTGATAAGTTGAGAAGAGGCTTTTGTTACCCGTCATGTGCCTTGAACAACCGCTATCTTTAATCCATTCATCCGGTTCCAAATAAACTTTGAGGCACACCTATTTTACGAAAAACACTCAAACATTTGGTCCCCAATTTCTCATGGGTCCATTTTGGTTAAGCATACCATTAACTTGTTCCAAGTATGAAAGAAGAACATAAGGGTTCCATGACATGTAATTTGGAGTTTGGTAATGTCCAGGAGTGTTTTGGTTCCAAACATGTTGGTAGTTTGGTCGTGTGTTGTAGTTACTCTTTGGAAAGGGGCGTTTGGGAATTGGAGTCTTAGGTATTGGTTGAGTAGGTTTAGCTCTAAATTCATTTTTACTAAGTCCTACTTCAGTTTTAAAGGCAGGTTTTGTTCCATTTTTATATGTGACTTTAACAAATTTTGAACGATCCGATGAGGAAGGTGTTACTGCTGCAGCAGACCTGGCGGAACCTTTGGGTTCAACGGGTGGAACCCTAATTTGGGTTTCGTCTGTTCCGCAGGCTGCTGTAGCAGTTTTGTTAGTTTCTTGTGCATTCTTTTCTTGTTTTGCTTGACCCTTTGAAGTTTCTACTTTCATGAACCCTAGTCCTGTTTTATCAAAGGGTGACTTTTGAAGTTTCATAATTTCATCCGCACAAGAAATGCTCTTATCAAACTTCTTAAAATTTGTGGTTTGTTTTATTAGATCATCTTGAGTAATTTTAAGTTTCTCAATTTCAAGTTTAAGCTCTTCACATGATTTGCATGATGTGTCAATACCTTTACTCTTTTCTAATCTTTTGGCTTTTTCTTTTAGCTCATAAACTTCATTTTCTAAAACTCCTTTTTAGTTTTCAAAAACTTATTTTTGTTTATGATTTTTAAGCTCAATTCACAAAGTTTGTTATATTCTTTTTGTAAGGTGTCATCATCAATAGAGGAGTAAGATGAATCGGAGAGTACCTCATTTGAGTCGTGAGCCATGAGAGCGATATCATCATTCTTTGGCTCATCGTCATCTCCTTCATAATCACTCCAAGCACCACCCACGAAAGCTTGTTGAGGCTTGCTTTTGGGTGGTTTTGGACATTCTCCTACGAGATGACTTGTGTCTCCACACCTATAGCATTTTCTTTCAACCTTTCCTTTCCTATCATCACGATCTTTTCGGAAAGTTTTCTTGTCATCTTTAGGTTGCCTTACAAACTTCCCTCGTCTACGAAAGAACTTATTGAAGTCTCTAACGACCATAGCATATTCCTCATCATCACTATCCGAAGTAGATTCTTCATCATCACTTGATTGGACTCTAGCTTTCAAGGCAATAGACTTAACTTTTTCTTTCTTGCCTCTAACTATTTCCGAATCTTTTTCCATCACCATTTCATGAACTTTGAGGTTTCCAATTAGCTCGTCAAGTGACATGCTTGAAAGATCCTTGGATTCTTCAATTGCCGTCACTTTTGCTCTCCACTTCGGATGGAGTGCTCTAAGGAATTTCCTGACAAAATTCTTACTACAAAAAGATTCATCAAGTGCTTTAAGCGAAGTAATAATAGTGTTAAACTTAGCAAATGCACTATCAATAATCTCATCTTCGGAAATAACAAATTGTTCATATTGTTGAACAAGAAGATCAATTTTGTTATCCTTGACTTGTGAGTTTCCTTGATGAGTTACTATTAAAGATTGCCAAATATCCTTGGCGGTTTTACACATAAAGACTCTTTCATATTCTTTCTTAGGCAAAGCATTGTAAAGCATCATTTTAGCTTCATTATTTTTAGCTATCAATTTCTTTTGATCATCATCTTTAATGTTAATAACTATATTATCACCATCAATGATTATATACCATAAATCTATATCTTTAGATTTCACGTAAGTTTCAAAACCGTTTTTCCAATATATAAAACCATTAGCTTCAAAAAGTGGTGGTCTTTGCATAGATTGCCCTTCTTTGTAATTTTCAAAATCCATGGATTGTTTCAAGTTTTAAAACACAATATATTTTAAAAGCTTGAGTAACGTAGCTCTTGATGCCAATTGTGGAAAACTAGAAGGGGGGTTGAATAGTTTACCGTTTAAAATCTTTTTAACTTGTTTAATTATCTTTTGAAACTTTCCGTTTGATCAAAGATATATACACAAACACAATATATAACATGCAAGTATAAGGAAAGAAACGATCAAACCACAACACGAGTATTTATCGTGGTTCGACTACAAGGACTCTTTTTCCTTGCCCTACGTCCACGCCCTGAGTATCCAACTCGAGAGTTTCTTTCACTAGTCAACAAGCTCCTTTCACCAGCGGAGAAAACCTTACACGTCGCTTATACACGTTTACTGACACTAAGCTAGATGTCGAGTTCTTTTACAAGGGTACAACCACTCCCGTTAGTTCTTTTACAAGGGTACAACAACTCCCGTTACACTTTGTATTTTGAGGACTAAAATACTAACCGATCACTACAGAAAATACACACTTGAATGAAGTGTAAACTACACAAGTATACACAATACTAAGCTAACAAGTCTTGCAACGTTGTGTTGAATACTTGTAACTCTTAATGACCTTGTGAGCTTCTTTGCTACAAAAAGAAACTTCACATATGAAATGAGATGTTAAAGGGTTAGAAGAAAGCAAAGGATGAATGTGTGTGTAAAATATGATATCAAGTGATAAGCAAAATTCAAACAAATGGCTTGGTATTTATAGCAAAACATTATGCAGGCCTGGCGGATACGGCGGAACCCTCAGAAGGGTTCCGCCCGTGTACCCCCAGGGTTCCGCCAGGGCTGCAGTTGGTTTTGCAATAAATCTTCCAAACCAAACAAGGTCACATCTCATAAACACAAGTCAAACACAAACTTGTGCAAGCAAACTTATGGTTAGTCAAACACACCTTCTTTCCATAATATATGGACAAACTTACCATAAATGTGATGTGATATTTCTATTTTAAGAAATAAATGTGATGTGACATTTTTATTTAAAGAAATAAAAAGTGTTGTGTTTATATGAAATGTAAAATGTAGCAAATGTTTAATTATGCAAGTCTTAAAACTAAGATTATGTTTTACTTAGAAACTAAAGTTTACATTTTGTTGTTAACAAAACTTAGCAAAGATCGTAAAATATAAATAACGTTTTTAGGCGATATTTGTATTAACACTTATCTCAAATTGACATGTAGGAATCAAGGGGTTAAAAACCCTTGAAAACACTGAAAAGTTCGGACTAGGGTTTCTCCCAAAATATGTTGCACACAATGAATGAAAATTATAAAACTATATATAGATTTTCTGAGGTGACGGCGTCAAGAAGGAAATTCTGACGCCGTCATCTCGCCGCCCATAATGAAATCGGATTGCCTAGATCCAGTTTTGACGCCGTCATGAGTAAATTCTTCTAGGCCGTCACTAGTAAATGGACCATGACGGCCTAAGGTGACGCCGTCATGTCCTTAGTGTATTTCTACTCTGGATCGTCACGGACTTTAGCCACTTCCACCTCTTGTAATACTCTTGACGCCGTCATGAAGAAACATGTGACGCCATCAGGTACTGTTCCCAGCAAGGAAAATTAAGACTTTGCCGTTTTCTTCACTTTTATGCTCCAAAAACGTCCAAAATGCTTCCTTTTCCAGAATTCACTCCAAAAGTACCTAAAATCACAAAAGGAACGATTCAGGGCAATATATGATCAAATAAATTCGAATCCGGGCTTAAAAGACCCCTTAAAAGTGGTTCATTTTTCGCCTCATCAGTGGGCTTGGTTTAGTAGGGGTTGGTTCAGCGGGGGTTGGATCAGCGGTTTGGTTCAGCACGAGTTGTTTCAGAACCTGAAGGAACAAAACTGAACGAACAAAAGTTGAACGAATACAAAAGAAGAGGAACAAACTGAACACGAAATCAGCCTTTGTATCATCAGGTTTGAGTTTGATTATTATTAACTGTTTCATCAATTTACTATTTTACTCAAATGGGTATTTACTTATACAAAAAAAAAAAAAAAAAAAAAAAAAAAAAAAAAAAAAAAAAGAACTCGTGCTATTATGGCTTAATTTTTCACAAAGAATTCATCAACTTTTGATTTTTATGAACTATTTTATCAGTTCATTGAAACGGGTATATTTTTTGTTAAAAAAATCATTTATTTGTTCAAAAAATTAGCAGCTTTTGATTTTTGTTAGAAAATTTAATCAATTTATTCAATTATAAAGGTTTTATGATATGGGGTTTATGATGAGGATGTCGGGTTCTGATTTCGTGTTTTTGTAGTCAGTTTTTTAGGGTCGGGTTTCTGATGAGTGGTTGTTTCTGATGGAGGGTATACACTGATTGAGGGTTTCAGATGGTGAAGATGAGAAGGTGAATATCTACCGATGAATATCTACACATTGAACTAACACACATTGAACGAACACACACCGAACTAACACATACTGAACGAACACAAGCTGAACCATTTTTTTTTCTTTATTTTCAGGAAGTGTCTAATGTTTGAAGGTATGTTGTTTATCGTTTTTTTTTAATTTAATTTAATTTAGTTTTATTATTATCAGCTCAGTGTGTTTTTGGGAATTAAGGAATTTGGCGAATGTTTACTTCAGCCTGATAATGAAATCAGGTTACTCATATTTATGTTTATGTGTAGGTTCAGCAGGGTTGGTTCAGAGGCATGGTTCAGTATGGATCAGTGGCATGGTTATGCGGTTGGTTCAGCAGGGTGGTTTGCTTCATATGCTGAACTAACACAAGCTGAAGACGTACAAGCTGAAGACGTACAAGCTGAAGACGTGCAATCTGAAGACGTGTAATCTGAAGATGTACAATCTGAAGACGTACAATCTGATGGCGTACAATCTGAAAACGAACACACTGAACGCGACTGAACACGAAAAATCTGAACACGAGGTGAGTATCTTGGGGATTTAAGAATATTTGTTCAACTATTTTAATTTCTAAAAATAATAATGAGTTTCAGTTGATATAATTTAAATGGTTACTTAAATTGATTATATCAATTAATGAGTTGTTCTTCATTGCAACAGGGCAGAACGCCAACAAGCTAAACGTTACCAATCTGAATGCGACCAATCTCAACACGACTAATCTGAAGGCGATCAAGCTGTACACCAACAAGCTGAACACCAACAATCTGAACACAAACACTGAAGGCTACCAAGGTATTTTCTATAGCAATGTATTAAAGGAGTAATTATACTAGACTAAAATCTTCAATTGTCAGTTGTGTTCTTTATGCACCACATATAATAGTTCTGCATAAATTTCAACATGAAATGACAAAAGTGAATAAAAGATAATAAGAATACACCACATATAATGGTACTGTTTTTTTTATGCGAGACAGCTGATCTGCACCTTCTGAAGCGCGCCTGCTGATGCGCGTTTGCTGATGCATGACATTTTGATGCACAACGTGCTGATGAGCACTTGCTGCTGGACTTTTGACACTTACCCTGGTTTCATAGCTGGTTGAGTCATTTTTGTATTATAACACATAACTTAAATCGTAAGTATGGAATCGACAATATGGGCATTAGGATGGGGCTGAGTAACATGTCAAATCAGTTCAATACAGGTTCGAACGTGTCAAGTTCGGTTGATCCGAATACTTTTTTTCCAAAGTCATAAAGTTATTAAAAAAAAGTGTGTTAAATATGATTACAAAAACTACATCTTTTTTGTTGGATATCAGGAGATGCTTCTGATGAAGGGTTTATGCTGAGGTTTCTGATATGGGGGTTAATCATATCACTAAGTTTATAGATGTGTAAAAATGTTTAGCCTTATGAATCATAATAATAGCACTCAGTTTAGGTTCTTTTTTAGGTGAAAAATTATTGTCAAAACTGAAAATGGGTAACCTGTAATTCAGGTCTAAAAGGATCGGGTTCAAATCGTGAATTGCTGCTTTCTGCTACATCTTGCTCCCACTGATGTTGTACAACTAGACTTTGAATTGAAACAACTGTTACATGAAGGTGGACACGAGTTTGGACCTGTAGTAAGCTTCTGGTTGAAGCTTCAGTACTGAAATTGGGTTCCAGATTGAGTGCTGATGACCGCTTGCTAATGGCCGTTTGCTGATCACAGATTTCTGATCATACCTTGGTCACATTCCAGATTGAGTGGGTTATGTTCCAGGTTAGTAACTTGCTATTTTCACGGTTAAAGTTGTTTAAAGTGGTGTTGCTATAAGTACACCATTCTCAAACGCCTTTTTGTTGCTTTAAGTACAAAACATTTTGATTTACTTGATCTTATTCCTTCTTGCAATATGCAAATGTACAGGTAGAAACCATTAAGCTCAAACCTGTGAAAAAAAACTACAGTACTATTTTACTCGCAATGCTTGTGGTGAGAATTCTATGGTTAAAAACATATTATGGCTACTTGGTTACGAGAACCAAACGATTTTTGGGGGTAACCAAGAAAGAGTGTTGTTGGTTTAACCATGGTTTCCAACCTTTGTGTGAAGATTTTCATGATTTTGGTTGTTTGTGCATAACTAGGGTTTGGTTGTAATTAGCAAAATAATCAGCACTCTTGGTGAGTTCAGTGACTGGGTCAGTGTGTTGGTTCAATGGGTGTGTTTAATAGGTATCATTGGTATTTTTGCTTTTTTTGTTAATTATATTTTTCTTTAAGTACCTTGCTTACTAATTTAGTACTAATAGAAGGCATTGGTAGTGTGAGGAGTAGATCAGAAACCCGATTTGTATTTGTGTCTCATGTTTTTGTTTTGATTGATTATCATGACATTGCTGTTTAAATGAAATCTATTATTACGTTCCATGTTCCAATCTCTTGTGGCCATTGTTAGGTGCTCTTAGACTCTTAGTTGTTGGTTGTCAAGAGTTGTTTGCCGTTTTCCGCTATCTGATGGGCTTACGAGCTTATTGAAAACTTGATAAGCCAATAAGCCCAATTTTTATGGCTTTTGAGCTTATCAAGTTGAGCTTATAACTTGATCAGCTTATAAGTCGTAAAAAATTTAGCTTATTGGCTTTTTAGTATTTGTATAAGCTCATTAGCTCATCAAATAAGCTTACACAAACACCTTTTTTTTTTTTTTTTTTTTTTTTTTTTTTTTTTTGTTTTTTGTTTATCCTGAATTATAACTTATAAAGCCTCTATGTTGTGGATTTTTTTGATGAGCATTATGTATTGTTGTTGCTTCATGTGTACTAACTCAATTATATAAGCATGCACATGATCTGATATGAGTGATAGTTGTGGCTAGAAACTTGATTTGCTTTGATTAATAATGATTTATATTATGTCGGGCGCTTCATAAGTTCTATACTTGAAAAAGTGCATATTCGTGAACAAGAAACTTAACACAAAATAATATAATTATGTGAGTGTTTTGTGATAAAATGCTTTCCGTGATGTGTAACAACATTACATTACAATTAAGATCTGAGATTGAGTTAGGAATCTTGATACTAAGATGTAAGTTTGCGTATCTTACCTATACTAACCATATGCAACTTTATGCTAAGTATACCCTCTATTGATCGGGTCCTTATCCTTAACCTTTCTGATTAGCTATATCATTGAAGGGCTGGTAATGGGTTGCTATTGGAGCTGACTTTGTTGTCGAGTCTACTGGAGCCTTCACTGACAAGGACAAGGCTATTTCTCACTTGAAGGTTTGATTGGATCTCTAAATTTATATACCTTTAGCAGTTGGTTTATTTATATTCATACAGTTATTTTAATATGTTCTTATTTGGATTGTGTTTGATCAGGGTGGTGCTAAGAAGGTCATCATCTCTGCTCCAAGCAAGGACGCTCCCATGTTTGTTGTGGGTGTCAATGCGCATGAATACAAGCCTGAGTTTGACATTGTTTCAAATGCCAGTTGCACAACCAACTGGCTCCTTTGGCTAAGGTCATCAACGATTATGAATAGAAGTGTTTTCAACTTTTGACTTATAACAACACAAATTCTTCTTTTGGCTATGAAATTATCTCCTTTTGGCTTGGAAGGAAGCCCACTGAGTAAGTGAATTATTATGAATTTATTTTTTTGGCCATCGTTTTCAGTTATGTTTATTTGTGTGTGTTTACTATTGCTAAAACCGAGATTTGATGATGGGTTTAGGTACTTAACAAAAAATCATTGCATTTAAAAAGTTAATTTTGTGCGGTATGTCCGTATTGACTCACTCCCATTTTGTTTCTTTGTTTTCAGGAAGTGTTCTCTTTGTTTAAGAATTTTAGTACAAGAAACGCAAGAGCAAGGCAAGCACCACCACACTTGTGTCAAAGGAGGTAAAACATCCTATCCAATATTAGCCTTTCCTGTGCCTTTAGTTTGTTTGTATTACAGATAAAACCAACATTCTGTGTGTTTTTCAGGTAGCCAATTATGGTTGAAGCTCAACCAATGACAACAGCAAGGAAGTGGTGTTGCATTTGCAAACATATTCAATATCCGGTAATTGCATACATTTCTTTAATGTTTGAATGTTGTTTTAAATTTTTTGGACACAAGTTTTTAGTTTGTCGTGTGTTATGTAAATGATAAAGTATATGATATAAACTACCCCGATGCAACGCACGGGTATTATGCTAGTTTAACATTTTGTTGTCAAGTGTAAACAGGATTCAGGGAGCCACACTTTTAGCCTAAAATTGTAGTAAATTAGCTACAACAAATTGTAGCTAATATATTCTCAATATATATATTTTTTTCTAAATATTACTATACGATAAATACATCTTAGATCATAATTAGTTCAAATAACAAACAATTCAGTTTACAGCTCAACTTATTTAACATTTTGTTGTCAAGTGTAAACTGGAAAAGAGAAATAAATAAATAAAAAACAGAAAAGTAATAAATTAAAAAAAAATGAAAATTATTGTTGAATGTTGCATATTCAAGTCGAAAATAAAAGAAAATGATCGGCTCTCATGATGCTCAAATTGAGAAGAAACTTATGAAATTTTTTTTTGGCTTAGCGTCATTTATGTTCGCTTCTATCTTTTCAATAAAACCTCATAAACACTGTTATTTTATAATTTTCTTTTTATTTTTTACCTTTTTCTTTTCCAAATAGAAGCTCGAGAACAAAACATAAATGGTCAAAGGAAAGAGAGGGTTAATGAGACACATTATTATTATTATTATTATTATTATTATTGTTATTATTATTATTATTATTTTATTATAATAATGAGACGCATTATTATTATTATTATAAACATTACTTTATTATAAAATCATATGATTTACAAGAAATTAGTGGGGAGCCGAGCTACTAACTAGGTCCCGCTCCTCTAGCTATAGCGAACCTAATCCTACTAAAAATATGAGTAGCAGCACGTACTTCAATATCTTGAGTAACCGAGAATCTTCGGATACGCTTTAGTAAGGTCACCGCATCCTTTTCAAGTTCTCCAAAAGAATAGAATGAAAATGGGAGAAACCCATATCCAATATCCACGCATTTAAACTCGTACTTGACGCGTTTTCGTTATGCGGCTTCAATAACCGCATGATCCGGCACAAAATCAACCATACCAGTTTGCGTCAAAGGTGATGACCCAGTCAGATCAACACATACATCAAGCCCACTATCCCACGAGTAAAGTAACATATCAGCTGGACGTAAGGGTTTATCCCTTTCCCCACTAAGCCCAATATCAACCTCCTTACGAGCCGAAATACCTGACCGAGAACATATGTCAACAATAACATCACGCACCACGTTGTGCTGATGTTTAATACCAACAATACCCGCACACGATACAACATGGTCCCCATAAATATCCCCAGTAAAGACCCTGAAACAAGTTGAGCACGACATCTGAACAGAAAATAGGGGAACACCAAGCCGATAACACAACACACATCGATAAGTCCTGGCATTCATAGTCTGTCCCAACCCAGATATTGGAACCACCCTAAGACAATCTGAAGTGTAGTCCTCCTTTTGCGAACTCCATAGCGCCATCTGTCGAGAAGATAGGAGAAAGGTGGATTCAACCGTTTGGGTAACACGTGTGAAATATATATCTACCAATTTCTTCATGAGTTTGGGGGCAGCGATCTCACCTGGGTTACTCAAAAGGTTGATCTCCGTTTTCGCATTAAAAGTACATAAGGCATCATCAAAGGAGGGACCAGAAGTCGCAATACCAGAATGTCGGAGAAGCTTAGTCTGTAAGCTAGCATATTGAAGTGTAGAAGCAAGGAATGAATAGTTCAAGACATCACCTGCAGAATATACACCAAGCCCCCCAAAAGCAAAGGGTAAAGTAGCAAGTCTCCACTTCCAATCACTAAAACCAGATCCAGAAGCAGTTACAATACGCTCCAAAGAAGAACGAAGTGTCGCATCAAAGGAAATCTGAGCACACTCAAAGACATGAGGAGAACATGTGCGCATATAAAAATACAACTTGGAAATACCAGCACATGCGCGAAGGAGCAACAACTCACACTGAGGATCATTAAGCTTATCAACAGCACCCATAAGCTCAATGGTTTTAGCAACCCTTTTCATAACAAGCTCACTACTAAACTCAAAGTCCACACTAGCAGTCCCAACCAATAATTTAACACCCTGCAAAGGTCGAGAAATATCAGGTGGAAAAACACCCACAAGCCTGCTTTTGGGGTCTTCATTTGGCCAAAAAACATCAGTTTTATCAACATTGAGGTGTAAACCGCAACGAGGACCATGTATTATAATAAGCTCTAAAATCTTCCCCACGACCAAAGTATCCCCAATAATAGTGCCATCATCCAGATACCAAGCTTGAAGAGAAAGGTTAAAAGAATCTTTAATCTTACATACCAAAGGATGTAACACTAAAGTAAAAAGTAGAGGTCCAAGTGGATCACCTTGTTGCACACCTTGGTGCAACCATAAATTATTATTATTATTATTATTATTATTATTATTATTATTATTATTATTATTATTATTATTATTATTATTAACATCACTTTCATTAGAAACAAAATCATAGGATTACAAGAAATTAGTGGGGAGCCTAGAAACTATCTGAGCCCCCACCCCTTTAGTAATAGCGAAACTAATCCTACTGAAGATATGGGTAGCATCACGCGTCCCAATATCTTGAGTTATTATTATTATTATTATTATTATTATTATTATTATTATTATTATTATTATTATTATTATTATTATTATCACTTTCATTAGAAACAAAATCATAAGATTACAAGAAATTAGTGGGGAGCCTAGAAACTATCTGAGCCCCCACCCCTTTAGCAATAGCGAAACTAATCTTACTGAAGAGATGGGTAGCAGCACGCGCCCCAGTATCTTGAGTTATTATTATTATTATTATTATTATTATTATTATTATTATTATTATTATTATTATTATTATTATTATTATTATTATTATTATTATTTATTATAAAGATCACTTTTATTAATAGTGATGTAAAAATTTACATATAGTTGGATGGGAGTCTAGACACAATCTGCGCTTTCACTCCTTTCTGAATACAAAAGCTTAGTCTATGAAAAATAAAAACGCCACTCTTAGCATTATTTGAATGATTAACAGAAATTGACTTAATGCGCGAAAGTGTGTCTAATGCCTCTGTATCGAATTCACCGAACGTAGAGAATGCAAAACGTATAAACTTGTAATCGTTATCCTCACACTTTGACGCATATTTTTTTCCCTCTCCACAGCATTATGCAAAGCTACCCTAGGAGCCCATGAAGTCGCCCCAATACCCGCAAAGGGAGAAATTCCGGTCACATCAAAACATGCATTTTTACCTTGGAACCAATTAAATAATAACAAGTCTGCAGGTCGAAGCTCCTTCCCATCCTCAGAAAGAAAACCCATAGGAGCCTCTATTATTATTATAGAAATGATATCTCCACATATCATTTTACTTGATACACATAGATTTAGTGGGGTCCACATAAAATTCATTTATAAAATTTATGTGGGTCCCACTAAATTTATGTGTATGAAGTAAAATGATATTGGAGATATCACTACCTTTATTATTATTATTATTATTATTATTATTATTATTATTATTATCAAAATGAGACAAATTGGATATGATGAAGGTTATTATCACATTTTTGGCCCATTTAGGTTAGAGTGTATCCATAAAAATGAAAACCATGTTGGCCAAGTTACAAATGTCACAATATTATGCAAATCATAATTTTTCACTTGCCAGCACCTTCAGGGAATGTCTCTCTTTAAATGCAGGCCTGCCCTACTCTCCTTGTTTATACTATTGCGTGTCATCTTACAAATGCAACTATTATAGATTTTTATACATATCAAATCTTTATTTTATTCCACGTTGAAAACAAACCTTTCAAGGAATGTGTTAGAAAATATAGTTGCAAGCGGATTTTTGATTATTAAGTTTTGAGATATTATTAGGTTTTTGTGAAATCTCGTGTGCGAATCAGGTTTTCTTAGAAACGTTTATAAATGACAATAATGTTGCTCAGTCTACGCGCGCTGTCCCGAAGACAAAACTAACTTACCCGCACGATTCAGGAAAGTATTCGCCCGCGGCTGACCCTAAAGTTTTTGCAAATCTTAAACATGTTAATTACATGAACCAAGGTCCAAAATTATGACAAATACATGGAAATTTACATGGACAAATACATGGATATATATTTATGCATTTGACATGACTATACGACTACCTGCGCATAGCGGCAATAGTGTATAATAGCGTAAATTTGTGTGTGCAATTATTTTTTATGTATATATGGGTGTAAAGTGAGAGTGAAAAATGTCACTTATTTAAATTGTAATTACATATTTAAATATTTAACATGTTGAAATGTCTATTATAAGTTGGAGCTTTTTATCTTACAATATTATTTATTTTTTGAGTTTCGAACAAATGTGTATTTTCTTTATACGTAGTATACATTGATATAGAAATTTATTCAAATGCTTCAACTTTATTTTGAAAGCTATTTTTTAGTAGTTATTGTATATGACAAAAGTCATCTTTACGAAATAAAAACCAAAAGTTTGCCACCCAAATTTGACTTTATGATAAATAACAAGTTTTAGAAAGTATAATAGTTATTGAAACATGTCATATATAATACACGTCATCAGCCAAAGATTTTTTTCGAAAATGATTATTTATTTAATTTTCTGTTGGAAACAAGACCCTATATATATCACATTTATTTGAACTCAATTTCTAAACAACTCATCTTTTTTCATAAAACTCACCATTAAAATGATTGCTTTTTGTGGGCTTTGAGCTAAAAAATCAGTTTTTTTTGGTAGAATGGAGGAAAAATACGAGCCATTGAAAGAACTTGGTTCCGGGAATTTCGGAGTGGCAAGGTTGGTTAGAGATAAGAGGACTAAAGAGTTGCTTGCAGTCAAATACATTGAAAGAGGATCAAAGGTATATAATTTTATTTGTTAAACCATTTTAATGGATCATTTTACTAAAATGGCTTGTTTAGTTTTGTAATATTAATTTGAATTTGATATTGTAGTAGAATTACCAGCTTTTGCTTCAGATATTATTTTCCGACAGTAACCTTAAGTTCTTGTTTCAGATTGATGAAAATGTTCACAGGGAAATAATCAATCACAGATCACTTAAGCATCCAAACATCATTAGGTTCAAGGAGGTAAATTTAAGCTTCTGCGCGTATTTTTCCACTCATTTCTTTTGAAAAAACAATAATATCGCCAAATTTAAAATACTATACCTTACCAACGAGGTAATATGCTCAAATAGTTTCAACCTTTTTGTTCTGTAAAGACAAACTCACAAAGTGGAAACAAGTTTGCTATAGTCTAAACGCATACGAGTCTTTATCATCTTTAAAACTAAAACTGTGTGCAGGTCTTGTTAACTCCAACACATCTGGCTATAGTCATGGAATATGCAGCTGGTGGTGAACTTTTCGTCCAGATTTGCAATGCTGGCAGATTCAGTGAAGATGAGGTTCGTACAAAGATAAACTTGATCACTTTAACTTTTGTAAGCTGAAAAACTAACACTTGTAGATGATTTTGTGAAAGCAGGCTCGGTTTTTCTTCCAACAGCTTATATCTGGGGTCAGCTACTGTCATTCAATGGTAAATATTACTCGTATTTCTTTAGTTGTTAGAAGCTTTTTGTATCATTTCTGTTTCAAGCTCATTGTTAGAGGTGAGTAGATGATAAGTTGCACCGGCTATGAAAAAGGGTAAAAGAAAATTAATGGATCGGGTGACCTGAAACATCTTTCGTCCAAAAAATCACTTGTTTTGATCTTTTTTCTTGTTCGCTATTTTTTTTCCCTGTTAAAGATAAACCTAACCCAAATCAACGGATTTATAAGTAAACTATTGGTATTCGACTGAATACAAAATAACAAAGTTTCTGTATGTTGAAGAAACAAAACAGAATCTGATATAAGAAACTGATATATACTAACGATACTTTATTGATAATTGTATTGAATATGTTTACAGAAATTGATCCTATATATACTATGTGAATCGTTGCCACAAAGAGACATGTCGATTCCTAAAGACACGACCTATTCTAAACGTTACAACCCTATATACTAAACGGTATAAACTATATAACCGTTGTACCTAAAACGACCCATTTATTGACCCAACCCATATAACTTGGGTTTACAGGCTTTATACATAAAACATAATATAAACTAACTACCCTTATCTTTGCTTCTATAACATTAATAGTCCAACATTCACCCCCCTAATGTTATAGACGGCAAAGTCTTCAATTCTTCAAAGTTCCTTTTATAGCAATGGTTCATCATCTTCGTACTGAATCAGGTTTGCTTCCATCTTTGGACATTCGCCTTTGTAGTGTCCAAATTCTTTGCACTTGTAACATCTTATCTGACTCAGGTCTTGATCACCATTTTTCTTCCATGGTTTCCAATTCTTGTCTTGCCCACGTCCTGGTCTTCCTTGACTTGAATTCTCATGACCGCAACGTTCACACTTGTGTTCCTTGGTCTTCTCCTTTTCATCTACTTTGCTGAAAAGTAGGCTACTGGACCCATCTTCTTCTTTGACTGCCATTTTCATCCGTTCTTCGAAAGCTTTTAATCTCCCAATGGCTTCTTGAAATGGCATCGTATTAAGATCTGCAAACTGCTCTATTGCTGCAACAATCTGCATAAACTTCCCTGGTACAGAACTTAGGAGTTTCCTAACTAGCCTTTTATCATCCATCGTATGCCCCAAACTGCTTGCTTGTGTTGCAATCTCACTTATCTTCCCGGCATACACATCTAGCGACTCATTATCTTTCATCTTTAATTGTTCGAACTCCGACTCTAGTGTTTGAACACGCGCCTCCTTAACTCTATCAACTCCAACATGTCGAATTTTCAACGCATCCCAAATCTCCTTTGCCGATTTAAGGTTAGCAACTTGCAATACCATACTTTCTGGAATTGCTTGATATAGCATTGCAATTGCCGAGTTATCTTTCTTTTGATCGACTTCACTTCCTTGCGTTGGTTCAACCGCTTCCCAAATTCCATGGACATTAAATATCGCCCTGATCTTTACGGCCCAAATCGTATAGTTTGTTGAATTGAGAACCGGGTATTGGAACGTCATTGATGTTCCATTATCCTTCGTACACTCATTCTTATTTTTATCGCCTGCCATTTTCTTTTTCTTCCTTCCTTTTCCAATCTTGTTCTAACACCTAAATGTATCCTCCAAGAATAGTACCCTGGTTTCCTATTAACCAACTATCCTTAATCCTCCTGGTTTCACCACAAAACCAAAACAACTCCCTGGTTTCACCACAAAACCAACACAACTTCCTGGTTTCACCACAAAACCAACACAACTTCCTGGTTTCACCACAAAACCAAAACAACTATTCTAATAACAAATCTACTATTCTAATCGATTCTAATCATAATAATTCTTAATTCCAACACTAAATACCCAAAATTCGAAATTGAGAAAAAAATACTTATCTCACTATGTTCTGCCTTTGGTTCCTCTTCTGCGAATCTTTCCAAAAACGAAATTCTTGGTTTTCTTTTCAATCGATGGCCACTTGTTCTTGTTCTTCCTTGGATCGATTAACTCTTGCTCTGATACCAAATATTGGTATTCGACTGAATACAAAATAACAAAGTTTCTGTATGTTGAAGAAACAAAACAGAATCTGATATAAGAAACTGATATATACTAACGATACTTTATTGATAATTGTATTGAATATGTTTACAGAAATTGATCCTATATATACTATGTGAATCGTTGCCACAAAGAGACATGTCGATTCCTAAAGACACGACCTATTCTAAACGTTACAACCCTATATACTAAACGGTATAAACTATATAACCGTTGTACCTAAAACGACCCATTTATTGACCCAACCCATATAACTTGGGTTTACAGGCTTTATACATAAAACATAATATAAACTAACTACCCTTATCTTTGCTTCTATAACATTAATAGTCCAACATAAACTAGTCGAATTTGTCAACTCTAATTATTGTTTCTTTTGAACATTAGGAAATTTGTCATAGAGATCTGAAGCTTGAGAACACTCTCTTAGATGGAAGTCGAACCCCACGCCTCAAGATATGTGATTTTGGTTATTCAAAGGTTCGAATTTTACTTTTTCTTATCTGGGACATATTTATATTTGGATACAATTCTTTATTCTTCATTGTGTCTTTTTTTCTGTATACGATCAGTCTGGCTTATTGCATTCTCAACCAAAATCGACAGTGGGAACACCAGCATACATTGCCCCTGAGGTTCTATCTCGTAAAGAATATGATGGCAAGGTAGTTAAGCGTGTCTTTTTGTTAAAAATTCTGGTTCTTTTTACAAAAAATAATATGGCTGCATAAAATATGGACTTCTGGATAAGTACTAAATTGCACTTACATAAAGAAGGCAGCATGTAACTACCAAAATTAGTAGTAATGGTTAGTGACCTTAAACTAGAAAGCATAACCGCTAAATTATATCTTAATTAAAATCTTTTGGAGGTTTGTTACTTTTTAGGAGAAAAAGGTACACATATATAGATAATTGGCTACATTTTTATGCAACCAGCCCTAAATGATATCATAGTTTCGCTGATTGTCTGTTCTCTGTTAGATTGCAGATGTTTGGTCATGTGGGGTGACTCTTTATGTTATGCTTGTAGGAGCTTACCCTTTCGAGGATCAAAGAGACCCTCGTGATTTCCGTAAAACGATTTCGGTAATATATTTCGTATAAACTTATTCAATTATATGACATTTGTTACCAAAAGAACAAATAAACATCTTGACTTTGACTTTTATGGTCAAAACAAGCAATTTATGGATTTATAGTTGATATGCACTTGACTGCAGATTGAGCACCATTTTTATTTATTTATTTATTTATTTTTTAATCTGTATCATTTGAATTTAAGTTCATTATTGATACATGAGAAGCTCAATTTGGAGTCATGATTTAGATTGTTTGACCACGAAGAGCTTTTTGACTGAATAACGTGATTGAATGTCCGTCGTCTTATATGCAGAGAATCATGAGCGTTCAATACTCAATACCTGACTATGTACGTGTTTCCCGTGAATGTAGACACCTCCTTTCTCATATCTTTGTGGCTAACCCATCCAAGGTAGTACCTCTTTTTAAATAAAGGTCATGTTGCATAATTGAGCAGGTCCATTACCTTCATTTAGGATATAGTGTGTTATTAAGCACCAAGTTACAACGTTACACTAGAAGTTTTTCATAGAACCATCTAGGATAAATGTTCTTATATTATAGAGTGACGGTGTTTGGAATTGCTTATAATAATGGCTAGTTTGCTTTTTGCGTTTTAATATAGCTAATTATAAACGTATTCAAGGGCGTTTGGGGTTTGTTTATCCAGACTACATAACTAATTACTATTTGCATGTCAAACAAACTCTTCTATGTAGTCAACTTAAAACTGATTATTTTGGAAAAAGTTTATTTCAAAAGGCAATAAGTAGACACAAACTTTAATCAGCAATCTCAAACACTCCCCTTAATTGTATTTTCTGCTAGCTGAATGGCTAAATGGGTCATTTTGGCATTCGTATAAAGTTACTGCACCAAAAAGTGCAATCTTTTACGCAAAAGAAAAAAACAATGAAACTAATGTTTTTTAATGGTCCTTAAAGAGGATCACAATAGCAGAAATCAAGAAACATCCTTGGTTCATGAAAAACATGCCAAAGGAGCTTGTCGAAGGTGAGAGAACAAACTATGAGAATGTAAGCCGTGAACCTCAAAGTATTGATGAGATTAATCGCATAATACAAGAGGCTAAGACTCCAGGCGAAGGGTCCACTACTAAGGGAGAGACTATCTTTGGTGGCGGGTCATTTGATCCAGACGATGACGAGACTGATTTGGAATACGAGATTGAATCTAGCGGAGATTATGCAGGCCAAGTTTGAAAAACTATTCATATGTACTGTGATTTATAACTTCAAGGTGTGTTTTGTGTTTGTTAATGCAAAGTTTCTTTTGTGCTCATGAGTCAAAGTTTGTGTAGATTACATTATGTATAAGGTATACATGTGCAATAATATGTGATGGACAATATAAGTTTAATTTTGAATTGGAAGTTGGTGATAAAACAGACACTAAAGTTTGCTAATGTGGTTATGTTTTATGTCTATGTTAGCCTTAATAGGTTGAGGGTTCAGGTCTCGTCGTGGACATGTGTATAATATAAGTTGGTGTGTGCATTTGTTGTTGGAAAAAAAGATAAACCATAGACGTACAGCCTGTCATTCTTGCTGGTCGATTCTCAGTTTTTGTGCTAGAAGGTTTTGCCGGTAGAAATCCAAACAAAATTTGGAGCCATAGGAACCAAATTACTCAAACTTGCAAGTCATAATTGGTTTATTAGATGGATTTCAAATAACACTAATGTGAACTTGGGATTGTTAGTTATAGGCACCTGGTCATTTGGGCCATGTAATTTAACTACGAGAGAACTGCAAAATACATCCATGTGATTTACAGGTTTTGATATCCTACATTCCTGTCAGAAACTTTTGGCAAAATACATCCCCGTTAGGCAAACGTTTGCCATAATACATCCCTCGTTAACAATGAGGACTAACGGTGCAAATTTTTCCTCCGTTATCTCTTAACGAGACTGAAAATATTACACCGTTAGCCTTCGTTAGCCAAACATTTGCACCGTTAGTCCTCTTTTTTAGAAAAAAAATTAAAAAAAAAAAAAGTTCAAATTAAAAAAAAAAAGAAAAAAATTTAAATTTTTTTTTTTTAAAGTTAATATTTAAAAGAAAATCAAATTTTTTTAAAATAATTAATATTTGCGAAAAAAAAAATTATAAATACGCATTTTTTAAAAAAATAAAAAAAAGGAAAAAAATTTTAAAAATTAATTATTTTTTTAAAGTTTATATTTAAAAAAAAATCAAAATTTTTAAAAAAAATTAATATTTGCGAAAAAAAATTAATTTTTTTTTATAAATACGCATTTTTTAAAAAAATAAAAAAAAGGAAAAAAATTTAAAAAATTATTTTTTTTAAAGTTTATATTTAAAAAAAAATCAAAAATTTTTAAAATAATTAATATTTGCGAAAAAAAAATATTTTTAAAAAACATTAATTTTAAAAAAAAATTAATTTTTATTTATAAAAATTAATTTTTAAAAAAAAATACGCATTTAAAAAAAATAATTATTATTTATAAATTTTTTTTCGCAAATATTATTTATAAAAATAAAATTTAATTTTTTTTTGCAAATATTATTTTTTTTTAATTTTGATTTTTTTTTAAATATAAACTTTAAAAAAAAATTTAAATTTTTTCCTTTTTTTTAATATTTTTTAAAAATGCGTATTTATAAAAAAAAAAAAAAAAAAAAAAAATTCGCAAATATTAATTTTTTTAAAAAATTTTGATTTTTTTTTAAATATTAACTTAAAAAAAATATTAATTTTTAAATTTTTTTTCCTTTTTTTTTTTTTTTAATTTTAACTTTTTTGTTAATTTTAATTTTTTTTAACTTTTTTTTTTTCTAAAAAAAGGACTAACGGTGCAAATGTTTGGCTAACGAAGTCTAACGGTGTAATATTTTCAGTCTCGTTAACAGATAACGGAGGAAAAATTTGCACCGTTAGTCCTCATTGTTAACGAGGGATGTATTGTGACAACGTTTACCTAACGGGGGATGTATATTGCCAAAAGTTTCTGACAGAGATGTAGGATGTCAAAAACTGTAAACCACATGGATATATTTTGCAGTTCTCTCTTTAACTACGGTCATAATTTTTATTTTTATTTTAGCGGTAATTTTCTACAATATACGCCACCTATCTCACATATGTCTTTGCTGAGACATGAATCCACAACCTATGGGTCACTCAGATGTACACAACTACAGTCATATATTCTTATGATTTAATTTATAAAATAAAGACGTGTCTATCGAATTATACATATTATTAAACCATATGCGAAACGTCGCCGTTTTGCCCTCCCCCGTTTCCCGCCAAAAATCCGGCCTACCTACTGGGCTCCTTTAGCCTGCTTGCTTTAATCCACTTTGCTCCCAGTGGCTTTGGTCCGCTTATTATAGATAAGATGTTCATCACATAAACGCACAGATATAGATCCAGTAAAACCTAGAACCTTCACACAGCTATTTACCGTTGATGATGATGATCGTAGCTCAAAGATTGTGGAAGAAGAAGACCCCTAATTTTTGGTAAGTTTATAAACCCTAATCTTCATCATATAATTTTTAAAGTTTTTAGTCAGTTAAGGTTTAGTTATTTGATCATTACAAATTAATTGGGGTTTAATAATTTCCAGTTTTCTTTTTATCATTTTTGCTTTTCTTCTTTGATGACATACAGGTGGTTAAAAACACATAGTTTTCTTCTTTGATGATGTGGAGCTTCGTGGTGTGGCCAAGAATATTGCCGACCATGTTTATCGTTATTTCCGCAAGCCGCGGTGCTTTTGGTTAGTCTTCTTATTGGATTTAGTTTTGATGCATCAGCTGTTGGATTGATCTCTGTAATTAGTGAGAATAATGTTAGTGCACAGACTGCTAAAATTAGTATGTAACTAAGGAGTTAACATTAGATATGAATGTCTAGTTGTTTGAATAAATTGGTATGTGCTTATTGGATCTATGCTTGAGTTTGATTAAATAGTTACTTTTAAGTTGGGAAATGGGTAGAATTTTCTTTTTAGTTCTTATATGTTGTAAACCTAAAACAATGTTAATAAGTGGTTTTGGTATTTGTTTAGCTGTAAAAAGTAAGCAGAAGAAATTGCCTAACCCGTTATCTAACCTGACAACCTTTTTCAATTCCTATTTGAGCTACTAATGCCTCTGTATAAGGATTAATATTTTTTATACAAATACCCATGTACAATGCACTTCTTATATTTTGTGCAGCTGAAAATATTAATAGCTTTTGTGATTTTAGTATCGTAACCTGACCAATCTTTTCCACTAAAGTTGTGCCAATCATCCTCACTCAAAGTATATTTTTCCTTTTGGCTTTTTACGTTAAAGGAATCCTTTTTGAATTCAATAAATTATAACTTATTTGTATTCTTTTTCACAGGCTAAATGAGACATTCAGGAACTCAAGAGTATTACTTGCGTGCAGTACAAGCATAGCCACAGACACCGTTGGGGTCTCAGAATTCACTCAACTGATGTGGGAACAGATAGGTAGAGGTTGTTAGAACATGAACTTCATTTAACTTTTTTATTGTGATTCAGGAACTCAGAATTTCTCCTGACAACCTTTTAGAACATGAACTTCATTTAACTTTTTTATTGTGATTCAGTAACCTCATTTAGCCTGTCTCATTCAGCTACTAATGCCTCTGTACTGCACGCACGCAAGTAATACCGTTGGGGTCTCAGAATTTCTCCTGACAACCTTTTTCAATTCCTATTTGAGCTACTAATTCCTATGTGGAACTGCATTGAATAACCATTTATAAATTCAATGCAGGTTAAATTAAGTAATGAACTTCATGCTGTAAGGGAAACCTTTGCACTTGAAGAAAAGCGAATGAGGGCGGTTGAAAAAGAGCTAAGCAGTATAAAAACGCTGTTCCCGAAAGTGAAGATGACTTTGAGGTATTGCTACAACAGGCAGGTGGAGAGGCAGTGAAGATTGCTATGCCCGTGATGTCAGAGGCAAAAAAAAAAGCACAAGAAGCCATTCAAGGCGGTGAGTTGTTGATTGTTAAAGTTGTAAAAAATGTTAATCATATAACCATTTACAAATCTGAGCCCAGTTATCTATGCCATTAATGTCCAGTAGTGTTCAGGTTAAGTTATTTTTATTCATTTTGTTTCTAGAAATTTCGACAACTGCTTTGTTGTATTTTCAGGTTTTCCTTTAACCTACTACCTCTCTAAGTTCTAGCACAAGTATGTATTAGTAATGCATAGTGTGCCTACCTATGTTATTTGTAACACTACTTAGTTGACATGATCTAACTTAATATACATGTGTGTGTCTGTTCATTTGCAGCCTACTATGGATTGTGATCATTTGGATACGATTTTGGCCCAAGCTACACAAAATTCTCAGCCTACTATAGTACCCCTATTGACTGGTATGCGTTTGCTTTCTTCTTATTTTTAATGTTCTGTAACACGTTCTGTTGAATACCCGAATGTTTGGTCACTCGAGGTGAACTGATCACTTATTTCGAATCACATCTATTTGAAATTAGGATTACCATATACTGATCGCGTTATTGTTAATGTCATTATAGGCATGTTTACACAGATGACCACAGCCCCAACACTTCGTATTAAACAAACAGGTCTGCAAGTTCAGTCACTTGAGGTAATTTAATTACTAATTTTTAAACATTATTCGAGTTCCAAAATACCATCTACTAATTTCCTGAAATGGCCCTGATTATTTAAGTGTGCTGCACCTTTTTTTTTAGATTTGGTGTTCACTGATTATTTATAGTTTATTGATAAGCAATGTGATTGTGGTTGTGCAGCGTTGTTAATGATGCAACAATGATAGTTTACAGTGGGTGATAAGATGTGATTGATAAGATGTGATTGATATTCAAGCTGTGATTGATAAGATGCAACAATGATAGTTTATTAGCCGAGCTTGCTAATGATTTCTTATTCAAGCTGTGATTTCTTATTCAAGCTGTGATTCACATAATTCAAGCTTGCTAATGATCTCTCTCTCTGCCGATTTCTTATTCAAGCTGTGATTGATAAGATGCAACAATGATAGTTTATTAGCCGAGCTTGCTAATGATGTGAATCCTTCTTTGCAGGCTGCGCAGAACGCTACCATGTTGCAGGAACCTAATGTTACAGCTGAGTCCTACAGACCAGGTTTGTTTGCCAGACTTGCTGGGGAAAAAAAACATTGCCAGGCTTGCTTTGTTACTTTGATGTTCACTGCTATTGTAATAAACACGTTCGACAAGTACATTTACACTATTAAAGTGTATGCGTGCTTGACATTTCATGAATTAATAAAGATGTATATAAGGTCTTTTCAATTGTTATAGGATATGAACTTTCAGCCTAATTTCGGCTTATCATAATTTCGGCAAAAAAATAGGCCCGCCCGCAACGCGGCGGCCTCCGCCATTCTAGTTATATTCTAATAATTTGCCTAAAATCATGGACAATATCCTTGATTCATATAGTACAAGAACTGTTGCTTTGTAAATGGAGTATTAGTAGAAGACCAATTCAATCCCTGTACATATCAAAAGGATTATAATTACAGTTTTTAATATGCTTACTTCGAGTCAACGCCTCGGGTGGATTGATTATTTTCACTAATCATGTTATAAAAGACAACTAATCTTTGCTTAATGGCCTAATCGAGGTAGCTTAAAATTTAAAAATCTAATAAATTAATATTAGTTGAGAAATTTGGTATATTGATCTTATCTACTGAACAGGAACAGGGATAAAAAAAAAACCTTGATAAAGGGACCTAATAAAATGATCTAATTATAGACCTAATGCTTAAAATACTTGTACAGTGCAGTGCAGTACAAGTATTTTAAGCATTAGGTCTATAATTAGGTCCCTTTATTAGGCCCATCAAACATTTTCATAAAAAAAAGTTTATACGTTTATTGATCCCTGAAAATTTCTAAATGTTTGACTTTTAGTTGGCTAAGTTGAAATAATGTCCATATATGTTTGAAATAAACAAAGTTTTCTATTGTCACAAATTAGTGTCACGCTACAAATATGTTAAGGATTAGCTTATACAGACTTGTGAGCTAGCTTATTCAGATTTGTAAAAGCTCATAACTTTATCTTTTTCGGTTTATGAGTTTCTTAACTTTCTCATGTTCAACTAAGCAAATAAACCTGCAAATAAGATAACTCAGAGACTCCCTTAAAATTTTGTCATTCAACAAATTAAATATGCATGGTGTGTGAACGGTAATAATAAAATGATTAATTTGTCAAATGGGCACCACGTAAGTCACTAGCCAGAAAATTCCTCAATTTCAAAGTCCAATGCATTATCACCTTACTCTATAAATAGAAGTCTTCATGTTGAGCCAAAATAAAGTCAACGAGACAAGAAACTAAAAACATCTTTTGAAATGGAGAAACGTTGGAGTTTGGTTGTAGTTTTGATGTTTCTCATGTTGTTGGCTATGGCTAATGCAGGACCAAATGCTCGACAATGCAAGAAAGAGAGATCACTCGCGCTCAACGCGTGCAAAAACGTGATGTATGGTAGACTTCCATCGTCCTATTGTTGCCAAAGGATTCGTGTTACACATACTAAGTGTATATGTCCCATAATGACCCCTAAGGTGGTTGCTCTCGTCAATGTCAATCGTTTCACTAAACTTGTAGAAGGTTGTGGACGCAGGATTCCTCGTCACTTCAAATGCGGAAGTAAGTTTTTTTCTCTCGCTATCATGTATAATGTTATAGATCGACATGCATCTATCGTATTTTGTTAAAATTATTAGCTATATATATGCATGAGCATAATGCTAATTAGTCCATCTTGTCTTACAAGGTAAGCTTGCATAGTTGCATCTGTTGAAGTTTTTAACTTATTGATTCTTGCTTTGTAGGTCTCAGGATACCATGAAAAATGGTACAGTAGAATTTGATCAAAAGGCATCGTACTATCTACGTGCAGCATTTGATAAGAGGGGTGATATGATGAAGCTCAAATCTGTGTTTAACCCTGAAAATTTTAAGTTTGTAACTCTATGTGTACAGTCTGGATACTATATTCTATTCATCTTTAAAGTTTATTCAGGACGTACTACCTAGAAGGCTAGAATTGTACAACTTATGTCATTCATTTACTTGTACGTAATTGTACAACTTATGTCATTTACTTGTACGTAATTTAAAATAAGACATAGATGTTACTACGTGTAACATACTTACTGTAATATATTTGGTTAAGAGACGCTTTTTAAACAAATATAATTTGTACAAGTTGAGATTCATGAAAAACTCATACATGTCATAGAACTTATCAACCAATCATATTCATCCATTTATATTTTTCACATTTTTTTTTCAAAACAACATATCTTGCAAACGGTAAATCTTCAAGCTACAAAAAAATACCATCGCGACGAGAATTAAATGATCTTTCTATAGATATGCATTGTTATATACTTTCAACGATTTTTTTTTTTTAATTTCCTCCCAGAAAGAATCATATATGATTCGTAAAAATCATATATGATTCGTAAAAAGTCATATATGATTCGATTCTTACGAATCATATATGATTCTTACGAATCATATATGATTTTTCTGGACGAAAAAAAAGTTCGTCGAAAGTATATAACAATGCATGTCTATAGAAAGATAATTTAATTCTCGTCGCGATGGTATTTTTTTTGTAGCTTGACGATTTACGGTTTGCAAAATATTTAAGTTTTAAAAAAAAGTGAAAGTTTATTTTTTTATTTTGATAAAAGAAATGAGTGGCTAAGATTGATTGATAGGTTCTATTTGACTACAAAATAAATGACGTTTGCTCGCTAAAGGCAAGCGTGAGCAAAAGATAAAAAAGTTACTAAAATAATTTTTCAACTCCCAATAAAAAAAAGTGAGAAGGAAAGAGTTATTTTAGATATCAAAATTTTTGGACAAATTTCAGCCACTAATCTTCTTTTTGAGGAAAAAAAATTATCAATTATTATTTAAATTAAAATATAAATTACACTCATTTTTTATAATTTAAATATTTTATAAACCAACTGGCTTAGCTCAGGGCCACCTTTGCTCCTTCAGGAGCTTGGAGAAGGTTTTACTCTGGGTTCGAGTCTCGCAAGAGACAAAAAAATCCAGGTTTTCCTCCTACTGTGAAACCGTGAGTTCTAAGAGTTTCCCCTCGCGGGTCTCTCTTAGTGGTTCGGGTCCCGGGGCCTGCCTGTTTGGATGGTTTAACTCGAGGGTCGGATTTCAAGTGTGGTGTCATTCTAAAAAAAACTCATAAACCGTTGATCGTTAGACAAAACAAATTATACCATCACGACCATCATTTAATTATCTTTCCATAAACGGGTTTTTTGATATACTTTCGACAAAGTTTTTTTTTGATTGTTTTTTCACGTTTCTTATCTGTATCAAATTCGAATTACATATCACATGTGATTTAATACTAATATTGAATTTCAAACACTAAATATCTTTACTAAAATTAACATAAGTATTTATCTATAAATCAAAAACTTTTCCATTTTTTGCAATGAAAAACACACATTCTTTGCTTTCCAACAATATCTCTCTCTCTCACACACACTATATATATTCAAATATAGATTATAGCAATTTATTTATGAAACTTCTATAATCACATGTGAAAAATTCACATGTGATTGAGATTACGTGTGAAAAAAATCACATGTGATTTTATCCAAACTAGCAGGGTACCCGCGCGTTGCGGCGGCGGGCACCCTGAAATATAATTTTCTGGTGAATCGTATTTTAGTTTATTATATTATTTTTTACAATAAATTTACGTATATCAAGAATTTCGTTTAGCCCGCGCTCGTTCGGGCTCGAGTTCGTTGGCCCGTGCCCGTTCGGGCTTGAACCCGTTTGGCCCGCGCCCGTTCAGGCTAAAGCCCATTTGGCCTGTTGCCCGTTCAGGCTTGAATATTTGTATAATGTGCGTTATTATTTGTATTAGTTATGAATCGAATTTGCCAAATAAATCGAGCAGGCACAACTTAGAAAGCACGAAACGAATCAAATTTGCCAAATAATTTGACTTTGTGAAAGTTATGCGTATTTATATTCGTTTTTATTGGAAAAATTATTTTGAGAACAATGACGCAAGTTTCATAATTTTTCGAGTCCGTTTGGTACGTTAAATGGGTCCCACAGTTAATATTCTAAAAGTTTTATTACTTTGACACTTAAGCCCCTCCGCCCATTTCTTTCACTCTCACCCTTCTTGTTTTGATTGCCCACTTTTAGTCCCTCCCATTTTTATAAAACATCTCATTTTCTCTCTCTCTACCTCACTTTTAATAAACACACCTCACACACTCATACCTTTCTCTCTCTACCACATCGCCAGACCACCACCACTGCCGGTCGGCCGCCATCTTCCGTCACCGGAAAATTTTCCGGCCAAAATATTAACTACTTGAATCGATAGATCGATTCATTGTTACCATTTCTGGAGTTTTTTAGCGCTCGACGCGCTCGTTTGACACCCGAACACCATACAACCGCCGCAACCACGACCTCCTTTCTACTCGGTAATACCTCACGCACCCTTCTCCTTTTCCTGTTTTTATTTTACCGATTCTTTTTGTGTTAAAAACATGATCTCGTTAACCTTTGTTTTTTACCGATTCTTTTTTTTCGTAGATTTTCGTAGGTTTTTTGGGAGGGAAATGTATGCATTCATGGTTGGGAATTAATTGGAATGAAGTCAATATTCACTTTAGGAAATGTATGCATTTATATGTCTTATTATAACACCCCAAAAATGAACAATACAGCGAAAGACTTAATATTGACAGCGGAAGACTTTCGGGGTATTATATCGAGGATCTTTGTCACAATTATAAAAAACGACTCTAGTGAGACGTTTTAAGTTTTTATTTAAAATACCAAATATCCAAGTTCCAAGATGTTTCATTATTTAACAACAAGTTTTATTCAAAGAAAGATAAATATTTCTTTATTGCCCGCTCCGTGCCTTCGAGATCCATTCCATTCAGTTACCTGAGATAAACATGCTAAAAGTCAACAAAAGTTGAGTGAAATTCATAGGTTTATAATTAAGAGTTTGAACACAAGAAATAGACGTTTACTGTATATCGATACAAATAAACAAGTTGAAAATCACATCCATTATTGCCTTAAGCTCATGACACGCAACGATTTAACAGACATCAAAATAACTATAATAATGATGTGAAATAAGGTGCCCCCAAGATAGGTATTTTCCAGTAACCTATGAAATTAAATAAAGTGCATTTGGTGGCTTTCCTCTAGCAACCAAATGGGGATTGTTAATCCC
Source organism: Artemisia argyi (assembly GCA_030686995.1). Lineage (NCBI taxonomy): Eukaryota > Viridiplantae > Streptophyta > Magnoliopsida > Asterales > Asteraceae > Artemisia > Artemisia argyi. The sequence goes on from CM060686.1 coordinate 147,403,177, forward strand.
TAATAGATCTATTCACAATTATTTACGTTCACCTTGCAAGTGATTAAGGTTCATGATCGAGGGACTTTTGGCAATAGCTACTTAAGCAATAATAATATTAGCCGGTATCATAATACCAAGAAAAGACTTGTGTTCGGATTTTAAGCATGTATCCCCCCCACAAAACAAGTTAAATGTGGGCTATGAACTCACCTTAGTAGTATGGTAGAATAATCGAAATCTCAACGATGCAAGGCAACGGCTTCACACACAACCTAAAAGATATGACAAGTTTTAGTTTCTAAGTCTCGTTTTATTGCGAACATTAGTTATTAGTCAAGAATACATCGAAATGTGTATAGGCGATGTGTTACGATGTAAGTGTAAAAGAAAATAATTACGTTTTGTTTTATTGTTAAAAATTAATTATAGTTATGCGAATTATATAACGTGTATATATATATATATATATATATATATATATATATATATATATATATAGTGAAGCGTTTAAATGAGAAATGCTTTTTTTGTGAGAACGCGAGAAGTGATCCTAGCCATCCATTTAGTCCCTTCTTTTTCTAGATCTAATGGCCAAGATCTATCACAAGTTTTACACTAAAAATGTAAATATGTAATGGCTAGTATAAAACTTAAAAACACACACATCTCCATTTTAAAAGTGTGAAAACACAGTTACTCTCTCAACATTCATCAACACCAACTTCCACCGCGGTCATCGCCCATAACCACCGTCCACCTCATTCATCGCCGATAACCATCGTCCACCTCAATCATCGCCGATAACCACCTTCTACCTCAATCATCGTCGATAACCACCGTCCACCTCAATCATCGCCAATCACCTCAATTATCACCGATCACCACCATCTACCCCAGTAATCATCGCTGATAACCAGCACCTCAATCATCACCGATCACCACCGTAATCATCGGCCATAACCACCGTCCACCGCCATAATCATCGCCGATCACCACCATCATCATCATTTATCACGATCATCATCATTAAATAATAAATACTATCGAGGTATTGAGTAAGTCTGAATTAAGCTTTTGATTCATAAATTTCCTTTAATTCAGTGATTATAGGTAAATTCTTTCTTGTGTTTTATGTGTTTGATATTAGTTATTGATTATGTTCATGAATAATTTATATGATTACATAAACCTGATTAAAAAATGAAAGATGAACCTGTCTTTTGCTGATGGTTTGTCAATGTACACTACGTGATCGATGAAATGCTAGTTGTTTTCACATGTGAAGAAAATGAAAGATGAACATGCCTTTTTGCTTATGGTTCATGTTTTTTAATCGGCACTGATTATGAGCTAAGTTCATGTACTAAAACCTCCTCTGAGTTCCAAGGTCGTCAAAACTGATCTAGCTTTTTTATTAAATTATTTTGCATATCGCCAATGTCTAGATGGTGTTAACACTAACATGAAAGTAGTTATTAGTTATGTGATCTAGCAAATATGAAATAATATGCACCATTTCTGAAGTTCAATAGAATAGTAGACTTGCTTATAACTCGATTTGTGTTGATGGATTGAAATAAGGTATTAAGATTTGAGACGCTTTAACTAAGGTGTCGAATACCTTCGCATGTGAAGAAATAAGGTGTCGAATACCTTCGCATGTGAAGAAATAAGGTGTCGAATACCTTCGCATGTGAAGAAATAAGGTGTCGAATACCTTCGCATGTGAAGAAATAAGGTGTCGAATAACCTCACATGTGAAGAAATAAGGTGTCGAATACCTTCACATGGTTTGATGATACATGTTATAGCTTAATTTGTTGTGGATTTTGTTTTAGTTCACCACAAACCCAGGAGAGTTGTGGTTTGTTTAGGTTCAGACGTTCAGTCCAACACCTACAAGGGTGGTTTGGTTGTGTTGTCCTCAGTGTACAGGTAAAACACCCATAGGGTGTTTGTTTTTGCTATTGCAGCCCACCCCATCATGGGTGTTCATTTTTTTGCTCAGGTCACGGCACAAACAACCCAAGGCTGTTGGTTGTTTTTGTTTTGTTGTTTGCAGCCCAAACAGGGCATTAGGTTCTGCTTGTTCTCGATCCACCACAGCCCCTGAAGGGCGCGCTTGGTCTTGTTGTCGTGACCCACACTGAAGCCACCACGGGGTGTGTTTCGTTTTGCTGATAACAGCCCGCAACGGGTGTGTTTGGTTCAGCCTATTTGATTGGTTTGAATGATTTAAATAAGTACTTGTTTGTCCTTGGTTGTTTTGAGTTGCTCTTCGACTGTAATTCTCACAAAGAATTACATAAACCAAAATCAGCCATCATAATGTGTGAATAACAATAGTTTCAGTCATCATGCCACTAGTGAAATTTCAGTCTCCAGTTTAGGTTCCAAGTAAAAAGTTCAAAGGCTGTAAAATCTTTTCTGATTTCTTTGATTTCCATATTATGCAGGTGGCAACGACCCACCCAATGGCTGTAACCAATTGTAATATTGATATGGAGAGCTTGATCTCAGACCAAAACAGAAGTATTGCTACCCTTGCCATTACCACACTACTGAAAACAGGCAATGAATCAGGTGTTGATCGTTTGATGAAGCAAATTACGAACTTCATGTCTGATATTGCTGACGAGTTGCATAATGTAAAAAATGTGGATGGAATGATTGTGTCGGGTTGATGGAGAACGCTGAGTAGATAATGAACTTTTATGGAGAAGCTGGTTCTGATGGCTCTTATATTGAAAGGAAAGAGAGTGCGATGGTTTGGCATTATAAGAATGCAGGGGATTTTTGGTAGAAACAGGCTAAGGACATGTTGGAACCTCTTGAAGTTAAACCAAAGGTGGATGGAATGATTGTGTCGGGTGGATGGAGAGTGCTTGCAAATTTACCGGTTGTTGTCAAACATGGTCAAGATGTTGTTGAAGTTAAACCAAAGGGTCTTGTGGGGTGGCGTTTGGAGCTATGGGTTTACGTGTCAGGTTAATGAAGTGGCTAGGGTGGGGTTTCACACGTCTCTAAAATAAAGAAAGCCACGAGGTTGGAGCTGTGGAACTTTTGCTCAATATCAATGGTATGTTTGGGCAAAAAATGTGTAACAGTATGCTGCAAAAGTTACATTCAGGCTTCAGTGCTTCACGATAAACATATCTGTGATAATGGAGTAAAGTTGTTTTTTTGCTTGGTTTTTCCTAATAGTCAAATATCTAAGAAAAGTATCATGATGGCAGTACAGTTAAACTTGCAAAATGATGAGATTGTTTGTTTCATTTTATTGCTACTTGCAAAATGATGAGATTGTTTGTTTCATTTTATTGCTACTGCTACTGCTACTATTATGATTCTTGGTGATACTTGTACTCGCGGTTGCAGGTATCTATCTCTTCCTTCCTTTTATTGTGAGTGTTGGTCGCTGTTTTAGTGCTTATTGCTGTTTCGCTTATATAGATGAAATATTACTACTAATGCAACTTAAAATCTCTTTTAGATCTACAACAGATTTCACAAAGTTACTTGTTTCAGATTCTGCAATGTAACGAATTCCCGCACTCCACCACCTCCTGACCCGAATGAACCTTCAAATGTTGCCGAAGCAATTGCTTCCTGGGGTGTGGGTTATGTGTTAATAACCAGTGTTGACCGTGATGTTTACCAGATCAAGGAAGTAGCCATTTTGCTGAAATAGTTCAGAAACCTAGTATGCTGATAGAGGCCCTTGGTACATTCCGCTCTATCTCTTAAATATTTAATGTAGTTAAAGCAACTTCCATTACTCACACATATTAGAAATGGATCGGTGGTTTGATTGGTCTCTCTTACACATTACATCTAGAGGGTGGCATAACAAATGGGTCTAGTGGGATGTGTAACGGGACAAACACTCTAATACGGATCAAAACAGGTCTGGTTGTGTCGACTAGACACACCTTTTTTGTCCAATCTTGATACAGTTTTTATAAATAAATGATATCCCTGATATAAAGATTAATGTGTAAATTTCTATTATTTAGTCTAAAAAACTTTGATACAAACTTTCTTGTTAGAATATGCGTACATTGGAGTGGAAAGTTTTGATGTATAGTCTATACGTTAGAGATGCTCTATATGACATTTATATATGGAAGGTTAACGGTTTACGTAGTTTATGATCTACTTGATCAAACTGTTAGTTTATTGGGCAAATAGAATTAGGTACTGATTTAAAAAATATAAGATATGAGTGACAATCTTCATGTCTAACTTAAATTCCAATCTGGAAGTTCACCACTATCTGCTCTTATGACAACTAATGGGATTTGTGTTAAAAGTGATTAGTGTGGTTTGGAGTGTCAACAATCAGTCTTGGTGGAATTATTGTGATCCTTATATTTGGACTATCTAGGGTCATTTGGATTTGGAGTAATAGGTAAGAAAGTCGTATAAAAAATAGCTATTAAGATGACTGTATTACCTACCCACGCACCCAACTTTTCATTGATACAGTAATAACAGATAAAGTCAAGTAGTAACCCTTAAAACACACTTGGAAATACATACAACAAAATAGTGAACATAGTTCATCCTCTTTTATTGGGTCACACATGATATACTAAATTGTTAAATAGAATGGCCCATTCTTGGATTTCATATTTCATATGCAGGCATATCAATTGCTTTCATAGGTTCTAGCTGATCAAATCATGTTTCAGGAATAGTTGTTTGCAGTAAGAACGTTGTTTCCTTTCCAAAAGTTTTATTTGCAGTTATGATTTAGTAGAATGTCGTCTGGTGGAACACTTTACAGCTCAACTGAGTTTGTTCTTTCTTATTCTGGTTTTTAAGCTGGAATTCATCTACTGTTGTGTCAAATATGAAGCAAATTATGACCTTGATCATGGGGGAGAGTAAGGACTTGCAAGAGCTTGCGGGGCTCCTAACTACGAGTGTGAAAAAGGATGATCAAGTTATCATCATTCGCTGATGTTCATCAAAATATGATCTCTGTTCATCCTTACTTACATGCTATACTAGTGATGTTCTTCTTGCAGATTGCTTCGCCCGTTTCATGTCAATTAGGGGAAAAATTCTTAAGAACTTTGATGCTCGACTAAGCAAACCTCATCGCCCAGATATGGTACGTTTTATGGGCTTAACTTATAATTGTTAGGATCGATGTTATTACTAATCACATTTCACTATTATAGGCCACTTAAGTTTCAATCTTGTGTGATGATTTCTTCTCAAAAATTTGACACTTAACCACAGTTTCTTATACTATTATGGCATGCCGGTTGTGTAAAAACGGTAAGGCTGAGACCATGTAATCAATTTTGCACAATTGGCACTGCACACTAACATATGTAACTAGTAGTATAGACCGTAGGTACATCTTTTTTAAAAGTTTCTTATATTGTATAAACAAATAGCAACTTTTAAATAGTAAGGCTGAGATCATGTAATCTATTTTGCACAATTGGCACACCACACTAACATATGTAACTAGTAGTATAGACCGTAGGAATATCTTATTTAAAAGTTGATTATACTGTATAAACAAATAGCAACTTTTAAACAGTAAGGCTGAGACCATGTAATCAATTTTGCACAATTGGCACACCACACTAACATATGTAACTAGTAGACCGTAGGTATATCTTTTTTAAAAGTTGCTTATACTGTATGAACAAATAGCAACTTTTAAACGCCTTCAAAATGTTTGAATGGCTTCATAATCATACTTGTATATATATGGTGCAGAGAATAAGACGTCATCAAAATTTGCAAAGTGAAAAGAAACTTGGAAAGTGTATACATTCATCTAATGGTCCACCAGTGCCATAAAAAGCTGTAAAAGAACTGAATGGAAAACACAAGAGATATGACAAAATGGCAATTGCTTCTGGAAACTACTCTAGTTTGAGGTTGCAAAAGGGACAACACGTACGTCTTCGTCTCGTCTTTTCTTGAGTTAATTAACGTCCATTTTCTTGATTTATTAGTGAAAATTCTGGGTCAAGACATAAGTAGTGCTTTCCTCCCACGATTTAGGTAAGTTTGTGCATGCTCCATTTACATCCTATAGATGTGTATGTATGCTGCAATCAGTAAGTACAAGCGCTATGTCAGCTCAGGCGAACAACTTAGGAGAGGATTAAGAAACGAGTATAAAGTACTCCTAATTGGGTCCAAAGATCAGGAACTTGATGAGCTTACATTCAAAGGACTAGCTTGTCTTCACAAAGAATGATATATTTTACCTTTTGCTATCAACTTCATGATGAACCGATATTACTTCAATAATACTGTTATAAATTAAATTATATTTATTTGGGATGTTTTACACAATATAAATGAATGTTGGGTAACTTTCTAAGGTTCTGACCCGTCGTAGCTACTATTTTTTTTAAATAAGATAGGTTTGATTTCGCTTGTTACTTGACAACAACTCGTAAATGGATGTGTACATTTTAGGACATAAGATGTTTCGTGTAAAACTATCAAAGCTAATATATCTATTGAATTGGTGTCTTTTCATTGATTGTAGTCTCATTTTTAAGGATAGCATGAGGTACTTTTCTTGCTATTTGGAAAATCATACATGTGAACGACTTGTTCAAGCATTTTAAAAAGCTATGAGATATATTTTCACATGTGACCAAGCTATAAGACATATTTTCACATGTGACCAAGTTGTTCATATATCTTAAAAAGCTACGAGACATATATTTTCATATTTATAAGACATTTATAAATGGGCATATATATTTTTCTTCGCGTGTGAAGAAATACTAGTAAAGACACATACTTTTATACATGAGCATATATTTTTTTTCTTCGTGTGTGAAAGAATTTTCTTCACTAGTAAATATATGAACATTTATGAATGAGCATATATCATTTTCTTCGCATGTGAATAAACTTTTTTCGCTAGTAAATACACGCACATTTGTACATAAGCATATATTTTTTTCTTCGCGTGTGAATAAAATTTCTTCGCTAGTAAATATACGTACATTTATACATAAGCATATATTTTTTTTCTTCGCATGTGAATAAACTTTATTCACTAGTAAATACACGTACATTTATAAATGAGCATATATATATTTTTTTTCGCTTGTGAAGAAACACTAGTATAAGACACGTACTTTTATACATGAGCATATATATTTTTCATCGCTTGTGAAGAAACACTAGTCAAGACACGTACATTTATACATGAGCATATATATTTTTCTTTGTATGTTAAAGAACCTTCTTCACAAGTAAATATGCGCACATTTATAAATGAGCATATATACTTTGTTCTTCGCATGTGAAAAAAAAAATCAAAATAAATATATGTGAAAATTGAAAGAAATTTTTCAAAATTTTTTTCTACACATGTGAAAAAAAATAAAAAAAAAATCGAAATTTTTCGTCACATATGAAAAACTTTTCACATGTGAAAATTGAGTTCACTTCAATTTTTTCAAAACTAAAAAAAATTTCGTCACATATAAAAAACTTTTCACATGTGAAAAATGAAACAAAAAATTTTTCACATGCGAAAAAAAATTTCATATGTGAAAACAATTTTCGATTTTTTTTTTAAATTAATTTCGTCACATATGAAAAACTATTCACATGTGAAAATTGAAAGAAAAAAGTTCACATGTGAAAAAAAAAGTTCACTTCAATTTTTTCAAAAGTAAAAAAATTTTAACATGTGAAAATTTAAATTTTTTGAATTTTTTCTTCACATGTGAAAAAAGTTCACTTCAATTTTTTCAAAAGTAAAAAAATTTTAACATGTGAAAATTAAAATTTTTTGAATTTTTTCTTCACATAAATTTTTCGAATTTTTTCTTCACATGTGAAAAATTTTAACATGTGAAAATTTAAATTTTTCGAATTTTTTCTTCACATGTGAAAAAAGTTCACTTCAATTTTTTCAAAAGTAAAAAAATTTTAACATGTGAAAATTTAAATTTTTCGAATTTTTGCTTCACATGTGAAAAATTTTAACATGTGAAAATTTAAATTTTTCGAATTTTTTCCTCACATGTGAAAAACGTTCACTTCAATTTTTTCAAAAGTAAAAAAATTTTAACATGTAAAAATTAAAATTTTTCGAATTTAAAAAAATTCATATGTGAAGAAAAAATTCCGATTTTTTTTTCGATTTTTTTTTTAAAATTAATTTTCGTCAGATATGAAAAACTTTTCACATGTGAAAATTGAAAGAAAAAAATTTTCACATGTGAAAAAAACAGTTCACTTCAATTTTTACAAAAGTAAAAAAATTTTAACATGTGAAAATTTAAACTTTTCGAATTTTTTCTTCACATGTGAAAAAAAGTTCACTTCAATTTTTTCAAAAGTAAAAAAATTTTAACATGTGAAAATTTAAATTTTTCGAATTTTTTCTTCACATGTGAAAAAACAATTTCAATTTTTTTCTTCACATGTGAAAAAAGTTCACTTCAATTTTTTCGAAAGTAAAAAACTTTTAACATGTGAAAATTTAAATTTTTCGAATTTTTTCTTCACATGTGAAAAAAGTTAACGTCAATTTTTTCAAAAGTAAAAAAATTTTAACATGTGAAAATTTAAATTTTTCTTCACATGTGAAACATTTTAACATGTGAAAATTTAAATTTTTCGAATTTTTTCTTCACATGTGAAAAAAGTTCACTTCAATTTTTTCAAAAGTAAACAACTTTTAACATTTGAAAAATTAAATTTTTCGAATTTTTTCTTCAAATGTGAAATTTTAACATGTGAAAATTTAAATTTTTCGAATTTTTTCTTCACATGTGAAAAAATTCACTTCAATTTTTTTAAAAGTAAAAAAATTTTAACATGTGAAAATTTAAATTTTTCGAATTTTTTCTTCACATGTGAAAAAAGTTCACTTCAATTTTTTCAAAAGTAAAAAAATTTTAACATGTGAAAATTTTAATTTTTCGAATTTTTTCTTCACATGTGAAAAATTTTAACATGTGAAAATTTAAATTTTTCGAATTTTTTCTTCACATGTGAAAAAAGTTCACTTCAATTTTTTCAAAAGTAAAAAACTTTTAACATGTGAAAATTTAAATTTTTCGAAATTTTTCTTCACATGTGAAAAAAGTTCACTTCAATTTTTTCAAAAGTAAAAAAATTTTAACATGTGAAAATTTAAATTTTTCGAATTTTTTCTTCACATGTGAAAAAAGTTCACTTCAATTTTTCAAAAGTAAAAAAATTTTAACATGTGAAAATTTAAATTTTTCGAATTTTTTCTTCACATGTGAAAAAAAAAATTCGAATTTTTTCTTCACATGTGAAAAAAGTTCACTTCAATTTTTTCAAAAGTAAAAAACTTTTAACATGTGAAAATTTAAATTTTTCGAATTTTTTCCGATGCATCCATGTACAAGTATCAAATCACTTATCCGACTCATTGTCACATACTACTACTCATCAGTTATAGATCCAAAATAATCTATAATTGCGGTTTTAAGTTTTATTAGCTGATATTTTTGCAGCAGTGGTGAATGAAGAATGCTCAAAGGATGTTGCTTTGGACAAAAAGCTCATTCAATCTAGCCCATTCTACGCTAGTGATGATGATCATTCTGGAGATAAAGTTAGCATCCCATCTACTGACAACTCGACTCTTTTAGGATCTCTGTGTGATATGGCTCACAACCCTTTAAAGGCCTGCACTCATAGGCGTAAGCCTTGTTATGGATGGATTGATGAAAACGATGATGAAGATGCTCAAGAACCTAGTTTTATATCTTTAGAACCTGCTACACAAAGCTTATTTCAGCATGCTTGATATATTTTGGGAGGTATGATATAAATGTCATCTATACTTCTATGCTCTTTTTTTTCTGCCCGGAATCTTTAATGTATACTCCCTCTGTCTTATAATACATGTTGACGATTTTCGTTGTCTGATGTTTGACATTCATCGTATATTCTTGTTTTTCTTATCACCATGAGATAAAAATGCATAACTTTTCTTCTTCATTTTTGCAGGAACGTATGATTGGAAAAGTTAATCATTCTGCAAAAACCACGCCAAATGACTAAAAATGATGTTGATTTGTATATTCTGCCAACAGAAGTAGTTACATATATCTATCTTTATACATTGGCTCAAAAGGCTAATTATGTTTCTTAGCATTTATGGTCAGTTTCATACTTTATGTTCATATTTGGGTTCATATTGGTGTAAAGATGCGCTAACCTGCTATTATGCTGGAAGAAGGCTAGTAATATAACTGTGTAGTAATATCCTACGGTTTTGAATAAACTTGAGCATTCACTTTGTTTATAAGGACTCACATACTCTTTAAATAAAGCAGCAAATGAAGTACCGTATCTGAGATAGCAAAACTACAAGACTCTAAGATTATCAATCTGTAGTTTTCCAACAATTATAATGAAAGTCGCATGTATCTTGTTTTCCTACATAGCATGAGTACACTTTTGTTATTTAATCGACCACAACAACAATAACGATACCTAATCCCACCTGAGCGGGGTATGGGAGGTAGAGTGGACATTTAAATATGAATCAGAAAGTAAATATGAATCAGAAGAGAATTAACATCAAATGCCACTACATATCATGAAAGCACAAGACAATTAAATATAAACAGATGACTTAAATAATAAATTTAAATGTAGCTAATTGAACCTAATAGTGTTGTTACGACTATCAATGTCACATACTGGCGGTACAAGTATTCATGAGTTATGAATGCAATGAAGTAACAAGTGATCTAAATAAATCTAGTGGAATTTGCGGATGACAAGCGGAAAATTTTATGAGCATGCGTAAAGTAGGTTACTGGAAAATGAACTAGCCCAAAATAGATCAAACCCAACACTTGCGGTGTGGGCTGGAAACAAGCAAAACCAAATGCCCCTTATGGCTGCTGTTTTGGCTGGGCAGAAACAACAAACAAACACCCCATGTTGCGCAGAAAATAAACAAACAAAACGCACCCTTTGGTGTAGAAAATAAGCAGACAAACATACCCCACGTTGGGGCTGTTTTGCAGCCAATAAACGCCCCCTGTTGGAACTGCGTTGCAGCATACAACCACCCAATTTTGTGCGGAAACTAGGTAACAAAATGCACTCTTAGTAGCTAGTGTGGCCGAGACAAATAAAAAATCTACACCCTCTTGGTTTCCCGTTGAGCCGAAACTAAATCAAATACCCTCTTGGGTGTTGTGGTTGAACCGAAAACAACACCACACTTGTAAATGATCGAGGAGGTTTTATGCATTGAAAAATACGAACAAATTTCGACCCATTTGGCGTGTTCAGCCGATTTAATTGTTTTCTATTAAATATAACCCGTTAAAAGGGGCAATTTTGGGTAATTGGGTTGACTCATTCATACACAAAAGTAATAAAAAGTTTTCATTACCTGATGCAGCCATGGGATTATCGAGCTCATGAACTGCCGTTCAGACAAGAACGAAGCCAAAGTGCTAAGAATATCATTAGCAGTTCTATTTGATAAACTTTCCAAGACAGGCCCCGTTTTATCAAGAAGATCAACTAAAATCATTTCATCTCCCGAAGTCATACCTTCAACATACGTAGAGTCCAAGTATCCTTGTAACAAATACCCTTTTATAAGCTTGCAAGGGTTATTTTCCACTTCTAAATTACTATGCCTGAAGTTAGTAAAAGAAGTGGGACCCAATCCACTACCAACATTTCTATTCAAACCTCGACTTTGCATACCCTTTACAGGATTTCTACTTACTTTTACCATGGGGTCACCACCATTCAGTTTGCTCCTAGAAAACGTGGAGTGTTCTCATGAATCGGATTTTCTACCATTTTCACATGTGTACCATCGGAATCTGGTTGATGTTCTTCTATTTTCACATGTGACAAAGTTTTTCACGCATCTTAAAATTCTACGAGACATTATTTTCACATGTGAAGATAATCTTACTAAACTTAAATCATCAAAAATTATGCTAATAACATCAAAACCTAATTCCTTCTTGATCATATAACATATACAATGGGTGTATCTGATTGTTTGTTAAAACTGCTTATTACTTCTTGGAGACTTTTTGAAATAAGTTGTTTTGAGTAGAGTTTCAAACTATAATTTGGATAAGTAATTTCAAACACCTTAAAACTGATTATCTGCTTTGCTCTATCAAAATGCAATACGCAGATCTTATGATTATGCTTACGGAAACAGGGTCAGATTACTAGCATACTGAAAAAACATATTATTTCATCATAAGGCTAAACTAGTACTTTTGAATCTATAACACCCCTTAATTATATAATCACCCCTAACATCATATACCTATGCAAATATTGCATCAAACTATATATAGATATACCCCTAAATCTAAAAAAAGCTAAAAAAACAGCATCACAAATAGAACTAAAAAACTTATTAACAGCTTTATAAACTAACCTCTACGCGTTACATAAAGTCCAAACTCAAGAACAATCCTCAACAAGTCACACCCGAGCCCTGCCTTATCAGGACAGTTAACCATCACAAACATGGTTAGCCTGAGTGCATATCCGCTTTATACCCATCTCTTGAGATGGGTGACAACAAAGGTATGCCTCGATGGATTAAACACTCTTATCCAATACAACCACAATTATAGGGTCTGAAGCTGCATAGTGTTTGAGTTTGATCCTAATAACATGCCATATGAAATCAACTAAGTTCGATGACGAGGTGATGAAAAGCAAAGTACAACTGAAGGTGGAGATCCACATGTTGTAGTTTTTTGGCTTATCGGGGGAGGAGAGCTTCGGGTTTTGAGAGAGCTTGTACTAACCCTTTGGTCTTTCACTATTTGTAGCATATTAGGCAAATAATATTTGATGAAATGTGCAATATATGTATATACACTTTCATAATTCTCATCTGTAATTTAAATCTACAACAAATCAACTAATTGTGCAGATTATTTATTTACTAAGACATGAAATATATTTAAATCTTATTATTTATTTACTAGTTGTTTGTGTAAGTCCTGACGCACCCATTTGCTACCTCTACTCCCGACCGTGAAGAGACATGGGATTCTACAAGTTCCGGTTACGTTAGTGCATGTTTATGAGCATTTAGGTCAGTTACCCCACCAGACTTTATTAGACAGCATTAGGCCTCTGATGCATCATGCATATAAAGGTAAATATAACAAGAATTATCCATGAGGCCGAGTTAGGCCTTAATCCATTAACCACTATAACAAAAACTTCAATTGGATTGATCGACTGTACAGTGAATTATCAGGTGTGATGAGGCTCCAAAGAAAGCCATATTTACTAGATAGTTTAAAAGCCATTGGCCATGACTCAACTTTCATGTCTACTCCTCCTGATTTCTTAGATAACACACAAGAATGCATGTTGGAGTTTCAACTCAACTATACAATATCTTTTCCATCTGGTGAGATTGGTTAACTAGGTTCTTATAGTTGGCAAATAGGGTGTGTGGAAAACTAGAAGGGGGGTTGAATAGTTTTACGTCTTTTTAATTTGTTACAAAAGATTGTTTGAGTGTTTTCTTTGTTTACAAAATTTAGATTCGATAATATATGATCTCAAGTCTTGTACAATATAAACAACTAAAAATAAATACGATATAGCAATAATAGTGTAACTCAACTAGCAGTGTTGCAAAAAAAGGTCTACAAGGCCGATTAATCACCGCCTAGGCGCTACAGGGCCACCAACCTTGCCGATTTATGTAACTGGGTCTAACAAAAAGGTCAACCATGGTCAATGGCGATCGATGGCGGTCAGTGGTGGTCAAACTTGCCGGAAACCTAAAAATCTTGCCGGAAGTACCCAAAACTCACCATAAACTTATTTTGATCACTTATAGTAATTGTTTAAGTCTATTACATGTTGTTTTTTTAGCAAAAATATTGCCAGAAATACCTAAAACTCGCCAAAAATACCCAAAACTTTCGGAAAATACTCAAAATTTGCCATAAATGCTAATCCGATTAATCACCGATTAATCCCGCCTAGACCGATTACAAGCTCCAAGGGGGTCGACCGCCTCACTACCGATTCACAATTTTTGCAACCTTGAGTGTAAGTAAAGAAATAAATGAGAGATGGAAAGATCGAACCGCGAGACAAGAGATTTATAGTGGTTCGGCTACAAGGACACCTTCCTTGCCCTACTCCACTCCTCGAGCACCTAACTCGAGAGTTTTCTTCACTATGTCAACAAGCTCCCTTATGGCGGAGAGAACCTTACACACCAATTTACACACCACAACTTCGTCACAACTAAGTCACAACTTCTACACAACTTCTTCACACCAATCTACTTCACAACTAACTACTTCACACCTATCTACTTCACACCAATTTTCTTCACAACTTTCTACTTCACACCTATCTTCTTCACAACAATCTACTAACCAATCACACTATCTATATTCCTAGCACAACTATCTACAATCAAATATTCACAACTAATTACACAAAGAGATGGATATAAACTTGATGATGCACTAACAACTTGGATGTGGAGGTCACAACAAGTTGTAATACTTCTTGTCTTGGAGGATAGAAGTATTCTTCTCTTGCACTTGAGAGGATGATGTTTGGATCACTTTGAAACAAAGATTTATGTATTTATGATCAAAGGATTAAGAGAATAGAAATGGGGATCTAGAACAGAAAGTTTAGGAGTGCAAAAGGTGAGAAAAATCTGTGGAATGAACTAGTATTTATAGGGAGCAAAATACTGTTCTGGAGCGTGGCCGGTCCCCTTAATTTGGGGCCGGTCCCCTTAATGATTAAGGGGGCCACCCCCTCCAGAATGTTGGAGTTGCTTGTCTTTTAGTGGGGAAGATTTTTCTGGATACAATTTGCCATTTTTGGTTGGAAATTTGAAATCATATATTTATAATGAATTAAACATATTCTTTTAATTCCAAAAGTAATTTTGTAAAAGATATAGAATGTTTAAGACATTTTATAAAAATTCTAGTGATTAGAAAAATTTCCTTTGATCATAAAATGCAATAAACACTTTGTTTATACATACCTTAAGTGATTTGGATGCAAAGACAAATATTTAACACTAAATACTTGTTTACGTCATAAGTTTTAGATTAATGAGTTTATGCTTTGTAATTTTCAAAACATAGAGATATTGTTAATATGTTAACAATGTTTTTAGGCATTATTTATGTCAACAATCTCCCCCTTTTTGATGATTACAAAACCTTAAACTCATTAGGTCTAAAAATTAATTTTTAGACAAGTATTTTTAGAGTTTAACATTCTCTTCTCCCCCTTTTTGTAAAATCAAAAAGGTTAGACCGATTAAACTTCATAGAAGAAGTTAAACGGGTAGAGAGCTCCCCCTTGATGTATGCTCCCCCTCATTTGAGAGCACCAAGGAAACGAGCTATGGAAATCTTGGCTACAAAAAATATGTGAGGAGAACAAGACATATATATGCAAAGCAACATTTATGCAAATATAAATAGATTTATTCAAGCATGAGATGATCATAGAAATGGTCATCATTAAAACATTCAATATGCTTGAAGCATATTGATTACAATAAAACAAAATAAACAACATAGTTCTAAATTGCCGAAGAGAGCATTTGAACTTGCTTGCAACCCATGGTTGAGTGTTTTATTTGCTTGAGGGGAACATAAGCATAGAGCTTAGATGTTTGATGGAGAGGGATATGGAGTGGGGTATGGAGTGGAAGAGGTGGATCTCATGATGTTGTATCGTGTTAAGGGTGGTATTGGATGAGAACGAGTGAGAAGATATTCAATCCAAGAAATATCTTCACTCAAGTAGAGGATTTGTTTTTGAAGGAATATGCAACAAGGGCAAAAGTTGGTTTGTAACTTGATCCAAGTTGAGAGAGTGGGGTAGGCAATTTGCATAGGGTGATGATGGAGGTTGCCCTTTGTTGCGTTGTGCAAGATGCATAGAAAGGAGATCACTAAGATCATGGATTTGGTTTATTTCATCACGGAACTTTTGCTTTTCCGTGGCAATGTGGAGAGGATCATTGTGTTGATATGGATGAATTGGGTTTGTGTAGTTGGAATTGTAGTTTGATGGTTGATCAAACTTGTATGGATCATTATGGGTGGTTGGAGGTTGAGATGTGTAGTTTGGCATGAAAGAAGATGTTTGGCCAATGTTGTATGGTTTGTAAAGAGAGTCAAATGAATGACCTTGTGGGTTTGGTGCAAAGTTCGGGAAGTAAGTAGTTGGAGGTGTTGAATGATTTCCAACTTCATTGGTTGTGATGGATTTGTTTCGAGGGCTTTTTCTTCGCCAAACGGGTTTTTCCGTCATCCTTGCTAGCCTTGAGGCTTTTGGTTTTGGTTTGTTTGGAGAGGTCATGATGGGATGAATGGAGAGTTTTGAGGATTGGGGATATTTATAGTGTAAGATTTGTGTGTTTAAGGATGGATAAGGTTTGTTTGGGAGATTAGGACAAAATATGTTGGTGAAAAATGGGAAATGTAGGTTGAAATGGGCTAAAAAGCAGAAAAGATTCTGTAAACCCGACCATCAGATGGCCGGTCCCTTTAATTAGGGGGCGGTACCCTTAATGATTAAGGGGGACGCCTTACAAAATTAAGGGGGCCGCCCATCTGGTGATTTCCAGATTGCCAGAATTGGGTTTTTGGCAGAAAATTTGTAGAAAGGTTGTGTGTTTGGATTTGAATTCAAGCAAGTTCAACTCCTTGAGGCAATATAGCATCTAATCTAATTATAATATAGCATGCATGCAAAAACACTTAAGTAAAAGAGCAATCAAACAATTAGTAATAAGTAGAGGAGACAAACAAAGGCAAGGGTACTTAATCTTTCTAGAGCAACTATCTTAGATCAAAGGCAAAGGTAACTAGTGAGTGGAAAACTAGTGATGGAACAAGATGACAACATTATTAGTGATTTTGTCCTAGTGTGTGTTTATATGCAACAAATGTGGAGTTGTGATTGTTTCGACTCCTAAATGCAAAGAGAGATAAGCTTCCTAAGAAACAATCCAAAAATATCCTTGATTCAATTTTTGCTCGATTCATGAATGTCAATAATATATATTAGATTATATATTTTGACAATTTATGTGAGAGTTTATGCATGATTTAGGAAAAAGTTTTTTAGCGTTTGTCAACAATACAAGGAAAATGATTTTCATGTAATTCCTAGATGTGTGAATAGTTTTCAAGAAATTTTGATTGGGTTTTATAAGAGAGTATATGCAATGAAAATAAGGTTTCCCAATCTATAATTTTGTGCGAAATAGATTCCTAGACTCAGAAATGGAGAAGTGGAAGAAAAGTAAATTTTATGCAAGTAGAAATTTGTGTAAATGCAATAGAATTTAGTCAACTTGTTCCATCATTCCTAATCCTAAACGCAAGTGGTTGAATAATTCACGCTTAAGGGGTTTAGTGAATATATCCGCAATGTTATCTTCCGATGCAACCTTTTCTATATATATGTTTCCTTTTTGTACATTATCCCTAAGGAAGTGGTGGCGTATTCCTATATGTTTAGTCCTAGAATGTTGAACCAGATTTTTGCTTAAATATATCGCACCTTTGTTATCACACATAATGGGAACATTTTCTAACCTAATACCATAGTCTACAAGAGCTTGTTTCATCCATAGTCCTTGTTGACATGCCTTTTCGGCGCTTACATATTCGGCTTCGGTGGTAGAAATAGCAAGAGCGGTTTGCTTCTTTGAGAACCAAGATGTTAGACAACATCCCATGAAGGTGCAAATACCGCTAGTGCTCTTTCTATCTACGTAGTCTCCCGCATGATCCGAATCCGCATAGACGATGGTTTCTATGCCGGATCCCTTAGGATACCATAATCCTAAGTGTATAGTGCCTTTAATGTATCGGAAGATACACTTAACCGCTTCTAGGTGAGAGGTTTTGGGATCCTCTTGAAAATGGGCACAAAGGCAGATACTAAACATGATATCGGGTCTACTTGCCGTCAAGTATAGTAAACTACCTATCATTCCTCTATACTTGGTGTTGTCTACGGACTCGCCTTCATCATCCTTTGTGAGTTTCACTTCCGTAGACATGGGAGTTTTCATGGGTTTTGAGTCTTCTAGGCCAAACTTCTTAAGCATTTCCTTAATGTACTTAGATTGGTTAAAGAATATTCCATCTTCTAATTGTTTTATTTGTAATCCTAGGAAGAAGTTTAGTTCACCCATCATACTCATCTCAAACTCATCATGCATGATTTTGGCAAATTCATCACACATGTCTTGACAATTCGATCCAAATATAATGTCGTCAACATATATTTGAACAATGATGAGATTTGGGTCTTTCTTTTTAGTGAAAATAGTGTTATCTACCATTCCCATGGAATAATTATGTTTAATAAGAAAAGCTTTTAATCGATCATACCAAGCTTTGGGAGGTTGTTTGAGTCCATACAAAGCTTTCTTTAACTTATAAACATAATCAGGTTTTGCGAAGTCAATGAATCCTGGAGGTTGTGCCACATAAACCTCCTCATTGATAAAACCGTTAAGGAATGCACTTTTCACGTCCATTTGGAATAACTTAAAGTCTAGGGCGCATGCATAGGCAAGTAATATCCTAATCGATTCTAGTCTAGCTACGGGGGCATAAGTTTCGTCATAATCAATTCCTTCCTGTTGATTATAACCTTGGGCAACTAACCTAGCTTTATTCCTAGTTACTATTCCATTTTCATCTAACTTATTCCTATATACCCATTTAGTTCCTATGATGGTCATATTCATTGGAGTTGGGACTAATTCCCAAACACCATTTGCCTTAAATTGATTTAATTCTTCTTGCATAGCTATAACCCAACTTTCATCTTTTAATGCTTCGTTAATATTCTTAGGTTCTATTGCTGAGAGGAAACAAAAGAAGTTATTTCTATCTTGGGCTTGTGACCTAAGGGTTCTTTGATTAAGATGTCCTATTATATTATCTAATGGATGTGATCTAGATTCTTTAATATTTGCAACTTCGTTATTTCCTAAGTTTATGTCTTCATTATCATTTCCTATGGGTTTTGTTTTACTAACCTCAATAGCCTCATCTTCAACTAGGTCATCATCTTCTAAGGGTAATGTTTTAGAAGGTGGTGGTGTTTCATCAAATGTTACATTTAGTGATTCTTCTACTTTCATAGAGTGTTTGTTAAGTATAATATATGCTTTACTATTTTGTGAGTACCCTAAAAATATTCCTTCATATGATTTTGGATCAAACTTAGTGAGGTAATCTTTAGTGTTTAAAATATAACATTTACTTCCAAATACCCTAAAGTAGCTCAAGTTTGGTTTTCTACCTCTTAGTAACTCATAAGGAGTTTTTCCTAGAATTCTCCTAATTGATACCCTATTAATAATATATGTTGATGTATCTACCGCGTGACACCAAAATTTTTGTGGGATGGATTGTTCATTTAACATTGTTCTACTCATTTCTTGTAGTGACCTATTCTTTCTTTCTACTACACCATTTGATTGAGGAGTACGAGGAGTGGAGAAATTGTGAGATATTCCATTTAACTCACAATATTTTCCGAATTGTACTTCTTTGTCAAATTCCCTACCATGGTCAGTCCTAATGGCTACTATTGTGCATCCTAATTTGTTTTGAATCGTTTTACTAAATATTTCGAATTTTTCAAAGGCTTGGGTCTTGTCACTTAAAAACCTAGTCCACGTGTATCGTGAATAGTCATCTACGATTACTAAGGTATACTTGTTTCCTCCATAGCTCCGCACAGCGGATGGACCAAAAAGATCCATATGTAATAATTCTAGGCACCTAGTAGTGGATACTATATTCTTAGCTTTGTGACTAGCATGAGCTTGTTTTCCAATTTTACATGCATCACAAAATGCTTGTCATATTTTAGGCTAGGCAAGTTTCTAACTAGTTCTTTAGAGGCCAAAGATTGTATTTGTTGCATGTTTGCATGTCCTAATCTCCTATGCCACAATGTGGAGTTTTCATCTAGGGTCCTTAGGCATATTCTATCATCAGGTTTGTTTCCTAGTTTCATAACATATATGCCTCCTTTCCTAATTTCTCCACCTATAATCTTTCCGTTCTTAACTATTTCGCTATCTTCTTCGGTAAAGGTAACTCTACATTTATTATCGCATATTTGGCCTATACTAAGCAAGTTATATGTTAAATTATCTACATGCTCAACATTTTCAATAGTGAGTCTTGAGAAATCGTACCTTTGCCAATGATTTTTCCACGCAAGTCACTACCGAAAATAACGTTACCTCCATTGTATGCCTTATATGTAGAAAATAGCTTACGGTTCCCCGTCATGTGCCTCGAACATCCGCTATCCTTGATCCATTCGTCAGGCTCCAAGTCAATTCCTAAACATATTTCGTCGGTTGCTTTTGCCACAAAACACTTTTCGTCTCTTGGTTTTTCTACTTCTTCTTTGTCACTATCACTCCATGTTCCACTAACAAAGGCGCCTTGATTTTCATAACCCAGCGGCTTTAGACATTCACCAATGAGATGATTTGGACTTCCACATCTAAAGCACTTTCTTTTCCCGTAGTTATCACTTCTATTTCTTTGGAATGATTTTCTTTCGTCTCGTGGTGATCTAGTGAATCTTCCTCGTCTCTTGAAGAATTTCTTGAATTCTCTTACGACCATTGCATATTCTTCATCTTCACTCTCGTCACTTGAGTCATCATCGTCACTAGGTTCCTTTTTGGCTTTTAGAGCAATGGATTTGATTTATTCTTTCTTGACTTTGACCGTTTCCGAATCTCTTCTTATAATTTCTTCATGGACCTTCAAGTTGCCAATAAGTTCATCAAGTGATAACGTCATCAAGTTCTTTGATTCTTCAATTGTCGTGACCTTAGCTCGCCATTTTGGATGCAATGCCCTAAGGAATTTCCTAACACAATTTTTACTAGAAAATGTCTCATCAAGTGCTTTTAAACTTGTGATAATAGTGTTAAATTTAGCAAACGCATTATCAATTGATTCCTCTTCCGGAATCGTAAATTTTTCATATTGTTGTACAAGAAGATCTATTTTATTATCTTTAACTTGGCTATTACCTTGGTGAGTAATGTCACACCCCCTGAATCGGGTCCAGCAGAAGCATACATGCAGCTGGGGTGTAACTCAATTGGTATTACAACACAAGTACAAAAATGGTTTTCACTTCAATCATTTAGAATAAAATCGTTTAATCAAAAATATTGAATTTACATTGTTAAAATTTGTGCGGAAGTAGGCCCTTAAAATAATTTAAAACGGTCCCCAAATGAATATCAGAGTCTTCTATGACCATGCCACGCCCTGCCAAAACCTCCAGTAGCGTGCCATTGCTTAATACCTGAAAATACATGCTAAAACGTCAGCATAAAGCTGGTGAGTTCATAGTTTTAAGTAAACAATAAGTTTTGTATGGACCACAAGTTTTAAAGTTGGTTTGACCAGTACACTCGGTTATGTGACCAGTTCACTCGGTCATGTTACCAGTACACTCGGTTATGTGACCAGTTCACTCGGTCATGTTGCCAGTACACTCGGTTATGTGACCAGTTCACTCGGTCATGATGGAGGGGACTTTAGTGGCAATAATGGTAATTCAAGCAATGTAACAGTTTTGTACTTATGTCAGCAATAAAAGTAATGTACTTGTGTCCATAAGAAAGTAATCAAGGATGAAATAGGTAATATATAATGTATTCAAGTAATCAATCAAGTATTTCAACCATTCAGTAATGTTTGAGAAAATGAATCGCGTTCAAGTAAAACAAGCATTGAATTTAAATAGTAACGAGCATGTATCTTCCCCCAAAACAGTTGTAAAACAAGTAAAAGTAGGGGTTATGAACTCACCTGGTGCGATAGCTACGATGACAAAAGTGGATACACGAAATGAGGCACGATCTCTAATCGCAACTTGAAGAGTTAATGATTTTTGAAGCAAATACTTAAGTTACTTTGAGGTTTTTATCTCAAAACCCTAACTAGTAACACTAATGGGACTTGATTAACACTTTATCTTGAAAAATTGATGGATGACTTCTTGTGTTCTTGACATGGCCGAACCATACCCAAAAGGAAGGAGAAGAGAGCATTTTGAGTTTACTTGAACTTGAAAGAAAGAAAGAAAAATGTGTATGTGTGTTAAATTAATTATGAGATGAAGATAAGATATTTTCTTTGGTCTTTGGTCTTTGGTCTTTGTTAACTTAATGTCACATGGACTAGGGGGCTAGGGGGGGGGGGGGGGGGCGGCAACCATGGAAGAAAAGGAGGGTTTTGTGGCTAATTAATTTTCTTGTCTAAGTGTTGGAAGTATTGGTGTATTTTGTGTATACTTTGGGTGTTATCGGGTACCGAGTTAACTAAAAATAAATCGTAAGGAGATGAAATAAAATATGACGAAGTTGTAAAAGTTGTAAAATATTATTCCTGATGAGAATCGGGTGTCAAAATAATTATCTTGTTGAAATAGCGCAAACCGACGGAGTAATAAGCTCCGACCGTAAAATATAGTAATTGATTAGAAAACACCGGTTAAATTAATAATGTAATGTTTATATTATTATTATGAATATGAAAATATGTTAGGATCGTAGTCGGGAGTATTGGGTAATACGTTAGTAGTAAAACTAAGTGGTATCGTTAATTACAAATTAAGCATACGTAGTTGGAAACGATGCGTATCCGTGCATTATGTAAAGAGCTGATGACGTTGCAGATGATATGTAGACTATTCCAGTCTATATGAAGTGTCATTAATGAATGATGCATGAATTCGCAGCTAAACCGCATTGGTTACGCGAATTTGAAGACTCGTAAACTCAGTTTACGTAATGGTGAATTATGATCATGAATAGTGATTCCCTCCGGGAATGAATAGTGTCACATGAATAGTAAAATTTCTGAACGCTTCTCGGAATCACAAACTGACTCCGAAAATGATGAATAGTAAAATGATGAATAGTGACTGGTGAATAGTAAATGATGAATAGTGAATAGGAGAATTGTCCTGAAAATGCGGGTTGTTACAGTCTCACCCCCTTAAAAGGAACTTCGTCCCGAAGTTCAGTTTGTGTTGGTCTCTAGAGTGGTATTGGTGAAATGATGATGATTTTTATCCTGCAAGTTACTGAGCTCTAACAAGGTTCAAGTCTGACGGCCACTAGGCCTACTCTGTCTGAAATATTGAATGATCCAGTGTATATCGGGTTTAACTTTCTGAAGTTTTCTGAATGGTATTATGCCTTTCCTAGGCCGAACTTTCAACATAATCATGCCACGAACTTGAAATTTTAATGGTTTACAACTTATCGAACTTGTAACTGATTCTTGATTTGTAGGAAATTCCTGGTTATTTCATGAATGCTTACGAGACTAGTGAGTTGGGCATTTTCCAAGTTTCGATCCGTCAATGGATGTTGGCACCTCGACCATAGAGTGCCTCAGATTGTGTAGTCTCTACGCTCGCGCGATAACTATGGTTGCAACTGAATTTGGTTTATGGTAAATGATTAGTTCAACTATTTCTAGAGTCAATCACTCATGCTCTAAGCATATTTTCCTTTGTTTGAATCGTTCTCTAATTCTGACCATTGGTCTGCAGATGATAGGTGGTGTAGTTCCAAAAGAATCTTAATGAAATCGCTAGGAGTTTGAGGTGAATCAAATTCCTCTATTAGGAATAATTGAAATGGGTATCATGAATCTTGTGGAAAAAAAAACTTAAAAGGTTAAGTCCGTCAAAGGGTGTTGTTGAAAATAATAGATTAGGATAAGGTTGTGATCCTCCACAGGATGTGATTGAATTGAGTCTCTCTCCACCTACGATGCTTAGTCTCCATTACTAAGATTTTTCCCAAGTTATATGTCATCAAATCACAAACTCCTAAAGGTATAAGTGAGGTAATATAGTGATTGATTTTCAAAGTTTGTTTTGAGATCGTGTGTTTTGTTTATAAACCTTCCCTGAATAAATGAATTTACAACTTTAAGCAAACGGCTTTCCAAGTAACATTCTACTTGATGTTTCAAAATTTAATAGTTATGCAAGATAGGACAATTTTCAACATAAGGTGGATAATATGGTTTACCAAAGATTGATGTTTAAAATTTCCTAACATTTAATAGTTTTGTGAAAGATTAACCAAAAGGAATTTGCTTGTCAAAGTAAGTGCCTCAGAAAAGTATTTCTTACAAGATATATTTTTTGTATAACGGTAGTTTGGAGAAAAATCCATTTTAAAGTGAAAGTATTAAGAGGATAAAATAGTCGGGTAGGTATGTCTGCACAAATGCATAGATGTCTAACATGTTTGAATAAAGTATATTGGTGAGGACATGTTCAATTGAAGGTTCTATAGTCTTGGTTAGGAGGTTGGATGTATCTCTATAGTGTTGCTTAGTGAGCATTCGCATCGAAACTAATCTTGTAATTCAGTCAAGCCAATACTTTCTAGATGATGGAATTTTTTGGCGATCAGGCTAGTGATAGTGGTTCGAATGGTTTTGTGATACCCTGAGATTTTTGTTGAGGTTTGGTATGGTCTTAATGTACCGAGGGATCATCCTCATAGAAGGTATGGAAAGTCTTTCCTAGGGAGGTCATTGATAATATCCACTTATAAATATAGGGAGTAGTGAGTAATGAGTGACATAGGAATCTATAGAGTGTCACCTAATTCCTTATATATATGGGGGTGGGGAAGGGAAATGATAGTAATGGTGAGAAGGGAAAAGACTGTGACAACTGCAACATAATAAGATTGTGATGAAAGAAAAATACTGTGATGTAAGTGTATCGTGCATAGACGTGAATGTTCATGAGATGAAATGACCAGTAGACGTGCTTCCAATCGGTGGTTAACGAAATGATGAAAAGTATGAATGTTCTGACAATGAGGGTATACATATGAATGAAACATTTGGAAATTGAGTAGAGGATTCAATCCAGACATAATCTTATTATAACCATTCTCAGTGTTGCAAAATTTATTTCTGAGTCAGACATAGGTGGTCAGCCTATATCTCACTATCCCGGGTTGAATATAGATGACCAGTCTATATTCCACCGAGGTTCCATGAATTTTGAAATACTCAGCTCAGTTATACTAAGACTATGTCCTTCACAAATACCAAGACGTTCTGAAAGACAAAAGCAAGTGACCAAACTCGAGGTCAATTGATGAAACTATGCAAGGAAAACATAATGCGGTGACATATACGATACATGAGCATGCTTATATGAAAGACAATTATAGTAATCAACTAGAATAAATGAATATAATATATCAGATAATGAGACACAATTCTCATCACCTAAGTCAGCAACTAACTACAATTGAGGCTTCAGCTTGGCAGGCAGGCACGTGACGGTCATAGGGTTAAGTTTTCGTGAAAGTAGCTATAGTCTAGGTTTTAAAAACAGTCAGTTCGCTATAGCCAAAGCTCTGATACCAATCTGTCACACCCCCTAAATCGAGTCCAGCGGAAGCATACATGCAGCTGGGGTGTAACTCAATTGGTATTACAACAGAAGTACAAAAATGGTTTTCACTTCAATCATTTAGAATAAAATCGTTTAATCAAAAGTATTGAATTTACATTGTTTTAATTTGTGCGGAAGTAGGCCCTTAAAATAATTTAAAACGGTCCCCAAATGAATATCAGAGTCTTCTATGACCATGCCATGCCCTGCCAAAACCTCCAGTAGCGTGCCATTGCTTAATACCTGAAAATACATGCTAAAACGTCAGCATAAAGCTGGTGAGTTCATAGTTTTAAGTAAACAATAAGTTTTGTATGGACCACAAGTTTTAAAGTTGGTTTGACCAGTACACTCGGTTATGTGACCAGTTCACTCGGTCATGTTACCAGTACACTCGGTTATGTGACCAGTTCACTCGGTCATGTTGCCAGTACACTCAGTTATGTGACCAGTTCACTCGGTCATGATGGAGGGGACTTTAGTGGCAGTAATGGTAATTCAAGCAATGTAACAGTTTTGTACTTATGTCAGCAATAAAAGTAATGTACTTGTGTCCATAAGAAAGTAATCAAGGATGAAATAGGTAATACATAATATATTCAAGTAATCAATCAAGTATTTCAACCATTCAGTAATGTTTGAGAAAATGAATCGCGTTCAAGTAAAACAAGCATTGAATTTAAATAGTAACGAGCATGTATCTTCCCCCAAAACAGTTGTAAAACAAGTAAAAGTAGGGGTTATGAACTCACCTGGTGCGATAGCTACGATGACAAAAGTGGATACACGAAATGAGGCACGATCTCTAATCGCAACTTGAAGAGTTAATGATTTTTGAAGCAAATACTTAAGTTACTTTGAGGTTTTTATCTCAAAACCCTAACTAGTAACACTAACGGGACTTGATTAACACTTGATCTTGAAAAATTGATGGATGACCTCTTGTGTTCTTGACATGGCCGAACCATACCCAAAAGGAAGGAGAAGAGAGCATTTTTAGTTTACTTGAACTTGAAAGAAAAAAAGAAAAATGTGTATGTGTGTTAAATTAATTATGAGATGAAGATAAGATATTTTCTTTGGTCTTTGGTCTTTGGTCTTTGTTAACTTAATGTCACATGGACTAGGGGGCTAGGGGGGGGGGGGGGGGGGGGGCAACCATGGAAGAAAAGGAGGGTTTTGTGGCTAATTAATTTTCTTGTCTAAGTGTTGGAAGTATTCGTGTATTTTGTGTATACTTTGGGTGTTATCGGGTACCGAGTTAACTAAAAGTAAATCGTAACGAGATGAAATAAAATATGACGAAGTTGTAAAAGTTGTAAAATATTATTCCTGATGAGAATCGGGTGTCAAAATAATTATCTTGTTGAAATAGCGCAAACCGACGGAGTAATAAGCTCCGACCGTAAAATATAGTAATTGATTAGAAAACACCGGGTAAATTAATAATATAATGTTTATATTATTATTATGAATATGAAAATATGTTAGGATCGTAGTCGGGAGTATTGGGTAATACGTTAGTAGTAAAACTGAGTGGTATCGTTAATTACAAATTAAGCATACGTAGTTGGAAACGATGCGTATCCGTGCATTATGTAAAGAGCTGATGACGTTGCAGATGATATGTAGACTATTCCAGTCTATATGAAGTGTCATTAATGAATGATGCATGAATTCGCAGCTAAACCGCATTGGTTACGCGAATTTGAAGACTCGTAAACTCAGTTTACGTAATGGTGAATTATGATCATGAATAGTGATTCCCTCCGGGAATGAATAGTGTCACATGAATAGTAAAATTTCTGAACGCTTCTCGGAATCACAAACTGACTCTGAAAATGATGAATAGTAAAATGATGAATAGTGACCGGTGAATAGTAAATGATGAATAGTGAATAGGAGAAATGTCCTGAAAATGCGGGTTGTTACAAGTAATAAGTAGTGATTCCTAAATATCTTTCGCGGTTTTACACATAAAAATTCTTTCATATTCTTTACGTGGTAACGCACTATAAATCACCATTTTAGCTTCATTATTTTTAGCTAGTTTCTTTTTTCAAATCATCATTTTGTTTTTCAAAAGGTACAATTTCATCCTTTCTAGTTTCCGGATTTTGTTGAGTGGGAGGAAAATCACCAAAGGTAATAACATGCCAAAGATCAAGATCTTTTGATTTCACATACGTTTCGAATCTATTTTTCCAATATAAAAATCCATCACTTTCAAATAGTGGTGGTATTTGCATAGATTGCCCATCTAAATATTTTTCAGATTCCATAGATCGTTACAAGTTTTAAAATACAATATATTTTAAAAATCTTGCTAGACGTGGCTCCTGATACCAATTGAATTCATTGGTATACTAGATACTTGTTTACGTCATAAGTTTTAGATTAATAAGTTTATGCTTTGTAATTTTCAAAATATAGAGATATTGTTAATATGTTAACAATATTTTTAGGCATTATTTATGTCAACAATGTTTTTAGGCATTATTAGTTAAGATATTGGTATACTAAATACTTGTTTACGTCATAAGTTTTAGATTAATGAGTTTATGCTTTGTAATTTTCAAAACATAGAGATATTGTTAATATGTTAACAGTGTTTTAAAATACAATATACTAAATACTTGTTTACGTCATAACTATTTTAAAACTTGTAACAATGTTTTTAGGCATTATTTATGTCAACAGGGTGAGTCTAGTAATGTGTACCAAATAGGTCTACGAAAGTAGCATTACAACATTATTAACATTAAATAGGACTGCATCAAAAAATTCAGATTATTCAATCATTCTATTTGCAATTGCATTGAATACTATAGCATGAATAATAAAACTGGTGCTCACTTACCAGCAGAACGATGAAACTGATAAACGGTCACACAAAGCCAAGCTTTTCTGAGATGGTATCACACCCATGTTGTACCTGCATCAACACATGTTAAATGTATTTATACAACTGAAGAAATATCAACAGATATTTGCACATAATCCATGTTGATAGGCTGATGATAGATTATTGTGCTGAAAAACATCCCTTAGTTATTTACTATTAAGTAAAGAAATATTAACAGATATTTTTCACGTTGATAATAAAATGATACATTATCGAGCCTAAAAAAACTTCTAACTTCTTAATATGTAAAATGTGTGTCAGATGAAACCATGCCTGTGCTATGTGCTTATGCAAATAATGCATCTCTCCTGAAAAAATCTTCACTTAATAGAAACTTTATTTGCTTAAAATGTTTATTGTTTGATGTCTGTCTTTTTTTCAAGTCATATGTTTATCTTTGAGTCACTTGATATAGTCAGGGTTTGTTCAGCAGTGGTCGATTTCCAGCATTTTCTGTGCATGTTTGAGGCTATTTGGTGTCATGAATGGTGGTGCAATCTTTTGTATTAGTACTTGTACAAACATTGTTTTTCCCTAGTCATTTCTGTGCTGGTCTGCATAATAGTGTTCTGGAAACGGAGGACTGAGAATCTTTCTGTTTAGAACCCGTCTTATTTTTTAGTTGTATGTTTTCTTCGAGGCCACCAATATAGTCAGTTTGTTCACCAGTGCTGGATTTCCAGATTTTAATGTGCATCGTTCAGGCTAAGTTAGTGTGGTGGATGCTGGTGCATATTCTTTGTATTAGTACTGATGGGCTCAATGTTTTTTCCGGTCTTCTTTCTGTGTTGGTTCACATCTAAGCATTCTGGCCAAAGGAGTACTGTTGTTTTCAAGCTATATTTTTCAAATTGATTTGCATTTCGAAAAGAAATCTAACTAAACAGAATCCAATCATACTAAAACTCCAAAAGCTGCTTAATGAGATTGTCGATCTTTCTGAAACATCATGTCTGCGTATTCAACGAGTCTAACAGAAGATGATTGTCTGTTGATATAATAAGCTTAACCATCTTATGTATCTTAACAATTTTATTTCTAATGACCCATTACAATCTATATAGTTTAAGTATTTGTTTACCTGAATGAAACATTGGACATTGTATAAGCAAAGAACTAAAAAGCTACGCATGCTGAAACAGGCACCATGTCATTCAAGAACCTTGTTTCGGGTTTGGCATAGCTTACGTAAGACAAATGCTTTGGACCAACACTGCTAAGCAGTCTATTTTCCTTGATAGCCTAGTTTGTCAAAAACTTGTATGCAAACAGTTATCTCTTTTTAGGGGTGGGTCTAAAGTCTAAACTTTGGAACAAGTACAAAAGGCAAAAAGAACTGCTCAAACAAGTGAATATAGACAATGCCAGTTATGCAATTCATTTGTATGGGTAAAAAAAGTTAAAATAAAACATGACCACATAGGCAGACTTTGCACCTCAGCTAGAAAGCTGTCAAAAGTATTTTAGACCTATGTGGTGAAGATGAAGTTTCTGAATCAACGATTTGTGCTAGGTATAAAGTTACAGAATGTTCATCTACTTCCTCCTTTCTCAGGTATCTATTTCCTATTTTATTGTTATTGGTTCTTGAAAACAGCTAAACATAAAGAAGTAAGCTTAAAGGTCATGCTATTCAAATGCCTACAGATATTCGAGCGAAAGCTTTTGTGTTTTGTTTTAAAGGTTTAATCATATAAAACAAGAACATTACAAACGGTCAATCAAATATGGCATACCTGAGCCGTTGATCGAGGACCATAAATAGAACTATAGCCTTTGCTGTCAAGCACAGTGAAGTAAACTTCATCTCTTGAAAGCAAGAGATGCGCACAGTAGCTCTCAACAGGTTCCGCAATGCCAAATATCATCTGTAAGAATGTAAAAAGGTCAATGGAGAGACAATGAAACATCAAATATCACATTTAAAGACACATACCTCTGCCAATTCTCCGGCTGTTACTGACTTGTTCCCTTCAAGAAGGTCAAGCCAAGCAAACTCAAGGAGTGAGGGATCCTGCAATAAATTACGTAAGTATATCTGCAAGTCATAGCAAGCGTGTCTGATCTTTATGAAATTGCACACGGTGGGTCTCAGCAGAAACACGTCCTTCTGGAATTTGCAACTGTTTACTTTGTTTGCTTTTCCCATCCACTAGTATTCCAAACACACAACTGCATAGATAGTAAAATGTATTACCAACCATGACACTGCTTCATTAAGCATAGGTAAATGTAGTTTACTAAATCAGGGATACAATAAGAAATATGATTAGATAAGCAGTTTCGATAAGCAATCCCAAATGCCCTTAAAACTGTTTATCAGATATTCTGATGTATCAAAATGCATTAAGCATACTCGGATTCAGGTACATTTAAGTCCATAAGCTTATAACACAAATAAAGTAAGGGTGTATGACATTGCTTATTCAAAATGTTCATTTGCTTATTACTCTTTAAAATAACCAGTTTGAAACAGGCAACTCAGAAATCCTTAATCAAAACAACTTATATTACCAACAAATTTTCTGATAAACAATCACAAAATATGAAGATAACTAGTTTGGGATTGCTTATTAAAACCGCTAATCTCCTTATTTTAAAAAAAATAAGAAATATGATGTCAACCACTCCAAATTGCTTATCCAAAACAGCTTATGTCACTCACAAATCATCAGATAAGTTGTTTCAATAACCAATCCCATATTACTAAACTTTTCACGCGCGAAGAAAAATATATCCTATATTTTCACGCACGAAGAAAAATATATCCTATATTTTCACTCCAAATTGCTTATCCAAAACAGATTATGTCACTCACAAATCATGATTAATCTTACACATTATAGTTTTCAAAGATACTATTACTAAACTTTTCACGCGCGAAGAAAAATATATCCTATATTTTCACGCACGAAGATCCTATTACTTAACTTTTCACGAGCGAAGAAAAATGTCTCCTATATCTTCACAAGCGAAGAAAAATGTCTCCTATATCTTCACACGCGAAGAAAAATGTCTCCTATATCTTCACACGCGAAGAAAAATATTCCCTATATTGTCACGCGCGAAGATGCTATTACTAAACTTTTCACGTGTGAAGAAAAATATCTCCTATATTTTCACGCGCGCAGATACTCTTAATAAACTTAATCATTGCTATATTCTACTTTACGCAAATCAATTAAGTCACCTATAACAATCAAGACCTAATTCGTAATCTATATATTCACATGTGACAAATTTACAATTAAAACAATGATAATAACTTCAAATGCACAATAATTTACAATTCAACAATAAAATTTTATCAAAAAATAAATAAATAAATAAATAAATAGCAGTTACTTGAATTTATGAGTAATCTGATTTGAAAAGATTGTCTTCTTCACCGATCTCAGCTTCAGTTTTGCTGCTTAAGCTTTTAATTGATGTTTTACGGTGGCAGTTATGGCGGTGATTTGAATAGTGGTGATGGCGGTGGTTTGAACGATGGTAATGGTGGTGGTTTGAATTGGTGTTAATGGCGGGTGGTTTGAACGGTGGTAATGGCGGTGGTTTGACCGGTGGTTACGGCGGTGGTTCGAACGATGGTTATGGCAGCGGTGGTTATGAAGGCAGTTGGGGATTGGGAGAGAATGTACTCTCTTTCACCTCCAACTATGAGAATGTACTAGAATGGCGATAATCCGCCGTGTTGCGGGCGGGCCTATTTTTTTGGCGAGATAGTTTTCTATAAATAAGAACGTTGTAATATGAAGTCGAGAGGACCTCAATACATTCAAAGTTTTCACACCAAGGACCATGTATAGAACAATCAATTTTTTTGAGGTAGCTGTAATAAACTCTTATGTTTTGCCCTCCGATGCTTCATTCATTATGAAAACTCAATTCATATGCTTTTAGGAACATCAGTTCATTTACATGAATTTGGACTCATACATGGTGGAACATCATCAAGCATACTACATGTTCAACTAAACTAACCTAGGTATCAACCTTCATCTTAACAGGACTATCTTAATATCCACAACACTATTCTCAGTTGCGGGGGTGTCTTGACATCAGATACACGTCATGCTTTGAGGTGGCCCAAACCAAGATCCTAAGCTGTACAACACAAACATGGTGACAGTTACAACATTACCACAGCTTACATAAGTTCATTTACTACATTAACACGGGTCACAAACATGAGTAAGCTACAGATACCTTATTCACAGCTTATAACCAATGGTTAGTCATTTGAATATCAAGCAAGCAATTGTACAATCTTATGAGTTTAGGATATGCAAAGGATTTGCTATACACACCTTATTCACAATTGGAGCGATAACAAAATATTGACAAAACTTACTGTGAATTTGGTAATCTGAATCTTGTTTGCAGGATTACTAAAGAGTCGTGCCTCTTTGCAAAAGTCAAAAATAAGCGCGACACATGAAGCTGATTTTCCTGCGCTGAATAGGATAAAAAAACACTTAAATATAGGCAAAAATTAGAGATTGTTGCCTCCGGTTTGTTCCATTTTGAGCCGAAGGTGCAGGTAATGCAATAATAAGCAAAATTAGGCTAAAAAGCACTTAAAATCTAAACTGATCCTAAAGGGTGCAATGGTAAAATAGGGTGAGGTGGGCAACTTATGGACCTAGAAAAGCTATGAAGAAAAATTAGGAAAAATGAGATAAAAATATAAGCAAGAAGATGAGCTGCCAAACTATTTGAGAACCAATTTTCAGAGCAAATGAGTTAATAATGAATAAATTAAAAATAAGAGCCTAAGTGACTGTGGGCTAAAGTTGTGACAGTGGAGCAGCGGGTGAAAATGGGCAGAAATGTGATATTTGACTAAGAAAAGGCCTAATACCAGATGTCAAGAACTTGTACTATCCTAGTTCTGCCAATCATTAGGAGCACAATCCATTCTGACCAAATATTTCAACCTGCACCAAATCTTCATAGGGAAATCACAAAAGAAGAATAAGTGGTCAAGACTATCTGGACCAACCTTGCAGAAAGCACACACCATAGTGTTATTTCTTTCCCACACCTTTAATAAATCCTGAGTTTTGAGTCTTCTATGAATAGCAAGCCAGACCATCAATGAGTTCCTAGGAATGCATTGGCTATACCAAATCAGCTTAGACCAAGCAAACCGACTACCATACTCTCTAATATCATTCCAAACTTCAGATACAGCAAAATCTACATTCCTACCACTTCTGTTTCTCCAAATAACCTTATCTTTTTTATCAGGGTCTAAAATAGGAGGAGGTTTCATGGACAAAGCATCAAAATCCTTAACCATCTCAACCGGCCAACACCATTTACCATCAACAATCAAGTCTGCAATTTTGCAGTTGAGATTAAGACCTGAACTATATATTTTCCTCTTAGTGATAAAATCACTTAAAGGACAGATAGCATTCCAATTATAAAACCAAACAGAGGTGTCACAGCCATTACCAATTTTATGGACAATATGATTTCTAAATAAAGATAAAAAAGTGACCAGTATCATACTAATATGTTCACCTCTGACATGCTGGTGTAACTGCATACATAAATATCGAGAAACATGGACTTTGCTGGTGTAATGACAATGCTGGTGTAACTCACCTCTGACATGCAAAACTGGATCGCTGCGAGAAACATGGACGTTCAAATAATCTAAGAAGCATTTACTGTACCGGTATTGGTATGTTGTCTTGCACATTTCCTTCGTGACTCTCCATAGGCGAATAACTGGGTGTAATTTGAGGTGGCGTTTGCGTTTTCACATTTGAGGGTTCAGTAAAGTTGGATAAAGGAGACATGTTTACTTGCGTTGTTTGCACGCCGAAACCTTCTGCAGTAGCACCTAAAGAATAAGAAGGTGTTACAATAGTATAAACACATTTAAAGTGAGAGGTGATGATACGTAAACATGTGTCCGATAATCACAAAACCTGTTAAAGATAACCATAAAAAATAGTGATGGTAACGGAACCAATGATACATCTGTTGGGTTGCGCGCGGACACCGGCTGTAGTATTTGGCTGTGTTTGTTTAGCCCGTGACGCATTCCGTCAAGCTACAACAAAAGAAAATGGCAACACAAATCTGTTTGCAACTTCAGTGTGCCAGTGAACACTAAATATCAGGATAAAAAAAGTAGCAATGATAAAACATTATTAATACGTCGGTGAGTGCTTGTAGATGCGCCTGCAGATGTACCCGTCGTAGCACCATGAATGGAAGGGGCTGGCGGGTGCGAGCACAGAACGACAGACCAATGGTCACTTTCAGAAGCACGTGTTACATCTGCAGAAAAAGTAGTCGCAAGTTTAATCAGCTGCGCCAACACGAAGTAAACCATAAAAGAGTCTAAGGTGAAAGGCGGAGGTTTAAATGAAACATTGATAAATATATAGGAACTGACTGTTATTAAAAGTACCAACCATCCCGCTGCTGGGCACGACTCCAACTTCAGCTGAAACAATGACGGCGAAAGAGAGATTAGCATCTCCAATGACAGAAGCAGTGACCACCCAAAAATGAGACCGAGACTTGGAATGAGACATTGATAGACATATGGCAACTGAACGTGGTTAACAGTAGAAGCCATGCCTCTACTGCTCTAGACTCCAACTTCAGCTGAAACAACAACGATAAAAAATGAATTAGCATCTCCGATTGCAGAAATAGTTGTTAGTGCAAATATTACGATATTGAATCTATACAGTCTCGTTTGTTTTGATTGATGACAAACGTATAACTTGATACATAACGTAAAATGTACAAGTTACTTGTAATCATACTTTGTCTCAACAAATATTCAACACCTCTCAACGTCTCGAGTCATCGTATGCTACAACACAGGTTCGTACATGTTTGTTATGTAGCATTATGATCAAACACCTTGACCAACCATTTAGAATGACTAAAATACTTTTAGGGTCTTTAAGTATTTTAGGTGTCAAAGTGCACTTTAGGTGTCAAATAGAATAAGTGCCACTTTAGGTGTTAAAGTAATATTAGTAAGTTTTACAAATGATAAAAATGTGATGACATTAGGAATCAAACATTTTTAGTAACTCATTAACTTACTATAACAACATTACTTAGGCAATATATACAAGTTTACTTTCATATATATCTTAAACTTAAAAAAGAAATATATATACATCACATCATGTGTATTTATGGAAAGGTTGAGTATTTGACTTTCCATAAGACCTCTTACACATTTTGGATTTATCTATTGTGTGTTTGACTAGAAGTAAACTTGATATGACATTGGTAGATATTGAAAGTTATTGTGAATATTAGTATGTCTGGTTCTGGCGGAACCTTCGGGCATAAGGGGCGGAACCTTCTGGCATAAGGGGCGGAACCCTCAAAAGGGTTCCGCCGGATCCATGGGTCTGCTGAAGCCTTTGGCTATAAATAGCAGCCCATGGTTTTCTCATTTGGTTGATGTTTTTGAATATACATCCTCTCTATCATAAAACATATATCTAAATCAGTAGCTAACCATGTAGATACACACATGATTCACCCTTTCAATAATGATCATAATGCTTCTAACATTCATCTTTGTTGTAAGCATATCATACTTCATGATCCACCAAGAAGGTCACAAGATCTTGAAGTCATCATTCATTGAAGCATTCCAACATATGAAGATTCAAGGGCACTTGACATCCTCAATGGTTGAAGACTTCTTATTCAAGAAGTTCATATAGATTAGGCATGCATATCCATTAGACTTTTATGTCATGGATCATCATTGTATCATAACAATATAGATTAGATGGTTTATGTGTTTGTGCCATAAAACACAAGGTTTTTATGTTGGGCCACAAAACATAGCGGGAGTGGTTGTACCCTTGGTAAAGAACTCGACATCTAGCTTAGTGTCGGTAAAATTATAAGCGACGAACGGGAGTTGTTGTACCCATGTAAAAGAACTAACGGGAGTGGTTGTACCCTTGGTAAAGAACTCGACATCTAGCTTAGTGTCGGTAAAAGTGTAAGCGACGATGGGAGTGGTTGTACAATTGTAAAAGAACTCGACATCTAGCTTAGTGTCGGTAAAAGTGTAAGCGACGATTGTAAGGTTTTCTCCGCCGAAAAGGGAGGTTGTTGATCTAGTGAAGTAACTCTCGAGTTGGGTACTCGAGGAGTGGAGTAGGGCGGAGAGGAGATCCGTGACCGAACAACTATAAATCCTTGTGTTCGGTTTGAACTTTCCTTTTACTTATTGCCTTACTTTAATGTTTGCATTATGTGATTTTTTGTGTTGTGACTTGTTGATTGTACTTGTGTGATAATGTTGGAACCATACTTTTGTATTTTAGTCAAGTCTCGGTCATTACACTTTGTAATAGGTTGCTTAGTTATTTATTCTACTTAGTTAATGTTACAAGGCTTAATGTTAAAGCCCTATGGGCCTTAAAGCCCACGAAATGAAAGGATAAGGGAGGAAGGGAGTGTTGCCCTAACTCCTCCCTTATAAATAGAAGGCTAATGTAAACATTAAGTTTGTTGGTTATTTGAATATCTTAGTGAAACTCTTGCACTTTTATCTTTCTCATTTCTCATAATCAACCAATCCTTATTCTCATCTTATTTCTTTCATTATCATACTTGTGTTTACAAAATGGTGACCTAACAAGTGGTATCATTCGCCTAATAGAGATTGAAGTGCTCTTTTTGGTATTAACGTGGGGTTTAAGGGTGTTGTTCTTCATATTTTGCTTTTTTCTTTGTTTCTTACACTCAAATCTTGAAGCTTGGACAAGTTTTAAGGTTGATATAGTGTTTAGAAGCTTAGATTTTGCATAAAGTATTGATCTTTGATAGATTTTAGTACTTTTTCACCAAGTTTATTGTGTTTGGTAGCTTCTTTGAACTTGGAAAACGAGTTTTTGGTTACTAAATCTTACCTATTTAGTGTTTTCTAAGTGTTGGGGAAGTTATTTGGTCATTAGAAACATATTTCTAGGCCATTTTCTTCAAAAAGTGGTGATTTTTTGAGGATCAGACCATCTTACGCGTAAGATTGGTGAATAGTACGATTTTCCAGCTGTCTACAGTACACTTTGTCCTTTCTACGCATAAACTGTGGTCAAAACCTTTTTCTTACGCGTAACATTGGTCAAAACCCTGTTCCTACGCTTAACTTGGAAGTCTACGCTTAAATCCTACGCGTAAGTCTATTTCCTACGCCTAAGTTCCTACGCAGAAGACAAATCCTACGCAGAAGTTGCCTCTACGCCTAAGTTTCTACGCATAAGTCAGATCTTACGCGTAAAATATAATCTTACGCGTAAGTTCCAGAATCTACGCTTAAGTTTCATCAAAGGTCTTCTCCTCGTGTTACGGTGACTCAGTACTTCCCTAGCTTGGATAAGTTAGTGGAATACTTCGACTTCGGATATCTTTCAAGCTTGGATAAGTTTGAAAGATTTGTTTGGTTGTTTAACCTTACGCATAAGTCTAAACTTACGCATAAGCCAAAGCTTACGCGTAAAGAGGAAACTTACGCATAAACTCTTTGTTTACGCATAACCTACTCTTTACGCATAACCTAAAGTTTACGCGTAAGATTATTGTTACGCGTAAGATTTCAACTTACCCCAGGGTTTTTGAACTTAACCAAAGGAACGTGCATTTCAATCTTCTACAAGATCCATCTTTCACACAAGTCTCTTTCTACTATCTTCTAACTTATTTTCAAAAAAAAAAAAAAAAAAAAAAAAAAAAAAAAAAAAGTTTTTTGGCGGGAAAATTTGAGTAAAATTTAATTTTTACAGGAAACTAAACTTTCAATTTTTACGCGAAATTCAAATTTTGGTATAACGGTGAAAATTTTGGCCCAAAATTCAAATTTTTAGGCCAAAATTCAAATTTTTTCGGTACAATTTGGCGGCAAAATTTTTGAAACTCAAATTTTTCTTGCAACCTTATAATTGCATTTCATAGTGATTTTCAAATTTTGGGAGAGAAATTTTTTTCAAATTTATTTTGGAGGGATAACCAGAAATCACTATTTCGACCTTGAGTGTGACATTTTCGTTGATTATTTCGATTACATCGCAACAATCAAAGGGGAGAGAAATGTCATCTACAATGTCTCAATCACCTTCTTCCAACTACCTTCCTCATGAATATTCTCATCAGCAACAGTCATCAGCAATAGGACATTCTTCCAACTACCTTCCTCATGAATATTCTCATCAGCAATAGGACATTCTTCCAACTACCTTCCTCATGAATATTCTCATCAGCAACAGTCATCAGCAATAGGACATTCTTCCAACTTCCAACTACCTTCCTCATGAATATTCTCATCAGCAACAGTCATCAGCAATAGGACATTCTTCCAACAACCTTCCTCATGAATATTCTCATCAGCAACAGTATCATCTACAACAAAGTCACAGCTCCCTCATTGATCATGTTCTGCTCTTTGGCAATGAATCAAGGCCTCCAATGTTGCTACCAGGAACGTATACTGTTTGGAAACAGAGATTTCTACAATGGCTCACAGATCGTCCTGCTGCAGATCTCATGCTTAATTCCATTCAAGATGGTCCATACAAAATGATAATTCTTGCTGACTCAACAGGGATTATGAGGCTACAAACTACTACAGACTTGAATGCTACTGAACTCACTCAGTACGATGCTGACCATCAGGCTGCATGGTCCATGTCATTAGCCCTTCCCAATTCAATTTACATGAATATGGACTTTCAAGCCAGTGCTTATGAAATGTGGAAATATCTTGAAGCTTTGCATCGTACCGAAGAACTTCATCACATCAGAATGAAGCAAATTATTGAATCTTGTTTAAGCATGAATCCACTGAAGACCATTCTCCCTGCTCCACCATCTCCAGATGTTGACCATGGATCACTAATCTACACTCCAAATGGTCTCTTCTTCAATCCTCCGAATGCACCTGAGCCTTTCTTCATTCCTCAGTACCATCCTGCTACACTACATAATAATGTGCAATCTCTACTGCCAAATCTAGTGAAGCTTAGTCAAGTATCTACAAAGAAAGGCAAAGGCGTAATGACGTCTAGTTTTGAATGGCTAAACACAATGGAAGATACTAATGATGAAGAATATCTTATCGAACCAAGCATGGCATTCTTGGCATATACGGAAAATATTGCAGATGAGGAAGCTCAAGATTATGATTCAACTCCAGTCTTTGACGATAATGTTGAATACAATGCCACAATTAGTCAAATGGAAGTTGAAGGGGGTAATCTCAATGCAGTTTTGCAAAGTGTCATGGGAAATATTCCATCTGATGATGAATATGCAGATTTGGAATCCAATACAGCAGATTTGGAAGCCGATACAGCAGATGTGATGTTAATGGCAAACATGCAGGAATTTCACATGAATAATACTGGCTCAGAGTATGAGTCTGATGATTCTGTAGATCCAGTTGTGAGATTAAACAAAGAGAAAATGTATCAATCAAGGTCTCAAATGCATGAACTAAGTTACAACTCCATCATCTCAGACTTCATACAATTTACGAGTCAGGCTATATCAAATTCCCGAAATTCCCAAAATCGAGCTGTCAAGCAAGGTGAAAGAGTTGTGATACAAGGATGTATTACTCAAAGGCTGGTTGGGAATGGTGAGAATACTACAAATGTAGTTAATGTAGGCAATGAAGTTAAAATATTGGAAGATAATTCGGGTGTCATGGATGATACTGACCCAGTATACGACACAAATGCTTCTGATGACTCTAAAGACCCATTTGAGAGAAAGATGACTGAAGCTGAGAAAAGAGCCATCAATTCTACAGAAAATTGCTTAGCTCATTTTGAATCAGTTAAGACTCAATGCAAGATTCTCTCAGATGCATGGTTTCCTACGGAGGGTACCTTTAATGCATTCTTCGGAACTGAAATGGATCGTCTAACCTTCCAAAGGAAACTCCGAGAAAACATTGTTCAAATTGAAAAGCAAATTGAACAGGGAAGCGATTGCATGGCAGGATTTAGAGCGCTCAAGGCTCAGTTCAAAGTGTTCATGGCATTGCATTTTAAAGCTCTCATACACTATAAATATGAAAGCAATGTATGGAGAGAGAACATCACAAGTATGGAGGTTGAAGATTTTAGAGATCAACTTGTTTCACGCCTAAACCGCTTAGAATTTATGCTTAATGAAAGATCACTTCATCTGAGTGCTATCAAAGAACAGAAGTTGCAGATTCAAGAAGAGCAATCTCATAAAGTTGATACATTGGAAGATAATTTGGTTGCCATGGAATGCAAAGGGACAGAATCAGAAGTGCAGGATGACAACAGCAGATTGGGGAATGATAAAGATGCAGATTGTGCAGAGATCAGACCCTTCTGTGACTCAGTGCCCAACTTTGACAAAGGACAGATGGATGAGGAAGATGTCATACCCATCTATGACACAGAACCTAACTTTGACAAAGAGCAAATGGTTGAGGTACAATCTACTGTTGTTCATATCATGCCTGCAAATGAGAAACAACAATCTGAGCAACCTAACTTCAGTAATGAAGGAGAGGTTGACCAGAATGCTGTTCAATGTGTTGACAAATATTCTGAGTCTGAGTCCTTACCTGATAATCTAATAACTGAAACGTCAAAACAGACTCTTGAGTCTGAAAACATTCTTCTCAAAAAGACCATTGCCCAGTTTCATAAAAGTTTTTCAAAACTAGAGGCACATTGCATTTCACTGGAACTTCAAATGCAAAACGAATCTATAAATTCGGGCAACAATGGTCAATTTTTGAATGAACAAAGAAAACGTGTGGATACATTAGTTAAAGAAAATGAGCTTTTAAAAGGTCAAATTCAAGAAAAGGTGTTTGCACATGCTGCATTGCAAAACAAATTAAGAAGACTGACTGGCCAAAGCGTGGATACTAAGTTTGCAAAACCATCAATCTTGGGGAAACCGCCTTCTCAAACAATCAGAAAACAATCAGTGGTTAGACAACATACTGCATTTAAATCTGAACGACCCAAATCTTCAAAATCTCGGTTTGCCTCCCAAGTTGTTGAGAAATACAATTTGACAAAACCAGTCACTCCACATTCATGGCCTAAGGAAAATGCATTTGTGTCTGCTAAATCTCAACACGTGATTATACCTGGCTCATCTAGGATTAGTTCGAAAACAGTGTCTAAAACAAGCATTAAAAGTAAAGATTCTTATGGAAAATATGACATGTGCAAGAACTATGATCTAGAAAAGGCTAGGAAAAAGGCGCTACTTCAAAAGGATGGAATTCTAGGTTCAAAACCTCGTGTGATGCCTTCCACTGTAGTACAAAACACTGTTTGTAGTAGCAAACCAAAACCTAAGAGTAAACAACAAACTAATAGGAATTGGCTAGCATCTAAGAGTAGTTGCGTAAATAATCATGTTGTCTGTGCTTTAAAATATCTTCAAAAAGGAAATTCACGTGCAAAAGCACAATCAACTAAGACAAACAAACCCGTTGAACCAAAAGTCATAATTCAGAAACCTAAGAAGTGGATCAATATAGGACTTAGGTTTTCTCAACGAAGTGATGCTCCCACATTTCATTCAACTGCATCTAAAAGGAAAACATCTCCTAGATCTAACACTAGGTGGGTACCCACGGGTAGAATTTTCAAAACGATTGGTCTTAGGTGGATTCCTACAGGAAAGATTTTAGACATTTGCACCAAAACTAATGTAATCTCCACAACATCTACCTCTGAGACAAGAATGAAATCCATCAGAATTATGTGTTCGAGTGTCAAGAAGATAATTGACACTACTTCTTTATGCTTCTAACATCTGGAACCCAGTTACTCTTGGGGGTCCATGTTCTCTGTTTTGTCTATTCTTTCTTTTCAGATATAACAGGAATGGCTTCGGAACAACTCAGTTTCGGACCCGAGCTTAATGCAATGGTTTTTGAGCACAACAGCTTAGGACCCGCAACCAACCGTTTAAAAGCACATCAACAATGGCTTATGAGCAAAACAGCTTAGGACCCGAATTCAACCGTCTTAACTTTCCGGACTCTTCGGCTGAAAAATTGCCTCTCAACCGCAAAGAATTGGAAACCTTGTTCAATCCACTATTTGATGATACAATTGAATACCGGTCTACTGAGGTCTCACCAAATTCCGCTGCACAACCTGATGTTAATCAAGTACCAGACTCACCTCAACAAACAACAACAACTGTTGAGAAAGACGGTCCTCCAATTGCATCTCCATTTACAGTTGAACAAACTACTTCCAACTCTCGGCAATCAGCTGAAGACCCGACACCACAATCAGTTCCACAACCCGCAGAGTTCGATCCTAATGCGTTCATTAACCCGTTTGCACCGGCTCCAACGTATCATGAAGTTGCTGAGTCGTCAACACGCAATTTGGATCCTGCTCACATGCGAGATAATTACTAATATCACCCTTCGACACAACATTGGAATTTAATGGAATTGGAAAAACAAGCTGGATGCAGAAGGTACAATGATTCGCAACTAATCTTGTTTAGTTACAAAGGGATACAGTCAATGAAGCAGGATTGTACATCACTGTCATCATCAAAAGCTTAGTATGTAGCCATGTCTGCTTTCTATGCTCACGTCAATTGGAGGAGAACTTTACTCACGGACTTCGGCTATGTATTTGACTAGCTCTCAATGTACTGCGACTCAAAGTGTGCCTTTGCAATCTCTTGCAACACCATTCATCATTCCAAAGCCCAACAAAGTGCTCTCCGCTACCATTTCATCTCAGAGCATGTCGAGAAGGGTATAATTGAATTAGATTTTGTGGGAACTATATACCAGTTGGCGGACGTGTTTACAAAGTCATTACCTCCATCAAGGTTTGTTGATTTAGTTCACCATATTGGTATGCGGTGTTTGACTCCAGATGACTTGCAAAAAATTTTCTTAAAACCTAAGGGAGTCAAACATCAAACTCTTTTTGTAAATATTTCATCATTAAAAAAAAAAAAAAAAAAAAAAAAAAAAAAAAATCCTCTTTCTTTGTGTACAAACTTCAAATCTTCAAAACTATGTTCATCCATTTA
Organism: Artemisia argyi; assembly: GCA_030686995.1. NCBI lineage: Eukaryota > Viridiplantae > Streptophyta > Magnoliopsida > Asterales > Asteraceae > Artemisia > Artemisia argyi. The sequence continues at coordinate 147,446,681 of CM060686.1, forward strand.
AACATATTTTGCTTTTCACTGTCAAAATGGAACATATTTTGAGGGGGAGAAAATTTTTCACAAAATCATGAAGTTTGCACACCTAACTTTTATTCTTCAAGGATAAAATGTTTCTTCATCATTCGGATTAAAACTCGTTTTCAAAAACTTCTATGATCTCTCGAATTAAATTGTACAAAAAGGTTTCACAAAATATATGCTAATTCGAGGGGGAGAAAAGGAATTTTTTTCCCTGCAAAGATCCCAAATTAATCTAGTTTGGACTTCAAATGGAATAGTAATTAACTGTTTAATGAGTGAAGATTCACAAAAGTCTTAAACTTAGGTAAAAGGACCTTGCATGGAAAATAAAACAGGCTCTAATCAATGTTTTCACAAATGTTCTCAAAAGTTGCACACATGATTAAAATCTCAACGAATCAGACTAACGATATTTTTCCTCTAGTTTATCCACAATTGTGAGTTTCAAATTGGTTGTTGTCTAATTGTTCCCTAAATGTTTCAAGTGTTTTCAACGGTCAAAAAGGCATAATCAGAAACTAAGGTTAATATAATTATCGATCGGGGCAATTTTTTTTTTTATATATGTTTAGTCTAATTTATTATTTCATATAGCTTTAGAGAACACTAAAGTTTGCTCGATTGGTGTGTTTGCACGATTAGAAACAACATAGGTTTGAAATCAAGTGATTTAGGGTTTAAGATTTCGATGTCTTTGCTGCTACTAGGATGTTTAATTGTACAATATTCATGCATTATGATGCTAACAAGTGTGCATATACTCTAATCATAACCCCAACCATTATCATAATTGGAAAATCTCGAGTGATAGGATGAATTAATCTGTGATCTTGTGTGTTAAATTGAGAATTCTGAGCATTTTGGTAGATTTAGAATGAGTTTCTTGATTAATCTGTATACGTGTTTGTGCCTAATGCATTTTCTCTATGTGCAAGTACATGTCATCTCATTGAAAGTCAAAATTTCAACATTCGACAAAATGTTTCTTATGGAACATATTTTGAGATCAAAGGGCAAAATGTGTTAAAAGGCTAAACTGGTAAATGGATTCAAAATGGTGAGAAACAAATTTTTCCAAACTCTACACTCTTGTTTTACACCTGTAAAGCAAGTGTGAAGACCAAAGTAAAGTTGTTCTAAACCTTTCAAATTTTCAAAACCTGGAATGCTTTGGCTACAATAAAAGAATGACTCTGATTTGGGCATCCCAAATACCGGAAGTTTTCCATTCATCAAAAAAAAAAAAAAAAAAAAAAAAAAAAAAAAAAAAAAAAATCTTCAAAAAAGAACCCTTGAGGTTCAACTTTAGATGGAAATATTCTTCTTCAGATTTTAAAACTCAAAAGAGAGACTCCGGGTCTCAAACAACTTTCAAAAATAAAAGAGTTTGAAATTTCCATTGATTCATCGAGTGTTATTTCAAAATTAAACAAAGGTTTTCAATCCTCGATGGGATTCAACATCTTTTCGGATTGACACAACCTTCAAATGGATTTCAAATTTTGGGAAACTAAGGTTTTCAGTCTCGAGGTTGTTGTCCAATCTGATATTCAAACATTCTTTGTTGTATAATACTTGATTGTGTTTTCTAAAACCTTGAGCAGAATCATCCCACGAATTTTCAAAAAGTATTTTTTAAATACGATTCAATATTCTGCTCAAGAAGACTATCTCTCAAATAACTTTCATTATTTGAGGGGGAGTATTTTGTTAAAAGAAAACTAATTTTGTATTAAAACAACGACTTGTGCACACATTTCAGTGTACAACTCGGGTTTCAAAGAAAGGAAAGTGCCTTGCTAAACCATTCTTTAAAACCAAACGCGCACTTTTCCTTAAAAACAAGAAGAAGTTTTCATGAAAATCTTATCTAAAAACTTCTTAATCTTGAGCAAGATTTATTCAAAAAATTTCAAAAGGTTTTTTCAAAACTTTTTCAAAATTTTGCTCAAGAGGTTTCAAAACATTTACTCCCCAATTCGCTACAAAGTTTTAAAATGTCAAAACACATGCTCGTTTTGAGGGGGAGTATTCGTAATCAAAATGCTTTGTCAAAATCATGTTTTGATGGTTTGTGTACATATTACAGTGCACAACCCGAACTTGTAAAGAAAGGACCCTGAGGTACGCATCAGTGCCTCAATCCTAATATAAGGAGCGAAGACTTCTTACTTTTGAGTAGAATTAATCAAACATTTTATGATTTTTCATAATTCTGCTCAAAAGGACAAGTATTTCACCTCAATAAGACCTAATCACTTGTTGAGGGGGAGCACTTGTCAAAAACAAAATACTTTGCTCTAAATCAAAAGTTCTTGATGAATCTACCCGTAAGACTCAAAAAGGCATATTTTAATCAAATGTTTCTCAAAAACAACATCTTATATGCTATTTTTGAGGGGGAGAAAATGAAAAAGTGATTAAAATATAAGCAGTCAAAGCTGAAAAGTTGTATCTCATGCGAGCTAGACTCAGATTCACCCAGGAATTGACGAGATAATAAAAGTCAGTAATCTCGAAAAGACTTATCCTCGACGGGTAATAACATCAAGTTAGTTACTAGAGCTAGTTGTCACCTAAAAGCTGACAATGGAACTCTCTAACTAGCCACGTAAGCGTGTCTCGAAAAGGATTTGTCTTAGTAGAAATGTACCGTCTCGAGAAACTTCCTGTGGACTCGACCAGGCCGGGTAATAACTTCAAGCTAGTCTAACTAGTGATGTAAGCGTGTCTCGAATCGGTCTGGTTCACCGAAAGTGGATCAATTCAAAAGTGCTTGCTCCTCCCGCATGTGCAAATTTATTTAAGACTTATGAGCACATGTGCAGGGGGAGCCCTTCATAAGAAAACACAAAACTCTCAAAGTGTTAAACAAAATGTTTGATTAACACAAACACTTTGAGAGATTTTTTCAAAGGTTTCAAATGGCAATTGTAGGATAGTCATGGAGTTATAAGGTGACTAAGGTTAGGAAATAACCGTCCTATGATCCGCCTAAGCCGGAGGGATCTACCCAAGGACATCACCAATAGTTAGAACTAGAAGTCCTTAGGTATGATATGAAAAAAGGAGTAAAGAATGAAAGGAGAAAGAAGGGGTTGAAGAATTAAAAAGAAAAGTAAAGAAAAGGGTGAAAAGAAATAGCCCTCCATATGATTCAACCTTAGGGCAGACACCGGGTTCAATTCGTATGCTACTGGTTGTTGCTAAGGCAACGCCGGTATTGAAGATAAAGCCGTCATGGACCCAGTGACGCACTGCACTTAACCTTCTAGCCACTCAAGTTCTCTTAAAAGAACTTGTTTCATTCTCACAGGGAACCAGTGTAATTTAGAAACTGGAGACACCTCCCTAGTCTCCGCCTAGGAAACCTAAGTGTGCACTTATTGAGTCTAGAGCCATGAGATTCATCAAAAAGATCTCCTAGGAACACTTAGTACTTCTACATTTGGTGTTCTACATCAATGGACACCAGATGTAAATTATCGAGTCCTTCGCAGATCTTAGCAATCTGCCGAGAACGTTTATGAGAGAATTACTTATGTATTTCTCAATGATTGAACGGAAACTCCTGTCAGGGTCAACATCAAACAGCCTTGACAGGTCACTTCGGTAACCCCACAAGGGTTACGCTTAGTGTTCGCGGTGGTTATTTAGCGGTCTACAGTCGTGGAGTGATCCCCAGCGACTCACCCAGTCATTGAGCTACTTAGTAGGTCTCGTAAGCTCCTTCGGGAGTATCTGATATGGGAACGGCCTGGATAAGGATTAGAAGGAGTCTTCACAATATGCTGTTGATGAGCTCTAATTCCTTATCTGTAAGTACCGGTTGTTTTATTGCTAACTGTTTACTCGCAGGTACCTCACTTCCATGATGGTAGATTCCAACATGCTCATACATACATCTTGAAGCTAATGATAGCTCCCCCAAAGATCTTAACAACACAAAGTTCAAAGAAAGATTCTACGCCAAAAAGAAGAATCTACAAAGTATAAAGACTAAAGGTCTTAGTATATGCAAAGGAACTTCTTGTACGTGAAAGTTTAAGTCCAAAGATGTATGAGTACGTTGGAATGGCGGACGACCACCACAGACGCTGGAGTGACGAACGGCAGACTACTTCATAACTCAATCACTTCATCACCACCAAAGAACAATGACAAAGAGCAAAGTACATTCACTTAACATTCAACCATTTTGAAGACGTCTAGAGTTTTACATGTCACAAGTCAACGACAAAGATGAAGACGTCAAGCAACCGTGATGACCGACCCTTAGGGGGAGATGGTTGGAACCATACTTTTGTATTTTAGTCAAGTCTCGGTCATTACACTTTGTAATAGGTTGCTTAGTTATTTATTCTACTTAGTTAATGTTACAAGGCTTAATGTTAAAGCCCTATGGGCCTTAAAGCCCACGAAATGAAAGGATAAGGGAGGAAGGGAGTGTTGCCCTAACTCCTCCCTTATAAATAGAAGGCTAATGTAAACATTAAGTTTGTTGGTTATTTCATTATTCTAAGCAAACTCTTCCATTTCTCTTTCTCTTATTGTCTTAATCAACCATCTCTCCTTCTCATCTCTTTTCTATCATTCTTATACTTGTGTTTACATAAAGTGTGACCTAACAGATAACATGTTTTAAGTGATGTTAGTCATAAACTACAAGTAACATCTTTTATATTAGAACAAGCTAAAAATGGACATTTGATACAACAAGTTTAAAGTTTTTAAACGGTAAACTATTCAACCCCCCTTCTAGTTTTCCACAATTGGCATCAGAGCTTCGTAGCTCTTATTTTCAAAACAAATGGTTTTTAAAATAGAGCACGATCCATGTATCAAATTACCATTGAAGCGGAATATAATATGAAAAATGTTTCGTTAAGTATACTTAGAAATTTTGTGGTTAAATATTACTTTGTATTCAAGGTTTAAGGTGTCCTTGAAAAATAAAAGAAAACATTTCTTAAAAAGTTGTAAGTGTCAAATTATGTGGTTAGAGCTAATGTACGTAAAATACGGTTTTAAAAGGAGTGTTTGGGTTAACTATAAATTTAGTTGAAAAATCACCACCGTAAATGTTTAGATAAGTCACATAAGAAGTAATGATGTTAAAATAGGTGTATTATATGTTTACTAACAAATCTAGTAAGTCCTACACATTTTCGCTATGCGAAATACACGTTTTTAGCATTTTGTTACAGCAGACCCCGCGGATCTCGCGGAACCCTCAGAAGGGTTCCTTGCCCTTTGGACGAAGGTTCCTTGGTCTGCACAGTATACAGTTTTTGTCAAACTTCAATAATTCATAACAAATTAACCGTAAGTCCGTAGTAGTCGCGCCACCTATCATTTTAAAGGTAATTGAGTCTACTTTCTTTTAAAAATAATGTCATGTCCTAAATCTAATCTGAAGTCAAAAGAATAAACCAAATACTATAGTGTGTCCAAAATATCAAGTTTCGTTTTGACGTAGAAACTCAAACTTTTGAGTTAGGTAATATAAGTTAGTATCCTTTGAACATTGAAATTATTTTCTTTGAAACTAAAGAATTTTGTGATATTCATATATACAAAGGAAACTAATAAAGCTTGGCATACATCGTCATATTTAAACGCAAAGTGACGAAAAGTATATTTCTTTTTATGTTATGCTAAATGACTACTTGTTTTAGTTGTATGCATATATGATATTTGCTTATTGAAAGTTGTGATTGCATATTGTTTATTTGTGATTCATGAGTGTCAATCTTGTCATGATATTCATTTTCTTGTTTGTTGATTTCATGTTTATACACAATAGGATATTTGCTAGATTGTGTGTACTAAGTTGAAAATTTGTGTTTGTATTGCTTATTGTTTTAGTTACTCTTCCTTGCATATGTTATGTGATTATTTTGCATAATTCACTTAGGAATGAGAATTAAGTAATACTAATTAAATAACTTGGAATATGGTCAAGCGTCTAAATAAGTCACTACATTTTTAAACATGTAGTATTCTTGTAAAATGGTGTTTGGTATATATGTTTCTACAATGATGTTTAATGAATGTGTCGTGCTATGAGATAGTAACTCATCTTTGATTGATCATATAAACTAACCATACCATGTTTGGACGATAACACTGTGTTGTTATAAATTTTCAATGCTTAGCTTAATTTCCATTTATAGGAAGCTCATAATCCTAGGCTCGATATATATGCTAACATGTGTTAGAATATGTGTTTTTAGTTTTAATCTATCACATCTAATTGGGTGCATATGTTTCAAGTATTATTAGGATACTTGAACGGGTTTCGGGAGTCGATAAATGTCCTTTGTTAAGGAATGTTTGGCACAACTTGAAATTTGAACAATTTGGTAGTCAAACAATGTGTTTCATGGATATATGCTCTTCTAGGATCTTTTGTTATCTTTAGACATTGTCTTGTACTAACGGATATGCAGGCATACAACATTTGAGATGTTGTCAAATTTTCAAGCTTATGGATATTTCACTAAGTATAGTGAAATCCGCTAGCCCCCGGTCAAAGTCTAACGGTTAGAGTTTTTCTATATCCAACTTTTGCATTTCCTAATCAGTACTATATTTAAGTTTTGTTTTTAGGAGTTTTCGAAAAATTTGAAATTCGTCTCGAGGCTCGAAATAGTGGACTGCCTCATTTCTGGTGTCTGGCGGATCAGGCGGAACCTTCAATGGGTTCCGCCAGTGCATTTTCTGGGAAACCCAGAAATAGCCCAACGGAACACACGGAACCCTCAAAAGGGTTCCGCTCGTGTATTCGTAGGGTACCGCCAGTCCTGCAGATTTCTTTTTAAATTTCATTTAAATCCGTCACTCAAGATCACTCACTTTCATCACTAGGATTCTTCTCACTAATTTTCACTCATATTAGGATTAGGACATCTCACCTACACCTATAAGATATTCATCTATAATAATACTTTCAAACTTCACAAGAATAATCCAACATACCTTTCTCCTTAGAGGAAGGAATCCGGAAACTTGTTCCTTGAAATCCTCGAACCATTGAGTATTTGTGATCACTACACACACTCACTGCATTCTTTTGTCCTTTACTCATTCATTAGCTTGATTTGTAAATTGACAACTTCCTAACCAATCCGGACTCGTTATTTGCAAAGATTACATACAATATCGAAATCGCAAGTCCAACTTATGACTATAGATATTGTCTTGTATCTACATATGTTACCTCACTTGGTTAACATGAAAATAATGTGTCATCCTTCAAGACGATAAGGATTTACATCGAGTCATAACTTACTCTTAAGTTACAGATGTATTGTCGAGTCTTGCTATCCTTTTATGCTATCCAATCTCAACAAAGTAGGATTGACAACTTAAGTATTTCGTTCGAAATGTTCAAGTAAACGTGACTTACTACCGTAGTCATTAAATGTCATATCCGAAAATCAACACCCAAGTATTTTAACAATGTTTGTTAAAACACTCATCACAACTTGAACACTCATCATAGTACTTTCCCAATCAATAGGAACAAAAACAAGTGTCAATAGGTTTTCATCCTTAAACATTTAGCACTTAAGTTCACTTGTTCTTTCACCATCATCTCATCACATTCACCTTGTGATATATCTCAGCCCATAAGTTTCACAAACATGAGCAAAACTTCAAGCACCTCACCCGCCAGTTGTACCAACCAATAGATCAGAACAAATTAGGATTCATCCTTCTTCACTTTCTACATCTATGAAACTTAAGTACTTCCTTAGCACAACAAACCTCCACATCACCACATCCTTCTTTGGACACACTAGAAGAGCTACCACCTAGATAAACCAATCCACCATCCTTACCTTTATTTGAATCCATTGAGTGCATTGCTCAAAAAGCCCTTTGTCTAAACACTTGTTTAACAAACTCAACCATACTTTACCACCTATAGGATTAGAACCTTCACCATCAAATGATCATGAAGCGCACATTTAATTACACTAGGTTTAAGTAGTTCCGCCTTCACAAGTTATCAAAGTACTGGTAATACTTTTAACTTCTGCACATGTTTCATTAAACTTCAAATCAACATTTTAACAACATATGTTAAAAAGTAATCTCAAAGCCAACCTCATACACCCTGAGCAACAATGACTCTTGAGGAATATACATAAGATCTATTGAAGTTGGTAATTTCACTTAGATTCTTGTTCCAAAGAGCTTTCTTAAGAACGTTCTTAACATATTCCATTTTCACACACTAACACATCTCTTGGTCTTTGATGATCAAATCACTCTCATAACCTTTCATCACTCAAACCTTAAACCACAAATGTGACCTGAAAAACCGAGTTATCCTTTGTTCTACCAATATCGAGTCGTCCACCATTTCCACCCACTCAAAGAAACCAAGAGTCAATATCATACACCTAGTCATCTTCACAAGAAGATTCCACCATGTAACTAAACAAGTGTGTCATCCCCACTACAACCTAACCCATTAAGGGTAAACCATCTTTCATGATACATAAAGTTATATCCATACACTCATTGTCATAGTTGTCTATGTAGTCGAAAGTCAAGTGAATTTCATTATGAAATGCGTCTTTTCCACTTTCTAACAAGTGAAGAACACAAAGAAGATATCCAAGCTTCAAGTGTTGTCAAGTCATCATCACCTCATTTCACACATTCACCTTCAGTCGTCAACCAACAAAACACCTCAAAATTCCATGATTCCCAATCATCCATTAATGATTACCCACATTCACAAAGAGTCTCCTAACCTCAATCCTCAAGATCACTCATCGTCACCTCCATACCAATATTCTAATCCTTTCCACCTCCTTTGAGAAAACCACATGCCTCGTCATACGATCATCTCGCATTGATAGAGAAGAGCTACATGACTTTAAGGATAAAGTTCTTTGTATGCTAACCAACATCCGCAAAAACATTACCAAGCTCATCGTTTTCATTAACCTACAACCTCCTAAACACCTCATCATCATTCTTTATACAATGCACTAGACAATATGTTGGATGTCCACCTGTTAAGGAGGAGAGAAATTCATTCACATATTCGTATTATGTCAAATTGTATTTAAAGAACATCTACTCATGTATCTTACACCCTAAAATACCAACACATAGGTACACTCCATTTAGTTAAAGTCGGTTCACAAAACCACAAGTGCTTCAAGCCTTTGACCTTTTCTCTTTTTTTTAATAGTTCAAGCCTCTTTCACCCCCAATATCTCATCAAGTGAAAAACACATTATGTGTTTGACAAAGTTCTTCACTTCCACAACCAAAAACTAAACCAAATGGAGTCTAGGATTCTTCTCTCAAAACTAGGACATCAAAACCTCATTTTCAAGAACACCATCTTAGGATCTCATCCTCTTCTTCCGCGTCACATATCATGCACGTCATTGTCAGCGCAAACGATATATTAATCAAAGCCATCATTCCCAACACTTTCTCAACACGTTGGTCTAACCAACACTCTCGCATCATATGATGTCATTCTCATCCTCATATAGGTATTTAGCATTTTTTTCTTTCTCTTTTCATATGATATTCTTGTTCCTAGGTGCCTATTGTCTTCACTTCTTTTTTTGAACCCATTCAAGCATACATTGTGGCATGATACATCATCTTTGGTAGATGATAATGTCATTAAAGGTCATGTAGGGCTAAACCATGTTAGTACTCTTTCATCCATTGTCGTTCGATATAGGTCACTATTTCTAAACGTATTTCATTTTCATTAGCGTCAATCCTAATCGATCAAATCATAACCCATAGCCGTCATTGAATATCAATGCCCATTCACATTTTCCTTTATCCCTTTAAGTTGTGAATCTTAGATTGCATAAGTCCATATGTTCATTCGTCATAACATTTGCTATACATACGAGTTTCTAAATTCATGCATTATAACCACCACCTTCATCAACTCTTTCACTAATCATCACCACCATGCATTAGCGTAAAACCTATTCCTATTAATCTTGTGATGTTGTAAAATTTTCTATACTTTTACTAAAGTATAATGAAAATCGTTAGCCATCGTTCAAACTCTATCGATACGCGTGTTCTTACTTGCCTCTTTGTCATTTCCCAATCAGATTTAATAGTGTGCTTCTGTTTTAGGAAAAATTTCGAAATTAGAAAATCGTGTCGACCATCGAAAACCTGGTCTGTTAAGAATTTGCAGTCTGGCGGATATGGCGGAACCAAATTTTGGGTTTTGCCCGTGTAATTTCTGGGTACTCCCAGTTTTGGCCCAGCGGACCAGGCGGAACCAAAACAAGGGTTCCGCCCGTGTATTTGTTTGGTGCCGCCAGACCTGCAGAAATTTCTATATTTTTCTCAAATTCGCATTCTCTCTAACACCATTAGCACCATCCTCTTTAAGCATTTCAACCTCATGTCTTCCTTCTAGGCTTTGCTTAGTAGGTTCCTATCATATTATATTCACGTTTTTCTTATGATTGCATTTCTTTTTAGAAGCATACACCTCATGAGATTTTTTTTGGTTTCATGGTTCTCTACTTTCAGTCGCTTATATCATTTATATATTTACATCTTACTTTTCTTTGAGATGAAATATATTGCACTAACTCTTTCATTGTAGGTTCACCATTATATACGCTTGATCGTATATAGCATTATCATCTAAGGATGATGTTTGCATCGAATATTTTCCTTCTTTCATTTTAGGTGCTTCTTGACGTAGGAGGAATATCCATCAAGCACTCTTATTGCATCGTCTATACACGTTGTTGTAGAGGACATGCTTGTCTAAAGACAAAACTTTTGCTATACTAACTTTTGTTTTGTAGGTTCATATTGACGCCCTTTAACAAGGGGAGCTTCCGTCAAGCATAGGAAAATTATTGTCTTATACTAACCTTTCTTTTGTAGGGTTCTTCATCCTTGCATCACATACGTTGGTACCCTAGCAACGGGGAGTATTGATCAAGGGGGAGTCAATCATACACTAACCTTTGTGTCTTTTGTAGCTTTCTTATCCTTGTATCATATACGTTGGTACCCTAGCAACGGGGAGTATTGATCAAGGGGGAGCTAATCATGCACTAACCTTTGTTTTGGTAGCATTCTTATTTCTTGTGTCATATACGTTGGGACCCTAGCAAAGGGGAGTATTGATCAAGGGGAGCTACAATCTAGGGAAGCATGCACGTATTTTTCTTTATTCTCATTCTTCGACGCACTTTTGTGTTTCGACAAAAAGAAGGAGATAAGTCAACATAGTCCAAAATGAATTTTATTCATCATGCATTTTTTTTGTATAATTTTTTTTGTTGCACAACACTAACCTTGATGTAGGTCAAGGAACATAATTTGATCCATGGATTTGCTAACAACCTAAGGGACGCAACAACCTTAGGAAATTGGAGTTGAAGAATTAACTTCACTAGGGATGATGCAAGCTCGCCATTTCGGGGAGAACCTAAGTTAACTCCAAGGACACACCCCTTTTTGTTTCGACAAAAGGGGGAGAAGAGTGTAAACAGAGAAGGAAATGTAGAAGGTGTTGCGGATACAAGTAAGTTATAGGACACAAGTAACTTCTTACATTTTGCGTTCTATCACGTTTACATATTTTGTCATCATCAAAAAGGGGGAGATTGTTAGTGCAAATATTACGATATTGAATCTATACAGTCTCGTTTGTTTTGATTGATGACAAACGTATAACTTGATACATAACGTAAAATGTACAAGTTACTTGTAATCATACTTTGTCTCAACAAACATTCAACACCTCTCAACGTCTCGAGTCATCGTATGCTACAACACAGGTTCGTACATGTTTGTTATGTAGCATTATGATCAAACCCCTTGACCAACCATTTAGAATTACTAAAATACTTTTAGGGTCTTTAAGTATTTTAGGTGTCAAAGTGCACTTTAGGTGTCAAATAGAATAAGTGCCACTTTAGGTGTTAAAGTAATATTAGTAAGTTTTACAAATGATAAAAATGTGATGACATTAGGAATCAAACATTTTTAGTAACTCATTAACTTACTATAACAACATTACTTAGGCAATATATACAAGTTTACTTTCATATATATCTTAAACTTAAAAAAGAAATATATATACATCACATCATGTGTATTTATGGAAAGCTTGAGTGTTTGACTTTCCATAAGACCTCTTACACATTTTGGATTTATCTATTGTGTGTTTGACTAGAAGTAAACTTGATATGACATTCGTAGATATTGAAAGTTATTGTGAATATTAGTATATGTCTGGTTCTGGAGGAACCTTCGGGCATAAGGGGCGGAACCTTCTGGCATAAGGGGCGGAACCCTCAAAAGGGTTCCGCCGGATCCATGGGTCTGCTGAATCCTTTGGCTATAAATAGCAGCCCATGGTTTTCTCATTTGGTTGATGTTCTTGAATATACATCCTTTCTATCATAAAACATATATCTAAATCAGTAGCTAACCATGTAGATACACACATGATTCACCCTTTCAATAATGATCATAATGCTTCTAACATTCATCTTTGTTGTAAGCATATCATACTTCATGATCCACCAACAAGGTCACAAGATCTTGAAGTCATCATTCATTGAAGCATTCCAACATATGAAGATTCGAGGGCACTTGACATCCTCAATGGTTGAAGACTTCTTATTCAAGAAGTTCATATAGATTAGGCATGCATATCCATTAGACTTTTATGTCATGGATCATCATTGTATCATAACAAAATAGATTAGATGGTTTATGTGTTTGTGCCATAAAACACAAGGTTTTTATGTTGGGCCACAAAACATAGCGGGAGTGGTTGTACCCTTGGTAAAGAACTCGACATCTAGCTTAGTGTCGGTAAAATTATAAGCGACGAACGGGAGTTGTTGTACCCATGTAAAAGAACTAACGGGAGTGGTTGTACCCTTGGTAAAGAACTCGACATCTAGCTTAGTGTTGGTAAAAGTGTAAGCGACGATGGGAGTGGTTGTACCCTTGTAAAAGAACTCGACATCTAGCTTAGTGTCGGTAAAAGTGTAAGAGACGATTGTAAGGTTTTCTCCGCCGAAAAGGGAGGTTGTTGATCTAGTGAAGTGACTCTCGAGTTGGGTACTCGAGGAGTGGAGTAGGGCGGAGAGGAGATCCGTGACCGAACAACTATAAATCCTTGTGTTCGGTTTGAACTTTCCTTTTACTTATTGCCTTACTTTAATGTTTGCATTATGTGATTTTTTGTGTTGTGACTTGTTGATTGTACTTGTGTGATAACATGTTTTAAGTGATGTTAGTCATAAACTACAAGTAACATCTTTTATATTAGAACAAGCTAAAAATGGACATTTGATACAACAAGTTTAAAGTTTTTAAACGGTAAACTATTCAACCCCCCTTCTAGTTTTCCACAATAGTGACACCCGAAAAGTAAGAACCACGTAAGAAAGTACCGACAATATCATTGGAAGAATGCAAGGGCACATCCACAGCCCGGTGCACATCCGTGAAAGTGAGTAGGGCCTCTTTCTCGTTCATCAGCTCGCCTTCTGTGATTCAGCCCCTATAAAATTAGAATAGGTTGATGATCGTTAGGAATATATTTAATTACCTGACAATATATGGACATAAAATATGGATGCTATACAAATATATTCCTCACTAATAACTTAATTTACCTTGACACAGCGAAGTCTTGCTCCTTCATTCACATCTCATCTGTGCGCCTTCATTAACACCTAAAACGACAGTAAGCATCAGCATATTAGTATAAGCTTAGTCGCGGTTCATATGTTGTTCGATCAATGAAAGATGTTAAATATTTACGAAGCTACAACCTAATTGTATCCGTTTCTATCATTTAAGGCACCTATAGCCAATAAAGCTTAACCTTAAGATAACAAAACATGATGGTAATATGGTGGTTAAACAGCTATGGACTCTAAAAGCTTTAATTTAAGTTAACTATACAAAACCATTACCGTAGTATTTCACTGTCAAATATAGAAAAACATGGAGTAATAACTTACCTGGTATATCGGGTTTATTCGAGAAGAGTTTCTTCTTGGATTTGCCATTCCAGTCAAACAACTGAAGAAACCCTGCCTTTGAACTTCGCTTCTCGACTTCCATTTTCTCATATATGATTCAAATCACAATTTCTCAAACAATAAACAGAAATGAAGCAAACCAAAACCCACCTATAAATATAACCATAACAATCAATCAATAAAATAAATCCAACAATGAAACTGTATAAAGTATCAATCTAAGAAGCTGCTTATTTTCCGTGCTTAAGATTCCGCCGATAAATAAGCACTTATAAGCTGCTAAAAAATAAGCAATTCAGAAAAAAAATCAATCAAACTCATTTATAAAAGGTTTTATGCTAATTTGATTTGTTATAATTTCATCTCAAATAAGCAGCTCCCTAGACACTTATAAAGCATAAGATGCAAAACTGATTTTTTTTCTTAAAAATAAGCAGAAAATATAAGCAATCCCTAACTGCAAGTAAACATGAATCAAGCATAACCGGCAACCCAAAACCCCAAAATTGAATCCCTAACCCTCGCGTTTCTTGTAAATAAAAACAATAATCCCAAGATTAGGGTTTATAAACTTACAAAAAATTAGGGATCTTCTTCTTCCACAATCTTTGAGCTACGATCATCATCATCAACGGTAAATTGTTATGTGAAGATTCTAGGTTTGTCTGGATCTATATTTGTGCGTTTATCTGCTGAACATCTTATCTAGGGTTACAACGATCATTATTATGGTTTGGGTTGGGTTACCGGCAAGCAAAGCAGGCCAAAAGCGGCCCATAAGGTTTTGGCGGGAAAAATGCTACAGGGTAGCTACAGGGGGAAACGGCAGCGTTTTCATCCAGTTTTATATAAACTTATAATGTGTTTTTTTATATATCAGGCGTGGGGATTGTAATTCCAAAATAACCTTGTTTAGTATATAGTTAGTGCAAATTGTAAATTAATTTTAGCCATTAGATCTAAAAAAAGGAGGGACTATATGGATGGCAAGGATCTCTTCTCGCGTTCTCACAAAAATTGGATTTCTCACATGAATGGCCCCCTATATATATATATATATATATATATATATATATATATATATATATATATATATATATATATATATATAGGGATGAGATCAAATAAAAAGAAGATTTTTTGTAAAAAGAATAAGAAGGATTTTGAACCTTTGATTTAAAATCAATGGATGAGATTAACTGTAATCCTAACTAACTATTAAGGGTATAAAAGTAATTTCATAATATAACTATAATCCTAACAACCTAAATTATAAAACCCACATTCTTCTAAACACACAATTTCCCTCTCTATATAATAAAACCCAGCTTCTTCTAACATACAATTTCCATCTCTATATAATAGATCGTACTACTAATTTGTTAGTTGTTAGAAACTTAATTCTTGGTGATAAATCTGATATTAGCAACAAGTCGCGTACTTGTAATCGCTGATGTAAAAGCTTATTTATTTTTATTTTTTTACATTTTTATGAAAATAAGCAGGTAAGTTCAACCTCAAACACTGCCTTGGAGACTTTGATAGCAACACAAAATTTTGAAGATGTGGTTTACAATTCATGAATATTCTGATTAGCTGTATATACATATTTACACTACAAAAATCAAACCCACTCGTACACTGTAATTTCCTTTGTTGAAATACAAGGCAACCAACAAGTGAATGCTGCTCAAGATGATCAATGATCACTCATCCTTGGCTCTGGTATTATCTTCGAGATGAACTTGGAAGGAACTGTCGACAATATGAAATTTCCATAATCATCTTCTTTACCATAGGATGCAAGGCTAGGAGCCATCACAATCTTGCATTTGCTTGATGTATCGCACCCCATTTCAACACTAAAATAAGTTAAATGGTCTGATATAATGTTTCTAGGGACTGATCCGAAATATTCAACAAGTAGTTTTAGATATTAGTTTGCATGATAAAAAACTTCTCAGAAAAAGATACAACGAAGACAATACTTACAGGTGGTGCATTCGATCTATATACTCTGAAACATGTCATTCAGGTTTTATCATTAATGCGTAAGAACATATTGAATTCGTGTATTTTTAATGTTTAAAAACGTTCCTAATTCAACTTTTTTTCCAAATAAAATATTATACCATCATTGAAATAATAGAATTTCTGTAGTTATGAATATACATTCTAATAATGTTGTTCCATATATAGAAAATAGTTACTCCATACCTACTACAATCAGGGTCTTCACCAGAATCATCACATATCTTCTCAACTGGATAAATAAGAAATCCCATCCCAATTTCGTAGAGCCACACCTGCGAATTCAAAGGCACAATAGTTTGTATCATAAACAGAGTACTATAAAGGATATTTTTAGTTCTGTTAGAATGTTGCGATGAAAAAATCGGTTTCCAACATGAAAAGCTAGAAATCTATCAAGATCGCTTGAAGGATTTCATGTCAAAAGTTGATGCTGATTTTCCAAATCATCACTTACTATCCTATCACGATTGTGATGTGATCCCATATCTATTTTCGTTACAAAACTATCTCAAGTCAACTCAAAATCCTAGTGGACTTGGAAATAAAGGTGATCGATCTTGCTGAAGGATAATTAGACATTTTTAATGTATAAAATGGTGTTATTTCAAACAACAAAGTGCTAAATACCTTAGCATGTCAACTTTCTAAATTCCTATGAGAACATATGCATATTCAGACCATTTTTAATGCACAAAATAGTATTATTTCAAACAATAGAGTGCTAATTACCTAAGCATGTCACTTGTACTATCTCTAATGTGAAGTAACACAGATTTAACGTGTTATTAATGTAGAATAAAACATTATTTTAGACCATTCACGATTATCCTAACATGTCACTCTTTTACTAACTTTCAACAAAAAGTAATGCATATTTAGAGCATTTTTTAATGCACAAAATAGTGTTATTTCACGCAATTCACAATTATCCAACTGTATTGACTTTTAGTAGCTTCCTTAAAAAATTAATACACATTTAGAACATTTTTCAGTGCACAAGACAGTGTTGTTTCACATAAATCACGGATTATCTAACCGTTTCGCACTTATACTATCTTCATACAAAAATTAATGCACACTTAGAACATTTTTTAGTGCACAGAATAATGTACTTCACACAACTCACGATTTATCCAACCGTATCGCACCTTTACTAACTTCCTACAAAAATTAATGCACACTTAGGCCATTTTTAGTGCACAGAATAGTGGTTATTCACACAACTCATGAATTATCCAACCGTGTCACACTTTTACTAACTTTCTACAAAAATTGATGCACATTTAAACCATTTTATAGTGCACAAAATAATGTTTTTTTACTGCATCTTTTATTAAAACAAATAAGAAAAAACAAGACATTATAACAAAACAAAAGGAAGACCAATGCAACAAACAAGACATTATAGCAAAAGGAACCTGGAGAAAACAAAAAACGAATACAACACCCTACTATCAGGACAATCAAGGAAAGCAACAAACCGAAACACAACCAAGGCTGTACCCCTCAAACAAGCACCAACCAAACACTATCAACATAAAACCTTGAACCTAACTGAACTAATGCACCAGTCCTGGACACACTAAGCAAAAAATCATAACATACTTATTATAAAGTCAGCCTAAGACAAACATAAAGAAAAACTAGACACCCTTTAGACATCACCCTCAGCTGCTCACAAGACCAGTAAGTAGACTAACATAACTCAACACAAAAGCAATTACTGCACAAAATAGTGTTATTTAAAATGATAGATTGCTAATCCCAATTTTACTAACTTCCATCTAAAATTATCGCATACTTAGCCAATTTTTTAATGCACAAACTAATGTCATTTAACACAAATCATGATTATCCAAATCTATCCCACTTTTACTAACTTCTAGGTGAATTATCGCACATTTAGGCCGTTTTTAATTCACATATTAGTATTATTTCTGTTGATCCCAGTTGAGCTTATACGATCTTATATAGAAGTTAACTTAAATAAACACTTAAGCTAGTACGCGGAATATAAAAGCTTAACTTAAGAAGATTAACAATTCTCTTTCAACACTTCAATATTATTAATACGAGCACTCGACAATGCTAGGGTTTTACAACCTTGAAGTGTAAACTAATCGTAATTCTGTCACAACTAAACTAACCCTAGGAATCCCCTTTTATAGACTAAGGAGTCCTACTAGGTTTACAATACCTTTCTCTACAAGATAAGAATAATCTAAATAGATATAATATACACATGATCTATTCCATAATTATCCTATCGTATACAATGTTAATCCATTAAGCAGTAGTTTCACCAAGCAGCAGTTTATCTTCAGCAGCAGAGTCATTAACACTAGCAGCAGTATTACTCAGCAGCAGTATCACATAGCAGCAGTGTCACTTGGTCAAAACCCAACAATCCTCCCCTAAACTTAATATTTATTTCTAAATATTTAAGTTTCTTCAAAGCTCAAAACATCACTAGGAGGATGCTTCCAAACACTTAACTTCTTGAGCATTCAGATGATCAAATACAAACTTGTACTGAGTAAGCAATTTAAATGCTTGATCATCAGAATCATAATCTTTCTGTAACTTAAGTGATTTAGAACCATTGATCATTTGATTAACAACATTCCAGTATCTCATCACTGGATACTCTTTTTCAGCCATCATGTACAAGATTCTTGGTCCAAGAGTCAGCATATGAATTCCAGACTCTTGAAATAGTTTCCATTGCTTAACTTTGTAGTCAACAATCTCTGTCCATTCATAATCATCTGTGGAAGGTTCATACATAAGTTTCAAAGCTCTCCAGAGAACATTATCTTGTAAGGTCTTTATATAATCCTCTTTCTCAATCTCATACTTCTTACCATCAAACTTTGTAGCTCCAAACTTTGCTTTGTATAATGTCCACAGATCATCAAAATCCTCTCTATCAAAGTATTCTAGCATCTGTTGAATTTTAAGAAACCTAGTAGTTTTACCATCAGATCTCTCAACATCATGAAATGCTCCAATATCTGTATCATAACCAGTAGTTACTTTGACAATTGGATATTTGACTCCAATAGGCTTAGCATCAAGTACTTCAGGTACTTCCATCTTACCAACCACAGTAAGACTCTTCAATTGTTCTTTCAAATGCTCAGCAGGAATATGATCATAATCATGTTTAAATTCATCACCTGCCAGCATAGAACTACTACCTTCACCTAACCTTCTTTTCTTCTTTGCAATTGATTTTTGATAAGCACCCTTTCTTTTATCACCTTGCACAGAAGAAGTAGTTTTTGTAGTATCACCATCAATCTGTTTAACAACATCAGCTTCTTGAACATGCTCTGCTTCAGCTACCTTTTCATGTATCAACTTCTTGTTCATCTGAGCAATTTGTTCCAAGTCCTCAGCACATCCCATAGGATAAAAGGTATCTGTTCTCCTCTTAGCTTGTTGATATAAATCAAAAACCTCTTTGTCAGAATAAGGTTTCAAATCTACCAATTTCCATCCAGCCATGTTCTTAAGATATCTTTCATATTCTTTTCTTTGTTGTTTAACAGTTGGACCCTTAAGTATCTTTATCTTCTTTCTAGCAGCATCATTCTGCTTTCTCTTCTTTGCAGTGAACTCTCTTATCCAAAATTGCACATCAAAAGTTGGAGTTTCATTAACTTCTTCTTTGATTAACTTTTGGAGTTCAATTTCAGCATCAATTCTGATCTTCTCATTGATCCATTCATCATACTTTCTCAACTCTTCAGCCTGTCTGTTCTTTTCTTCCAAAAGTGTCTGTTGTTCATCTTCATATAATTTAAGTGCAACAGCAGAATCATATCTACTTAGAAGTTCCTTAGGCCAAGAATCAAAAGGTATATCAGTGAAATCAACATCTTTATAAATCCACCTCTGAATATCAACTTGCTTGCCTTTACCCTTATCTGTAGAAGATGATGTAATTATCTTCTTTTGATTAGCAGCAGGTTCTCTTATTGTTATTCCTTTTTGAGGTTTTCTTGCAACTTTTGGTGTGATTGTTGTTGTGATAGGTTGTGGTAATGATTGAGTTGGTAGTTGTGGTATATGTTTGGAAGTAGAGTCATCAGTAGTCTTCTTACTTAGCAAGACCATTGCCTCTGCAGCAGCATTGTCACTAGACCCAGCAGCAGAGTCTTTTACTTCAGCAGTATTCACTTTTCCACTAGCAGAAGAACCAGAAACATCCTTAACAGCAGAATCATGAACAGCAGTAGAGTCAACAATAGCAGCATTTTCAACATGTTTTTCCACTGAATCTTCCAAAGTCTTTAACACATTACCCATCATCCTTGTTGCCTTCACTAGTTGCTCAGGCTCCAAAGTTTTAAGAGTTTCTACCACTTTTATTTGTGTAGCAAACACCTCTTCCATAACAACCTTATTCCCTGATTTATCAGCAATCACAAACTCTTCAGCATCCTGAGGACTATCCACATCCATATCTCCAATCACTGGAACCTCCCCTGAAACTATTCCAGTCTCAATATCTTGAACACTATCAACATTTTCAAAATTGACCTCCCCTGAACCCATTGTTTCTTCATTCCTCCCCTGTTTGGAAGCATCCTCTTCCAAATGAGTAGATGGTTCAGCAGAACTTACAACCTGATTAGTGCCCACTTTCTTCAATCTTCTTAAAGAGGTTGAAGATCTTGATTTCTTAAAGTGCTTAAGCTGCTTTTGCATTTTGATGATGATCTTGTCTTGTGCAGCAACAACATCAGAAAGATTAATAACCTTGTCTTCCAAAGCAGCACACTTCAACCCCAAATTGGTACAAGTAACCGTCAATTCGTTAATAAGTTTCATAGTAGTCTCATCACTTCGACCTGTGTTAACTGGTCCGAGAGGTGAATCATTGACATTGTCATTATGCACAAGTGGATCCATCAATTCATGTGTCACTGGCCTGTCCTCATCACTTCGACCTGTGTGACCTGGTCCGAGAGGTGAATCGTGGGACAAAAACTCAGCATCAAACCTAGTTTGATCATCTGAGCCCCCTATGTTTTCCATTTGGCTAGGGTTACCATCCTGAGAATCAGACTCATAAGAATCTTTTTCTCTAGATGTTGCCTTGGTTTGGGTCTTAATGATGTTATTACTATCCTGCTCTGCTGCTAAGCTAGAAGCAGTAGTGACAGCCCTTGCCAACATGTCCTCTCCATCACCTAGGACAGCCTCATCTGGTACAGCCATACTAACACTATCCTGAGGTAGATTAGTGTTCTTTTTGGTTTTCCTACGGGTATATTGTTTTGTAGGTTGTGTAACAGATGTAGTAACATTGGGTGTGTGATGGGAATCAGTGGGATTTCCTGATCCTTCACCCTGGATATTTTGCACAAATTGTAACATGAAAGGTGTAAGATTTGTATGTGCTCCTGAAAAACCTTTGCCATGCTTATTCAAAAAGGTAAAAGTTTTTGAAACCAATTTTGGAGCATCAAATTCAGCAATATGAGTTCTTGTCTTAGAAATTTGGTTTTCAATAAAGATCTGAATAAACCTTGGATATAGCAAATAAGAACCATCTTTAACACCTTTAAACATCCCCTCCAATATCATTTTTGAAAAATTAAATGGTTGACCTTTGCACAGGCATATCATTGCAGAAGCAATGGTAGTACTGAACTCATGCCACCCAGATGTTTTAGGACTTAAACAATGAAGGAGTAGATGTACCAAAAACTTGTATTGAGGACAGAGGAGAGCTTTTTGAAATTTTAAATTTGTATGTTTCCCCTCATATCCCAAATCTTTTAAACCAGCAAAAATAGCAGAATTAGCAAGGCAAGTGGTCTCTGTTTCATCATTTAAGAGAAGAGTTTCCCTTATAGATGATTCAGTTACACGAACCTTTTGCCCATCTACTAAAGCACTTACATGTTTTTCCCCATTCATAGTTTTGATTTTAGCTGTAAACCAAAACTGTTTGATGTAGGAAACAAATATAGTAGGGTTCACAGTGAGTGCATACCTAAGAGAAGTAGCATTCAAAAACTTTGCCATGTCTGTGAAACCTTCAGGAACTAACTCTTCATTCAAAACGACCACACTGTTGTGTTGCTCAGCCCAGGTACGTGTAAGCTCCATTAATTAGGGTTTAGGGAATTGGGGATTTGTGATTATTAGAATGATAAGGTGTAAGGGCTTGTGAGAACTTCAATTTAGAGCATATAAAAACCAATTATAAGAATCAATTAGGTTTTAAACTGATGGATGGAAGTTACACATAACACCCTCTTACTTACAACCGTAGCAGCATAATCGTGTCATTTACAACTAGCAGCAGAGTGATAGAACTAGCAGCAGAGTGAACTTGAGCCAGCAGCAGAGTTGACTATAGAACTTAGTCAAAGATCCATAGCAATTAATGCACATATCACTCCGTAATCCCTATAAAACCGGCGAGATCTTTTCCCTAAATAATGCAATCAAACCCTAATCACATTCAAAAACGCCACACTCACAATCAATACTATCCATCTTTTTCAATCAAATCTCCAAACAATGAAATCAACACCCGAAATCATCAATATTTCATCTGATTCATCATCAGAGGATGAATCCCCATTTGAAACCTATGTTCCTCCCTTCCGTCCACCACATAATGGATGTAGGACTAAAGAACAAGCACGCAAAAGAAAGCACGATCTCCCTGTCTTCAAAGACCTGCTGAAATTGAATCAAACCCCAAGCACATCAAGGGGTAAACAGCCTATGTCCCCTGAGTCCCCAGCATCATCAGAGTCATCAGAAGATCAAGCTTGGATTCCTGTCAGGCCACCATCCCCAAGAGAGCTTGTGTCCCCATTTATGTGGACCTCGTCTGATGAGGAAAGAGCTCCAAGTGCACCACCTTCCACTCCTGAGAGACCGCAGTCATCAAGGCGACCACCAAGAAAAACCACCAAGACAAAGAAGAAAAAGAAGACAAATCCTCCACTCCCAAAGGAAAGAAAGATTGTTCTTGGACTTCCATGTCCTAGGAATTAGTGTGTTGTGGTCTCTTATTATAGTTTGTTGCTATCTTTTGTGGTTTCATTTGATGTCTTTGTACTATCTCTTTTGATGTATGAACACTGATCGTAGTACTCTTTGGTTAATGAATGATATTATCTTTCTTGTTTTAATTCCTTGCAAATCATCATTCATACTATACTTGTACCTGCAAAAGGTTAGACCAAACACCACAAAACAAACAAACAACATATGTACTAGCAATAGAGTTAGAAAATCAAAGAGCAGCATAGTACATATCATCTCAAACATATATTAATAAGCAGCAGAGTAACAAGCAGCACATTCCTTTTACAAACTTTTACAAAAATAAAGAGATAAGTTTTTCAAAGATTGATCATACCAATGTTTGCAATTAAAAATTGAAACCTCCCCACATCAAAATGTTTAGTGAGAAGATCAGCAACATTGTTATCAGTATGAACCTTAACAATTTGAATCAACTTCTTTTCATAACAGTCCCTTATAAAGTGATGTCTTATCTCAATATGTTTTGTCTTAGAATGAAAAACAGGATTTTTAATTATGCAAAGTGTGCTGTTGTTATCAATATGGATTTTAGTATTCATGAAATTGTACCCATAATCCAATAATTGATTCTGCATCCATAGAACCTGTCCACAACAACTTGAAGCAGCCACATACTCAGCTTCTGTTGTAGAATTAGCCACCACAGTTTGCTTCTTGCATTGCCATGACACCAACCTGCTTCCAAGGAACTGACAACCCCCTGTTGTAGACTTTCTATCCAAAGAAGCTCCAGCATAATCACTATCTGAGTAGGAGACCAAATCAAAAGGTGAATCCTTAGGATACCAAAGGCCCAATTTAGGTTGATGCCTCAGATATCTAAAGATTCTCTTCACTGCATTGAGATGTGATTCCTTGGGACACACTTGAAATCTTGCACAGGCACACACAGCAAACATGATATCAGGCCTTGATGCTGCAAGATACATCAATGAGCCAATCATAGACCTGTACAAGTGAATGTCCACTTCTTTTCCATATTCATCCTTCAACAATGGTTTATCCTTTTCCATGGTAGTCTTGGCAGGCTTAGCATCTAAAAAGCCAAACTTCTTCAATATGTCATTAACATACTTATCCTGACTAATAAATATGCCATTCTCCTTCTGTATAACTTGTAGACCCAAGAAGAAAGTGAGTTCTCCCATTGAACTCATAGCAAACTTGTCTTTCATTAGCTTCTCAAAACTAACACACATATCTCTGTTTGTAGACCCAAAGATGATGTCATCAACATAGATTTGAACCAACAAAATATCACCTTTTTGTCTTTTGAGAAACAAAGTCTTGTCAATCTTTCCTCTACTAAATCCAGACTCTAACAAATATGTAGACAATGTGTCATACCAAGCTCTAGGGGCTTGATGTAATCCATACATTGCTCTATTCACCTTGTAAACTTTGTCAGGAGGATCAGGGTCTTCAAAGCCTGGTGGTTGAGACACATAAACTTCCTCAGTAATGGTCCCATACAGAAAAGCACTCTTGATATCCATCTGATACACCACAAAGTCTTTGTATGAAGCATAAGCCAAGAATATTCTTATTGCCTCTATTCTTGCCACTGGTGCAAACACCTCATCATAGTCAAGTCCTTCTTGTTGTGTGTATCCCTGTGCTACTAACCTTGCTTTATTCCTTATGACAATTCCTCTCTCATCTCTTTTGCATCTGAAAACCCATTTAGTACCAATCACCCTTTTTCCATTTGGCAGCTCAACCAAAGTCCATACTTCTTGCAGCTTGAATTGCAGAAGCTCATCTTGCATTGCTTCCAGCCAACTTGCTTCTTGTAGGGCTTTGTAAGTGTTCTTGGGTTCTATTTGAGATAGAAAACATGCAAACAGGCAATTTTGAAGATCTTTATGACTATTTCTTTGATGCAGAGATATGGCAAAGAAACTTTGATGTTGAAGATCTTTCAGTGCTTTGGTCATTTGCCTTGTTTGAATAGATGAAGTTGGATCACTTAAGATTTGATCTTTGGGATGATCCTTGTGAACTCTTGTGGTAGTGGTAGGACTAACAGGAATATTGAGTTCCATATTAGTTATGTCAGCATCAGCTCCAAATAGCTTACCATCAAGGGCATCATCATCTGTGTCATAGTAGATATCCTCAAGAGGAGGGATGTTTGGATCATCAGGATAAATAGTTTCATCAATGAGTCTACCCTGAGAGTCCAAATTAGGAAAAATTGAAGTAGCAGTAGAGTTAGTAGGCTTAGCAGCAGAGTGTGTTGGAGCAGTAGTTGTATCTTTTGGCTTAGCAGTAGAGTCTTCTGGTCTTATTGGAGAGACATCAACAACTACTTTGGGAGCCCCATTTACTTCTTTTTCTGCTGCATCAGGTATTTCAATACCTTCTTCAGTTTCCTTATGTTTCTCTTGAGAAACAACATCATCTGTAGGGCTTTGTTCTTTCTGAAAGGGTAAAAGAGTTGGACCAATCTTCAATTTCTCAACCAAAACAAACTCTTCCTGTGATTTATCAACATTGGCAATTATAGGCACATAGTTCATTGTTTTGGCAAGAATGTCAACATCAAACAACCATTCTGGTCCTTTCCCTGCAGAATTATATGTGTTCTCACTAAACTTGATATGCAGATTCTCCTCTACATGTTTGGTTCTCTTATTATATACCCTGAAGGCTTTACTATTTACAGAGTAACCAACCAAATTTCCTTCATCAGCTTTTTCATCAAATTTGCCTAGCTGATCCTTTGTATTCAAAATAGTAACAGGACATCCAAATGGTTTGAGAAAATCAATCATTGGCTTCTTCCCATGAAATAGCTCATATGGAGTCTTGTTATGAGGCTTGACTACCTTACTTCTGTTCTGCACAAAACATGCAGTGTTCACAGCTTCAGCCCAAAAAGGTACAGGTATTTTTGAATCAGATAGCATAGTTCTTGCAGCCTCAATAAGTGTCCTGTTTCTTCTCTCTGCTACACCATTCTGTTGTGGTGTTCTTGCTACACTGTACTGTCTAAGTATTCCTTTTCCCACACAGAATTGATTCATCTCACTATTCTTGAACTCAGTACCATTGTCACATCTGATAATCTTCACTTTGTTGTTGTGCAGGTTTTCAACTCTTGTAATGAAAGCTTTGAGTATTCCTGGAGTTTCATCTTTGGTGGCTAGAAAGAACACCCAAGTAAACCTGCTAAAGTCATCAGTGACAACAAGACAATATGATTTCTTATTCAAACTTTTTACAAATACAGGCCCAAATAGATCCATGTGTAGCAAGTATAATGGCTCAGTATTTGTGTTTACTGTCTTGGACTTGAAAGAAACTCTGTGTTGTTTACCCTTTTGACATGCAACACAAGTTTCACAATTCTCAAAAGTCTTTGTAGGCATCCCTCTCACAAGATTTCCTTTCACCAACTTGTTCATGGTCTTGTAGTTCAGATGTCCCAATCTTCTATGCCATAATTTGGACTCATCAATAGTGGCCTTTGCAATTAGACAAGTCAAAGCCCTCTTAGGAATAATATTCTTAATATGGTCACTGTATATATTTTCCTTTCTAGGGACCTTCAGAAGCACAGATTTGTCATCTGGTAATTGAAAATCAGGAGAAAGAATCATACACTCAGTGTCTGTAAAAAGAACAAAATTCTTTTTGTCACACATTTGTGAGACACTAAAAAGGTTAAACTTAAGTCCTTTCAGAAGGAACACTCTCTCAAAGTCCAAATTTCCAGTTCTTAGAGTTCCTATTCCAACAATCTTTCCACCTTTTGGATCATTCCCAAAAGCTACATAACCACCATCAAAAGCCTCAAGATCTTCAAGTTGAGACTCATCCCCAGTCATGTGTCCATAGCATCCACTGTCAACAATAACCATATCCTTAAGCTCATCCAGTAGATTGACCTGCACATGAAAAATCGAGAAATCAGTTTCTCTTGATGACCCAAGCCATTACTGACTTGGATCTGCCCTGTGCATCAGTATAATCAAATTTCTTCAAATCACTTGATGCACTACTATTCTTGGAAACAGAGTTTGAAACATTTGTTTTTGGTTTCCAAGTCCAGCAAGCTGAGGCCTTAACAGCATAAAAGTGATTACCAACAACTGTATTTGGAAGATGTTTTGGCTCAGAAGTAGAAAGTTTTGAACTAGCAGCAGATTGCTTACTAGCAGCAGAATGCATACTAGCAGCAGAGTGCTTACTAGCAGTAGAGCCAGTAGAAGAACCAGTTGTATTTTTAAATACACCATATGTCTTAGCAGCATAAATAGATCTAGTTGCACCAGATCTCAATAACACAGCTCTTGGAACCATATTCCTATTAGGATGAGGGTGAGACTGTTTTGAGACATATTTGTGATTCACCCTAGTGTATTGATTCCAAACAGGTTTTTGGTGTTCAGGACATCTACCAATCAAATGGTCAAAGCTACCACACTTATAACAAGCCTTCTTTTGTAATTGAAACTCACTACCTAATCTGTGTGAAACTAGGTTGTTAAAGTTTCTCTGGTTACCCCTAGGCTTATTACTAAATCTCTCCATATGTTCTCTAGGCACCTCATTGTATTCAACCATTTTCCTAGAGAAGTTGTTTCCTAACACAGGTTTAACAAACTTTACCTGTTCTACCTTAGGTTTAACCTGAGTAGGAATTTCTTCCTTTTTCAAACTTTGTTTTGGTTTAACCTGTTCCTCTTCACTATCACTATCACTATACCATTCTTCAATAGTTGGAGCCTCAGGAAACTTTTTAGCCTCTACCTTAGGTGTTTCTAAGACACTTGTGCTACTTTCACCTACAGGTTTTCCAATTTCTAGCTCACTAATGAAGGATAGCTCTTTTCCTGGTGGAGCATAAGCACTTTTGGCTGGAGGAGCCACTTCATTATACCCAATTCCACTACCTCTTCTCATCAAGGTGCTCTCTATAGACTTATGAACCAAGTCAGAAGCAAACTGTTGTTTTTGTACTCTTACTACATGTTTGTCTTTTTCAGCAAGAGCAGCTTCCTTTTCTTTTTCAGCTTCTTCTAACTTATTTTTAAGAACTTCTACTTCACTGTTTTTCTTAAAAATTTCTATATCTCTTAGATTAAGTTGATCTACATATTCTTTTTCACACTCTTTGAGATATTCTAACCTTCTCTCAACATTTTGAATACCTACTTTGTAACCTAAGTTATCAAGTTTTAGGTGTTCAACTTCTCTATTTAAACTCTCATTCCTAGCCTTAAGTACTTCAATAGTATCAGAACAAGATTTAAAAGAACAACCAGATGATTCAGAGTCATTAGATACCTCAGAGTCAGATCCTGATGATGAACCATATGCCATAAGTGCAAAGTTATGCACTTTGGGTTGAACAGCAGCAACCAAAGAGAAATTTGGTTCTTCTTCAGCCATATCACTCCAGTCATAATCTCCCAGCCCATCACAAGCTACCATTGCAGACTTTGATTCTTCAGTCTTCTTTGGAACATCAACATTCTTCTTTGGAGATCTACACTCTCTAGCAAAATGTCCCTTCCTGTTGCAATTATAACATTCAATCTTAGACTTGTCAAACCCTGGGCTCTCCTTAGCCTTGTATTTGACTTCTCTTCCAGTCTTTTTCCAGAACTTTCTTGCTCTTAAAGTCAACATTGCCATTTGCCATTTGAGATCAATTTCTTCAAGATCATCTGGATCAATTTGATCCATATCTTGATTTAGGACATGTGACCTTATTGTAGTAGTCGGCTCAGCCAAGAATGCACACACAACAACATCACTTGTAGAAATCTTGTCATTTGAACCAGCAGCAGAACCATCAGAAGTAGAGACTCCATAAGCAGTAGAATGAGATTCTTGAGTCTCTTTGGATTTTGAATACACAAAAGCAAGATTTTGTGCACTAGAAGATGAAGTAGAAGAAGTAGCCAATTCAGATTCGTACACCCTTAGATTGTTGTAGAGGCTCTCCAACTTCATTGTTTCAAAGTCAGGCTTATTCCTCCACACCACTGTATGCATACTCCATTCAGGTGCAAGACTTCTTAGGAACTTAAGATTCACATCTTCCTGTGGAACAACATAACCAACAAGCTTTAAATGGCTAACTAGTTGATTTAGCCTGTTGTATGTGCTAATTATCTTCTCTCCAGATTCAGAAGTAAAATTTTCAAACTGATGCTTCAACATGTTTTTCCTGGATTTCTTGGTAGCATCATTCCCTCCAAACCTGAATTCCACTGCATCCATCAATGCTTTTCCTGATTCACAGTCATCAAAGTCCATTTGAAATTCATTAGGTATTCCCATTAAGAGAATACTATAAGCTTTGATTTCCAGCTTCCTTATTGCATTAGCTTCAACAGACTTGATTGGTATCTCCTTACCATCAGCACTCTTCTCTGGTTCAGAATCACCATTAGGACTCCTTAGTCTATAAAAGGGGATTCTTAGGGTTAGTTTAGTTGTGACAGAATTACGATTAGTTTACACTTCAAGGTTGTAAAACCCTAGCATTGTCGAGTGCTCGTATTAAGAATATTGAAGTGTTGAAAGAGAATTGTTAATCTTCTTAAGTTAAGCTTTTATATTCCGCGTACTAGCTTAAGTGTTTATTTAAGTTAACTTCTATATAAGATCGTATAAGCTCAAATGGGATCAACAAGTGGTATCAGAGCTTGTGATCTAGAAGTTATAATCAAGAAGATTTTTGTTTCGTAAAAGTTTGCTGTTCCAAGACTGTTGCTAAAGATGGGTGATGAAACTCATATGGTGACTGCTTCAAGGGTTCCTATGCTCAATCCTTCTGAGTATGAGCTATGGAAAAGGAGGATCAGACAATACATTCGCATGATCGACTTTAACATGTGGAATGTGATTGTTAATGGTGGCTCTGATACCACTTGTTGATCCCAGTTGAGCTTATACGATCTTATATAGAAGTTAACTTATATAAACACTTAAGCTAGTACGCGGAATATAAAAGCTTAACTTAAGAAGATTAACAATTCTCTTTCAACACTTCAATATTATTAATACGAGCACTCGACAATGCTAGGGTTTTACAACCTTGAAGTGTAAACTAATCGTAATTCTGTCACAACTAAACTAACCCTAGGAATCCCCTTTTATAGACTAAGGAGTCCTACTAGGTTTACAATACCTTTCTCTACAAGATAAAAATAATCTAAATAGATATAATATACACATGATCTATTCCATAATTATCCTATCGTATACAATGTTAATCCATTAAGCAGTAGTTTCACCAAGCAGCAGTTTGTCTTCAACAGCAGAGTCATTAACACTAGCAGCAGTTTCATCATAGCAGCAGTATTACTCAGCAGCAGTATCACATAGCAGCAGTGTCACTTGGTCAAAACCCAACAATTTCACATAACTCACAATTACATAAGCATATCACATTTTTTACAAAAATCAATGCACATTTAGCCTATTTTTAAAGCATAATGCAGTGTTATTTCACATAACACATGATTACCCAAACGTATCACACTTTTACTAACTTCCTACAATAATTAATAAACATTTAGCCAATTTTTAATGCACAAAAACAATGTTATTTCACACAACTCACAATTACCCAAACATATCACATTTTTACTAACTTTTGACGAAAAATAGTGCACGTTTAACTCATTTTTAATGCAATAAATAGATTTACTTCGCACAACTCATGATTACCCAAACATATCATATTTTTAACAACAATCTGTTAAAATTGATGCACATATAGCGATTTTATGCACAAAGCATGTACACTTAAATTTGATGAACATTTTTTTTATCATAATATCTATTAACAAAGTAGTTTTTTGTTAATAAATCATTACTTATGGCATTTGAAGTTTTTGATGGATGAATATTGTCTATCTTTATTCCCCATCATCGCATATATGAAACTTATGCACATTTAGCCATTAACTAATGCACAAAATACTTGTAAGTTTTAAACCAGATGGCTGATTTTAAGCACATATCAATTTGCCTAAATTCCAATACACATTTAGACTGTTTTTAATGAACAAAACAGTTTAGCTTCAAACAAATAACAATCCTATAAAATATACTTCTTAACATTTTTAAAGCACAAAACTATTTAATATACGCACTTAGATTGTTTTTAATGCACCAAACTGTTATAAACAAAGAAATTTTACAATTAATTAAATCAATACCTATAGATTGTAGAGTTTTTGAGGGACAATCGTGGCGCATCTTCGTCCGCTTATTATCTCTACGTTCTTCATTATCCGACAACGAAATGTGCATTAATACTATCCTTCCACTTTTTCTCCTTGTTGCTACTAATTTTACAAACAAGTGCATTAAAATCGGTCTACTTCATGATAATCTGAACAAAATCGATTTTAATTCACTAATCTTTCCTTTTCGGCACCATTTTAAGCTTCGAGTAGATGATTGAAGCTTCATTTAGGTTTTAATTCACTTACCTTTGATTTTTAGATGATCTATAGATGATATTATGATTTTTTTGTAAATGATTTGATGATTTTTCTATAGATCTGGGTTTTTTTAGATCTGAATCAAGAGAGAGGAAGTGGTTGGATGAGAGAGAAAGTGATTGTGAAAATGAATGAAACGTTTATAATGTTGTATTTAATAAATTGTTGCTAATTATTGTTTATCAAAAGACTATTTTGCCCTTCCAGCTTTATTAAAGATTATAATTTAATCTCATACGTTGATTTTTAAACCAATGGTCCAAAACCCTTCTTATCTTTCTCACCAAAAATACTTTCTTTATTTTAACTCACCCCGATATATATATATATATATATATATATATATATATATATATATATATATATATATATATATATATATAGGGTGAGGTTATTCTAAAAAGGCCCCTATAATAAAAAGTGTAGGAAGGATTGTGGGAGTGACATGTGTCACCCCCATGCCACATCATATGACACATCACATGACACGTGTCACCCCCACCCCGCCCCCCCCCCCCCCCCCCCCCGAAAATTTTTTTTTCCCGCAAAAAAAAAAAAAAAAAAATTCCCGCCAAAATTTTTTACTGCATCACTGTTATAAAGTTACTGCATCACGTTATAAAGTTACTGCATCACGTTTACTGCATCACAATTATGATTTTACTGCATCATGGTTACTGCATTTATGGTTTTAATGTTACTGCATCATGGTTATAAAGTTACTGCATTATAAGCCATAAAATACCATCGTACTTTCAAAAATGTCCCAACTTGACCAATTTACCTTTTTATTGCGGACTTTACCAATGAACTTTCAAATTTTTAGCCGACTTTACCAATGAACTTTCAAATTTTTAGCCGACTTGAACCAAATTTTTAGCTAAATTTGGTTCAAGTCGGCTAAAAAATTGAAAGTTCATTGGTAAAGTCCGCAATAAAAAAGTAAATTGGTCAAGCTGGGATATTTTTGAAAGTAGGATGCTATTTTATGGCTTTTACCCATTGCATTATCATAAGTTTTCTGCATCATATATGTATGTAACTGCATCACAATTAAAATACGATTCTTTTTTAAGTGTTGGTGCATCTTTATTATAAGTTACTGCATCATAGTTAATAGTTTAGTGCATCAACTATGCTGCAGTAACTTATAACCTTAATGCACTAAAATTTAAAACTGTGATGCAGTAACTTTTATAATTGTGATGAAGTAACTTTATAACTGTGATGCACTAAAAAATTTGGCGGATTTTTTTTTTTTTGCGGGATTTTTTTTTTTTTTTTGCGGGGGGGGGGGGGGGGGGGGGGGGGGGGGACAAGTGTCATATGATGTGGCATGAGGGTGACACATGCCGCACTCACAATCCTTCCTACACTTTTTTATTATAAAGGATTTTTTATTTTAACCCATACTATATATATATATATATATATATATATATATATATATATATATACTAGATTTCAAAGCCCGCCCGATGGGCGGAAATGACTTATAATTATCGTTTTGAAAAAATAAGTTAACGAAAAATAAGATACATCCACAACATTAAAGTGCCGAATTGTAACAGTAACTTCAAATTTGTGAATACTTAAAGGTCCTATGATGGCATTCTAAATTAGTTGACTGTGGAAAGCATAACCACAGTCTAAGGTACCGGTCCCTGTGATATGTTTTACCAGTGAATACATGAAATACAGTAGGTAGCATCTTCAGTTGCTGTTACATTTTTTTAGGGATGTGTTGACCACACCCTCCCTACCATGGGGTCCACCTACTTTTTATTCAAAATGTACAGGTTTTAATACAGACAGTACAACGGCGGGCAGCATAGGGAGGGCTTGGTTAACAAAAGTAGGGAGGGCGTGGATATCACCACCCTTTTTTTATCCTAACAATTAATTTAAACGCTTGAATCAATTTATAGTTGGTCACCTTAGAAAGTATCTTAAACTATTTAACTTAGTCATGCTTTAATAAATATGTATCACGTTGCTCATATTACATGTTTTTATTATAAAATAGACACATGAGTAGTTCTACCCTAAACACTAAAGAATGCAAATCGATCAAAAAGTTTAAGCACATAACCAATCCCAAATACCTCAAATGACCATAGCTGTATAAAATTATAGTTTTTAACTAAAAGAATACTAACAATTATACTACAAAAAGTATGAATTTTACTCCAACTCTTTTGAATTGCTAACAAACGTTTTGTATTTGATTATATCAATCTTTTATTCAAACCAAGATCGTGAAATCAATTAAAAAATTAACAACAATATTAGTTAGTTAAATTACACCAATAACACTTGATATAAACTAAAAAAATGCAATACAATTAACAAAAACGAAAATTGCACATAACACTTTGCAACAAAATAATTAAAACCATCGATTTCTGATGCTATGCATGCAATATATGTTGGACAGCGCTCAAATGCTGACATGAACTTGCGACTTGAGACAATTAAAACCGTGCCTTTCGGATCTCTTTCTGAGAACCAACTTGAGCAAACCACCAAGCTAAACAAACGACTTGAGTTTTTTGTATGCCCATCTTAATGTACCTAAAGTTTTAAACTTCTCAGCTGAGCCACCTTAGAAACAAAAACCAAAACGGATCAACCCATTTTGACCCATTACTCAACACGCCCGATATGCTTTTTTTCTACTTCTAAATATAATTTTAACCGACACATTGATATCTACAATCATTTAGTACTCAGACGCCTTATTTCAAAACACAATAAGCAATCCCAAACACTGTGTTACTTGAAATTAAATTTTCTGATGCAACATACGTATGATTTGGACGAAGTTGTAGTAAAGCATGTTGGAGTTTAAAGATCGCTATTCCTCATGGCTCGAAACACTCTCCAACCTCATTCTTGATTGATGCCTACCGCTCGGAAAATCTATAATACTTCCTCTTTCTCGCCGGGCCACAGTCATTAATTTCACGTTAAACAATGGCGTATTAGTCATGACTTACACTTACCGTCAACTTTATATTGAAAGCATTTACATTTTTACTCCAAATTAGAATTAAGAGACATGAAACGCAAGTTGATAAATAGTAGCACCATCAAACATACTTAGTCTGAGGTTAAAAGTAAATAAACTGATTGCTTCCAACCACTCTTTCCTTCTCCTATTTAATTTTCTCAAGCAGTGGCCTTCTCCTCTTTTTCCTCATAGTTATCGTCTCTGCATCCCACTCATCTTTAATCTTAACCTTTCTCCATACCACTGTCCCATTGTAGCTCATCTTCAATCCTAACATCTATGCTTGTTTTTCTGCGCTATATCCAACTTTCGACCCGACTCACATTCAACACTACTATTCACACCATCCTAGGTTTATCAATAGGTGAGCAGTCATCTACAACGTTAATAGCTCCAACCGCATTGGCGGTTGATTTTTTGCTATTGGTTCCTTATTTCTTGTCGTACTTGAAAAAACAAATATTACCATCCAATAAGTTGCAATGTCGTCGTAACTTAGACCATCCGGATGATAAGCTGTGTTCGGTTCTTAAGTTCCTCTCCACTAATATCCTCATTGTCCATTCGTATCCTTCATGATGGTAGTATTTTCTAGCCCCGCTGCCTCCAATACATGTCAAACAGATTATTCTTATTAATACTTGCACATAGAGATAACTGGATTGCAATCTGAAAATACATATATGATATTCGATAAACATAATCAGATCAATGTTGTGACATGTAATACACTTACCTTAGTGTTTGCGGGGTTAGACAGCTGTTGAAGCATAAAAGCTCGGGTGTATTTTCCAAAATATCATACATGCTTTCTTAATGGTACATCCCATCCCTTCAGTCAGCTCAGGCAGCCCCAAATGACAGCTTTATTACCCTTCTATCTGAGCCTCTGCATGGACGCACCGTCAAAGGGGGATTTT
The DNA here is from genome assembly GCA_030686995.1 of Artemisia argyi. NCBI lineage: Eukaryota > Viridiplantae > Streptophyta > Magnoliopsida > Asterales > Asteraceae > Artemisia > Artemisia argyi. Next base: position 147,482,274 of record CM060686.1, read on the forward strand.
GAACAATTCTTAATGGTGTTAATATTTTTATTTAGAAGACATAATTATTTTGATTTTTAAATATGAATTAAAAGTTTTTTGTTTAGTACAACAACATACTATGTATCGACGAAATAGTTAATACTTAAAAAATCTCCTATCTCTGTAAATAAAAATGTTAACATTTGATTTTTTAGTTATTGTTATAATGTTGGGCTACATATAGAATAATATAAGAAACATTGTAAATAAAAATGTATTAACTATATAAGATAGTGTAACATGTTTATCTCTGTAAATAAAAATGTTAAAAGTGTATTGAAAGTGCCACCAATACTGAGTGGTCATTTAGTCGCTCACATATTTACGAACAATCTCAATGTCTCAAACTTTGAAGTAGCTTCAAATACCCAATGTCTTCGGGTTGAATGCATCTGCACATTAGTGACTACATGATTCTCCACCATAGGGATCTATTTCTAAAAGTCAAATGATTGAGTTTTAGAGTCAAAACTGACCAGAATTAGTTTTCAATACTTGGGAAAATCTGATACCTAAAGGTAGCAACATGGCGGGTCGAACAGGTTGGTTAACAGTTCCAAAGGGACCGGTAAAAACATGGTCGGGCATGGGTGAAATTAGGTTTGGGTCAGAACATGTGATTCTTAAAATGGATGGGTTTGGTTATGCCAACCCACAAACACTTTTTCACTTCTTGAATTGTACATAAATTTAATGTCTGAGAATCATCTAACTTTTGAAATGAACACCTAAAAATATTTATGCAAGTAAAATTTATGTTAAGTGACCTCCACTCCCTAACAAACTCTCAATCCGAGTCCATTTTAACCAATTTCTAACATTTAACCAACTGAGCTGTTTGCAAACTATAAACCAAATTCACCAATTTACCCGTAAATGGTTAAAAGGGGATAACTAAAAAAAATATACACTATAAGATCAGTGTCCAGAGATTTATAAAAATAGGTGTTTCAATTTTAAAAAAAACTAAACCAATCTACTACTTAGATAAGTAATACATTTGCGGTCAAAAGCCAAATTGTCCCTCTTAATTTGCTAAAGATGAAATATACAAAAGAAAGTGAACATAAAAAATATATTGCTGTGTACTAACCCTCCTCTTGTAAAAGTTGAGATATATGTCCTTCAAGTTGATCCATTCCATAAAGTATGGGGATAACTTCATTTTTTAAGTTTCATTGCCGGAAGATTCAAAGAAGATCCAAAGCTCAAGTTCAAGAAGATGTAAGACAGATACTGATGCCATTTTTGGACCCCAAAAGCCACTTCAAAATGTCAGATCCCGGGAGTATTTTAGACATACCGTTATGGCCACCTGGAGTATTGTTCAGTCAAAAGAACATCAGTATTACTTTTAGCAGAGCGAATACAGAATAGTACTTAGCCTAACTAAAATAGATTAGAAAATTAACACGCACGTGTAAACTTGCCACTCATAATGCTACTAAAGTAATAAAAAGTAAAGGATTGCTTTCAGATAATCATAGATGAAGGGGCTTATTGGACAGGTTCTAACTATCGGGTCAAGCTACTGTTTTTGGAAAGACACTAACAAATTCACAAGTTAAACAGTTACATCTACTTCTATCGGGTCAATTTTATCTTCAAGAGCAGCATCATTTTTTCCCTATATGAAATAACACACCTTACTAAAATAAATTCCACGTGTTAAGTAACTTTCTCGCACACATATAAGCAAAGAAAGACACTAACATAAATTTTTGTACACTCTATCCAATGATCAGAACTCTCGGGTTCAGAAACGTTCTTTTTCTAAGATAATCTGCTACTGCTTTTCACGTTCTAGTCCAGTTTCACCGTATTACCTCGCATGCCATGAAAGTTTACTATAACAACTGTCGCTTCAGAAACCATAATTAAAAACACATCAGAACGTGAAAGGCTAATACGCAGACATAAAACATTGATATAAGGTACTAATAAATAACATAGATGCGATCACACGGTTACCAATGCGAGGTTTAGGCTTTGCAACAGAAACGGGTGTCGTTGGATGACATGACCGTCTGGTCTGAGAACCAAAGATTCCAACCACATCTTCTTGAACAGTCGAAACAGTCTGAACATCAACAATGCCCCGACCAAAATAAGCACTGTCACCCCCTCACTCACACTGACCCATAAAAGTACATTAGGATTGATGAAGGCAATATGCATTATTGATCCATATACAATCCCATACAACCCCTAATTTTGCATCAAATATATCTGTTAGATTATGTACTATTAGAAAGGAAAAAAAAGACAAAGTTACACCAGTCAACGAAAAACATACTGAAACACTGAACCAATCAACGAAAAACAAAATGGCCCAATTATAAGAAAACGGGTCAATAACGGTTAGTTCTTCTATATAGCGGGTCAAATGGCTCCATTTTTTAAGCTTGCTGTGGATCAAATAAGTTGTTGCCCAAAGTCTTATTAAAATGTTAGCAACTCCTTAATATTTTACCACCATTACAAAGTATATGTTAAACTACAATTTTTGGATCAAAGGTTATTAATGTATTTTAATACAAAAATCTCTGTAATATTTAATTAATTACAGTATAATTATACCTAAAAAATATTCTAGTTTAATACAAAAATCTCTGTATGAGTAAATATTGGTTAAACTAAAATCCTGGGAAATATGGTACTTGTAATAGCCAACAACAGGTAAGCAGATAAGCACCCCTTGAGACCTAAAACAGGTGTGTTACAAACCCTGCAGCTGTAAAGGCGGCCTGATCTCTTTCTACCGCACTCTCTGCAATTTAAGCTGAGTTGATCGTTAGAGGCTAACGGAGGAAATATGTTAAATGGGTGGCTGTGAAGAGTTGGGTAGTTGATTTGGTCAGAAAGCATAGTACAACATGGGTGGATTTGAAAATGGCAGAAGTTGCATCAGAACATTGTACAAATAATAAAAACGTCAATATTTTTATTGCATGATTTCCAGGACGTCTTAGCAATGCAAAACCAACTGGAGAGAGTACACATTTATTTTTATGTTGCCACCTACGAAAAATTAAACAAAACAAACAAACAAACTTAAACGCGCAGTCATATAAGGGATTGTGGGAACAGAGTGTTTTTGCATAGCAGCATCCGCAACAATCGAATTCCCACCTGATAAACCATACTCTGAACCCACATATGTTTCCCATTTTCAACCATCATCGTCAGTTATTTAGAACAGATTATTAGTTTACTGTGTGTAAGATACAACTTGTAACATGACAAATGACTGAAACATAATATGTTTTCCACCTCACATGCATATTCAGCAACAGATCCTATTGTAGAATTAGGAATAACCTACACTATGAGAACAGTTAAAAATAGGTCCAAACTAATGAGTTAAGGTTACTATATCGGTACATCTTAGATAATAGGAACAAAAAAGATCAGATAGACATCTACCATTCCCATTTGCCTGTTTCCTTCCATGATTCTCCTCACCTGAAATTTGAACACAAAGGTCACCCATAAGAACAACTCCTTGATGTGGAATCAACTGCGAGAGATAGCTACTACTATATGTGGAATAAACGGATTGTGTAACTTACTGAGTTATGATGAGCTGCTCTTGGCTGTGTACAATTGCGCATATAGCAAGTTGTCCGAAAAGAAAAGTTGACATTCCCACACCTAGGACAGTTCCATTCGTCTCTTTTATTGATTTTCAAAAACCCTAAACATAAAACAAAATGACGGTGCAAAGAGTAAAATACATATTCATTTAAAGCACTTAGTAAAATAGTGCTTTATTGTATTTATCTCTTTATGGTCTAATAAACAAAATGACGGGGCAAATCGTAAAATAGTGTCTTTAGAAGTTGGTATTTAGAGGAGATAGAAGGTTATACCTGCAAATAGTGTCTTCATTTCCTGCCGGCCAGAACACGAACTCAAAACTGGCGCTACAACATAAGTAGGATCTGAAACAATAATCAACAACATAGTTTATTAGACCATAAAAGAGATAATACAGTAGGTGCTTTAAATGAATGGAAAACAAAGCCCATCTAAAAGTCAAAGAAATATAGTTACAATTAAATAAAGGCAATTTTTTTACCCAACTTACTTTAAAACATTCGGATATTTCCAGTCTTGCCAAATCAAGCGCTGACCAGGCTGAGTGGGACTTCAAAGTTAATAGTTGGCATATTAGGACTTCCGGTTAGACCAGGCTGTTCCAGGCTTGGCTTAGGAATGGGCTCAGGCTTGCATCTATTGTTTTTAATGTCGAGTGTTTGGGATGAGAACGTGATACAACCTGCCGCCCTGGTCATTTTGTCACTTGTACTGAAAAGTATAAAGGTCAAAAGTTGTTTGTAATTGTAACAGTGCAGCCATTCCGTGTGCATTTGGCTACTCGTATCAAAGATATTCTTCGCCAATAGCTACATTAAATGACCGGTTCAACTCTGCAAATAAGATCAAATCATTCTTTAGAAGAAGTTCTTTAATAAGTATGCAGGTTGAAAGTTGATTAGCTCAATTCTAAGTAAAAGGCTGGGACACAGTAAGTAGCTTTTTTGAATTACAAAACATGACAACTGATAACACGTAAATTATACATGTTTTTTGTGTGTTTTATGCATCATATTTGGCCATATTTGTACATATTTGCTACTTAATCGTGGAAAAGTGTTTATACAAGCAAATGTAGCCAAAAACAGGAAAAAGTGATGAAAAGATGAAGAAATGAAGTGAAGATGCATAATTGGAGATTTTCGAGAAGGAAACAAGTGAAGAATCACGCAAGGACTCAAGGATTTGATAGATTCAAGATTTCTACATTCATATGTCAAGATAATATCAAGTTCTATGAAAGGAATTAGCACCAAAGTGGAAGGGAATGCATGCAACGAAGAACGATTAAGAAAAGACAAAAAAAATTGCATGCAGGTTCAATCCAACCGTTCGGTTGGAGCCCGCAACCGAATCGGTTGGAGTTGACCTGAAGATCCAACCGATCGGTTGGAGCTATTACCGATCGGTTGGATGATGACTATTTTTACAAGATTGCATTTAATGGCGTTTTTACTCCTCATTATCATGGATGGCTGATCATTTCTCACTAATAACTTCTTAGGGGACGTTTTTACTTGAGAATTAAGTGATTGGAGGCTATATAATGACATCTAGGCTTGCAACCAAAGGGTACCACAAAATCTTAAGTAATAACTTACATCAAGTTATTACTATCTTAATATATCTCACCCAAAAGATTGCTACAGCAGTAAAAACGTCCAGGAAACTTTGAGTTAAAGTCTCAATAGTTTGGTTAAGTGTGTGGAGTTGTTTATTGTATTTGGTAGTCGATTGGAGGCGTGTGGTTGCTATAGTTCCACGATTTTAGTTCTTGTAATTCTCAAGCTAGGTACATCTTGTTACTTACAATGAACAGTTGTTACTTTGAAATTAATGAATGTTTTGTTTACTACTTGTGTTTTAATATAATTGTTATGGAGTGATTTGGTTTATACTTGTGTGAATGATGTAGTTAGTCATGGAGTATTCTTTATTTTAAAATGGTGATGCATGAAAACTCTTCTTAATTTATGAGTTTGTTGGGATAATATCTAATCTTACTTAATTTGTTGATAAAAACATCTTTGGGGAATATTGGCCGAAAGGGTTTTCTAAATGTTTTTATTCCAAAAAGTTAGTGCACGAATTAGTATGGAATATGGTGTGTGACGAGCATCATGTTTACTTTTTAAAACGGATTTGAGAAGATTTCATCACGAAATTAGGCCGAAAGGATTCGTAGGAATTCATAAGTAAAGAATTGCTTTTAAACAACATTGTGTTAATGGAATTATTATTCTAGTTATCATAGGCCGAAAGGAAGTAACTAGATGATTGAATTCTAGTAATGGTTTAACATGATAAACACCATTGATTGTTAGTCATTCATATAAAAGTTGTGCATCATAACAAGTTTACACCAAGCTTAACATGAATACTCCAATTGATTGATTGTGGCATTTCACACAAGTATATGTTTTAGTTATATCGTTTCTTAAATATTTAAATTTTCGGTAATAAGGATTGAAAACCCTTGTTTACAAACTTATTTTTATATAAAACTTTGATCCGTAAATCCCTTGGGACGATCTCGACTTACCCACCTTTACTAAAACGGCGAGTATACTTGCTCGTATGTGTTAAATAGTTAATCGGATAAGCGTGTTTATAAATTTTAAAACTTGTACACACAAATACATCATTCACTATTTAAAATTTATAAACACGCTTATCCGATTAACCGATTAACTATTTAACACATACGAGCAAGTATACTCGTCCCATGATCTCTCACCAGACGGTTAATGAAACCCTGCATATTAGCAATACTCATATGGTTACCTAAGGAGGCCTTTTAGTCTGCTGTGAACCTTTATTATCAGTTTTAATCTAGTGTTATGCTGTGATAACCATGTAACAACAAATAAATATTGACGACATAACCATTTAACAACAAATTGATAAACGCAACGTTAATTCTTAACAAATAATAAGTAATCGAATCCTTGTTTGAGAAATTAACCACGTGACCGATTTATTCACAGTTGATTTACCTTTCGTAAAATTCATTGTAGACATGATCGTTAGAGGAGTTGGCTGTGGAAAGACGATATTAGTGTTATGAGGAAAATTAAATATTTAGGGTTTGTGTGTATTTTTTGCTTGAAAGAAGGGATACGAATAAATTTATGTGGATTATATTTTTGGCTTTATATTTTGTTTCTTATTTTGGTATTAATATTTTCTTGAACATTATACTTATGGTTTTGTAAGACATAACTCAAAATTTAAGTTGATCTAGTGGTAAGAATGTTTATTAGTGTATCTCCAAATCCTAGGTTCGAATCCTGCACAGTAAATTTAAAAAAAAATTAATCCGGATTTTATAATTAAATACGAATTTTAGCTAATCAAAAATCTGCTTAGGTGCCATCAATAATGCAAAATAAATTATAAAAATCGCTTACATTGATACAATGTGATGACATGGCTGAAATTGAATTACTGGGCATTGACTGTGCAATGAGGTGACATATTCTTCAAATGCCTCCTGTTATATATAATGTAGATATATATATATATATATATATAGGGGGACTTTTTTAAGAGAACCATTTTATCTGCAAGAACTGAGAGAACCACAAAAAACATACATGCACGCCTTTTAAAATAAAATAAAAATACATGCAAATCATCAATAATCGTAAATATCCACCAATGTTCTTCAATAACATCATGAACTCATCCTCTTTTTTCACAAAAACCTTACACACGGCCGCAATATTGTCGTTGCACGCTTTATAAGAACATACATGCACACCTTCGAAGAAAAATTTCGTATTTCCAATTTCTTATCAAATTCTTTAGAATAACTATGTTTTTCTTAAAACATGTATGTTGTTTTTAGAACATATGTGCAAAAATACAATTATTGAAGTCGTGCATGTATGTTTTTGGTGGTTCTCTCAGTTCTCGCAGATAAGATAGTTCTCGTAAGAAAGTCTCACTATATATATATATATATATATAAGTTAAATTTATCAAGTTTTACATATATTTATATAAATCCTTATTATAGGTCGCGTTTAATATTTGAGTGATATATATAGTAAGTGTTCGTGCTAAAATCAAACTAATGCAAGTTTATAAATAGAAAGGAGGTTCAAGGTTCTTACCTCACCTCACAAAGGTGGCGTAAAACGTGTATAGGGATCGGGTGAGAGCAAAAGAGTAATGAGGCTTGATTCACGACCTACCAAAGGTCTAGGAATGAGCAACCCTTGTCTTGGAGCTTGGTTCTAACCCTTCGAGTTCTTGGCAAACCGTTTGTCCCTTAAAATACCATAATACCTTACTAAATTTGAAATGTGGTTCGTTTATCTGTGTGCTTTCAACTGAGCTTGCATGGAGGGTTTATATAGTGAGTTTTGTGTGTAGATATCACAAGAGGTCACAAGAGATTGAGTATGGGATTGAGATGAATGCATGCCACCTCTTTATTTGTCCAATCGATATGTTACAAAGCAAGGAATGTGTCAGAAGATCTCCTGTTCATTCCTGACACTTACAAGACATTTAGAGTTGGTTTTGTGGTGATTGGGAGGCATGGGTGGTGACTTGTAAGCTTGTGACATGTTTTACCCAAGGTGAGTTGGGGTTTCATTTGGGTTAGTTTTAAGGCAGTAAACGAGTGTGAAAGGAAATGAAATTTATCATTCTCAATTCTTGGCAACATGGTAAATCAAGAGGTGTAAAAATATATGGAGGTTATGTGTCGAAATCGCAAGAGAATGGGGGTGGTTTGGAGGTGTGTCGCGACAGGAAAACAAAAGAAATAAAAATATTAAGGGCGCGTTTGGGCTTTGTGGCCAGGTGGGCTTATGGTTGTGTTTCGGCCCAAAGAAAGAAAAGAAAGAAAAGGAGTCTGTTTGGTGTGCTGTTGGGTTTAACGTGGCCCATAGGGTGTTGTGTGTAACACCCCCAAAATACCGCAGCGGAAGACTGTGTCATTGGGGTACTACTTCATAATACAAAGTACAAGTTATAGAAAACGAACTCTAAATGAGACGTTTTGAAAAGTTACCATTCCATTAATGAATTCAAAGTTACAAACATGAGATTCCAAGGTATGATACATAAATGTATACAATGTTTTGAATGGTAAATGACAAAAGCGTAAGTCTTCAGAATATGTAGCTTGATCCTATGTTCCACGCACTAGCTAACGCCTTACTAACCTGAGATAAACATGCTCAAGTGTCAACACAATGGTTGGTGAGATCATAGAGTTTGTCTTAAAACAGTTGAAAAGTCTTAAAGAATGTTCACACAGCAAAGGCATTGAGAATCCACTCAGTTGCAACTCCCGCCATAAGAGACTTGCAACCTGTGTGTCCACAACCCACTGCTACAATATAGTTTATGCAATGCACTGGATTATATTCACCCAAGGTCAAGAATAGACACAAGGGCGGGGGCCTCTCCCCAAATAGTACTACGACATCCAAGGTCAAGTATAGACACAAGGGTAGGGGGCATCTTCCCATGAGTACTATCAATACCTCTCCGACAGAATAGAGTATCATGTATGCACGTAAATACGAATCTTGTATTTAAATTAAGCAAGTATAGCGTAACAAGTATGTATAACGCAATCAAGTATAATGCCAATCAAGTATAATGCCAATCAAGTATAATGCCAATCAAGTATAACACAATCAAGTATAAATGTTTAAGAGTATTTGCACAAGTAAGCAAGTAGTGAGCATGTATCCCCCCCAAGAGTTAAAACAAGTATAAAAGAGTAGGGGCTATGACTCACCTTAAGCTTATGTAATGAGTATGATAGTCGAATCGCAACAGTCTCTAAGAGTAACCTATAATAGAACGTCGTGTCTTAGGTTTGAGTAATGTCTAAGAGTACGAAGAATTGCCCATATATGTCTTGCATATAGTTCATGATGTAGTATTTAGTATATGATGTAAGTCTTTGAATATAAATGGCTTATGAAACATGTATAGTTTGTATATCTCTTACTACCGTTCGGGCCATCATAATTCAGAAGTCATGTAGTAAACGTTCAAGGAGCCAGGACACTTTAATTCGTAAATCCACAACTCATCTCGACGGTTTACCCATATGAACTCCTCACATGAAGCTCCCTACTATTGTAGTGTTCAATATGTATAATAGTTATAATGATTTCGGTCTAGAAAGTCTTAAGGTCTTAGCCGTGGCCTTGCCGTGGCTTTGGTCATTGTTTCTATGGTCTTGAGACTCAACCTTGGCTTTAGCCATGGTTGTGGTCTTGGCTTTAGGTCATTAGACCTCTTGGTCTTAGTAAAACATAACTATTATTTAGTGACTTTGGTCTAAAAATGGGCTGTTAATAATTTGAAGAAAAGTATCACTCAGAAAGCGTTTTCAGGTCTCGAGCTTCTTTGTTCCTGAACGAAAACGTCATTCCGGACAACTTTCGTGTTTTAACTTTTTGATGAATCGGACCAGAAGTATGACTTTCAAATTCACAGAATGCAAAACAGGAGGTTATAGGCAGTTTCGGCGTTTTGGTTTCGCTAACTTCTTATGGCCGTATCTTTTGACTCGGGTACTCGTTTTGGGTGATTCAAATTGCTATGTTTTCCTTTTAAAGTCCTTTATAACAGTAAGTAAGTGTCAAATATCATAGTTATACTATTTTGGTCGTGGTTCTCCATAAAAATCACTAGTTTGCTTGTTTACTTATCATAAGTTACCATATGTATACCAATATTATTTTTATCCATTTTTATACATCATGAACTCAATACAAAGACCATATATAGCATGAAAGAAACATAATAAGCATGAACATGATATAGAGCAAGAAAGTGTATAAGGGTTTCTTACAACTTTTGGCTTTCACTTAAGAAAGGAAGTCAAGTATGATCTAGGACACTAAACCTATGCTTTCAACCAATCACCACCACCTTTGCTAACCCTTGCTATAACCCTTCTACTCTTGTATTCTTGAATGATTTGTGATGAGGTTTAGGTGACTTGAGTGGATCTAAACTCAAGAGAAATCACCAAAGTATATAAGGTTTTGATGTAGTTTGATGAATCAAAAGCTAACTAGGGTTTATGTGTTGATATTGTTCTTGAATCTTGCTTGTAACTTGGAAGAGAATGAGCTAAGGTTGAGATGATGGTGTGTGTGTGTTGTGGCGTTCACAAGGAGGAGAGGAGAGTATTTATGGGGTCTTGAGGAGGTTAGGAACTTTAGGATATTTTCTTGGTAAACTTGGAGACCAAGTTGTGAATATGTAGTGATCTAAGGGCACTTTTGTAATTTCAAGACACATGTGATGACTCCCCCCCCCTTATGGCGGTTTGGAAGGCTTAGGGACCAAGGTGTGGACTTTTGATGGTATTATCCTAAGTATAGAGCTAGTTTTGACTCCGTAGGTTGCTAACCGTAAGCTGTTAAGCCTCAAAACGTAAAACCGGGTATCCTAAAAATATGAAACTTATAGGAATGACTAAACTTGTCAATATGGTCCATAATAAAATATAAAATGAGTGGTAGGATCTATCGGGTGCTAAAACCCTGCTAAAAACTGGAAACACGGGTCTAAAACGCGCAATTCGCGTAAAACGCTGAACTGAAAAACGTAAAATTCCGAAACTTCTGGAATTGTCCTAAAATGAGAGAAAATCATATTTCTATTGTTTATAATGTTTTATGGACATATCGGGATGCTAGAAGGACGTTTAAACCTAAAAGTAAATCTCGGACACGGCTTTGTGATTTTTGCAGAAATGACCCGACGAGCGTCAAATTCTCGGATTATCATTAAAATGGTTTAACTTACGAGAATATGAAATAAAAATTTCTGAGATGAATAGTAAAAGTGAATAGTAAAAAGTGAATAGTAAAATTCCCGAGAATAAAAGTTAACCTGAAATTGCGAATTGTTACAGTCTCTACCCCTTAAGGAGAACTTCGCCCCGAAGTTCAGTTGATGTTAACCACTTATGATGTGTCTAAGAGAATTCGGGATTTCAGGATCTCTAAAATAGTGGTGTTCACTCTGATTTATCTAAGGTTCTGGTTAAGGAGTTGTATCGGCTACAATTAAGCCCACTTATTTATAACACATTACTTACATAAAGAAGCGTCCAAATTTATGTAAGTAAGGTCTCATAAACTTATGGTTCGGTGATTTACAATTTCTTTATTTAAATGAAGAGGCGTCCCAATCCATTTAAATAAGGAGATTCTAAATCATCCTACTTAAGAATTTCCGACACAAAATCCGCCTTCTGAGGCCGATGGTAAGATAATCAAGTCATCAAATCACTAAAGCTAAGCAATAATATTATTTAACTCAAATCTTGTGTCTCATCAAACAAGAACTGTCACAAGATCAAATTAAATAATTAGTTATTACTGAGCTCCATGTTTTTAATGACTCGGCTAATCTCTGGGGCTCCTTATAATACTAAACTCATATCATCCTACAGCGTGGAACTAAACCAACAACTAACAAAAAGCATCTGCGTATGTATTGTGTGTAAGGCAACTAAAGAGGAAGGTCTCAGCGTATATAGTAGTTATAGTCTAGGCACTAAATGCAACCTAGTTCTCTATAACCAGAGCTCTGATACCAATCTGTAACACCCCCAAAATACCGCAGCGGAAGACTGTGTCATTGGGGTACTACTTCATAATACAAAGTACAAGTTATAGAAAACGAACTCTAAATGAGACGTTTTGAAAAGTTACCATTCCATTAATGAATTCAAAGTTACAAACATGAGATTCCAAGGTATGATACATAAATGTATACAATGTTTTGAATGGTAAATGACAAAAGCGTAAGTCTTCAGAATATGTAGCTTGATCCTATGTTCCACGCACTAGCTAACGCCTTACTAACCTGAGATAAACATGCTCAAGTGTCAACACAATGGTTGGTGAGATCATAGAGTTTGTCTTAAAACAGTTGAAAAGTCTTAAAGAATGTTCACACAGCAAAGGCATTGAGAATCCACTCAGTTGCAACTCCCGCCATAAGAGACTTGCAACCTGTGTGTCCACAACCCACTGCTACAATATAGTTTATGCAATGCACTGGATTATATTCACCCAAGGTCAAGAATAGACACAAGGGCGGGGGCCTCTCCCCAAATAGTACTACGACATCCAAGGTCAAGTATAGACACAAGGGTAGGGGGCATCTTCCCATGAGTACTATCAATACCTCTCCGACAGAATAGAGTATCATGTATGCACGTAAATACGAATCTTGTATTTAAATTAAGCAAGTATAGCGTAACAAGTATGTATAACGCAATCAAGTATAATGCCAATCAAGTATAATGCCAATCAAGTATAATGCCAATCAAGTATAACACAATCAAGTATAAATGTTTAAGAGTATTTGCACAAGTAAGCAAGTAGTGAGCATGTATCCCCCCCAAGAGTTAAAACAAGTATAAAAGAGTAGGGGCTATGACTCACCTTAAGCTTATGTAATGAGTATGATAGTCGAATCGCAACAGTCTCTAAGAGTAACCTATAATAGAACGTCGTGTCTTAGGTTTGAGTAATGTCTAAGAGTACGAAGAATTGCCCATATATGTCTTGCATATAGTTCATGATGTAGTATTTAGTATATGATGTAAGTCTTTGAATATAAATGGCTTATGAAACATGTATAGTTTGTATATCTCTTACTACCGTTCGGGCCATCATAATTCAGAAGTCATGTAGTAAACGTTCGAGGAGCCAGGACACTTTAATTCGTAAATCCACAACTCATCTCGACGGTTTACCCATATGAACTCCTCACATGAAGCTCCCTACTATTGTAGTGTTCAATATGTATAATAGTTATAATGATTTCGGTCTAGAAAGTCTTAAGGTCTTAGCCGTGGCCTTGCCGTGGCTTTGGTCATTGTTTCTATGGTCTTGAGACTCAACCTTGGCTTTAGCCATGGTTGTGGTCTTGGCTTTAGGTCATTAGACCTCTTGGTCTTAGTAAAACATAACTATTATTTAGTGACTTTGGTCTAAAAATGGGCTGTTAATAATTTGAAGAAAAGTATCACTCAGAAAGCGTTTTCAGGTCTCGAGCTTCTTTGTTCCTGAACGAAAACGTCGTTCCGGACAACTTTCGTGTTTTAACTTTTTGATGAATCGGACCAGAAGTATGACTTTCAAATTCACAGAATGCAAAACAGGAGGTTATAGGCAGTTTCGGCGTTTTGGTTTCGCTAACTTCTTATGGCCGTATCTTTTGACTCGGGTACTCGTTTTGGGTGATTCAAATTGCTATGTTTTCCTTTTAAAGTCCTTTATAACAGTAAGTAAGTGTCAAATATCATAGTTATACTATTTTGGTCGTGGTTCTCCATAAAAATCACTAGTTTGCTTGTTTACTTATCATAAGTTACCATATGTATACCAATATTATTTTTATCCATTTTTATACATCATGAACTCAATACAAAGACCATATATAGCATGAAAGAAACATAATAAGCATGTACATGATATAGAGCAAGAAAGTGTATAAGGGTTTCTTACAACTTTTGGCTTTCACTTAAGAAAGGAAGTCAAGTATGATCTAGGACACTAAACCTATGCTTTCAACCAATCACCACCACCTTTGCTAACCCTTGCTATAACCCTTCTACTCTTGTATTCTTGAATGATTTGTGATGAGGTTTAGGTGACTTGAGTGGATCTAAACTCAAGAGAAATCACCAAAGTATATAAGGTTTTGATGTAGTTTGATGAATCAAAAGCTAACTAGGGTTTATGTGTTGATATTGTTCTTGAATCTTGCTTGTAACTTGGAAGAGAATGAGCTAAGGTTGAGATGATGGTGTGTGTGTGTGTTGTGGCATTCACAAGGAGGAGAGGAGAGTATTTATGGGGTCTTGAGGAGGTTAGGAACTTTAGGATATTTTCTTGGTAAACTTGGAGACCAAGTTGTGAATATGTAGTGATCTAAGGGCACTTTTGTAATTTCAAGACACATGTGATGACTCCCCCCCCCCTTATGGCGGTTTGGAAGGCTTAGGGACCAAGGTGTGGACTTTTGATGGTATTATCCTAAGTATAGAGCTAGTTTTGACTCCGTAGGTTGCTAACCGTAAGCTGTTAAGCCTCAAAACGTAAAACCGGGTATCCTAAAAATATGAAACTTATAGGAATGACTAAACTTGTCAATATGGTCCATAATAAAATATAAAATGAGTGGTAGGATCTATCGGGTGCTAAAACCCTGCTAAAAACTGGAAACACGGGTCTAAAACGCGCAATTCGCGTAAAACGCTGAACTGAAAAACGTAAAATTCCGAAACTTCTGGAATTGTCCTAAAATGAGAGAAAATCATATTTCTATTGTTTATAATATTTTATGGACATATCGGGATGCTAGAAGGACGTTTAAACCTAAAAGTAAATCTCGGACACGGCTTTGTGATTTTTGCAGAAATGACCCGACGAGCGTCAAATTCTCGGATTATCATTAAAATGGTTTAACTTACGAGAATATGAAATAAAAATTTCTGAGATGAATAGTAAAAGTGAATAGTAAAAAGTGAATAGTAAAATTCCCGAGAATAAAAGTTAACCTGAAATTGCGAATTGTTACATTGTGGGCCCATGTAGCTTGTTTCGGGTATCGTGTCGAGGTCCAAAAATATTAGTAAGCAATCTCGGGAATTTTCGTAGGCTCGGGAAATATATAAATAGTATACGGTAGTTAGACGAAACGTATAATTATAAATATAAACGTTTTATATTTATTGTTCGCAATAATTATAGACTATGAGGTTGTGTGTAAGCATCGTTCCTAGGTAAATGGTCAATCACCGGTTATCGTAGTGATTCATATATCAAGTCATTAACAAACAAAAAAAATTTGTTACCCGCAAAAGTGGTGTTAAGATAACGTAATATCCTTTTATTTCATGTTATGATTTACTAATCGTATGGGAAAATTACGGGAGGTTACACTTATAGACTTTTTTATTGACTTCAGGAAATGTATACATTTATATGGCTGTGAATTAATTGGAATGGAGGGTTGTACAGTATGCATTCATGGTTGTAATTTTTTGTATAGGGGTGTTTTTAATGCTATTAATGTATAATTCATAGTGTTGTGGTCTGAATTTGGTTATATGCTACTAGCTTATAGACCCGTCGAATCACGGGTTTTTAAAGGGTTTATGCATCAAAAAATTAAGTGCGTGAATAAAGTAAAAAATAACAACAAACATAAATGGTATGAAATATTCTTTTAACGGAATAATAAGTCATAAGTCAATGATAGTATAAACTACTATGCTTGTAAAAATCTATGTCATAAACGTCCATTGCCTCGTGATCTCCAATTTTGATGATTTTGGGAAGCAAATATATGTAGTGACCATTGTAATTTCATTCAACACGAGGTCCATTACGTGAACACTTAATAAGTTGAAAAAATGTGTAAGTAAAAGAAGTTTATGATTAATAATAAGTGTAAATACAAAAATGGCATAAAACATGTCATATTTATATTGTTCATACCTATTGACCGTTGATCATAGACCTTGAAGAACTTCTTTATAGACTACATATATATTAGTTTTTGATAGATTGGCATCCACATCTAAAACAACAACCTTCAAACCTTTTTTTTCTTTTGACACGTTAAAGAGCCACATGTAGCTGTCCATCTGTGAAAACAGGACGTGGCAGGTACAAACCAACTTTTAAAAGCGATTACCTTGACTCTTGTTTATTGTTAGACGGAGTAATTCTCAACCGTGGTATGATAACCTTATTTCCAAAATGTGTTCCATTAGTTATGTGTGCTTGAATAGAATCCTTGTTAATCGAACAACTTGAAGTCATGTCTCGTTACATAATCCATTAGATAGATCAACATTTCTCAACAACATTATCGGGACGCCTACTTTTAACAAAGCCTATGGTTTGGAACACCTGAGAATTTGAGTCCATTGACAAAATCTCAACATAATAAGTTCACACAAACTGATGTTGTACAAATCAAGAAAAGTATACGCAATTAAACGATGAACCAATAGCATGAAGCAGACTGATAACTTAGTAACAATGTAGGAGACAACTATCATGTACTAAGTTTGTTTATCTCCGAAGACATTAACCTATTTGATCAACGCTAAAGTCACTTAAAATTGTGTTTACCCTACAAAAAACCACTTAAAGTTGTATACTATCGATGAGGAAGATGAACGGCAATAGCTTACAGTGTTTTTTTTTTTTTTTTTTTTTTTTTTTTTTTTTTTTTTTTTTTTTTTTTTTTTTAAATAAGTGTTTAAGAGACATATTCACAAACACTTAGAGGGAATACAAAATACAACATAATGCTCAACATTTTATTCCCGCGATAGTGCTCAAACTTTATGCAAACTTTCTTTTAGACATTTTATCATACATATTACAGGCACTCACAAAATAACAACCAAAAATAATAGCAGAACTACATGCTTAAAGATTATTATCAAGATAATTAGGCAAAAACAAAAAGCTTAGACATAGAAAAAATAGCAAAGTCACTAATAATGCTATCAAATATCAATTGACAGTAGCACACTTAACTAAACCGAAAACTTTATGAGCTCCATATTAACCATTATATTATACTGAAAACTCACCACATATGTTCTCACTATGGTTAGCAACTGTTAAAAGCTTTGGCTATAAAGAATCCCCCAAAATGGAAAACTGTAACTATATTGACCCGTTGTGTGACCCACCCACCCTATCACCTCTATTTAAGAGTAAATAATAAGCAAGCCAAAGAAATATTCTGAAACCAAGCATCTAAAATTAGTAATTGAATGTGTAGGTGACACAAAGAAGATGAAGGATTACTTATTTCTTATGCCACAAGCCTAATAAATCTTGTATTTTATGGCCCTTCTCCCTTCTAAATGAGAAAAGATTTATTATGACTCAAAATACTGTGAAATAACATAGATTACCTGCTGCTACACCTCCTAAACGACATTTTGTCTTTTGGGAGATTGGTAAATTCTCGTACTTACTGGTGCTTCTGTACAAAAAAAATAATAATAAATAAAATAAAAAATAAAAAAAAATTAAATTAAAAAAAAAAGTATCAAGGAAATGGTTTGCAATATCAAACTTGTATACCCAAAACATACTTTCTATACACACGCTACCCATACTACAATACCATAACAAATTCATTAAAAATATATAATCAAAGCGGATCACCTTTAAGCAACAAAATCACCTTGTCACAGATTATCTGCGGCACCATTTAAACAAACGTCAGAACCACATGAGCTTGAACTCGCAATCGGTGTACTTGACTTCATCTGTTGCAGCCTTGAAACCTCCATTTAAAACTCCAATCATTATATCTCAATCAAAACACATCGTATACTTATTGTATATGCATATTATTAGAAATACCTAGCCACTTCTACCTGCTCTTGTTTTCCAATGCAAGGTATCTGTGGCAGTGTAGCACCATTTAAATCAACCTCAGAACCACATGAGCTTGAACTCACAGTTGGTGTACTTGACTCCTGTATCATATCCAACGCAGTGAGACAAAGACGGATTATACAATTTAACAGTAGACACAAATATTTAATAATTAAACAGATGAAAAACATTAGAATTTAGTAATATATTTACCTTGCAAAACTCCTCTCCATCGCTGCTTCAAGACATTGGATTAGTCTCTGACTCTTAGCATTGGATGATTTCTTGTACTTGCAAGTATTCATACATTCTTCCATTATACTAACCTAAAATTATAAATATCAAAATTTCTATATCATTTTGTTTAAATATATAATTTTGGATTATCCGCACAGTGAAAATGATTTGCTGATGAAATCCAAACACTACCTCAAAAAATACTTTAACTTGGAGTAGAAACAATAACAAATCCCGTACACGGACTTAAACATAAACGAAATCAAATAACTCAAAGACATGCTTAGATAACCTTCTTTTTATGGGGTTATTCGCCTTATCAAGATTTCCAAAATCCGATAAAGCTCATTTTTTTTCAGCTTATTGTAATAAGATTAAA
The DNA here is from genome assembly GCA_030686995.1 of Artemisia argyi. NCBI lineage: Eukaryota > Viridiplantae > Streptophyta > Magnoliopsida > Asterales > Asteraceae > Artemisia > Artemisia argyi. The sequence goes on from CM060686.1 coordinate 147,500,940, forward strand.
AAACAAACACAGGCCAAGAATATAGCAGACTTATGATATGAAAACATTACTTAGTAGTATAGATGGGAAGTTTAACCCAACTATATTCAAACTCATACCAAAGAACTACTCATTTTGACCCGAACCCATTACCTAACCCACCTGAACTGCTCATTTTGGTACCTCTACGGCGACATTTATACAAAGAATAGACTAATGACCATCGATATCATGAAGTTATAACATACTTTTATATACAATATACACAAGCAAAATTTTAATTTTAATATAACATAAAGAATTTATCAGAGAAACATTCATAATAATAACCATTCAATTAAATAACTACCTTGAAGAACAAAAGCAATGAAATGGTAAAAATTATAAGAATAAGAACAAAATAGAGAACCTGAAAATAGTTCCTATGTATCACGAAAAACCTGCACTTTAATCAGCTATGATCATATTCACGAAAATTGAAGTGAAAGATAATTGAGAGAACATATTAAATTGTTGTTATGATAAAAATAACAATCGAATAAAATGCTTATTTGTTTTTTATTTTTGAACCGTGAATTGATTTGAGAAGGGATGTTGAATCTGTTATTTTTTTTAAATCTGTGGAATTATTGATGGATTTGAGAGGATTTGGTTTGAATTTTGAACCGTGAATTGAGAAAAAAGGAGTTACACAAAACTTGTGTAGTGTTAATGAGTTAACAAAAATATCTTGCTGTAATGAATGTTGATGGAGCGTGTACAGGAAGATTGGGTTATTATGACTACAGAAGAAGAAAAAGGAGAATGCTTTGATGTGTTGTACGCAATAAATCATCAACCAATAGGAGAAGAGACACATCATCGCATTAATTTCATAGGCTGCTTCAATGAATTGTAACATCTAGCTGTTTATTATATAGTATAGATTTTTGGTTGTACACCATGCTTTGGTTGTTCTAATTATGAAAATTGGGTGCATTAAAGGGTTGTAAACCATGCATCATTTTTTGTACATCTGAATTTTTTTGAGAGAGAGTCCTTCCTCTATTATAAGTAGTATAGATTAGTGTTATATCACATGTGATTTCTCATGCAAGTTTCAACAACGAAAAAAAAATTGAAAAAAACCAAAAAAAAAAAGTTTGTCGAAAGTATATCAAAGTATGGGTGAGCATCGGTCCAGGACCGGACCGACAAGACCGAGGACCAAATTAGCAAAAAAGCCAAGACCGAGGACCGGACCGAATGTGGTTGGTCCGGTCCGGTCCGGTCTCGGTCGGTCCATCGGTCGGTCCAGTCTAACTAGGCCAAATAATCGGTTTGTGGTCCGGACCGGACCGGACCGGGGACCGAATTAGCCAAAAAGCCAAGACCGAGGACCGGACCGAATGTGGTCAGTCCGGTCCGGTCTCGGTCGGTCCTTCGATCAGTCCGGTCCGTTCGGATAGTTTGCTCAGTGTTGGGATCGAAGTTTTACCATTTTACCAAGTCTCGGTCATTTGTATTAATACTAGGTTGCTTAGTTATTAGTTAAGTTTACTAGACTTAAGACATGTAACCCATGGGCCTCCAAGCCCATACTAGACTTAGGCCATGTATCTTGGGTTCAACTTTCCATGTTTCCCAAATCGTACCATTCCCTTCAAGGGAGATACTTTCAACAAGACTCTATCTCCAACTTGAAATTCCATAGGTTTCCTCCTTATGTCGGCGTAGCTCTTCTGGCGGTCTCGGGCTGCTTGTAAACGTTGTTTAATCTTAATGATTTTCTCAGTAGTTTCTTGAACAAGATCCGGCCCTATAAGTTGTATTTCTCCAACTTCTGCCCAACAAACGGGCGATCTGCACTTTCGACCGTAAAGTGCTTCAAACGGTGCTGCTTTTATGCTGGCGTGATAGCTATTGTTGTATGAAAATTCTGCTAATGGCAAGTGTTTATCCCAACGTTTTCCGAAATCAATAATACATGCTCGGAGCATGTCTTCCAAGGTTTGGATTGTTCTTTCACTTTGACCATCCGTTTGAGGGTGGTATGCGGTGCTCATATCCAGCTTAGTTCCCAAGGCTTTTTGTAAGGATTTCCAGAAATGAGAGGTGAAACGACTATCTCGATCCGAGATGATTGAATTGGCACACCATGCCGAGTGACTATTTCCTTTACATACAACTGAGCAAGTGTGCTCATTTCATCAGTTTCTTTGATGGGTAGAAAATGAGCGGATTTTGTGAGACGATCAACAATAACCCATATCGTGTCGTATCCGGATGAAGTTTTAAGAAGTTTGGTGATGAAGTCCATAGTTATTCGTTCCCATTTCCACATTGGAAGTTCAGGTTGTACGAGTAGACCTGAAGGTTTTTGATGTTCCACCTTTACTCTTGAACACGTCAAACATTTACCGACATATTCCACGATGTCAGCTTTCATGTTTGGCCACAAATAAAGTTTCTTTAGATCCTGGTACATCTTGTCGGATCCTGGGTGAATGGAGTATTTTGAATTGTGGGACTCATGCATGATGAGCTCACGAATACCTCCAACTAGTGGGATCCAACTTTTATCCTTGAAACACAGTGTTCCATCGGATCTTTTCACGAAACCGTTCTTGTTTTCGGGCATGCCGTAAATATTTCCTTGGGTCGGTTTTGTTCCTTAAGAGGTTCGCTCTGCGTGGTAAGGATTTGTGATGGAAGGGGTGAGTGAATAGTCATTCCTAATGATCTAACTCTGAGTGGTTTCAATCGTTTTTTCCGGCTTAACGCATCTTCTACTACATTAGCCTTTCCTGGATGATAACGTATCTCACAATCATAATCGCTGAGTAGCTCTAACCAGCGACGTTGTCTCATATTCAAATCTTTTTGATCCAAAATATGCTGGAGACTTTTGTGGTCTGTGTACATGGTACATTTGGTGCCATACAAATAGTGTCTCCATAGCTTAAGTGCAAATACTACAGCTCCTAGTTCCAAGTCATGAGTTGTGTAGTTTTCCTCATGTTTCTTCAATTTTCAGGATGCATAAGCTATCACCTTGCTTCTTTGCATCAAAACTGCTCCCAATCCATGATATGACGCGTCACAATATACTATAAGTCTTCACTTCCTTCTCGGAGTGCTAGTATTGGAGCTTCACAAAGCTTTTGCTTTAACAACTGAAAAGCTGCTTCTTCTCCTTCTTCCCAGACGTACTTTTCGTTTTTTTGGTTAACTTTGTCAAAGGTTTTGCAATCTTGGAAAAACCTTCAATAAACCTACGGTAGTAACCTGCGAGACCTAAAAATTGACGTATCTCCATGGGGTTTGTAGGAGACGCCCAACCTTTTACAGCCTCAATCTTTGCAGGATGTACGTGAATGCCCTGACTATTTATGATGTGCCCTAGAAATTGCACAGTGCGAATCCGAAAGTCGCATTTGGAGAACTTAGCGTACAACTCTTCTTTCTTGAGTAGTTCTAGACTAATCCGCAAATGCTCTGCATGTTCCTCTTCATTGCGAGAGTAGATTAGAATATCATCGATGAATACTATTACAAACTTATCCAGATATGGTTTGCATACTCGATTCATCAGGTCCATGAAAACTGCTGGTGCATTGGTCAGACCAAATGGCATTACTTGGAATTCGTAGTGTCCATAGCGTGTTCTGAATGCAGTATTTGGAATATCCTCTTCTCAACCTCTTAACTGATGATAACCTAACCTTAGATCAATTTTTGAGTATACACTCGATCCTTGCAATTGATCAAACAGGTCGTCAATTCGGGGTAACGGGTATCGGTTCTTTACCGTAAGTTTATTCAACTCCCGGTAGTCGATGCACATTCATCCTTCTTTTTGACGAATAGTACTGGAGCTCCCCAGGGTGATGAGCTTGGTCGAATAAACCCTTTTTCGGAAAAGTCTCTTAATTGTTCCGACAGTTCCTCCATTTCAGATGGCGCCAGCCTATAAGGTGCTTTGGCCACTGTTGCCACTCCAGGCACTAGTTCAATCTGAAATTCTACTTGACGAGCGGGTGGAAGACCGGGTAATTCTTCTGGAAATACATCAGGAAAATTCCTAGCGATAGGAACGTCATAAAGTTTCTTTTTTGATGGCTTATTCTCCGTAACACGAGTCATGAATACATGACATCCTTCATTCATGTAATTTATCACTCGCATGCATGAGATAATCCCATATAGAGGTTTACTTTTGTCCCCTTGGACAATGAGTGTTTCATCCTTGAGTGGTATATGCACAGCTTTTTCGTCACAGTGAATCCTAGCACGATGGTGGGATAGCCAATCCATGCCGACGATAGCATCAAAACTTCCAAGTTGAACAGGCATAAGATCAATGGCAAAAGGTTTTTCTAACAGGGTTAGGGTACAATCTTTCATGACGGTATTTGTGTCTATTAAATTTCCGATAGCCATCTCGATTTCGTAGGTGCTGTTCATCTTAGAGTGGGTAATATTAAGTAAAGGAGCAAACGTACCTGATACAAAACTCTTATCTGCGCCCGAATCAAATAATACCCTAGAATTATGATGATTTAGTAGAAACGTACCAGTGACTACGTCAGGTCAATTGTCGTCTTCGAGGAGGTATACCCTAGCTTGAGCGTTGGTTTGTCCATTTCCTTTTGGGAAGTTCCTCCAGATGTGTCCTACTTCTCCGCATCCGTAACAAGTGGGTGTCACAGTTTGCGTGTTTCTTCCCGTAGCAGGACTTCTACAATTTCTGGTTTGGTGACCAATCTTTTGACATTTCTCACACCGAATGGCACAACGACCATCATGATGGAGTTTGCATCATTGAAATTGGGGTTTATGGCCGTTGTATCCTTCACCTTCTATGGCGGCGTAGACTCTGGTGTTCTCTTGTCTTCGACTTTGTTGTTGGTGGTGAGCATTCCGATCATTGTGGTATTGTTGGTGGTTCCGAGGATTGTTGCCGTTGTTGTTGTTGCGGTGATGGCTGGTGTTACTCTGATGGTTTTTGTTGTGATGGTGGGTGGTTCTATTGTCGTCCAACTTCCTTTTGAGTTAATTGCTTTTAACCTCTCGATCCAGAAGTTTCTGGGCCAGTTCCATGGCGGCTTCTAAGGTTGCTGTGTTTGCTGAGGTGACATTTCCTTCAATACTCCGAGGGAGTCCTTCGACGTATTTCTCCAAGGTTTTCTCATGGTCAGGTACCATGGAAGGGCATAACACCTTGAGTTCTTGAAATCTCCTATTGTAACCCTTCAAATCAACACCTTTCACTACTAAAACATGGAACTCATCCTCGCGCTTTCGTAGTTCGGAACGGGGACAATACTTCTTTAGTATCTTGGCTTTGAATTCAGTCCATGTAAGTTGATGTGCTGCTGCTGTTCATAGTGTTTGAACAGTGGAGTTCCACCAGGATAGGGCATCTTGCATTAAAGTTCCCGTTGCGAAGCTAACTTTGTTGTTTTCTGAGCATCCACTTCTTTGGGAAACTATTTCACGTCGTTCAAACCACTGAGCTAATTCAGATACCCCTTCGGTACCATTGAAGTATGTTGGTTGGCATGCTATAAAATCCTTATAGGTGCAGTAACGGGGTGTAGGTGCATTCCTGCCATTTGCACACCGGCATCTCTATTACGGGCTTGCCCAACTAGAACGACATTGACATCATCATCAATTGCTTGTTGTATCGCTGCTGGGGTCATAGCTTCGGGGTTTGTTGGTGTAGCGGTTGTGGTTGTCCTTCTAGTTCTAGCCATGTTGCTATTATGAAAGAAAGTATATCATTATAAAATTCACCATGATTCTGTTACGTTGAAATACATCAAGTAATAAATAGTAAATGTAGGTCATAGTTACAATGATTTGATCATTGAAAGGTCTAAGTCGCAATATGTTATCGTATGTCGGAATGACATACGTGGGAATACGAATGATTTTGACCTGCATAAACCAATATATTACGATATAATGTATACTATCACAACGTATATAAAGATAAGATTAATTTCATAAATCAATGTCAATACATCACAACACTTATTAATACTTGTTCTAATGTTAACAAAACATCATATGACACGATTCTTTATTAATAGAACATTGATTTTGCTAAACTGACAAGTCTGCGATTAATGGTTTTCATGGGGCTTTGTCCATGCGGTTTTGAAGTTCTCGGATTGCAGCGGACATGGTTTCCATAGTTTGATCTCTTGCCCTTTCCCTAGCTTGGGATTCCTGCAATGCTTGCCTAAGATGCATATTCTCAGTGCTAATCTTATCAAGTTCACGATCCATGGCCCCTACCATTATCTCCGTTGAAGTGTTGGCTCCACATAATACTCCTATAAACTCCATTGATTCCCAAAACTGAGTATCCAATTGCTCAATCTTAGTTTCCATAGCTAAATGACCAATTATAAGGCTATCAATATCATCTGCAATGGTTTCAAGATGCGCATGAGGGATTTTGTTAAGTATGCTAGCAATAGAATTGAGTCGATCCTCATGACGAACAAATCTTGCTGCTAACAAAGGTATTGTGCGATGAATAGGTTCCCCGGTGACTGGGAGAACACGTGAAGTAGCGGAGAAAGAATTTTACCCAAGTTCTCTAGCAGTTGGTGTAGCTTCTTGAGATCGCCAGTAATGCATGATTGGTAACAAGAATGACCATTTGCGAGCATCCACTCGTTTATGGGTCCTTCGGTGTCCGCGGTGGACATAGGGATCCGAAGATGATGGGCGTATTGGGTAGGTTCTTTGGTGAGGTGACACAGGAACACTGCGGTTAGCTGTAGGTGCTGATGATAGTGGAGGAGATGCTAGTGGAGAAGATGTTAGTGGCACAGTGGTGGTCTGACTGTAGAAGACAGTAGGTGGTGGTGATGATATCACAGGTGGTGCAGGTGGTGGTGGCACAACTGATTCAGGTGGTATGACAAGAGTTGGTAGTGATACAACATTACTTGCTTCATACGGCTGAAGTTGTAGAATTTGCCTAGTTCGGCGAATTGGACAAGATGATGCTAGAGGAGAAGCCTCTGTGTCAGATGCAGGCAGAAACTGCTGACTTTGCATGTAACTGTCTGTTGCAGGAGACATAGGCATAACTGAATGAGCATAGGCTGAAGTAACATCCTCAGTTCCTGAATTTGATGACAAGCTGATAGGATGGGTGTTCGTAGACATGGTCACTGTAATAATATCCGATTAGTAAATATATGCATAATTATAATCAATTTATAAGATGTCATAAAGTAAATAATACTTTTACCAGCTATTGGAATGCTCAGGCACGGAGGGCGTAAAGTGGTATTTTATAAAAATTTTGTCTAGTTATAAGCGTAGTTATAGTCCAATGTTCTAAAAACACTTGGTTCACTATAACCGTGGCTCTGATGCCAATCTATAACACCCCCAAAAATGAACAATACAGCGGAAGACTTAATATTGACAGCGGAAAACTTTCGGGGTATTATATCGAGGATCTTTGTCACAATTATAGAAAACGACTCTAGTGAGACGTTTTAAGTTTTTATTTAAAATACCAAATATCCAAGTTCCAAGATGTTTCATTATTTAACAACAAATTTTATTCAAAGAAAGATAAATATTTCTTTATTGCCCGCTCCATGCCTTCGAGATCCATTCCATTCAGTTACCTGAGATAAACATGCTAAAAGTCAACAAGAGTTGAGTGAAATTCATAGGTTTATAATTAAGAGTTTGAACACAAGAAATAGACGTTTACTGTATATCGATACAAATAAACAAGTTGAAAATCACATCCATTATTGCCTTAAGCTCATGACACGCAACGATTTAACGGACATCAAAATAATCATAATAATGATGTGAAATAAGGTGCCCCCAAGATAGGTATTTGCCAGTAACCTATGAAATTAAATAAAGTGCATTTGGTGGCTTTCCTCTAGCAACCAAATGGGGATTGTCAATCCCTAATAGATCTATTCACAATTATTTACGTTCACCCTGCAAGTGATTAAGGTTCATGATCGAGGGACTTTTGGCAATAGCTACTTAAACAATAATAATATCAGCCGGTATCATAATACCAAGAAAAGACTTGTGTTCGGTTTTTAAGCATGTATCCCCCCCCCCCCCCCCCCCACAAAACAAGTTAAATGTGGGCTATGAACTCACATTAGTAGTATGGTAGAATAATCGAAATCTCAACGATGCAAGGTAACGACTTCACACACAACCTAAAAGATATGGCAAGTTTTAGTTTCTAAGTCTCGTTTTATTGAGAAAATTAGTTATTAGTCAAGAATAAATCGAAATGTGTATAGGCGATGTGTTACGATGTAAGTGTAAAAGAAAATAATTACGGATTGTTTTATTGTTAAAAATTAATTATAGTTATATGAATTATATATATATATATATATATATATATATATATATATATATATATATATATATATATATATATATATATATATAATCTAGATCAATCTTAAAGTTATAAAAATAAGATCCAACTAAAATTTGACAAGTTACACTCTCGTTAAAGTAAAATTAAATTTTTTATTGAGTACAACTAAAATTGTTAAAGTTCCGTTATTTTTCTTTTTTAAATTGACGAAATTAAGGTGATACACTTTGATTCGACATGTAATGTATCAGGTTAAGGTGATACACTTTGATTCGACATGTAAATTTATAGTTGCGTATCTCAAATCCAAACTCTTGTATCAGTTGGTTATTAGTTGTTAAAACGTTAATTCGTATTAATTCTTTATTTTTTGTATATTAATGCTAATATGGTTATTTATAAAATGGTTTTAGTTGTTGTTTAGACTAGATCTTATTTTTACAACTTTAAGTTTGATCTCACATTAACCCTCCCCTATATATATATATATATATATATATATATATATATATATATATATATATATATATATATATATATATATATATATATATATGAAAGTTAAATTTATCAAGTTTTACATATATTTATATAAATCCTTATTATAACCTTTATAAAATAATAATACAGAAAAACCCTTTAAGTTTCATAAAAGTTACAATAGTAACCCTAACGATATAAACTTTACATATTTAGTCCAAAGTTAAATATTATTACATTTTAGGTCCAAAAGTATCAATATTTACATTTATTAACTCTAAGTTTCATTTTAACAGTTTATAACCTCAGAAAAACAGTTTTGACAGCTTCTACCCAAACTTTACGAGTTTGACAGTTTTAGTCCCTCGTTAGTGAAATTTTGCAAAAATAGTCCAAAAATTACCAAACTCAAAACTTATCATTTTTATTATTTCAATAAGCTCAGAATAAATGAAACAGCTTATTTTAACAGCTTATTAGCTTAAAATGCTTATTTTCACTTAAATGGGCTTAACGAGCAAAATATAAACGCCCATTAGTGTTTTACGATCCAAAAGGGTATGGGGAACACTAGACCTACCTTAGTCCATATTTTTATGTTATAAAAACATTTCAAAAGAGTTTGCACGATCAGCTTATTGAAATAAGCTAAAAACTGCTTATTGGGCTTAACAGGCCTAAAACTAATTTAATTCCCATGATTTTCTGTTCTAAAACGCGACATGCTTTAGGGTCGGTTTGTCAATGCAACGAGGTCATAAGGCTTAAATATTTACTCGATCGATTGTTCATAAGTTAGTTTATTAGTTCGAGCTTAAATAAGATATAGTCATGTGTCTAAATATTAAGCTACACGTTCAAAGTAAATGGTAAAAACTCGTTCCTTATTAGTTTTTAACATTCAAAAATATTCTAAGTGTTTCTAACACAAATCGTATAGGTCCAAACTATTATAGAAACGTGTGATGTTTAAGCTTATACGTTGATTATGAGTTCCAAACGTTTATGCGGTCTCGTTAAGGACCTAGTCAACATATGATACGAGGATTAAAAAGTATAGGCCGCGTTTAATATTTGAGTGATATATATAGTAAGTGTTCGTGCTAAAATCAAACTAATGCAAGTTTATAAATAGAAAGGAGGTTCAAGGTTCTTACCACACCTCACAAAGGTGGTGTAAAACGTGTATAGGGATCAGGTGAGAGCAAAGGAGTAATGAGGCTTGATTCACGACCTACCAAAGGTCTAGGAATGAGCAACCCTTGGCTTGGAGCTTGGTTCTAACCCTTCGAGTTCTTGGCAAACCGTTTGTCCTTTAAAATCCCATAATACCTTACTAAATTTGAAATGTGGTTCGTTTATCTGTGTTCTTTCAACTGAGCTTGCATGGAGGGTTTATATAGTGAGTTTTGTGTGTAGATATCACAAGAGGTCACAAGAGATTGAGTGTGGGATTGAGATGAATGCATGCCACCTCTTTATTTGTCCAATCGATATGTTACAAAGCAAGGAATGTGTCAGAAGATCTCCTGTTCATTGCTGACACTTACAAGACGTTTAGAGTTGGTTTTGTGGTGATTGGGAGGCATGGGTGGTGACTTGTAAGCTTGGACATGTTTTACCCAAGGTGAGTTGGGGTTTCACTTGGGTTAGTTTTAAGGCAGTAAACGAGTGTGAAAGGAAATGAAATTTATCATTCTCAATTCTTTGCAACATGGTAAATCAAGAGGTGTAAAAATATATGGAGGTTATGTGTCGAAATCGCAAGAGAATGGGGGTGGTTTGGAGGTGTGTCGCGATAGGAAAACAAAAGAAATAAAAATATTAAGGGCGCGTTTGGGCTTTGTGGCCTGGTGGGCTTTTGGTTGTGTTTCGGCCCAAAGATAGAAAAGAAAGAAAAGGAGTCTGTTTGGTGTGCTGTTGGGTTTAACGTGGCCCATAGGGTGTTGTGGGCCCATGTAGCTTGTTTCGGGTATCGTGTCGAGGTCCAAAAATATTAGGGAGAAATCTCGGGAATTTTCGTAGGCTCGGGAAATATATAAATAGTATATGGTAGTTAGACGAAACGTATAATTATAAATATAAACGTTTTATATTTATTGTTCGCAATAATTATAGACTATGAGGTTGTGTGTAAGCATCGTTCCTAGGTAAATGGTCAATCACCAGTTATCGTAGTGATTCATATATCAAGTCATTAACAAACAAAAAAAAATTGTTACCCGCAAAAGTGGTGTTAAGATAACGTAATATCCTTTTATTTCATGTTATGATTTACTAATCGTATGGGAAAATTACGGGAGGTTACACTTATAGACTTCTTTATTCACTTCAGGAAATGTATACATTTATATGGCTGGGAATTAATTGGAATGGAGGGTTGTACAGTATGCATTCATGGTTGTAATTTTTTGTATGGGGGTGTTTTTAATGCTATTAATGTATAATTCATAGTGTTGTGGTCTGAATTTGGTTATATGCTACTAGCTTATAGACCCGTCGAATCACGGGTTTTTAAAGGGTTTATGAATCAAAAAAATTAAGTGTGTGAATAAGGTAAAAAATAACAACAAACATAAATGGTATGAAATATTCTTTTAACAGAATAATAAGTCATAAGTCAATGATAGTATAAACTACTATGCTTGTAAATATCTATGTCATAAACGTCCATTGCCTCGTGATCTCCAATTTTGATGATTTTGGGAAGCAAATATATGTAGTGACCATTGTAATTTCATTCAACACGAGGTCCATTACGTGAACACTTAATAAGTTGAAAAAATGTGTAAGTAAAAGAAGTTTATGATTAATAATAAGTGTAAATACAAAAATGGCATAAAACATCTCATATTTATATTGTTCATACCTATTGACCGTTGATCATAGACCTTGAAGAACTTCTTTATAGACTACATATATATTAGTTTTTGATAGATTGCCATCCACATCTAAAACAACAACCTTCAAACCTTTTTTTTCTTTTGACACGTTAAAGAGCCACATGTAGCTGTCCATCTGTGAAAACAGGACGTGGCAGGTACAAACCAACTTTTAAAAGCGATTACCTTGACTCTTGTTTATTGTTAGACAGAGTAATTCTCAACCGTGGTATGATAACCTTATTTCCAAAATGTGTTCCATTAGTTATTTGTGCTTGAATAGAAGTCCTTTTTAATCGAACAACTTGAAGTCATGTCTCGTTACATAATCCATTAGATAGATCAACATTTCTCAACAACATTATCGGGACGCCTACTTTTAACAAAGCCTATGGTTTGGAACACCTGAGAATTTGAGTCCATTGACAAAATCTCAACATAATAAGTTCACAAAAACTGATGTTGTACAAATCAAGAAAAGTATACGCAATTAAACGATGAACCAATAGCATGAAGCAGACTGATAACTTAGTAACAATGTAGGAGACAACTATCATGTACTAAGTTTGTTTATCTCCGAAGACATTAACCTATTTGATCAACGCTAAAGTCACTTAAAATTGTGTTTACCCTACAAAAAACCACTTAAAGTTGTATACTATCGATGAGGAAGATGAACGGCAATAGCTTATAGTGTTTTTTTTTTTTTATTTATTTATTTATTTATTTTTTTTTAAATAAGTGTTTAAGAGACATATTCACAAACACTTAGAGGGAATACAAAATACAACACAATGCTCAACATTTTATTCCCGCGATAGCGCTCAAACTTTATGCAAACTTTCTTTTAGACATTTTATCATACATATTACAGGCACTCACAAAATAACAACTAAAAATAATAGCAGAACTACATGCTTAAAGATTATTATCAAGATAATTAGGCAAAAACAAAAAGCTTAGACATAGAAAAAATAGCAAAGTCACTAATAATGCTATTAAATATCAATTGAGAGTAGCACACATAACTAAACCGAAAACTTTATGAGCTGCACATTAACCATTATATTATACTGAAAACTCACCACATATGTTCTCACTATGGTTAGCAACTGTTAAAAGCTTTGGCTATAAAGAATCCCCCAAAATGGAAAACTGTAACTATATTGACCCGTTGTGTGACCCACCCACCCTATCACCTCTATTTAAGAGTAAATAATAAGCAAGCCAAAGAAATATTCTGAAACCAAGCATCTAAAATTAGTAATTGAATGTGTAGGTGACACAAAGAAGATGAAGGCTTACTTCTTTCTTATGCCACAAGCCTAATAAATCTTGTATTTTATGGCCCTTCTCCCTTCTAAATGAGAAAAGATTTATTATGACTCAAAATACTGTGAAATAACATAGATTACCTGTTGCTACACCTCCTAAACGACGTTTTGTCTTTTGGGAGATTGGTAAATTCTCGTACTTACTGGTGCTTCTGTACAAAATAAATAAATAAATAAATAAATAAATAAATAAAATTAAATAAAAAAAAAAGTATCAAAGAAATGGTTTGCAATATCAAACTTGTATACCCAAAACATACTTTCTATACACACGCTACCCATACTACAATACCATAACAAATTCATTAAAAATATATAATCAAAACGGATCACCTTTTAGCAACAAAATCACCTTGTCACTGATTATCTGCGGCACCATTTAAACAAACGTCAGAACCACATGAGCTTGAACTCGCAATCGGTGTACTTGACTTCATCTGTTGCAACCTTGAAACCTCCATTTAAAACTCCAATCATTATATATCAATCAAAACACATCGTATACTTATTGTATATGCATATTATTAGAAATACCTAGCCACTTCTACCTGCTCTTGTTTTCCAATGCAAGGTATCTGTGGCAGTGTAGCACCATTTAAATCAACCTCAGAACCACATGAGCTTGAACTCACAGTTGGTGTACTTGACTCCTGTATCATATCCAACGCAGTGAGACAAAGACGGATTATACAATTTAACAGTAGACACAAATATTTAATAATGAAACAGATGAAAAACAATAGAATTTAGTAATATATTTACCTTGCAAAACTCCTCTCCATCGCTGCTTCAAGACATTGGATTAGTCTATGACTCTTAGCATTGGATGATTTCTTGTACTTGCAAGTATTCATACATTCTTCCATTATACTAACCTAAAATTATAAATATCAAAATTTCTATATCATTTTGTTTAAATATATAATTTTGGATTATCCGCACAGTGAAAATGGTTTGCTGATGAAATCCAAACACTACCTCAAAAAATACTTTAACTTGGAGTAGAAACAATAACAAATCCCGTACACGACCTTAAACATAAACAAAATCAAATAACTCAAAGACATGCTTAGATAACCTTCTTTTTATGGGGTTATTCGTCCTATCAAGATTTCCAAAATCCGATAAAGCTCATTTTTTTTTCCAGCTTATTGTAATAAGATTAAAAAACAAACACAAGCCAAGAATATAGCAGACTTATGATATGAAAACATTACTTAGTAGTATATATGGGAAGTTTAACCCAACTATATTCAAACTCATACCAAAGAACTACTCATTTTGACCCGAACCCATTACCTAACCCACCTGAACTGCTCATTTTGGTACCTCTACGGCGACATTTATACAAAGAATAGACTAATGACCATCGATATCATGAAGTTATAACATACTTTTATATACAATATACACAAGCAAAATTTTAATTTTAAGATAACATAAAGAATTTATCAGAGAAACATTAATAATAATAACCATTCAATTAAATACCTACCTTGAAGAACAAAAGCAATGAAATGGTAAAAATTATAAGAATAAGAACAAAGTAGAGAACCTGAAAATAGTTCCTATGTATCACGAAAAACCTGCACTTTAATCAGCTATGATCATATTCATGAAAATTGAAGTGAAAGATAATTGAGAGAACATATTAAATTGTTGTTATGATAAAAATAACAATCGAATAAAATGCTTATTTGTTTTTTATTTTTGAACCGTGAATTGATTTGAGAAGGGACGTTGAATCTGTTATTTTTTTTAAATCTGTGGAATTATTGATGGATTTGAGAGGATTTGGTTTGAATTTTGAACCGTGAATTGAGAAAAAAATGAGTTACATAAAACTTGTGTAGTGTTAATGAGTTAACAAAAATATCTTGCTGTAATGAATGTTGATGGAGCGTGTACAGGAAGATTGGGTTATTATGACTACAGAAGAAGAAAAAGGAGAATCCTTTGATGTGTTGTACGCAATAAATCATCAACCAATAGGAGAAGAGACACATCATCGCATTAATTGCATAGGCTGCTTCAATGAATTGTAACATCTAGCTGTTTATTATATAGTATAGATTTTTTGTTGTACACCATGCTTTGGTTGTTCTAATTATGAAAATTGGGTGCATTAAAGGGTTGTAAACCATGCATCATTTTTTGTACATCTGAATTTTTTTGAGAGAGAGTCCTTCCTCTATTATAAGTAGTATAGATTAGTGTTATATCACATGTGATTTCTCATGCAAGTTTCAACAACGAAAAAAAAAATTGAAAAAAACCAAAAAAAAAAAGTTTGTCTAAAGTATATCAAAGTATGGGTGAGCATCGGTCCAGGACCGGACCGACAAGACCGAGGACCAAATTAGCAAAAAAGCCAAGACCGAGGACCGGACCGAATGTGGTTGGTCCGGTTCGGTCCGGTCTCGGTCGGTCCAGTCCAACTAGGCCAAATAATCGGTTTGTGGTCCGGACCGGACCGGACCGAGGACCGAATTAGCCAAAAAGCCAAGACCGAGGACCAGACCGAATGTGGTCAGTCCGGTCCGGTCTCGGTCGGTCCTTCGATCAGTCCGGTCCGTTCGGATCGTTTGTTCAGTGTTGGGATCGAAGTTTTACCATTTTACCAAGTCTCGGTCATTTGTAATAATACTAGGTTGCTTAGTTATTAGTTAAGTTTACTAGACTTAAGCCATGTAACCCATGTAACCCATGGGCCTCCAAGCCCATACTAGACTTAAGCCATGTATCTTAGGTTCAACTTTCCATGTTTCCCAAATCGTACCATTCCCTTCCAGGGAGATACTTTCAACAAGACTCTATCTCCAACTTGAAATTCCATAGGTTTCCTCCTTATGTCGGCGTAGCTCTTCTGGCGGTCTCGGGTTGCTTGTAAACGTTGTTTAATATTAATGATTTTCTCAGTAGCTTCTTGAACAAGATCCGGCCCTATGAGTTGTATTTCTCCAACTTCTGCCCAACAAACGGGCGATCTGCACTTTCGACCGTAAAGTGCTTCGAACGGTGCTGCTTTTATGCTGGCATGATAGCTATTGTTGTATGAAAATTCTGCTAATGGCAAGTGTTTATCCCAACCTTTTCCGAAATCAATAATACATGCTCGGAGCATGTCTTCCAAGGTTTGGATTGTTCTTTCACTTTGACCATCCGTTTGAGGGTGGTATGCGGTGCTCATATCCAGCTTAGTTCCCAAGGCTTTTTGTAAGGATTTCCAGAAATGAGAGGTGAAACGACTATCTCGATCCGAGATGATTGAATTGGCACACCATGCCGAGTGACTATTTCCTTTACATACAACTGAGCAAGTGTGCTCATTTCATCAGTTTCTTTGATGGGTAGAAAATGAGCGGATTTTGTGAGACGATCAACAATAACCCATATCGTGTCGTATCCGGATGAAGTTTTAAGAAGTTTGGTGATGAAGTCCATAGTTATTCGTTCCCATTTCTACATTGGAAGTTCAGGTTATACGAGTAGACCTGAAGGTTTTTGATGTTCCACCTTTACTCTTGAACACGTCAAACATTTACCGACATATTCCGCGATGTCAGCTTTCATGTTTGGCCACCAATAAAGTTTCTTTAGATCCTGGTACATCTTGTCGGATCCTGGGCGAATGGAGTATTTTGACTTGAGGGACTCATGTATGATGAGCTCACGAATACCTCCAACTAGTGGGATCCAACTTTTATCCTTGAAACACAGCGTTCCATCAAATCTTTTCACGAAACCGTTCTTGTTTTCGGGCATGCCGTAAATATTTCCTTGGGTCGGTTTTGTTCCTTAAGAGCTTCGCTCTGCGTGGTAAGGATTTGTGATGGAAGGGGTGAGTGAATAGTCATTCCTAATGATCTAACTCTGAGTGGTTTCAATCGTTCTTTCTGGCTTAACGCATCTGCTACTACATTAGCCTTTCCTGGATGATAACTTATCTCGCAATAATAATCGCTGAGTAGCTCTAACCAGCGACGTTGTCTCATATTCAAATCTTTTTGATCCAAAATATGCTGGAGACTTTTGTGGTCTGTGTACACAGTACATTTGGTGCCATACAAATAGTGTCTCCATAGCTTAAGTGCAAATACTACAACTCCTAGTTCCAAGTCATGAGTTGTGTAGTTTTCCTCATGTTTCTTCAATTTTCAGGATGCATAAGCTATCATCTTGCTTCTTTGCATCAAAACTGCTCCCAATCCATGATATGACGCGTCACAATACACTATAAAGTCTTCACTTCCTTCTGGGAGTGCTAGTATTGGAGCTTCACAAAGCTTTTGCTTTAACAACTGAAAAGCTGCTTCTTCTCCTTCTTCCCAGACGTACTTTTCGTTTTTTTGGTTAACTTTATCAAAGGTTTTGCAATCTTGGAAAAACCGTCAATAAACCTATGGTAGTAACCTGCGAGACCTAAAAATTGACGTATCTCCATGGGGTTTGTAGGAGACGCCCAACCTTTTACAGCCTCAATCTTTGCAGGATCTACGTGAATGCCCTGACTATTTATGATGTGCCCTAGAAATTGCACAGTGCGAATCCGAAAGTCGCATTTGGAGAACTTAGCGTACAACTCTTCTTTCTTGAGTAGTTCTAGACTAATCCGCAAATGCTCTGCATGTTCCTCTTCATTGCGAGAGTAGATTAGAATATCATCGATGAATACTATTACAAACTTATCCAGATATGGTTTGCATACTCGATTCATCAGGTCCATGAAAACTGCTGGTGCATTGGTCAGACCAAATGGCATTACTTGGAATTCGTAGTGTCCATAGCGTGTTCTGAATGCAGTATTTGGAATATCCTCTTATCAAACTCTTAACTGATGATACCCTAACCTTAGATCAATTTTTGAGTATACACTCGATCCTTGCAATTGATCAAACAGGTCGTCAATTCGGGGTAACGGGTATCGGTTCTTTACCGTAAGTTTATTCAACTCCCGGTAGTCGATGCACATTCGAAATGATCCATCCTTCTTTTTGACGAATAGTATTGGAGCTCCCCAGGGTGATGAGCTTGGTCGAATAAACCCTTTTTCGGAAAAGTCTCTTAATTGTTCCGACAGTTCCTCCATTTCAGATGGCGCCAGCCTATAAGGTGCTTTGGCCACTGTTGCCGCTCCAGGCACTAGTTCAATCTGAAATTCTACTTGACGAGCGGGTGGAAGACCGGGTAATTCTTCAGGAAATACTTCAGGAAAATTCCTAACGATAGGAACGTCATCAAGTTGCTTTTCTGATGGCTTATTCTCCGTAACACGAGTCATGAATACATGACATCCTTCATTCATGTAATTTATCACTCGCATGCATGAGATAATCCCATATAGTGGTTTACTTTTGTCCCCTTGGACAATGAGTGTTTCATCCTTGAGTGGTATATGCACAGCTTTTTCGTCACAGTGAATCCTAGCACGATGGTGGGATAGCCAATCCATGCCGACGATAGCATCAAAACTTACAAGTTGAACAGGCATAAGATCAATGGCAAAAGGTTTTTCTAACAGGGTTAGGGTACAATCTTTCATGACGGTATTTGTGTCTATTAAATTTCCGTTAGCCATCTCGATTTCGTAGGTGGTGTTCAGCTTAGAGGGGGTAATATTAAGTAAAGGAGCAAACGTATCTGATACAAAACTCTTATCTGCGCCCGAATCAAATAATACCCTAGAATTATGATGATTTAGTAGAAACGTACCAGTGACTACGTCGGGTCCATTGCCGTCTCCGAGGAGGTATACCCTAGCTTGAGCGTTGGTTTGTCCATTTCCTTTTGGGAAGTTCCTCCGGATGTGTCCTACTTCTCTGCATCCGTAACAAGTGGGTGTCACAGTTTGCGTGTTTCTTCCCGTAGCAGGACTTCTACAATTTCTGGTTTGGTGACCAATCTTTTGACATTTGTCACACCGAATGGCACAACGACCATCATGATGGAGTTTGCATCGTTAAAATTGGGGTTTATGGCCGTTGTATCCTTCACCTTCTGTGGCGGCGTAGACTCTGGTGTTCTCTTGTCTTCGACTTTGTTGTTGGTGGTGAGCATTCCGATCATTGTGGTATTGTTGGTGGTTCCGAGGATTGTTGCGGTTGTTGTTGTTGCGGTGATGGCTGGTGTTACTCTGATGGTTTTTGTTGTGATGGTGGGTGGTTCTTTTGTCTTCCACTTCCTTTTGAGTTCATTGCATTTAACCTCTCGATCCAGAAGTTTCTGGGCCAGTTCCATGGCGGCTTCTAAGGTTGCTGTGTTTGCTGAGGTGACATTTCCTTCAATACTCCGAGGGAGTCCTTCGACGTATTTCTCCAAGGTTTTCTCATGGTCAGGTACCATGGAAGGGCATAACACCTTGAGTTCTTGAAATCCCCTATTGTAACCCTTCAAATCAACACCTTTCACTACTAAAACATGGAACTCATCCTCGAGCTTTCGTAGTTCGGAACGGGGACAATACTTCTTTAGTATCTTGGCTTTGAATTCAGTCCATGTAAGTTGATGTGCTGCTGCTGTTCATAGTGTTTGAACAGTGGAGTTCCACCAGGATAGGGCATCTTGCATTAAAGTTCCCGTTGCGAAGCTAACTTTTTTGTTTTCTGAGCATCCACTTCTTTGGGAACCTGTTTCACGTCGTTCAAACCACTGAGCTAATTCAGATACCCCTTCGGTACCTTTGAAGTATGTTGGTTGGCATGCTATAAAATCCTTACTTGCTTCATACGGCTGAACTGATATCACATGTGGTGCAGGTGGTGGTGGCACAACTGATTCAGGTGGTATGACAAGAGCTGGTAGTGATACAACATTACTTGCTTCATACAGCTGAAGTTGTCGAATTTTCCTAGTTCGGCGAATTGGACCAGATGATGCCAGAGGAGAAGCCTCTGTGTCAGATGCAGGCAGAAACTGCTGACTTTGCACGTAACTGTCTGTTGCAGGAGACATAGGCATAACTGAATGAGCAAAGGCTGAAGTAACATCCTCAGTTCCTGAATTTGATGACAAGCTGATAGGATGGGTGTTCGTAGACATGGTCACTGTACTAATTTCCGATTAGTAAATATATGCATAATTATAATCAATTTATAAGATGTCATAAAGTAAATAATACTTTTACCAGCTATTGGAATGCTCAGGCACGGAGGGCGTAAGGTGGTATTTTATAAAAAGTTTGTCCCGTTATAAGCGTAGTTATAGTCCAATGTTCTAAAAACACTTGGTTCACTATAACCGAGGCTCTGATGCCAATCTATAACACCCCCAAAAATGAACAATACAGCGTAAGACTTAATATTGACAGCGGAAGACTTTCAGGGTATTATATCGAGGATCTTTGTCACAATTATTGAGAACGACTCTAGTAAGACGTTTTAAGTTTTTATTTAAAATACCAAATATCCAAGTTCCAAGATGTTTCATTATTTAACAACAAGTTTTATTCAAAGAAAGATAAATATTTCTTTATTGCCCGCTCCGTGCCTTCGAGATCCATTCCATTCAGTTACCTGAGATAAACATGCTAAAAGTCAACAAGAGTTAAGTGAAATTCATAGGTTTATAATTAAGAGTTTGAACACAAGAAATAGACGTTTACTGTATATCGATACAAATAAACAAGTTGAAAATCACATCCATTATTGCCTTAAGCTCATGATACGCAACGATTTAACGGACATCAAAATAATCATAATAATGATGTGAAATAAGGTGCCCCCAAGATAGGTATTTGCCAGTAACCTATGAAATTAAATAAAGTGCATTTGGTGGCTTTCCTCTAGCAACCAAATGGGGATTGTCAATCCCTAATAGATCTATTCACAATTATTTACGTTCACCCTGCAAGTTATAAAGGTTCATGATCGAGGGACTTTTGGCAATAGCTACTTAAGCAATAATAATATCAGCCGGTATCATAATACCAAGAAAAGACTTGTGTTCGGTTTTTAAGCATGTATCCCCCCCACAAAACAAGTTAAATGTGGGCTATGAACTCACCTTAGTAGTATGGTAGAATAATCGAAATCTCAACGATGCAAGGTAACGACTTCACACACAACCTAAAAAATATGGCAAGTTTTAGTTTCTAAGTCTCGTTTCATTGCGAAAATTAGTTATTAGTCAAGAATAAATCGAAATGTGTATAGGCGATGTGTTACGATGTAAGTGTAAAAGAAAATAATTACGTATTATTTTATTGTTAAAAATTAAGTATAGTTATATGAATTATATAACGTATATATATATATATATATATATATATATATATATATATATATATATATATATATATATATATATGTATATATATATATATGTATATATATATATATGTATATATTTATATATATATATATATATATATATATATATATATATATATATATATATATATATATATATAGAATCTAGATCAAATAAGATCAATCTTAAAGTTGTAAAAATAAGATCCAACTAAAATTTGACAAGTGACACTCTCGTTAAAGTAAAATTAAATTTTTTATTGAGTACAACTAAAATTGTTAAAGTTCCGATATTTTTCTTTTTTAAATTGACGAAACTAAGGTGATACACTTTGATTCGACATGTAATGTATCAGGTTAAGGTGATACGCTTTGATTCGACATGTAAATTTATAGTTGTGTATCTCTAATCCAAACTCATGTATCAGTTGGTTATTAGTTGTTAAAACGTTAATTCGTATTAATTCTTTATTTTTTGTATATTAATGCTAATATGGTTATTTATAAAATGGTTTTAGTTGTTGTTTAGACTAGATCTTATTTTTACAACTTTAAGTTTGATCTCACATTAACCCTCCCCTATAATATATATATATATATATATATATATATATATATATATATATATATATATATATATATATATATATATATATATATATATATATATATATATAAAAGTTAAATTTATCAAGTTTTACATATATTTATATAAATCCTTATTATAACCTTTATAAAATAATAATACAGAAAAACCCTTTAAGTTTCATAAAAGTTACAATATTAACCCTAACGATATAAACTTTACATATTTAGTCCAAAGTTAAATATTATTACATTTTAGGTCCAAAAGTATCAATATTTACATTTATTAACTCTAAGTTTCATTTTAACAGTTTGTAACCTCAGAAAAACGGTTTTGACAGCTTCTACCCAAACTTTACGAGTTTGACAGTTTTAGTCCCTCGTTAGTGAAATTTTGCAAAAATAGTCCAAAAATTACCAAACTCAAAACTTATCATTTTTATTATTTCAATAAGCTCAGAATAAACGAAACAGCTTATTTTAACAACTTATTAGCTTAAAATCCTTATTTTCACTTAAATGGGCTTAACGAGCAAAATATAAAGGCCCATTAGTGTTTTACGATCCAAAAGGGTATGGGGAACACTAGACCTACCTTAGTCCATCTTTTTATGTTAGAAAAACATTTCAAAAGAGTTTGCATGATCAGCTTATTGAAATAAGCTAAAAACTGCTTATTGGGCTTAACAGGCCTAAAACTAATTTAATTCCCATGATTTTCTGTTCTAAAACGCGACATGCTTTAGGGTCGGTTAGTCAATGCAACGAGGTCATAAGGCTTAAATATTTACTCGATCGATTGTTCATAAGTTAGTTTATTAGTTCGAGCTTAAATAAGATATAGTCATGTGTCAAAATATTAAGCTACACGTTCAAAGTAAATGGTAAAAACTCGTTCCTTATTAGTTTTTAACATTCAAAAATATTCTAAGTGTTTCTAACACAAATCGTATAGGTCCAAACTATTATAGAAACGTGTGATGTTTAAGCTTATACGTTAATTATGAGTTCCAAATGTTTATGGGGTCTCGTTAAGGACCTAGTCAACATATGATACGAGGATTAAAAATTATAGGCCGCGTTTAATATTTGAGTGATATATATAGTAAGTGTTCGTGCTAAAATCAAACTAATGCAAGTTTATAAATAGAAAGGAGGTTCAAGGTTCTTACCTCACCTCACAAAGGTGGTGTAAAACGTGTATAGGGATCAGGTGAAAGCAAAAGAGTAATGAGGCTTGATTCACGACCTACCAAAGGTCTAGGAATGAGCAACCCTTGGCTTGGAGCTTGGTTCTAACCCTTCGAGTTCTTGGCAAGCCGTTTGTCCCTTAAAATCCCATAATACCTTACTAAATTTGAAATGTGGTTCGTTTATCTGTGTTCTTTCAACTGAGCTGGCATGGAGGGTTTATATAGTGAGTTTTGTGTGTAGATATCACAAGAGGTCACAAGAGATTGAGTGTGGGATTGAGATGAATGCATGCCACCTCTTTATTTTTCCAATCGATATGTTACAAAGCAAGGAATGTGTCAGAAGATCTCCTGTTCATTGCTGACACTTACAAGACGTTTAGAGTTAGTTTTGTGGTGATTGGGAGGCATGGGTGGTGACTTGTAAGCTTGGACATGTTTTACCCAAGGTGAGTTGGGGTTTCACTTGGGTTAGTTTTAAGGCAGTAAACGAGTGTGAAAGGAAATGAAATTTATCATTCTCAATTCTTGGCAACATGGTAAATCAAGAGGTGTAAAAATATATGGAGGTTATGTGTCGAAATCGTAAGAGAATGGGGGTGGTTTGGAGGTGTGTCGCGATAGGAAAACAAAAGAAATAAAAATATTAAGGGCGCGTTTGGGCTTTGTGGCCTGGTGGGCTTATGGTTTGTTTCGGCCCAAAGAAAGAAAAGAAAGAAAAGGAGTCTGTTTGGTGTGCTGTTGGGTTTAACGTGGCCCATAGGGTGTTGTGGGCCCATGTAGCTTGTTTCGGGTATCGTGTCGAGGTCCAAAATTATTAGTTAGCAATCTCGGTAATTTTCGTAGGCTCGGGAAATATATAAATAGTATACGGTAGTTAGACGAAACGTATAATAATAAATATAAAAGTTTTATATTTATTGTTCGCAATAATCATAGACTATGAGGTTGTGTGTAAGCATCGTTCCTAGGTAAATGGTCAATCACCAATTATCGTAGTGATTCATATATCAAGTCATTAACAAACAATAAAATTTGTTACCCGCAAAAGTGGTGTTAAGATAACGTAATATCCTTTTATTTCATGTTATGATTTACTAATCGTGTGGGAAACTTACGGGAGGTTACACTTATAGACTTCGTTATTGACTTCAGGAAATGTATACATTTATATGGCTGGGAATTAATTGGAATGGAGGGTTGTACAGTATGCATTCATGGTTGTAATTTTTTGTATAGGGGTGTTTTTAATGCTATTAATGTATAATTCATAGTGTTGTGGTCTGAATTTGGTTATATGCTACTAGCTTATAGACCCGTCGAATCACGGGTTTTTAAAGGGTTTATGCATCAAGAAATTAAGTGCGTGAATAAAGTAAAAAATAACAACAAACATAAATGGTATGAAATATTCTTTTAACGGAATAATAAGTCATAAGTCAATGATAGTATAAACTACTATGCTTGTAAATATCTATGTCATAAACGTCCATTGCCTCGTGATCTCCAATTTTGATGATTTTGGGATGCAAATGTATGTAGTGACCATTGTAATTTCATTCAACACGAGGTCCATTACGTGAATACTTAATAAGTTGAAAAAATGTGTAAGTAAAAGAAGTTTATGATTAATAATAAGTGTAAATACAAAAATGGCATAAAACATGTCATATTTATATTGTTCATACCTATACCTATTGACCGTTGATCATAGACCTTGAAGAACTTCTTTATAGACTACATATATATTAGTTTTTGATAGATTGCCATCCACATCTAAAACAACAACCTTCAAACCTTTTTTTTCTTTTGACACGTTAAAGAGCCACATGTAGCTGTCCATCTGTGAAAACAGGACGTGGCAGGTACAAACCAACTTTTAAAAGCGATTACCTTGACTCTTGTTTATTGTTAGACGGAGTAATTCTCAACCGTGGTATGATAACCTTATTGCCAAAATGTGTTCCATTAGTTATTTGTGCTTGAATAGAAGTCCTTGTTAATCGAACAACTTGAAGTCATGTCTCGTTACATAATCCATTAGATAGATCAACATTTCTCAACAACATTATCGGGACGCCTACTTTTAACAAAGCCTATGGTTTGGAACACCTGAGAATTTGAGTCCATTGACAAAATCTCAACATAATAAGTTCACAAAAACTGATGTTGTACAAATCAAGAAAAGTATACGCAATTAAACGATGAACCAATAGCATGAAGCAGACTGATAACTTAGTAACAATGTATAAGACAACTATCATGTACTAAGTTTGTTTATCTCCGAAGACATTAACCTATTTGATCAATGCTAAAGTCACTTAAAATTGTGTTTACCCTACAAAAAACCACTTAAAGTCGTATACTATCGATGAGGAAGATGAACGGCAATAGCTTATAGTGTTTATTTTTTTATTTTTATTTTTTTTTTATTTTTTTTATTTTTTTTTAAATAAGTGTTTAAGAGACATATTCACAAACACTTAGAGGGAATACAAAATACAACATAATGCTCAACATTTTATTCCCATGATAGTGCTCAAACTTTATGCAAACTTTCTTTTAGACATTTTATCATACATATTACAGGCACTCACAAAATAACAACTAAAAATAATAGCAGAACTACATGCTTAAAGATTATTATCAAGATAATTAGGCAAAAACAAAAAGCTTAGACATAGAAAAAATAGCAAAGTCACTAATAATGCTATCAAATATCAATTGACAGTAGCACACTTAACTAAACCGAAAACTTTATGAGCTCCACATTAACTATTATATTATACTGAAAACTCACCACATATGTTCTCACTATGGTTAGCAACTGTTAAAAGCTTTGGCTATAAAGAATCCCCCAAAATGGAAAACTGTAACTATATTGACCCGTTGTGTGACCCACCCACCCTATCACCTCTATTTAAGAGTAAATAATAAGCAAGCCAAAGAAATATTCTGAAACCAAGCATCTAAAATTAGTAATTGAATGTGTAGGTGACACAAAGAAGATGAAGGCTTACTTCTTTCTTATGCCACAAGCCTAATAAATCGTGTATTTTATGGCCCTTCTCCCTTCTAAATGAGAAAAGATTTATTATGACTCAACATACTGTGAAATAACATAGATTACCTGCTGCTACACCTCCTAAACGACATTTTGTCTTTTGGGAGATTGGTAAATTCTCGTACTTACTGGTGCTTCTGTACAAAAATAATAAATAAATAAATAAATAAAATTAAACTAAAAAAAAAAAGTATCAAGGAAATGGTTTGCATTATCAAACTTGTATACCCAAAACATACTTTCTATACACACGCTACCCATACTACAATACCATAACAAATTCATTAAAAATATATAATCAAAACGGATCACCTTTAAGCAACAAAATCACCTTGTCACTTATTATCTGCGGCACCATTTAAACAAACGTCAGAACCACATGAGCTTGAACTCGCAATCGGTGTACTTGACTTCATCTGTTGCAGCCTTGAAACCTCCATTTAAAACTCCAATCATTATATCTCAATCAAAACACATCGTATACTTAGTGTATATGCATATTATTAGAAATACCTAGCCACTTCTACCTGCTCTTGTTTTCCAATGCAAGGTATCTGTGGCAGTGTAGCACCATTTAAATCAACCTCAGAACCACATGAGCTTGAACTCACAGTTGGTGTACTTGACTCCTGTATCATATCCAACGCAGTGAGACAAAGACGAATTATACAATTTAACAGTAGACACAAATATTTAATAATTAAACAGATGAAAAACATTAGAATTTAGTAATATATTTACCTTGCAAAACTCCTCTGCATCGCTGCTTCAATACATTGGATCAGTCTCTGACTCTTAGCATTGGATGATTTCTTGTACTTGCAAGTATTCATACATTCTTCCATTATACTAACCTAAAATTATAAATATCAAAATTTCAATATCATTTTGTTTAATTATATAATTTTGGATTATCCGCACAGTGAAAATGATTTGCTGATGAAATCCAAACACTACCTCAAAAAATACTTTAACTTGGAGTAGAAACAATAACAAATCCCGTACACGGCCTTAAACATAAACGAAATCAAATAACTCAAAGACATGCTTAGATAACCTTCTTTTTATGGGGTTATTCGCCTTATCAAGATTTCCAAAATCCGATAAAGCTCATTTTTTTCCAGCTTATTGTAATAAGATTAAAAAACAAACACAGGCCAAGAATATAGCAGACTTATGATATGAAAACATTACTTAGTAGTATAGATGGGAAGTTTAACCCAACTATATTCAAACTCATACCAAAGAACTACTCATTTTGACCCGAACCCATTACCTAACCCACCTGAACTGCTCATTTTGGTACCTCTACGGCGACATTTATACAAATAATAGACTAATGACCATCGATATCATGAAGTTATAACATGCTTTTATATACAATATACACAAGCAAAATTTTAATTTTAAGATAACATAAAGAATTTATCAGAGAAACATTCATAATAATAACCATTCAATTAAATACCTACCTTGAAGAACAAAAGCAATGAAATGGTAAAAATGATAAGAATAAGAACAATGTAGAGAACCTGAAAATAGTTCCTATGTATCACGAAAAATCTGCACTTTAATCAGCTATGATCATATTCACAAAAATTGAAGGGAAAGATAATTGAGAGAACATATTAAATTGTTGTTATGATAAAAATAACAATCGAATAAAATGTGATTCGTTCTTTTTGTAGTTATTTCCGAAGAAATACCGGTTAAAGTATGTTCCCCGGGTCGTTTTTCCCAACGAACTGTTGAATTGATCTTGTCGACACGGTTTGTGAATCTTGTGAAGTGAATGAGGATAGAAGAGATATTTTGGGTTTTGATTATGCTACAATTGAGAATAAAATTGCAATTAAAACAAAGATAACAAGTAAATAATGCAAAACACATTAGCAAATAAAACAAACATACTCAAAAGTGAAAAAGAAATAAAAAACGTAAAGAAAACTTAATATTACTAATTTGAAAATAAAAATAAAAGTGAAACTAGTCTTACGATTTAAAATAAAGTTTTTCTAAATAATAAGATTTAAAAGAAAAATAACGTAAAAGGAAAATTATATTTTTGGCTTTTTAATTTTTATAAAAGAAAAAGATATAAAGATTAATTAAAAAGGAAATACGTAAAAGAAATAAAAACTATTTATTGTTAAACTAAAAATGTTTACTAGATTACGTGACTAAATAAAAGATATTAACTTGTTATATAATAAAACCTAAGTTGATAAAATTTTAGAAAATTTCAGCAGAGTTTCGTTTAGATTCTAAGCAAAGAAAACCTCACTCGATAAACGATGAGGGAATGATTATCGAACTCGATAATCTTGGCTAACTCGCCAAAAGATATGAAACTTGGTAACAAAAAAAAACTCAAACTCGAAAGACACTATTCAGACACCTAACTCGAAAGAAATTTTAAGATACCTAACTCGATACTATTTTCTAACCTAACTCGATAAGCTTATTAAGACCCCTAACTCGATAGTTTTAAAACACTAACTCGATGGATCATGAACCTCTAACTCGAAAGAAAATATTACTCCTAACTCGATAGAAATATCAAACATCTAACTCGATAGACTTGTTTTAAAACCTAACTCGAAACTACTTTAAAACGCTAACTCGATAAAACATTTTTACCTAACTCGATAGAAACTAAGTGGCTAACTCGATAGACACTATAAAAAATGCTAACTCGATACAACTATGACACCTAACTCGATACTACTTACTAACCCCTAACTCGATACTTAAAATTGAAAAGCAAACTTGATAAAACCTTAAAAACAAACTCGACAAAACTTAATAATAAGCTAACTCGACACGAACTTTAAATATGCAAACTCGAAAATAAAGAAATTTTAAAAACCAAACTTGAAAACATCATAACCAAACACCATTTTGATCCAAAATAAAGCTTAAAAATTAATGTTTTTCAACAAATTTATTACCAAACAAACTAGTTTAACCATAAGCCATAAATCCCATCAATAAAAACATGAATTTAACAACTAGAAATTAAAGACTTTTAGAAAAATAAAGCTTTTAGAGAGAGTAAGTAAAATAAGACTTGATAAAAACTTAAAACATTAAAAAAAACTTAAGAACTTAACATAAAACTAAAAACTAACCAACCTCTCAAATGAGGCTTACAACTCTATTTATAGGCTAGGGGCTAGGGCTTCTCTAATCTTTTACATTGTTGCATATTTAGCCCCTAGACCTTTACAAATCATGAAATTTAAGCCTAAAACATTATAAAATGTAACTAATACAACTTAATATTAAACGTAATGACCTAGTAACTTGGAGGAATAGAGTTGACTTTTCTTCCTAAGTTCTTCAAAGGATCAAAATCGACAACTTGTGAATACTTGGAGTATTTTTCATGTCAATAACTTCACGCATCCACCAAGGGTTCCTTTTGTCATTCTTTGAATATTTAAGAATTAGAATTTTCGTTTTGGGCTTTTCTTGGATAAATTTCTTCCTCGGCTTAGTCTTTTGACCTTTTCCAATCTCGTGCTCGTTTTTGTCGGTTTTGCTTCGTTTTCGTTCATTTTTCTCATATCCGTACCTGCACATACACAAATACAAAAACACACATTCTCATGGCATATTTGTTTAGTATTTCGTGTATTTGGTCTGATTTTGGGTCTAAAAAGGATGTGTGAATAAGCACTCATCAAATTCCCCCAGACTAAGGTATTGCCGTGTCCTCACGCAATGTCATCACCTCACGCTTAAGAGATAAATAATTTCAAAACCTCTCTTTACTGACGTTGTAAAGTAGCAATGACTTTCAAAAGAGATAGTAAAATCATTTATTCTAAAAAACGCTCCGTTTTCCGATTTTCATAAATACCAACTACTACTACTCTTATTGTATTTTATATATGTGACGGTTTATCTTGACTTTCATTATCAATTCATATCTGTTGATAATTTTCAGGGTCAACGAGTAGAAACACTTCAAGGAGAAGAGACCATACGGATAAAAATCGTCATCCTTGATTTTTCGCAAGCTCCCAAACTAAGCGTAAAATCGAAATCATTGTTTAACTAGAAGTTAGATCCTAACACTATCCACAAAAGTTACTTGTGTATTACCTCTTGTTCCCAGGTCCTATGTTTTGTATCTCAGGATTTTAATTTGTTGAGAAATGAATTGCTTCATATTTTTCTCGTTTTGATATTTGTTAGTCCGATAAGAGCACAAAATTTGAACGCTAAGTAGTTTCCAAACTTTCCCTCGAAAATCTCTGCATACAAAAGTCGGGTCCACATGAAGGTCTCTGATTTAACACGATTTGTAGGGGTTCCCTTTTTATTTACGACCGAGACATACCATGATTGATACACGAAACGGAAGCTTTTTATTAGGGAAACCCCCGGAGTCGAAGCTTGGCATTTTTGCATAACTATAATCACTTTAATAATATTTCCTCCTTAGTCCTTTATTTCAATTACAACAACGGTTTTGAGCCGCCAAGATGCAAGAGCTTTATTATGACTTTTGGATTTATATCCGCATGCTTTTTTATAGCTTTGGATTCCTCTGCCTTTTTATTTGGCTTTGGATTATTATTATTGATATTCATAATCATATGCCAAACCCCAAGTCCTACGGTCTTTAATAAGATCACAACAACGGCTGCGAACCGGCAAGATGCAATAGTCTATTTCACCGTAACACTGGCAGTACCCCAATGTGTACCAAACCCTCATATGCAGAAATTTTGTTGGGAACGAGAAAAAACTAAGTATTGCCCAAACCGTATACACTTAATTAATCCTAGACATCTATTTATATTGGTGTGCAAGCTTGTGGGAACAAGGAGGCCACAAGTACCTCTCGTGGTTTTTTAAATCCCATTGATGAGATCCGTGTATAGCACGAAACTTCTAAATAAACTCTATCATTCCTCGATCTCCGCAAATTTAAAATCCCAAGTAATGAGATCCGCGGATGCTTAGCCATAATCTTATGATTATTTTGGTTAAGGGAGACGAGCTAGGGCTCAACACGCCCGGTCAAGTCGAAACATTTATTTCTACTCTCGCCGGTAGGAAAGTCAAAACAAGGTGTCAAATCTTATTATTCATATCATATATCATTTTTTTATTTATTTATTTTTTTATTTTTTTTTGCATTATAAAAAGGTGACAAAAATTAAAAATTTTGGTGGAAAACGGAGTTGCGTAAGTTAACAGCTCAAATAAAGGTGACAGGTCAAATCGAATCGAAGATTCACCCCCCCAGACTAAAGTGAAACATTGTCCTCAATGTTTTAAGGGTAAAGGTAATCCTACGTAAAATCTAAGGCCATTTATTAAGTATGCCAAGAGATAAACGTTAGTCGATAAGATTTTGGATATGGTGAATTTCCGATAGAGCAGCGAAGGATGAGACTCGAGTGGAGAGAGTGACAAACCACGAGCACGAGAGTCTTCAAACTTCGGGGAAATTCCTGAACATACACAAACAACCACGAAAACACGAGATATAGAAAAGGTTGCCCTCCTCAAGTTACGTTATTAAAGAAAATAGAAAATAAAGAAAATGAAATGGATAAGCATGGGGTGCCTCCCACGAAGCGCTTGTTTTTGGTCACCGAGTCACATGAGCTTGACTCGATCCCCGAATTCAATCGTCCTTGGGGAAAGTTTGGAGATCCGGGACAACCATGGGTGGTATGTCCCCTCCAAAGTAATGGTTAACACGATGACCATTCACCTTAAAATTGGGACCATTAGATTGAGATAGCTCAACGGTTCCATAGGGAAAAACTTGGGTAATGGTGAATGGTCCAGTCCAACGGGTTTTTAACTTGCCCGAGAAAATCTTCAATCGAGAATTGAAAAGAAGGACCTGATCACCAACATTAAAGACACGATCTTTAATCTTAGCATCATGAATCTTCTTTGTCTTCTCTTTGTAGATCAAAAAATTCTCATAGGCTTGATCACGAAGCTCAGTTAATTCATTCAATTGAACTTTACGATGATCACCCGCGGTTTGCAAATCAAAATTAGCATGTTTTAAAGCCCAGTATGCTTTGTGCTCTAGTTCAAAAGGTAGATGGCAGGCCTTTCCGTAAACCAACTTATATGGAGTGCACCCGATAGGTGTTTTGTAAGCGGTACGGAAAGCCCAAAGTGCATCATCAAGCTTGTCAGCCCATGAAGCACGATTTTCACCTACGGTTCGTTCCAAGATACGTTTCAAACCACGATTGGAGACCTCAACTTGTCCACTTGTCTGTGGATGATATGCCGTAGAAAGACGATGTGTGACACCATATCTGAGCATAACCTTAGCGAATTGGTCGTTACAAAAATGAGTCCCACGATCACTTATAATAGCAAGAGGTGCACCAAATCGGGCGAAGAGACTTTTAAGAAATTTCACAACAACTCGTGCGTCATTGGTGGGGAGCGCCTTCGCTTCAACCCATTTAGACAAATAATCGACGGCCACGAGTATATATTTGTTACCACGAGAAGACGGGAATGGACCCATGAAATCGATACCCCAGACGTCAAAAATCTCACAGACTTGGATGGCATTTTGAGGCATCTCGTCCTTCTGAGAAAATTTTCCTTGACGCTGGCAAGAATCACATGATTTAACCAAATCATGAGCACCCGGTAAATTGTCGGCCAATAGAAGCCGGAATCAAAAACTTTCTTAGCGGTGAAATTAGCACCATGATGTCCCCCGGTGGGTCCATTATGACATGCCATGAGAATTTCAGCGGCTTCCGTGCCGTGAACACACCGCCGGATCACTTGATCCGCACAAATTTTGAACAAGTAGGGGTCGTCCCAAAAATAATGCTTAACATCTTTAAAGAATTTCTTCTTTTGTTGGAACGACATCCCTTTACGGATAAAATTCCCCGCATGGTAATTAGCAAAGTCGGTGAACCATGGGGTACTAGGATCATTTTGTGATAAACTCCCAAGTGTCTCGAGAGGAAATGATTCGTTAATTTCCTTTTTCTCGAAGGCACTTTGATGGGGATTTTCAAGACGTGAAAGATGATCGGCAGCAAGGTTCTCAGCTCCTTTTTTGTCTCGAATTTCAACTTTGAATTCTTGAAGGAGGAGAACCCACCGCATCAAGCGTGGCTTAGCATCTTTCTTTGCCATTAAGTATTTTAGAGCCGAATGATCCGTATACACTATGCTTTTCTTTAAGAGCAAATAAGATCGAAATTTTTCAAAAGCGTAAATGACGGCTAACATTTCTTTTTCAGTAGTCGTATAATGATATTGAGCGTCGGTCATTGTTTTACTAGCATAGTGTATTGGCTGAAAATGTTTAGACTTGCGTTGCCCCAGGACTGCACCAATGGCATAATCGCTAGCATCGCACATTAATTCAAAGGGCAAGTCCCAATCGGGGGCAATTAAGACGGGAGCCTCCGTTAACTTCTTTTTGAGAATATTGAATGCTTCGATGCATTCATTTGAGAAGATAAACGGAGCATCTTTTTCAAGCAAGTGTGTCAGAGGCCGGGCTATCTTAGAAAAGTCTTGAATGAAACGTCGGTAAAAGCCGGCATGACCGAGAAAACTTCTAATTCCTTTAACGGTGGTAGGATGAGGTAATTTTGCAATAACGTCGACTTTAGCTCTATCGACCTCAATCCTAGATTTTGATATTTTGTGGCCAAGGACAATGCCTTCTTTGACCATGAAATGACATTTCCCCCAATTTAGAACCAAGTTGGTGTCTTCACACCGTTTAAGCATACTTTCTAAATGGGAGAGGCAAGAAGTGAAAGAATCTCCATAGACCGAGAAATCATCCATGAAAACTTCCATGGTTTTCTCGATCATATCCGAGAAAATAGACATCATGCACCTTTGGAACATGCCCGGAGCATTGCATAAGCCAAAAGGCATACGACGATAGGCAAACGTACCATAAGGGCAAGTGAACGTAGTCTTTTCCTGGTCCGGAGGGTCAATCGGTATTTGAAAATACCCGGAAAATCCATCAAGAAAACAATAGAACTCATTTCCCACTAGACGTTCTAGCATTTGATCCATAAATGGAAGTGGGAAATGGTCTTTACGAGTCGCGTCATTTAATTTTCGATAATCAATACAAACTCTCCATCCGGTAACAAGACGTGTCGGAATTAATTCGTTGTCATCATTAGTAACGACGGTCATTCCACCTTTCTTCGGTACGCAGTGGACCGGGCTAACCCATGAACTATCCGAGATTGGATAAATCATTCCGGCATCAAGGAGTTTGATAACTTCCTTTTTGATAACCTCATGAATTTTTGGGTTAACCCGTCGTTGTTGCTGAACAGACGGTTTGTAATTATCTTCAAACAAGATTTTATGCGTGCAAAAACGAGGGTCGATACCCTTGATATCGGAAATTTGCCAAGCGATGGCATTTTTATGCTTCTTGAGCACATCTAAGAGACGGTTCTTCTCCTCATCTTTAAGTTCTTTTGAAATTATGACGGGAAGTTTATCGGTTCCTTCCAAAAATGCGTATTCAAGATGAGGAGGTAAATCCTTGAGCTCGGGCTCTGGAGGATTCTCAATAGACGGCTTAACTTCTTTAAAATCGGCCATTTTTAGGTCTAATGGAGGGAGGGACGGTTTGGGATCTGCATTTAATAATTTTTCAATCAAAAGAATATCCCCCTCCATGTCAAATTCGGAATGATCGATTTCCGGTGAAATCGAATCATTAGCAAGAAAGGCCTCGATCTCTTCCAAGATGAAATCACTCCCCTCAAACGGAGTGAGGGAAGGGGAAGGATCGGAAACGATTGGTTCAGAAGAATGAGTGGGATTGCCACTCGAAGCATGTTCGGTAAAACCAAGTAACTCTTGAGCATACTCCTCCGTAACTTCGTCGATAACGTCGACTCGGTTAACGGAATATTTGTCGTAATTGGAAGAGTACTTCGTGGTTTGATCCAAATTAAACGTTACAGCTTCGGTACCAACACGTAGGGTAATTTCTTCATCATAAACATCAATTAACGCATGGCTGGTCTTTAGGAAACCTCTCCCAAGAATGAGAGGAACCCGCGGATCAGCATCAAAATCAACAACGACAAAATCGGCAGGGAAATTAAATTTCCCAACATTGACGAAGACATCCTCGGCTATTCCCATCGGGCGGGAAGTAGTTCGGTCGGCTAGCTCGAGGGTCATGCAAGTCGGAGTTAATTCGGGTAAAGACAACTTTTTCCAGATTGATAACGGCATTAGGTTAATGCTAGCACCAAGATCGGCCAAGGCGAAGCACTGAACCATCCCAGGAAAATTGCATGGAATGAGAAATCGACCGGGGTCTTCAAGCTTTTCGGGAAGCTTTTTGAGGATAACCGCCGAACAATTCTCATTCATCTGGGTTCGAGATTTTTCAAACAATTTTTCTTTATTATTCAAAAGACCTTTTAGCATTGAAGAAAGTTTAGGCATTAAAAGTATAGCATCCGCGAGAGTTATATCAAAATGTAGCTCTTGAAAATTCTGATAAAACTTTTCCATCTGGTTTTTATCTTTCTCACGGTGCTTTTGTTCGTTTAAGCGTGACGGATAAGGCAAATTTGGTTTAACCGGTGTTTCCTTTTCATTATCATTAACAAGTTTTTCCTTTCCTTTAGACGTCGGGACCACCGGAGGTTGGATGTCTTCGGTCCTTCCATTATTAATAGGAATTTCCGTATCCGTTGTCACCTCAGGTTCACGGGCGACTACCTTGGGAGGAAGATAAGAAGAGGTAGTCGGAGCCGTCGGTCCATTGATTGTAATACCACTCCTAGTCGTAATTGCTTTTGCATCACCCCTCGGGTTAGCAATGGTGTTGCTTGGAAGAGTACCAGAAGTCGATGCTTGATTCATCTGCATAAAACTGCTCATCATTTGCTTCAGCTCATTTGTTTGTCGATTTATGGATGTGTCGATCTCTTTCTTAAAGTCAACCTTCATGTTGTTGATTTGATTCTGCATTGCTCGTATGCTAACATCGGTTGTTTGCATATAATTAGTAAAATCAGGAGAAGGTTGCACTTGTTGTGGTGGTTGATAAACTTGTTGGGGTGGAGGGACTTGATAATTTTGATGATTTGGAGCTTGGTTGAAATTGGTTCCACGGTTTTGATTGTAACCTTGGTTTTGATAACCTTGGTTAGTTTGAGGATAACGGTTTTGATTAGTTTGCACGGGTGGAAATCCAGGTGGACTTGTTTGGTTAGAACGAAAACCTTGGTTTTGATTGTAGTTTACGGCAGCAACGTTAGCATTGTAAACTTGGCCATCGGTGGCTTGACAATCATAATACGGATGAGGCCCACCACAAATCACACATTTTTCATTAACGGCTTTAACAGGTTCGGGTTTTGGATCTGAGACTTAAACTCTTTCATCATAAGATAGATAGCATCGGTAAGCCCGGCCATTTCTGATGGTTGGGCCGACGAAGAAGAAGGAGTACTAGAAGTCACTTTCGAAACATTCGGTTTGTTACGAGAAGTCGGAACCTTAGATTTGTTCTCGATGATCGTTAAAATATCCATTGGCCTACGATTCAAGATATTGCCACCGGCGGCTGCGTTTAAAGAATCTTGATTGTTTTGAGTCAAAGCGTTATAAAACGTGTCGATTTGGTGCAATTCGGAGAAACCATGGTGAGGACATTCTCGAAGAAGATCCTTAAATCGTTCCCATGCTTCACCAAAGCTCTCATCAAAACGTTGTTGAAAATTAGTTATATCATTCTTAAGATTAGTTGTTTTAGACGGTGGAAAGAAATGATTAACAAATTTCGAGACGAGTTCTTCCCATGTGTGAATTGAACGAGGAGGTTCTTTTTCAAGCCAAATCCGGGCTGAACCCTCGAGTGAAAATGGGAACAACATCAATTTGATAGCATCGTGAGGGACATCCTTAAATTTCATTGTCGAAGTTAACTTATTAAACCATCGGATGTGTGCGTGAGGATCATCCCTTTCAAAACCTTGAAATTGTTTAGATGTGACAAGTTGAATTAATCCAGTTTTAAGTTCAAAATTATCGGAAAGAATCGGTGGTAAAACAATTGCATCCCCGTATCCCTCGGTGGGACACTGGAGCAATTCTTGCATAGTACGTTGATCGGCCATCTCGGTGATGGGTGTTTCAACAAGAGTACGTAACTCGGGTACGTAAGCTTGTTTACGACGTCTACGATAACGTTGGTTCGGTATGGTCGGAGAATTATCGATTAATCTCGACCGCGAACGTGTGATCATACACTTCAAAGAAACAAAAGTGAAAGAAAAAGGAAAACAAGTTTGAAAAGAAAATCTTTTTGTTTGTTTGGTTTGTTTTAATTTTTTTTTTTTTTTTTTTTTTTTTTTTTTTTTTTTTTTTTTAAGCGATAACTTCCAAAGGAAGGTTCTTCAAAACACAAATCAAACAAACGATCAACGAAATCTTAACAACGGCTGCCCGGCAGCGGCGCCAAAATTTGATTCGTTCTTTTTGTAGTTATTTCCGAAGAAATACCGGTTAAAGTATGTTCCCCGGGTCGTTTTTCCCAACGAACTGTTGAATTGATCTTGTCGACACGGTTTGTGAATCTTGTGAAGTGAATGAGGATAGAAGAGATATTTTGGGTTTTGATTATGCTACAATTGAGAATAAAATTGCAATTAAAACAAAGATAACAAGTAAATAATGCAAAACACATTAGCAAATAAAACAAACATACTCAAAAGTGAAAAAGAAATAAAAAACGTAAAGAAAACTTAATATTACTAATTTGAAAATAAAAATAAAAGTGAAACTAGTCTTACGATTTAAAATGAAATTTTTCTAAATAATAAGATTTAAAAGAAAAATAACGTAAAAGGAAAATTACATTTTTGGCTTTTTAATTTTTATAAAAGAAAAAGATATAAAGATTAATTAAAAAGGAAATACGTAAAAGAAATAAAAACTATTTATTGTTAAACTAAAAATGTTTACTAGATTACGTGACTAAATAAAAGATATTAACTTGTTATATAATAAAACCTAAGTTGATAAAATTTTAGAAAATTTCTGGCAGAGTTTCGTTTAGATTCTAAGCAAAGAAAACCTCACTCGATAAACGATGAGGGAATGATTATCGAACTCGATAATCTTGGCTAACTCGCCAAAAGATATGAAACTTGGTAACAAAAAAAACTCAAACTCGAAAGACACTATTCAGACACCTAACTCGAAAGAAATTTTAAGACACCTAACTCGAAAGAAATTCTAAGTGGCTAACTCGATAGACACTATAAAAAAATGCTAACTCGATACAACTATGACACCTAACTCGATACTACTTACTAACCCCTAACTCGATACTTAAAATTGAAAAGCAAACTTGATAAAACCTTAAAAACAAACTCGACAAAACTTAATAATAAGCTAACTCGACACGAACTTTAAATATGCAAACTCGAAAATAAAGAAATTTTAAAAACCAAACTTGAAAACATCATAACCAAACACCATTTTGATCCAAAATAAAGCTTAAAAATTAATGTTTTTCAACAAATTTATTACCAAACAAACTAGTTTAACCATAAGCCATAAATCCCATCAATAAAAACATGAATTTAACAACTAGAAATTAAAGACTTTTAGAAAAATAAAGCTTTTAGAGAGAGTAAGTAAAATAAGACTTGATAAAAACTTAAAACATTAAAAAAAACTTAAGAACTTAACATAAAACTAAAAACTAACCAACCTCTCAAATGAGGCTTACAACTCTATTTATAGGCTAGGGGCTAGGGCTTCTCTAATCTTTTACATTGTTGCATATTTAGCCCCTAGACCTTTACAAATCATGAAATTTAAGCCTAAAACATTATAAAATGTAACTAATACAACTTAATATTAAACGTAATGACCTAGTAACTTGGAGGAATAGAGTTGACTTTTCTTCCTAAGTTCTTCAAAGGATCAAAATCGACAACTTGTGAATACTTGGAGTATTTTTCATGTCAATAACTTCACGCATCCACCAAGGGTTCCTTTTGTCATTCTTTGAATATTTAAGAATTAGAATTTTCGTTTTGGGCTTTTCTTGGATAAATTTCTTCCTCGGCTTAGTCTTTTGACCTTTTCCAATCTCGTGCTCGTTTTTGTCGGTTTTGCTTCGTTTTCGTTCATTTTTCTCATATCCGTACCTGCACATACACAAATACAAAAACACACATTCTCATGGCATATTTGGTTAGTATTTCGTGTATTTGGTCTGATTTGGGTCTAAAAAGGATGTGTGAATAAGCACTCATCAAAATGCTTATTTGTTTTTTATTTTTGAACCGTGAATTGATTTGAGAAGGGATGTTGAATCTGTTATTTTTTTTAAATCTGTGGAATTATTGATGGATTTGAGAGGATTTGGTTTGAATTTTGAACCGTGAATTGAGAAAAAAGGAGTTACACAAAACTTGTGTAGTGTTAATGAGTTAACAAAAATATCTTGTTGTAATGAATGTTGATGGAGCGTGTACAGGAAGATTGGGTTATTATGACTACAGAAGAAGAAAAAGGAGAATGCTTTGATGTGTTGTATGCAATAAATCATCAACCAATAGGAGAACAGACACATCATCGCATTAATTGCATAGGCTGCTTCAATGAATTGTAACATCTAGCTGTTTATTATATAGTATAGATTTTTTGTTGTACACCATGCTTTGGTTGTTCTAATTATGAAAATTGGGTGCATTAAAGGGTTGTAAACCATGCATCATTTTTTGTACATATAAATTTTTTTGAGAGAGAGTCCTTCCTCTATTATAAGTAGTATAGATTTGTTGATCCCAGTTGAGCTTATACGATCTTATATAGAAGTTAACTTTGAGTAAACACTTAAGCTAGTACGCGGAATATAAAAGCTTAACTTAAGAAGATTAACGATTCTCTTTCAACACTTCAATATTATTAATACGAGCACTCAATAATGCTAGGGTTTTACAACCTTGAAGTATATAATTCTACGTATCTATTCTAACCCTAGGATCCTCCTTTTATAGGCACAAGGAGTCCTACACGGTTTACAATAGCTTTCTCTACAAGATAAAGATAATCTAAATAGATATAATATACAAAAGATCTATTCCATAATTATCCTATCGTATACAATGTTAATCCATTCAGCAGTAGTTTCACCAAGCAGCAGTTTCACATCAGCAGCAGAGTCATTATCACTAGCAGCAGTTTCCATAGCAGCAGTATTACTCAGCAGCAGTTTACTTTAGCAGCAGTGTCACTTGGTCAAAACCCAACAATCCTCCCCTAAACTTAATATTTATTTCTAAATATTCAAGTTTCTTCAAAGCTCAAAATATCACTAGGAGGATGCTTCCAAACACTTAACTTCTTTAGCATTCAGATGATCAAATACAGCCTTGTACTGAGTAAGCAACTTAAAAGCTTGATCATCAGAATCATAATCTTTCTGCAACTTAAGTGATTTAGAACCATTTATCATTTGATTAACAACATTCCAGTATCTCATCACTGGATACTCCTTATCAGACATCATGTATAAGATTCTTGGTCCAATAGTCAGCATGTGAATTCCAGATTCTTGAAATAATTTCCATTGCTTGACTTTGTAATCAACAATCTCTGTCCATTCATAATCATCTGTAGAAGGTTCATACATAAGTTTCAGAGCTCTCCATAAAACATTATCTTGCAGGGTCTTTATGTAATCCTCTTTCTCAATCTCATACTTCTTACCCTCAAACTTTGTAGCTCCAAACTTTGCTTTGTATAATGTCCACAGATCATCAAAATCCTCTCTATCAAAGTATTCTAGCATCTGTTGAATCTTAAGAAACCTAGTTGTTTTACCATCAGATCTCTCAACATCATGAAATGCTCCAATATCTGTATCATAACCAGTAGTTACTTTGACAATTGGATATTTGACTCCAATAGGCTTAGCATCAAGTACTTCAGGTACTTCCATCTTCTCAACCACAGTAAGAACCTTCAACTGTTCTTTCAGATGCTCAACAGGAATATGATCAAAACCATGTTGAAACTTATCACCTTCAGACATAGAACTACTACCTTCACCTATTCTTCTTTTCTTCTTTGCAATTGATTTTTGATAAGCACTCTTTCTTTTATCACTTTGCATAGAAGAAGTAGTCTTTGTAGTATCACCATCAACCTGTTGAACAGCATCAGCTTCTTGAACATGCTCTGCTTCAGCTACCTTTTCAGTTACTAACTTCTTGTTCATCTGAGCAATTTGTTCCAAATCCTCAGCACATCCCATAGGATAAAAGGTATCTGTTCTCCTCTTAGCTTGTTGATACAAATCAAAAACCTCTTTGTCAGAATAAGATTTTAGATCTACCAATTTCCATCCAGCCATGTTCTTAAGATATCTTTCATATTCTTTTCTTTGTTGTTTAACAGTTGGACCCTTAAATATCTTTATCTTCTTTCTAGCAGCATCATTCTGCTTTCTCTTCTTTGCAGTAAACTCTTTTATCCAAAACTTCACATCAAAAGTTGGAGTTTCATTAACTTCTTCCTTGATTAACTTTTGAAGTTCAATTTCAGCATCAATTCTGATCTTCTCATTGATCCATTCATCATACTTCCTCAACTCTTCAGCCTTTCTATTCTCTTCTTCCAAAAGTATCTGTTGATCATCTTCATATAACTTAAGTGCAGCAACAGAATCATATTCACTTAGAAGTTCCTTAGGCCAAGAATCAAAAGGTATATCAGTGAAATCACAACCTTTATAAATCCATCTCTTAATATCAGCAACCTTGCCTTTACCCTTATCAGTAGAAGATGATGTTGTTGTCTTCTTTTGAGTAGCAGCAGGTTCTCTTATTGTAATTCCTTTTTGAGGTTTCCTTGTTGCTGATGTTGTGATTGGTTGTGACACTAATTTAGATGGTGGTTGTGGTGTATGTTTAGAAGTAGAATCAGCAGTAGTCTTCTTACTTAGTAAAACCATTGCCTCTGCAGCAGCATTATCACCAGACCCAGCAGTAGAGTCTTGTACTTCAGCAGTATTCACTTTTCCACTAGCAGCAGAACCAGAAACATCCTTAGCAGCAGAATCATGAACAGCAGTAGAGACAGCAGTAGCAACATTTTCAACTTGTTTTTCCACTGAAACTTCCAAAGTCTTTAACACATTACCCATCATCCTTGTTGCCTTCACTAGTTGCTCAGGCTCCAAAGTTTTAAGATTTTCCACCACCTTTTCTTGTGTAGCAATCACCTCTTCCATAATAACCTCATTCCCTGATTTATCAGCAACTACAAACTTATCAGCATCCTGAGGACTATCCACATCCAAATCTCCAATCACTGGAACCACTGGAACCTCCCCTGAAGCTATTCCAGTCTCCATCTCTTGAACACTATCAACCACTTCAACATTAACCTCCCCTGAACCCATTATCTCTTCATTCCTCCCCTGTTTGGAAGCATCCTCTTCCAAATGAGTAGATGGTTCAGCAGAACTTACAACTTGATTAGTGCCCACCTTCTTCAATCTTCTCAAAGAGGTTGAAGATCTTGATTTCTTAAAATGCTTAAGCTGCTTTTGCATTTTGATGATGATCTTGTCTTGTTTAGCAACAACCTCAGAAAGATTAAGAACCTTGTCTTCCAAAGCAGCACACTTCAACCCCAAACTGGTACAAGTAACCGTCAATTCATTAATAAGTTTCATAGTAGTCTCATCACTTCGACCTGTATTACCTGGTCCGAGAGGTGAATCACTGACATTGTCATTATGCACAAGTGGATCCGTCAATTCATGTGTCACTGTCCTGTCCTCATCACTTCGACCTGTGTGACCTGGTCCGAGAGGTGAATCTTGGGACAAAAACTCAGCATCAAGCCTAGCTGGATCATCTGAGCCCCCTATGTTTTCCATTTGGCTAGGGTTACCATCCTGAGAATCAGACTCATAAGAATCCTTTTCTCTAGATGTTGCCTTGGTTTGGGTCTTATTTATGTTATCATTGTCCTGCTCTGCTGCTAAGCTAGAAGCAGTAGTGACAGCCCTTACCAACATGTCCTCTCCATCACCTAGGACAGCCTCATCTGGTACAGCCATACTAACACTATCCTGAGGTAGATTAGTGTTCTTTTTGGTGATCCTACGGGTATATTGTTTTATAGGTTGTGTAGCAGATGTAGGAACATTGGGTGTGTGATGGGAATCAGTGGGATTTCCTGATCCTTCACCCTGGATATTGTGCACAAGTTGTACCATGAAAGGTGTCAGATTTGTATGTGCTCCTGAAAAACCTTTGCCATGCTTATTCAAAAAGGTAAAAGTTTTTGAAACCAATTTTGGAGCATCAAATTCAGCAATATGAGTTCTTGTCTTAGAAATTTGTTTTTCAATTAAGATCTGAATAAACCTTGGATATAACAAATAAGAACCATCATTAACACCTTTAAACATCCCCTCCAATATCATTTTTGAAAAATTAAATGGTTGACCTTTGCACAGGCATATCATTGCAGAAGCAATGGTAGTACTGAACTCATGCCACCCAGATGTTTTAGGACTCAAACAATGAAGGAGTAGATGTACCAAAAACTTGTATTGGGGACAGAGGAGAGCTTTTTGAAATTTTAAATTTGTATGTTTCCCCTCATACCCCAAATCTTTTAAACCAGCAAAGATAGCAGAATTAGCAAGGCAAGTTGTCTCTGTTTCATCATCTAAGAGAAGTGATTCCCTTATAGATGATTCAGTGACACGAACCTTTTGCCCATCTACTAAAGCACTTACATGTTTTTCCCCATTCATAGTTTTGATTTTGGCAGTAGACCAAAACTGTTTAATGAAGGAAACAAATATAGTAGGGTTCACAGTGAGTGCATACCTAAGAGAAGTAGCATTCAAAAACTTAACCATGTCTGTGAAACCTTCAGGAACTAACTCTTCATTCAAAACGACCACACAGTTGTGTTGCTCAGCCCAGGTACGTGTTAGCTCCATTAATTAGGGTTTAGGGAATTGGGAATTCTTGATTTTGAGAATGATAAGGTGTAAGGGTTTGTGTGAACTTCAATTTAGAACATATGAAAACCAATTGTGAGAATCAATTAGGTTTTAAACAGATGAAGAAATGTTACACATAACACCCTCTTACTATCAACCGTAGCAGCAGAACTTGGCATTCACAACTAGCAGCAGAGTAAAAAGACTAGCAGCAGAGTGAGCTTAGAACCAGCAGCAGAGTTGACCTTGGAACTTAGTCAAAGATCCGAACAATAAATGCACATATCACTCTTGAATCCCTATAAAACCGGCAAAATCGTTTCCCTAATTAACACAATCAAACCCTAATCGCTTTCAAAAACCGCCTCAATCACAATCAATACTTTCCATCATAACAATCCAATCAAATCAAATCAACCAACAATGAAATCATCCCCAGAAATTATCAATATCTCATCTGATTCAGAAGATAACTCCCCATTTGAAACATATGTACCACCCTTTCGTCCTCCTCGCAATGGTTGTAGAACCAAAGAGCAAGCAATGAAGAGGAAACATGATCTCCCAATCTTCAAAGACCTGCTCAACCTAAATCAAACTCCAAGCACCTCAAGAGGAAAACAACCAATGTCCCCTCAGTCTCCTGCATCATCAGAATCATCAGAAGACCAAGCCTGGATCCCTGTCAAGCCACCATCCCCAAGAGAACTTGTGTCACCATTCATATGGACTTCGTCGGATGAGGAGAGAGCTCCAAGTGCACCACCTGGCACTCCGGAGAGACCACAGTCATCAAGGCGACCACCAA
Organism: Artemisia argyi; assembly: GCA_030686995.1. Lineage (NCBI taxonomy): Eukaryota > Viridiplantae > Streptophyta > Magnoliopsida > Asterales > Asteraceae > Artemisia > Artemisia argyi. Next base: position 147,545,916 of record CM060686.1, read on the forward strand.
GAAAGTCCACCAAGACAAAGAAGAAGAAGAAGACAAATCCTCCACTCCCAAAGGAGAGAAAGATCGTTCTTGGGCTTCCATGTCCTAGGAATTAGTGTGTTGTGGTCTTTTCATTTAGTTTGATGCAGTCTTTTGTGTTTACAGTTGTGGTCTTTAAAAGTCTCTTTTGATGTATGAACCCTGTGCTTAGTACTTGTTGATGAATGAATGATATTATCTTTCTTGTTTTAACTCCTTGTAAATCATCATCCATTTTATTTTTGTACCTGCAAAAGATTAGACCAAACACCACAAAGCAAACAAACAACACATGTACTAGCAGTAGAGTTAGAGTTAGCAGCATAGTACATATCATTACAAACTCAGTATCAAGCAGCAGAGTAACAAGCAGCACATTCCTTTTACAAACTAGTACAAAAATACAGAGATAAGTTTTTCAAAGATTAATCATACCAATGTTTGCAATTAAAAATTGAAACCTCCCCACATCAAAGTGTTTAGTGAGAAGATCAGCAACATTGTTATCAGTATGAACTTTAACAATTTGAATCAACTTCTTTTCATAGCAATCCCTTATAAAGTGATGTCTTATCTCAATATGTTTTGTTTTAGAATGAAAAACAGGATTTTTAATTATGCAAAGTGTGCTGTTGTTATCAATATGGATTTTAGTATTCATGAAATTGTACCCATAATCCAATAATTGATTCTGCATCCATAGAACTTGTCCACAACAACTTGAAGCAGCCACATACTCAGCTTCTGTTGTAGAATTAGCCACCACTGTTTGCTTCTTGCATTGCCATGACACCAACCTGCTTCCAAGGAACTGACAACCCCCTGTTGTTGACTTTCTATCCAAAGAAGCTCCAGCATAATCACTATCTGAGTAGGAGACCAGATCAAAAGGTGAATCCTTAGGATACCAAAGGCCCAATTTAGGTTGATGCCTCAGATATCTAAAAATTCTCTTCACTGCATGAAGATGTGACTCCTTGGGACACACTTGAAATCTTGCACAGGCACACACAGCAAACATGATATCAGGCCTTGATGCTGTGAGATACATCAATGAGCCAATCATAGACCTGTACAAGTGAATGTCCACTTCTTTGCCATATTCATCCTTCAGCAATGGTTTATCTTTCTCCATGGTAGTCTTGGCAGGCTTAGCATCTTCAAAGCCAAACTTCTTCAATATATCATTAACATATTTATCCTGACTAATAAATATGCCATTCTCTTTCTGTGTAACTTGCAGACCCAAGAAGAAAGTGAGTTCACCCATTGAACTCATAGCAAACTTGTCTTTCATTAGCTTCTCAAAACTAACACACATATCCCTGTTTGTAGACCCAAAGATGATGTCATCAACATAGATTTGAACCAATAAAATATCACCTTTTTGTCTTTTGAGAAACAGAGTCTTGTCAATCTTTCCTCTACTGAACCCAGAGTCTAACAAGTATGTAGACAAGGTGTCATACCAAGCTCTAGGAGCTTGATGTAAACCATACATTGCTCTATTCACCTTGTAAACTCTATCAGGATGTTCAGGGTCTTCAAAACCTGGTGGTTGAGACACATACACTTCCTCAGTAATGGTCCCATACAGAAAAGCACTCTTAACATCCATCTGATACACCACAAAGTCTTTGTATGAAGCATAAGCCAAGAATATTCTTATGGCTTCAATTCTGGCCACAGGTGCAAATACCTCATCATAGTCAAGTCCTTCTTGTTGTGTGTATCCCTGTGCTACTAACCTTGCTTTATTCCTTATGACAATTCCTCTCTCATCTCTTTTGCATCTAAAAACCCATTTAGTACCAATTACTCTTTTTCCATTTGGCAACTCAACCAAAGTCCATACTTCTTGCAGCTTGAATTGTAGAAGCTCATCTTGCATTGCTTCCAGCCAACTTGCTTCTTGTAAGGCTTTGTAAGTGTTCTTTGGTTCTATCTGATAGAGAAAACATGCAAACAGGTAATTTTGAAGATCTTTGTGACTATTTCTTTGATGAAGAGATCTGGCAAAGAAACTTTGATGTTGAAGATCTTTCAGTGCTTTGGTCATTTGCCTAGTTTGAATAGATGAATTTGGATCACTTAAGATTTGGTCTTTGGGATGATCCTTGTGAACTCTTGTGGTAGTGGTAGGACTAACAGGAATATTTAGTTCCATATTAGTTATGTCTGCATCAGCTCCAAACAGATTACCATCAAGTGCATCATCATCTGTGTCATAATAAATATTCTCTAGAGAAGGCATATTTGGATCATTAGGATAGATAGAGTCAACAATGGGTCTACCCTGACTGTCCAAATTAGGAAACATTGAAGTAGCAGTAGAGTTAGTAGGCTTAGCAGCAGAGTGTGTTGGAGCAGTAGGTTGTTTTGGCCTAGCAGTAGAGTCTTCTGAGTCAGCAGTAGAGTCTTCAGGCCTTGTAGGAGAGACTTCAACAACCACTTTGGGAGCTCCATTTATTTCTTTTTCTGCTGCATCAGGTATCTCAATACCTTCATCTGTTTCCTTAGGAGATTCTTGAGAAACAACATCATCTGTAGGGCTTTGTTCTTTCTGAAAGGGTAAAAGAGTTGGACCAATCTTCAATTTCTCAATCACAACAAACTCTTCCTGTGGTTTATCAACACTTGCAATTACAGGAACATAATTCATTGTTTTGGCAAGAATATCAACATCAAACAGCCATTCTGGTCCTTTCCCTGCAGAGTTGTAAGTGTTCTCACTAAACTTGATATGCAGATTCTCCTCTACATGTTTGGTTCTCTTATTATATACCCTGAAGGCTTTACTATTTACTGAGTAACCAACCAAATTGCCTTCATCAGCCTTTTCATCAAACTTGCCTAACTGATCCTTTGTATTCAAAATGGTAACAGGACATCCAAATGGTTTGAGAAAATCAATCATTGGCTTCTTTCCATGAAATAGCTCATATGGAGTCTTGTTATGAGGCTTGACTACCTTACTTCTGTTCTGCACAAAGCATGCAGTGTTCACAGCTTCAGCCCAAAAAGGTACAGGTAGTTTTGAATCAGATAGCATAGTTCTTGCAGCCTCTATCAGTGTCCTGTTTCTTCTTTCAGCAACACCATTTTGTTGTGGAGTTCTTGCTACACTATACTGTCTAAGTATTCCTTTCCCCACACAAAATTGATTCATCTCACTATTCTTGAACTCAGTACCATTGTCACATCTGATAATCTTCACCTTGTGATTGTGCAGGTTTTCAACTCTTGTTATGAAAGCTTTGAGTATTCCTGGAGTTTCATCTTTGGTGGCTAGAAAGAACACCCAAGTAAACCTGCTAAAGTCATCAGTGACAACAAGACAATATGACTTCTTATTCAAACTTTTGACAAATACAGGCCCAAATAGATCCATGTGTAGCAAGTGTAATGGCTCAGTATTTGTGTTTACTGTCTTAGACTTGAAAGAAACTCTGTGTTGTTTACCCTTTTGACATGCAACACAAGTTTCACAGTTCTCAAAAGTCTTTGTAGGCATTCCTCTCACAAGATTTCCTTTCACCAACTTGTTCATGGTCTTGTAGTTCAGATGTCCCAGTCTTCTATGCCATAATTTGGACTCATCAATAGTGGCCTTTGCAATCAGACAAGTCAAAGCCCTCTTAGGAATAATATTCTTAATATGGTCACTGTATATATTTTCCTTTCTAGGGACCTTCAGAAGCACAGATTTGTCATCTGGCAATTGAAAATCAGGAGAAAGAATCATACACTCAGTGTCTGTAAAAAGAACAAAATTCTTTTTGCCACACATTTGTGAAACACTAAAAAGGTTAAACTTAAGTCCTTTCACAAGAAACACTCTCTCAAAGTCCAAATTCCCAGTCCTTAGAGTTCCAATACCAACAATTTTTCCACCTTTTGGATCATTCCCAAAAGCTACATAACCACCATCAAAAGCCTCAAGATCTTCAAGTTGAGACTCATCACCTGTCATGTGTCCAGAGCATCCACTGTCAACAATAACCATATCCTTAAGCTCATCCAGTAGATTGACCTGCACATGAAAAATAGAGAAATCAGTTTCTCTTGATGACCCAAGCCATTACTGACTTGGATCTGCCCTGTGCATCAGTATAATCAAATTTCTTCAAATCACTTGATGCACTACTATTCTTGGAAACAGAGTTTGAACCATTTGTTTTTGGTTTCCAAGTCCAGCAAGCTGAGGCCTTAACAGCATAATAGTGGTTACCAACAACTGTATTTGGAAGATGTTTTGGCTCAGTAGTAGAAAGTTTTCTACTAGCAGCAGAGCCAGTGTAAGAACCAGTTGTATTTTTGAAAACACCATTTTTCTTAGCAGCATAAATAGATCTAGTTGCACCAGATCTCAATAGCACAGCTCTTGGAACCATATTCCTATTAGGATGAGGGTGAGACTGTTTAGAGACATATTTGTGATTCACCCTAGAGTATTGATTCCAAACAGGTTTTTGGTGCTCAGGACATCTACCAATCAAGTGGTCAAAGCTACCACACTTATAACAAGCCTTCTTTTGTAATTGAAACTCACTACCTAATCTGTGTGAAACTAGGTTATTAAAGTTTCTCTGGTTACCTCTAGGCTTATTACTAAATCTCTCCATATGTTCTCTAGGTACCTCATTGTAATCAGCCATTTTCCTAGAGAAGTTGTTTCCTAAAACAGGTTTAACAAACTTTACCTGTTCTACCTTAGGTTTAACCTGAGTAGGAATTTCTTCCTTTTTCAAACTTTGTTTTGGTTTAACCTGTTCCTCTTCACTATCACTATCACTATACCAATCTTCAATAGTTGGAGCTTCAGGAAACTTTTTAGCCTCTACCTTAGGTGTTTCTATGTTACTTGTACTACTTTCACCTAAAGGTTTTCCAATTTCTAGCTCACTAATGAAGGATAGCTCTTTTCCTGGTGGAGCATAAGCACTTTTGGCTGGAGGAGCCACTTCATTATACCCTATTCCACTACCTCTTCTCATCAAGGTACTCTCTATAGACTTATGAACCAAATCAGAAGCAAACTGTTGTTTTTGTACTCTAACTACATGTTTGTCTTTTTCAGCAAGAGCAGCTTCTTTTTCTTTTTCAGCTTCTTCTAACTTATTTTTAAGAACTTCTACTTCACTGTTTTTCTTAAAAATTTCAATATCTCTGAGATTAAGTTGATCTACATATTCCTTCTCACACTCTTTAAGATATTCTAGCCTTCTCTCAACATTTTGAATACCTACTTTGTAACCTAAGTTATCAAGTTTTAGGCGTTCAACTTCTCTATTTAGACTATCATTCCTAGCCTTAAGTACATCAATAGTGTCAGAACAAGATTTAAAAGAACAACCAGATGATTCAGAGTCATTAGATACCTCAGAGTCAGATCCTGATGATGATGATGAACCATATGCCATAAGTGCAAAGTTATGCACTTTGGGTTGAACAGCAGCAACCAAAGAGAAATTTGGTTCTTCTTCAGCCATATCACTCCAGTCATAATCTCCCAGCCCATCACAAGCTACCATTGCAGACTTTGATTCTTCAGTCTTCTTTGGAGCATCAGCATTTTTCTTTGGAGATCTACACTCTCTAGCAAAGTGTCCCTTCCTGTTACAGTTGTAACACTCAATCTTAGACTTGTCAAACCCAGGGCTCTCCTTAGCCTTGTATTTGACTTCTCTTCCAGTCTTTTTCCAGAACTTTCTTGCTCTTAAAGTCAACATTGCCATCTGCCATTTGAGATCAATTTCTTCAAGATCATCTGGATCAATGTGATCCATATCTTGATTTAGTACATGTGACCTTATTGTAGTAGTCAGCTCAGCCAAAAATGCACACACAGCAGCATCACTTGAAGAAATCTTGTCATTAGAACCAGCAGCAGAACCAGCAGCAGAACCATCAGAAGTAGAGACTCCATAAGCAGTAGAGTGAGATTCTTGAGTCTCTTTTGATTTTGAAGACACAAAAGCAAGATTTTGTGTACTAGAAGATGAAGCAGAAGAAGTAGCCAATTCTGATTCGTACACCCTTAGATTGTTGTAGAGGCTCTCCAACTTCATTGTTTCAAAGTCGGGCTTATTCCTCCACACCACTGTATGCATACTCCATTCGGGTGCAAGACTTCTTAGGAACTTAAGATTCACATCTTCCTGTGGAACAACATAACCAACAAGCTTTAGATGACTAACTAGCTGATTTAACCTGTTGTAAGTACCAATAATCTTTTCTCCAGATTCAGAGGTAAAGTTTTCAAACTGATGCTTTAACATATTCTTCCTCGATTTCTTTGTAGCATCATTCCCTCCAAATCTGAATTCCACTGCATCCATCAAAGCTTTTCCAGATTCACAATCATCAAAGTCCATTTGAAATTCATTAGGTATTCCCATTAAGAGAATACTATGAGCTTTGATTTCCAACTTCCTTATTGCATTAGCTTCTGCAGACTTGATTGGTATCTCCTTACCATCAGCACTCATCGCTGGTTCAGAATCACCATTGACAATCACATTCCACATGTTAAAGTCAATCATGCGAATGTATTGTCTGATCCTTCTCTTCCATAGTTCATACTCAGAAGGATTGAGCATAGGTACCCTTGAAGCAGTCACCATATGAGTTTCATCACCCATCTTAAGCAATAGTCTTGGAACAGCAAACTTTTACGAAAACAAAAATCTTCTTGATTATAACTTCTAGATCACAAGCTCTGATACCACTTGTTGATCCCAGTTGAGCTTATACGATCTTATATAGAAGTTAACTTTGAGTAAACACTTAAGCTAGTACGCGGAATATAAAAGCTTAACTTAAGAAGATTAACGATTCTCTTTCAACACTTCAATATTATTAATACGAGCACTCAATAATGCTAGGGTTTTACAACCTTGAAGTATATAATTCTACGTATCTATTCTAACCCTAGGATCCTCCTTTTATAGGCACAAGGAGTCCTACACGGTTTACAATAGCTTTCTCTACAAGATAAAGATAATCTAAATAGATATAATATACAAAAGATCTATTCCATAATTATCCTATCGTATACAATGTTAATCCATTCAGCAGTAGTTTCACCAAGCAGCAGTTTCACATCAGCAGCAGAGTCATTATCACTAGCAGCAGTTTCCATAGCAGCAGTATTACTCAGCAGCAGTTTACTTTAGCAGCAGTGTCACTTGGTCAAAACCCAACAAGATTAGTGTTATATCACATGTGATTTCTCATGCAAGTTTCAACAACGAAAAAAAAAATTTGAAAAAAACCAAAAAAAAAAGTTTGTTGAAAGTATATCAAAGTATGGGTGAGCATCGGTCCAGAACCGGACCGACAAGACCGAGGACCAAATTAGCAAAAAAGCCAAGACCGAGGACCGGACCGAATGTGGTTGGTCCGGTCCGGTCTCGGTCATTTCATCAGTCGGTCCAGTCCAACTAGGCCAAATAATCGGTTTGTGGTCCGGACCGGACCGGACCGAGGACCGAATTAGCCAAAAAGCCAAGACCGAGGACCGGACCGAATGTGGTCAGTCCGGTCCGGTCTCGGTCGGTCCTTCGATCAGTCCGGTCCGTTCGGATCATTTGCTCAGTGTTGGGATCGAAGTTTTACCATTTTACCAAGTCTCGGTCATTTGTAATAATACTAGGTTGCTTAGTTATTAGTTAAGTTTACTAGACTTAAGCCATGTAACCCATGGGCCTTCAAGCCCATACGATTTGATGAATGGAAGGAGAGGGAGTGTTGCCCTAGCTCCTTCCCTATAAATAGAATGCTTAGGTCTCTTGTAAACTTGTTGGTTATTTTGATATCTAAGGGAAACTATTGTTCTTTCATTCTTCATATTCTTATAATCAACCAATCCTTATTCTCATCTTATTTCTTATACTTGTGTTTACAAAATGGTGACCTAACAAGTGGTATCATTCGCCAAATAGAGATTGAAGTGAAGTTTCTATTGTTAACGTGGGATTTTGGTGGTTTTTCTTTATATTTTTGCTTGTTTCTTTGTTTCTTTCACTCAAATCTTGAAGCTTGGACAAGTTTCAAGGTTAATATATTGATTAGAAGCTTAGATATTGCATAAAGTATTGATCTTTGATAGATTTTAGTACTTTTTCACCTAGTTTATTGAGTTTGGTAGCTTCTTTGATATTGGAAAACGAGTTTTTGGTAGCTAAATCATACTTATTTAGTGTTTTCTAAGTGTTGGGGAAGTTATTTGATCATTAGAAACTTATTTCTAGGCCATTTTCTTCAAAAAGTTGAGATTTTTTGAGGATCAGACAATCTTACGCGTAAGTTTTGTGAATAGTACAATTTCTTAGCTGTCAACAGTACTATTTCTGTCCTTTTTACGCATAACATTGGTCAAAACCCCTTTCCTACGCAAAAGCTTGGTCAAAACCCTCTTTCTACGCTTAAGTTGCTTTCCTACGCAAAAGATCTACGCTGAAGTTATTTCCTACGCAGAAGTTCGCTTAAGTTCTACGCAGAAGTTCCATCTTACGCATAAGATTATCTTACACGTGAGTTGCTGAAATCTACGCATAAGTTTCATCAAAGGTATTCTCTTCGTGCTACGGTGACTCAGTACTTCCCTAGCTTGGATAAGTTAGTAGAATACTTCGACTTCGGATATCTTTCAAACTTGGATAAGTTTGAAAGATTTGTTTGGTTTTTAAACCTTACGCAAAACTTGCTTTACGCAAAAGATTTATTCTTACGCGTAAAAAGTGAAATCTTACGCATAAACCTTGTGTTTACGCATAACATTTCCTTTCTACGCATAACATTAAATCTACGCATAAGTTGAGTATTACGCGTAAGATTTCAACTTTGCCCAAGGATTTTAATCTTAACCTAAGGAACGTACATTTCAATCTTCTACTAAGATCCATTATTACACAAGTGTTCTAAGATGTCTCAACCACCACATTACTACTTCTCAGCAACAGCAACATCAACAGTATCAGCAACAACAATACCATCAGCAACAATCGTATCAACAAACTTCACAATCACACTTTCATCAACAACCGTTTAATCCACCACAACAATATCTGATGATGCAACAACATCAAAACATTCCTCAACAACAACCATATCAGATGTCACAACCAAACACTCAGTTTTCCTCCAAACAACCTCACTGGTTTGATAGAATGTGTGAAGTAATTACAACTCAACAATCCAGACATGAGGCAGGATCACTTGAAACACCTCCAATGCTAACACCTGGGAACTATGTTCAATGGTCAAGTCGATTCTTACGATTCCTTGAACTAAAGAAACCCCATGGGAAATTCTTGAAACAAATGATACTTGAAGGACCATTTGAGTGGCCAACAAGACTTGAAATTGGTGATCCAACTGCTGATCCTCCACGTGCTCCTGCAGAGAAACCTGTTCCAGAAACTCAACTCACAGAAAATCAGAAACTACATCGTGAAGCTGATGAGTATACTATGGCCTACATACTTCAAGGAATACCAAACCCAATTTATCGAAGTGTCGATGCTCAGAAAACGGCTAAAGCTATGTGGGAACATGTTCATCTCCTAATGGAAGGCACTCAATTGAACAAAGATGATATGGAATCCAAACTCTATATGGAATACACTGACATCACAATTGAACCAGGGGAGTCACTTGAATCCTACTATCATCGTTTCACTAATGTGGTAAATTATTTGGAACGACACAAAATCACAGTACCTAGGATAGCAGTGAACTCCAAATTTGTTGGAAGTCTTGGTCCGGATTGGCTTAAGTATGTGACATTCGTTCGTCAAACAAAAAATCTTCATGATGCACCATATGGATTGTTGTATGATTTTCTGAAACACCATGAACCTGAAGTGGATAAAGATCGAGCTCTTCGAGGAGGATACTCACCATCGCCAACACCAAATTCATTGGCACTCATAGCTCAATCTAACTATGCTCCACCACAAATGTCAAATCATGCACATGTTCAAGAGCAAAACTACTTCAGTTATCCACAATCTTCTACCTCAAACCAAATGGTCTCTTATGATTCATCTCCACAGAATACTACAACTCAACTTGTTCCATACAACAACAATGATGCAGTGTATTACTCGAACTCCAATGAAGATGACGTTGAGGAATTTAACACATTGAATCAGGGACTTGCTCTTATTGCTCGTGCTTTCAGCAAATTCTCCAACAAAACAAACAACCGTCAACGTTCATCTTCTAACACAAGGAATCAAGCTGTTGTACATGATGGAAGAGTTGAAATACAGAATCATAACTTTGGTCGTTCAGGTTCAGGAAGTTCGTCAGGAAATTTTGGGATTGGTCAGAGGTTTTACAACAATGGAAATAGTCAGAGGTTTAACAACAATGGAGGGTTCAGTAACAATTCAGGTTCTTCTCAGCAAAGGTCTGAACCAGTTGAAACTAGGAACTCTAACTCTAGGAATGCAGTATGGTGTTATAACTGCAATGAGAAAGGTCATATTGCAACTGCATGTCCTAAACCGAGAACTCGGGGTAGTAAGTTTCACAAGCAGGCATTACTTATGGCTCTCCAAGATGAAAAGGATGGAAATTTCACTGAGCAGGAGAACAATTTCATGGCAAATGCTAACAATGATGATGACATGGAAGATCTCGAAGCTAATGCAGCTGTGATGCTTATGGCCAACATGCAGGAACTTCAGTTTAATGATTCAGGCCATGTGTATGACACATATGGCTTGTCTCAGGTACATGATCTTAATGCATGCCTTATACATGAATTAGTTTCACCCTCTGCTTCTGAATCAGATACGGCGCAAGTTGTTCCATTTGACTCATCTTCATCTTCTCAGGCCGATGAACAAATAAGCACAGTTGTCATATTTGATGATGACACAGTTGTTTCATTTGATGATCCTATTGAGAATGATAAACATGATCATGTAGAACAACATGAACCATCGTTTGATCCAGACCCTGACCTAATATTGTTGTCCAAACAACTGAATGCTCAACAATTGCAAATCATGAAATGCAACGAGAAAAATAAAGCCTTAAAAGAAACAAATGCGTCACTTGCAAGAGACATTGAGTGCTATAAAATACAACTTTCAAATCAGGAAAACAAGGTTAAACATTCTAAAAGTTTTGAAAAAGCTTTTCAAGATTCATACAATAAAGAACAAGATCTTCAACATAAAATGCAAGATTTAATAGAATCTAACGGAAAGTTGGTTTCAAAACTCGAAAGTGAAAAGTGTGAACTTCAAAAACAAGTTGAACAACTTCAAAAAGCGCTTTCTAAAACAGAAACAAAATTGTCAATTTGCAAAAAGGGTTTTTGTGAACATAAAATACGAAAAAGGAAGTATATAGATAAATTAATTGGTGAGAATGTTGATCTTGAAAAACAACTCAAAGAATTTCGTAATGTCGTTTACAAAACCGGGGGCTCTGTCACAATAATTCAGAAATTTACTTTAAAACCGAGACCCGATAAAGGATTTGCACTTGGTGATTCCAAATCAATGTTTCTTCACAAAGCATTTAAAGAGAATCCTAAAATTTACAGTATGGATTATATGCTTAACGATACGATTGTGCGTACTATTGTTCATGATACTGAGGAAGAGGAAGAACTTGAGGAAGAGAGTCGATCAAAAATGAGTCAAGTTGAATACTGGAAACCATATGATTACTCAAAAGCTCCTCATTTTTCTAAATCTTTTGTTCCTCAAAAGGAAATACCTGAGAAATCTTGGTATGTCACTGAGTCATATGTTTCATCTTCTAATGCGGCTCCTGTCCAAACTGTGGCACAAATTAACGGTCCTTTACCATCTTCTGGTGAAGTAACACCTTTACCAAAAAGTTGTCGTGTTTTAAATTATTTCAAAACATTTATGGAAGACATCGAAATTTTGGAGGAAACAATTGAACGTAATTCAGAAATAAAAATTGAAACTTTTCAATCTGCTTACGAGCGAGAAAAGAGAGATATTTTTCAAAAACAAATGTTGCCAATTGTTAAACACCTCCGTCTTTGTACTACACGTTGGGAACAGGAACTTCTGAAAGAAGTCAAAACAATGATAAACGTTTTCAGCTCAAATGAAAATGCAATTTTGGTTCATAAACAAAGAAACAAAATCTTAAATGATGATAAAGATCGACTCTTGGAACAAGTTCTCAGTGCTGATATTTTGTCTGTTATCATGAATGATCTCTATAAATCTGGTACTTCTATGCTTATGGATGATCATTGTGTTGATAATAATCTGTTGAATGAGGAAATAGAGAAACTTAAACATGATAATAACATTTTGAGAAAAAACAATGATGATGTGTGCAAACAATTTTCAAAAGAAAGTTTTCAACTCAAACAAAGTCTCGATTCGTGTCAAGCTCAAATCATTGAAATGGAATTGCAACTTCAAAGTCATAATATTTCAAACTCGTGTCAGCTTTTCAAAAACCTTGAGTCTTTCAAAAATCTGTGTCTCAAATACGAGAAGGAAATTGCGGATTTAAAAATTGAAAACATCGAATGGCAACAAAACAGCGTTGATTTCAAATATTGCAATGGTTTACTTGAGTCTGATATTCAGGATAAGAAACACATCATCATTGATTTGAAAGAGAAAATTAAGCTACTTCAAAAAGGAAAGTTTGTTGACACCACTGTGATAGCACCAGGATTGTATAAAATAGACAAAACAGTTAAGGGTAATTATATTCAAACCACTAATGATGACCCTTCCACTTCCACAGGACTAGTATCCACTAAGAGCGTTAGCAGACCCGAGCGAAAAAGTAAGACGAAAAAAAGGTTCTGGCAACATAAAAGAGGATCACTAGAAGCTCAAGAAGTAGAAGATCAAATTAGGAACTTGAATAAAACTCATGTTGCATCGGATTTAGATTCTAATATGGCAAATTGTAATCAAAATCTAAATGTAACGAATGATGAACCTTTGAATGTTTTGAATATTAATGCATCTTGTGTGTTTTGTCGTAAAAGCGTATCATCTGGTGTTCATACAACATGTACAGCTAATTCTCTCATAAATCGTCATAAGAAACGTAAGACAGGCATTCCTTTTAGGCCCACTACTTCCTCTAAGTCGAGATTAGGAAAACCGCCATCTACGGTTTCTAAGGAAGTTGTAGTTACCCCCATAATTGAAGAGAACAAATCTAGGAACAAGCCCAAAACTAGTGAATTCAACACAAAGAAAGCAAAAACTAGTTGGAATTGGCAACGTTGGTTACAAAATAAACCAGACTTTCAATGGATTCCTAAATTATTGAATACATGTGCTTCTAACCAACAGGAACCCGCACTTTCTTTGGGTTCCACCCTTACTTCTGTTCCATCCTCGTCGTCTTCTTGTGATGCAGGTGGTACAGATTGTTCTCTGGATTGTTGATAGCGGATGCACCCGACATATGACAGGCAATCTCAAACTGTTAATCAACTTTGTTTCAAAGCTCATCGGTACTGTCAGATTCGGGAATGATCATTACGCTTTAATCATGGGATATGGTGACTATGTCAGTGGGAACATCGAAATCAGTCGTGTTTATTATGTGGAAGGCCTAGGTCACAACCTCTTTTCCGTCGGTCAATTTTGTGATGGGGATCTAGAAGTAGCATTTCGTGAGAAAACTTGTTTTGTTCGTGACTTACAAGGAAATGATCTAATGTCTTGCTCACGTGGATCAAATCTTTATACAATATCGATGTCAGATATGATTGCTTCATCTCCAATATGTCTTCTCTCCAAAGCAGAATCAACAAAATCTTGGTTATGGCATAAACGTCTTTCGCACTTGAATTTCAAAACCATGACTGATCTTGCTCGTCATAAACTTGTTGATGGTTTCCAAGATTCCGTTTTACCAAAGATCACTTATGTCCTGCATGTGAACAAGGAAAAAGTACTCGAGCTTATTTTCCTTCAAAACCTGAGCACAGTACGAATCATGTTTTACAATTGCTTCATAAGGATTTGTGTGGTCCGATGCGTGTTCAAAGTATCAACGGTAAACGCTACATACTTGTAATTGTGGATGATTACTCCAGATGGACTTGGGTTTATTTTCTACGAAGTAAAGATCAATATCCTTCAATGATCATCACCTTTCTCACTAAAATTCAAGTTCAGTTACGCAACACGGTCCGAATGATCAGAACTGACAATGGTACATAATTTAAGAATCAAACATCTATTCCTAGAAGCCCTGAACAGAATGGAGTTGTTGAAAGACGCAACAGGACGTTAGTGGAAGCTGCTAGAACTATGTTGATTAATGCTCAATTACCAGATTACTTATGGGTGGAAGCTGTTTCAACCGCATGTTATACCCAAAACCGTTGCATGATCACAAAACGCCATCGCAAAACACCTTATCAAATTGTTCACAAAAGAAAACCAAACATCGATTACTTCATGTATTTGGAGCACTTTGTTATCCAAAAAATGATTGTGATGATTTAGGTAAACTTAAAGCAAAGGATGACATCGGAGTGTTCGTTGGATATTGTGAAAATTCCAAAGGCTTTCGGATATGGAATCGTCGGACAATAGAAATTCAAGAAACTATCCATGCTAATTTTGATGAACTCACACAAATGGCTTCTGAACAAAACAGCTTAGGACCCGAATTCAACCGTCTTAACTTTCCGGACTCTTCGGCTGAACCATTGCCACTCAACCGCAAAGAATTGGAAACCCTGTTTACTCCATTATTTGATGATACAATTGAATACCGTTCTACTGAGGTCTCACCTAATTCCGCTGCACAACCTGGTAATATTCATGTACCTGACTCACCTCAAAAATCAACAACCACTGTTGAAAAAGACGGTCCTCCAATTGCATCTCCAATAACGGTAGAAGAAACTACTTCCAACTCCTGGCAATCAGCTGAAGATCCTACACCACAATCAGTTCCACAACTCGCAGAGTACGATCCTAATGCGTTCTTTAACCCATTTGCACCGGCTCCAACATTTCCAGAAGTTGCTGAGTCATCAACACGCAATTTGGATCCTGCTAACATGCGAGATACTTATCAACTACACCCTTCGACACACAAATGGACTCGAGATCATCCCCTAGTTCATATCATTGGCCATCCAGATGCACCTGTAATTACAAGACAACGACTTCACACAGATGGTGAAAATTGCATCTATGCACTCACAGTTTGTATGGAAGAACCGAAAAACATCAAAGAAGCAATGACTTATAATAACTGGATTGAATCTATGCAAGAGGAATTTCAGCAATTCATTAGATTGGAAATCTGGGAATTAGTTGAAAGACCTGACGGAATCTTTGTCATCGGGTTAAAATGGATTTGGAAAAATAAACTAGATGCAGAAGGAACTGTCATTCGTAACAAATCACGCCTGGTAGCGAAAGGATACTCTCAACTAGAAGGACTTGATTTTGCTGAATCCTTTGCTCCAGTGGCTAGACATGAAGCTGTTCGGATCTTTCTGGATTTTGCAGCACATCGGAACATGGTAGTTTATCAAATGGATGTGAAAACGTCATTTCTTAATGTAGAACTCCGTGAAGAAGTTTATGTAAGCCAACCTGACGGCTTCGTTGATCCTGAGCGTCCCAATCATGTTTACCGACTCAAAAAGGCACTCTACGGACTTAAGCAAGCCCCAAGGGCGTGGTATGACAAATTATTTGCTTTCTTGCTAGCCAATAAATTTTCCAAAGGTTCGGTGGATCCAACATTATTTACAAAAACATACGGGGTGGAATTACTAATTGTTCAAATATATGTCGATGACATTATTTTTGCCTCAACAGAAAGAAGTTACTCAAATGATTTTGCAAATTTAATGAAAGATAATTTTGAAATGTCCATGATGGGTGAACTTTCGTTCTTTCTAGGACTACAAGTTCATCAATCACCCCGTGGAATTTTTTTAAATCAGACCAAATATGCGTTGGAAATTTTAAAGAAACATGGAATGATGACTTGTGATACTTATAATACACCAATGGGCTATACCACAAAACTAGATGCTGACTTACATGGGACACCAGTTGACCCTACCAAATACCGTAGTATTATTGGGTCACTCATGTATCTCACAGCTAGTAGACCTGATATAGTATTTGTTGTCTACATGTGCTCTCGCTATCAGTCCAAACCAACTGAAAGACACCTCAGTGAGGCTAAAAGAATCCTTCGATACATAAAGGGAACCATTAACTTGGGAATCTAGTATCCGAAGGATTCTGGTTTTGAACTAATTGCTTTTTCAGACGCTGATCATGCATGTTAGGTCACACTTTATGTAAACACAAGTCTAAGAATGATAGAAATAAGATGAGAAGGAGAGATGGTTGATTAAGACAATAAGAGAAAGAGAAATGGAAGAGTTTGCTTAGAATAATGAAATAACCAACAAGTTTACAAATGACCTAAGGCTTCTATTTATAGGGAAGGAGCTAGGGCAACACTCCCTCTCCTTCCATTCATCCTTAACGTGGGCTTTGTGGCCCATAGGTTTCATTCCTTAAGCCTAGTAAACTTAATACATTTAGTAAATGATAGTAAATAATAGTTTAGCAACCTAACATTATTACAAATGACCGAGACTTGATAAAATAGTAAAACTCAGGTTCCAACAATCTCCCCCTAAGGGTCGGTCATCAAGGTTGCTTGACGTCTTCGTCTTAATCTTTGACTTTCATAGCTTTAGACGTCTTAGAAATCGTTCATCGTTCTTTGTTCTTTGTTGTTGTGATAGTGATCAAGTTATGAAGTTATCTGCCAAGCGTCACTTCTGCGTCTGTGGTGGTCGTCGGCCATTCCAACATGCTCATACACCTTTGAACTGAGACATTTACATGCACGTTGTTCCCTTTCTTTCACATAGATCTTTAGTCTTTAATCTTTGTAGATTCTTCCTTTTGGCGTAGAATCTATCTTTGAACATTGTGTTGTTTAGATCTTTGAGGGAGCTTATGTTGACTTCAAGATGTATGTATGAGCATGCGGAATCAGTCTCCATGGAGATGAAATGTCCCTGAAAGTAAACAGTTAGCAATAAAACATCCGGTACTTACAGATAAGGAGTTAGAGCTCATCAACAGCATAGTGTGAAGACTCCTTCTAATCCTTATCCAGGCCGTTCCCATATCAGATACTCCCGAAGGAGCTTACGAGACCTACTAGGTAGCTCAATGACTGGGTGAGTCGCTGGGGATGACTCCACGACTGTAGACCGATAAGAAACCACCGCAAACACTAAGCGTAACTCACGAGGAATTACCGAAGTGACCTGTCAAGGCTGTTTGATGTTGACCCTGACAGGAGTTTCCGTTCAATCATTGAGAAATACATAAGTACTTCTCTCATAAACGTTCTCGGCAGATTGCTAAGATCTGCGAAGGACTCGATAAGTTACATCTGATGTCCATTGATGAAGAACACCAGATGTAGAAGTACTAAGTGTTCCTAGGAGATCTTTTGCTGAATCTCGTGGCTCTAGACTCGATAAGTGCACACTTAGGTTTCCTAAGCGGAGACTAGGGAGGAGTCTCCAGTTTCTAAATTACACTGGTTCCCTGTGAGAATGAAACAAGTTCTTTTAAGAGAACTTGAGTGGCTAGAAGGTTAAGTGCAGTGCGTCACTGGGTCCATGACGGCTTTATCTTCAATACCGGCGTTGCCTTAGCAACAACCAGTAGCATACGAATTGAACCCGGTGTCTGCCCTAAGGTTGAATCATATGGAGGGCTATTTCTTTTCACCCTTTTCTTTACTTTTCTTTTTAATTCTTCAACCCCTTCTTTCTCCTTTCATTCTTTTCTCCTTTTTTCATATCATACCTAAGGACTTCTAGTTCTAACTATTGGTGATGTCCTTGGGTAGATCCCTCCGGCTTAGGCGGATCATAGGACGGTTATTTCCTAACCTTAGTCACCTTATAACTCCATGACTATCCTATAATTGCCATTGAAACCTTTGAAAATCTCTCAAAGTGTTTGTGTTTGTCAAACATTTTGTTTAACACTTTGAGAGTTTTTGTGTTTTCTTATGAAGGGCTCCCCCTGCACATGTGCTCATAAGTATTTAATAAATTTGCACATGCGGGAGGAGCAAGCACTTTTGAATTGATCCACTTTTAGTGAACAAGACCGATTCGAGACACGCTTACATCACTAGTTAGACTAGCTTGAAGTTATTACCCGGCCTGGTCGAGTCCACAAAAAGTTTCTCGAGACGGTACATATCTACTAAGACAAATCCTTTTCGAGACACGCTTACGTGGCTAGTTAAAGAGGTCCATTGTCAGCTTTTAGGTGACAACTAGCTCTAGTAACTAACTTGATGTTATTACCCGTCGAGGAAAAGTCTTTTCGAATTAACTAACTTTTATGTTTCGTCAATTCCTGGGTGAATCTGAGTCTAGCTCGCATGATATTCAATCTTTAAGCAACTTAGAACTTCCATATTTTAATCACTTTTCTTTTCTCCCCCTCAAAAATTGCATATAAGATGTTGTTTTTGAGAAACATTTGATTAAAATATGCTTTTTGAGTCTTATGGGGAGAATCCAACAAGAACTTTTGTGTAACAAACGATGAATTTGTCAAGTGCTCCCCCTCAACAAGTGAATACTCATTGAGGTGAAATACTTGTCTTTTGAGCAGAATTTTGAAAAATCAGAAAAGGTTTGATTAATTCTACTCAAAAGTAAGAAGCCTTCGCTCCTTATGTTAGGATTGAGGCACTGAAGCGTACCACAGGGTCCTTTCAATACAAGAACGGGTTGTACACTGTTATGTGTGCACAAGCCATCAAAACATGATTTTGACAAAGCATTTTGATTTTGAATACTCCCCCTCAAAACGAGCATGTGTTTTGACATTTTTAAACTTTGTAGCGAATTGGGGAGTAAAGGTTTTGAAAAATCTTGAGCAAAATTTTGAAAAAGTTTAGAAAAACCTTTTGAAAATTTTTGAATAAATTTTGCTCAAGATTAAGAAGTTTTAGATAAGCTTTGCATGAAAACTTCTTCTTGTTTTTAAGGATAAGTGCGCGTTTGGTTTTAAAGAATGGTTTAGCAAGGCACTTTCCTTTCTTTGAAACCCGAGTTGTACACTGAAATGTGTGCACAAATCGTCATTTTAATACAAAAATTAGTTTTCTTTTAACAAAAAATACTCCCCCTCAAATAATGAAGTTTATTCGAGAGATAGTCTTCTTGAGCAGAATATTGAATCGTATTAAAAAATACTTTTTGAAAATTCGTGAGACGATTCTGCTCAAGGTTTTAGAAAACACAATCAAGTATTGTACAACAAAGAATGCTTGAATAATCAGATTAGACAACAACCTTGAGAACTAAAAACCTTTGTTTACCAAAATTTGAAATCCATTTGTAGGTTGTGTCAATCCGGAAAAATGTTGAATTTCAACGAGGATTGAAAAATCTTTGTTTCATTTTGATAAAAGACTCGTCGAATCAATGGAAATTTAAAACTTTTTTGCTTTTGAAAAGTTGTTTGAGACCCGGAGTCTCTCTTTTGAGTTTTAAAAATCTTTAGAAGAAGAAGATTTCCATCTAAAGTTGAACCTCATGGGTTCTTTTTGAAGATTTGTTTTTGAGATGAATGGAAAACTTCCGGTATTTGGGATGCCCAAATCAGAGTCATTCTTTATTGTAGCCAAAGCATTCCAGATTTTGAAAATTTGAAAGGTTTTTGAACAACTTTGCTTTGGTCTTCACACTTGCTTTACCGGTGTAAAACAATAGTGTAGAGTTTGGAAAAATTTGTTTCTCACCATTTTGAATCCATTTACCAGTTTAGCCCTTAAACACATTTTGCCCTTTGACCTCAAAATATGTTCCATAAGAAACATTTTGTCGAATGTTGAAATTTTGACTTTCAATGGAATGACATGTACTTGCACACAGAGAAAATGCATTAGGCACAAACAAGTATACAGATGAATCAAGAAACTCATTCTAAATCTACCAACATGCTCAGAATACTCAAATTAACACACAAGATCATATAATAATTCATCCTATCACTCGAGATTTTCCAACTATGATTATGATTTGGGGTTATGATTTGAGACTTTGCACACATGTTAGCATCATGATGCATGAATATTAAACAAACAAACGTCCTAGTAATAGCAGCAAAGACATCGACATCTTAAACCCTAAATCACATGATTCTAAACCTATGTTGTTACTAATCGAGCAACCACACCAATTGAGCATTCTTAAGTGTTCTCTAAAGATATATAAACTAGTTAATTAGACTAAACACATAAGAAATGAAAGCCCTGATCGATAATTACATAAACCCTAGTTTCTGATTATGCCTTTTTGACCGTTGAAAACACTAGAAACATTTAGGGAACGATTAGACAACAACCATGAAGAAATTAGAACCACACAATCAGGAACATTCGAGGATAAAAAATCGTTAGTCTGAATCGTTGAGGTTAATCGATTATGTGTGATACTTTTGAGAGTATTTAAAGAAACATTGATTAGAGCCTGTTTTATTTTCCATGCAAGGTCCTTTTACCTAAGTTTAAGACTTTTGTGAATCTTTACTCATTAAAGGTTAATTACATTTCCATTTGAAGTCCAAACTAGATTAATTTGGGATCGTTGCAGAAAAAAAATTCCTTTTCTCCCCCTCGAATTAGCATATACCTTGTGAAAACCTTATGTACAATTTAATTCGAGAGATCATAGACGTTTTTGAAAATGAGTTTTAATCCGAATGGTGAAGAAACATTTTATCCTTGATGAATAAAAATGATGTGTGCAAACTTCATGATTTTGTGAAAAAATTTCTCCCCCTCAAAACATGTTCCATTTTGACAGTGTAAAGCAAAATATGTTTTAATGGAGGAACATAGTTTTGAAGATTAGAAGTTTGTACAAGAGAAAGAAGATTCTTTTTGTAGATTTTGAATTTTCTTAATAATAAAATATTTACAAAAAGAATTTGATGTTTGACTCTTTTAGATTTTAAGAAAATTTTGCAAATCATCTGGAGTCAAACACCACATACCAATATGGTGAACTAAATCAACAAACCTTGAAGGAGGTAATGCCTTTGTAAACAAGTCCGCCAACTGGTATTTAGTACCCACAAACTCTAATTCAATTATACCCTTCTCGACATGCTCTTTAGAAGAAATGGTAGCGGAGAGCACTTTGTAGGGCTTTGGAATGATGAATGGTGTTGCAAGAGATTGCAAAGACACACTTTGAGTCGCAGTACATTGAGATCTAGTCAGATACATGGCCGTAGTCCGTGAGCTAAGTTCTCATCCAACTGACGTGAGCATAGAAAGCAGACATGGCTACATACGAAGCTTTTGTTGATGACAGTGATGTACAATCCTGCTTCATTGACTGTATCCCTTTGTAACTAAACAAGAATTGATGCGAATCATTGTGCCTTCTGCGTGCAACTTGTTTTCCAAATCCATTAAACTCCAATGTAGTGTCGAAGGGTGATATTGGTAGAACGTATGCATATTAGACGGATCCACATTGCGAGAAGGCAACTCTACTATATCAGAAACGGTTGGAGTTGGTGCAGATGGATTGAAGAAAGCATTTCCGTCATAATCTGCAGGTTGTGGTACTGATTGTTGTTGTGGATCTTCAGCTGATTGTCTGAAGTTGGAAGCAGTTTGTTCTGTTGTAATCGGGGATGCAATTGGAGGACCGTCTTTCTCAACAGTTATTGTTGTTTGTTGAGGTGAATCAGGTACTTGATGGTGATCAAGATGCGCAGCGGAATTAGGTGAGGCCTCAGAAGGACGGTTTTCAATCGTATCATCAAACAATCGAGCAAACGAGGTTTCCACTTCTTTACGGGAGAGAGACAATGGTTCAGCCGAAGATTTCGGAAAGTTTCGACGGTTGGATGCGGGTCCTAAGCTGTTGTGCTCAGAAACCATAACATTAAGCTCGGGTCCGAAACTGAGTTGTTCCGAAGCCATACCTGTTGAATCTGCACAGAGAGAAGAGACAAGAAAACAGAGAACAAGGATTCCCAAGAGTAACTGGGTTCCAGATGTTAGAAGCATAAAGATGTAGTGTCAATTATCTTCTTGACACTCGAACACACAATACCGATGGCTTTCATTCTAGTCTCAGAGGTAGAAGTTGTGGAGATCACATTAGTTTTGGTGCAAATGTCTAAAATCTTTCCTGTAGGAATCCACCTAAGACCAATTGATTTGAAAATTCTACCCGTGGGTACCCACCTAATGTTAGATCTAGGAGATGTTTTCCTTTTAGATGCAGTTAAATAAAATGTGGGAGCATCACTTCGTTGAGAAAACCTACGTCCTATATTGATCCACTTCTTAGGTTTCTGACTTATGTCTTTTGGTTCAACGTGTTTGTTAGTCAAAGTCGATTGAGCCTTTTCAAGTGAATTTCCCTTTTGAAGATATTTTAAAGCACAAACAACATGATTATTTACGCAACTACTCTTAGAAGCAATCCAATTCCTATTAGTTTGTAGATTACTCTTAGGTTTTGGTTTGCTACTACAAGCAGTGTTCGGTACTACAGTGGAAGGCATCACACGAGGTTTTGAACCTAGAATTCCATCCTTTTGAAGTAGCGCCTTTTTTCTAGCCTTTTCTAGATCATAGTTCTTGTACATGTCATATTTTCCATAAGAATCTTTACTTTTAATGCTTGTTTTAGACACTGTTTTCGAACTAATCCTAGAAGAGCCAGGCATAATCACATGTTGAGATTTAGCAGACACAGATGCATTTTCCTTAGGCCATGAATGTGGAGTGACTGGTTTTGTCAAATTGTATTTCTCAACAACTTGGGAGGCAAACCGAGATTTTGAAGATTTGGGTCGTTCAGATTTAAATGCAGTAGGTTGTCTAACCACTGATTGTTTTCTGATTGTTTGAGAAGGCGGTTTCCCCAAGATTGATGGTTTTGCAAACTTAGTATCCACACTTTGGCCCGTCAGTCTTCTTAATTTGTTTTGCAATGCAGCATGTGCAAACACCTTATCTTGAATTTGACCTTTTAAAAGCTCGTTTTCTTTAACTAATGTATCCACACGTTTCCTTTGTTCATTCAAAGATTGACCATTGTTGCCCGAATTTATAGATTCGTTTTGCATTTGAAGTTCCAGTGAAATGCAATGTGCCTCTAGTTTTGAAAAACTTTTATGAAACTGGGCAATGGTCTTTCTGAGAAGAATGTTTTCAGACTCAAGAGTCTGGTTTGACGTTTCAGTTATTAGATTATCATGTAAAGACTCAGACTCAGAATATTTGTCAACACATTGAACAACATTCTGGTCAACCTCTCCTTCATTACTGAAATTAGGTTGCTCAGATTGTTGTTTCTCATTTGCAGGCATGATATGAACAACAGTAGATTGTACCTCAACCATTTGCTCTTTGTCAAAGTTCGGTTCTTTATCATAGATGGGTATGATCTCTTCCTCATCCATCTGTCCTTTGTCAAAGTTGGGCTCCGAGTCATAGAAGGGTCTGATCTCTGCACAATCTGCATCTGTATCATTCCCCAATCTGCTGTTGTCATCCTGCACTTCTGATTCTGTCCCTTTGCATTCCATGGCAACCAAATTATCTTCCAATGTATCAACTTTATGAACTTGCTCTTCTTGAATCTGCAACTTTTGTTCGTTGATAGCACTCAGATGAAGTGATCTTTCATTAAGCATAAATTCTAATCGGTTTAGGCGTGAAACAAGTTGATCTCTAAAATCTTCAACCTCCATACTTGTGATGTTCTCTCTCCATACATTGCTTTCATATTTATAGTGTATGAGTGCTTTAAAATGCAACGCCAAGAACACTTTGAACTGAGCCTTGAGCGCTCTAAATCTTGCCATGCAATCGCTTCCTTGTTCAATTTGCTTTACAATTTGAACAATGTTTTCTCGGAGTTTCCTTTGGAAGGTTAGACGATCCATTTCAGTTCCGAAGAATGCATTAAAGGTACCCTCCGTAGGAAACCATGCATCTGAGAGAATCTTGCATTGAGTCTTAACTGATTCAAAATGAGCTAAGCAATTTTCTGTAGAATTGATGGCTCTTTTCTCAGCTTCAGTCATCTTTCTCTCAAATGGGTCTTTAGAGTCATCAGAAGCATTTGTGTCGTATACTGGTTCAGCATCATCCATGACACCCAAATTATCAATTTTAACCTCATTGCCTACATTAACGACATCTGCAGTATTCTCATCATTCCCAACCAACCTTTGAGTATTACTTCCTTGTATCCCAACTCTTTCACCTTGCACACCAGCTTGATTCCTTGTGTTAGAAGAAGAATGAAGACATTTGTTTGTCTTGTTGGAGAATTTGCTGAAGGCACGAGCAATAAGTTCGTGTCCTCGATTCAGAATTTTGAAATCCTCATCGTTATCTTCATTGGAATTTGAATAGTACACTGCATCACTGTTGTCATATGAAACAAGTTGAGTTGAAGTCTGCTGCGGAGATGAATCATATTGGATCATGAAATTTGAAGTAGGTTCTTGAACATAATCATGATGTGACATTAACATGACATCTGCTGTATTGGCTTCCAAATCTGCATATTCATCATCAGATGGAATATCTCCCATGACACTTTGCAAAACTGAATTGAGATTACCCCCTTCAACTTCCATTTGACTAAGTGTGGCATTGTATTCAACATTATCGTCAGAGAGTGAGGTTGAATCATAATCATGATCTTCCTCTTCTGCAATATTTTCCGTATATGCCAAGAATGCCATGCTTGGTTCGATAAGATCTTATTCATCATAAGTATCTTCCATTGTGTTTAACCATTCAGAACTAGACGTCATTACGCCTTTGCCTTTCTCTGTAGATACTTGACTAAGCTTCACTAGATTTTGCAGAAGAGATTGCACATTATTATGTAGTGTAGCAGGATGATACTGAGGAATGAAGAAAGGCTCAGGTGCATCCGGAGGATTGAAGAAGAGACCATTTGGAGTGTAGATTAATGATCCATGGTCAACAGCTGGAGATGGTGGAGCAGGGAGAATGGTCTTCAGAGGATTCATGCTTAAACAGGATTCAAGAATTTGCTTCATTCTGATGTGATGAAGTTCTTCTGTATGATGCAAAGCTTCAAGATATTTCCACATTTCATAAGCACTGGCTTGAAAGTCCATATTCATGTACATTGAATTGGGAAGGGCTAATGTCATGGACCATGCAGCCTGATGGTCAGCATAGTACTGAGCGAGTTCAGTAGCATTCAAATCTGCAGTAGTTTGTAACCTCATAATCCCTGTTGAGTCAGCAAGAAACATCATTTTGTATGGACCATCTTGAATGGAATTAAGCATGAGATCTGCAGCAGGACGATCTGTGAGCCATTGTAGAAATCTCCGTTTCCAAACAGTATACGTTCCTGGTAGCAACATTGGAGGCCTTGATTCATTGCCAAAGAGCAGAACTTGATTAATGAGGGAGCTGTGACTTTGTTGTAGATGATACTGTTGCTGATGAGAATATTGGTGAGGAAGGTAGTTGGAAGAAGGTCCTGTTGCTGATGACTGTTGCTGATGAGAATATTCATGAGGAAGGTAGTTGGAAGAATGTCCTATGGCTGATGACTGTTGCTGATGAGAATATTCATGAGGAAGGTAGTTGGAAGAAGATGATTGAGACATTGTAGATGACATTTCTCTCCCCCTTGATTGTTGCGATGTAATCGAAATAATCAAGCAAATTGTCACACGCAAGGTCGAAATAGTGAATTCAGATTTTCCCTCCAAAATTAATTTGAAAAATTTTTGTTCCAAAATTTTGAAAATCACTATAAAATGCCATACTAATGTCACAGGAAAAAATTTGAGTTTAAAAATTTTGCCGCCAAATTTTACCGAAAAAATTTGAATTTTTGGCCTAAAAATTTGAATTTTGGGCCAAAAATTGCACCGTTAAACCAAAATTTGAATTTCGCGTAAAAATTGAACGTTTAGTCTCCTGTAAAAATTTAATTTTTTTTTTTTTTTTTTTTTTTGGATTTAAGAAGATAGTAAGGAGAGATTTAGAAAGAAAATTTTTTAGAAAGAAACTTGTGTAATTATGGATCTTGTAGAAAGTGTAGAATTAACCAAGTATCGAAAAACTTTGCACAACTTCGGATTGCGAAACCTTGATCAACAGGGATTGCGAAACTTTGGAGTTTCAATGATTGCGAAACTTTTCAGGTTTTCGAAAAAATCTTGAAATTTCGAAAAAAATCAAGGTTTGCGAAACTTTTCAGGTTTTCGAGAACTAAGATTTCGAAACTTTTCAGGTTATCGAAAAACTAAGATTTCGAAACTTTTCAGGTTATCGAAAAAAACGTTTGCGATAATGGCACTAACGTTTGCGATAACGAGAAAAAAGATGATTTTCGAAATTATACAATATCGAAAACTTTCCAAATGTCGAAGTACTTAACTTTCTTATACAAGAAAGAAAATACCGAGTCCACACAAACGAAGTCGAGGTAGTGCACTTAGAGAAGATCTCGATAACTTGTAAGTTTATGTTTTACAAAGAAAGCAATCCTAAAATTCGTTTTTATTTCAAGATACTTGTACTTTTGTGTGTAAAATGAGTAGATCTTTAAGAAAGTAGAAAACTTTAAGAAATTTTCCAAACTTAAAAAAATTTCGATAAAAGTACAAGTAACCAAAATCGAATAGTTTTGTAAAAAGTTTGGAACTTTTTGGTTAGTTTTGATTTTAAACACAAGTTTGTAAGCAAAGATGTGAGAAAAACCAAGAAACTAACAAGAAAGTTTAAGATTTTCACAAAAAATTCGATAACAAAAACGATTTTTAAGATATAAATCAATGAAAACAATAACTACACCTTCTTCTAGCGAATGATACCACTTGTAGGATCATAGTTTTATGTTGATTATGTGATTCGGGAGGTCGGGTTTGGTGGAAGAAGATGAATGCCATGGTTAGAGAGAGAGAGTAGAGAGAGAAGGGAAAACTATGTATTTTATTGATAATAAGGAAAATGAGAAAAACACACACAAGTCTCACCCCTCCATGGAAGTATGGAGGGGTATATAAAGCCTAACACATGCTATACTATTGCAATATTACATAACTAGTCCATGTGTTTTGGCTTAACAAAATAGTAAATGTAATCCCGTAAATGTCGTTCCATTTACGTGTTAGGATCAAAAACTTTGATCCCAACAATGCAGGATGTTTAGACACACGCAAAAGTACATCTGGTGGATTACAGTTTCTCGGAGATAAACTCGTGTCTTGGCAATCTAAGAAGCAGGACTGCACATCACTGTCGTCAACAGAATCTGAATACGTAGCTATGTCTGCTTGTTGTGCTTAAGTCATCTGGATGATATCACAACTTAAGGACTATGGCTACCTATTCAATAAGATTCCAATCTACTGTGATTCCAAAAGTGCCATTGCCATTTCCTGCAACACCGTTCATCATTGCAAATCCAAACACATTGATCTCCGCTATCATTTCATCAAGGAGCATGTCGAAAAGGGTACCGTTGAATTATATTTTGTTGGAACTGAGTATCAATTGACGGACTTACTTACCAAAGCCTTATCACCATCAAGGTTTGCAAGTCTAGTTCACCAAATTGGTATGCGATGTTTGACTCCAGAAGATCTGAAAAAGTTTTTAAAACATTAATGATAGTCAAACATCAAAACTATCTTTGTAAATATTTTATCTTTTTCTTAAAAAAAAAATGCAAGTACACACCACTCTTTTCAACACTATTTGTATAAAATGTCTTAAAATATTATGGAAAACAAGTGTTGAGGGGGAGGGAAAGTATTTTAAAATTTCTCAAAATATTTACTTCGTACTTGCATTTTACCAAAAACATTCATTTTATCAAAGTGATGCTTTAAAGGTTTTTCGGGATACTCACCTTGACTATTGAAACAATTTCTGAAATTCAAAAAGACATCGGTCTATGGTCAAGGGGGAGTAAAATTAACCAAAGTTGTTCTTTTATATAATACTTGGTGGAGTTAATTATTAATGTGAGTTAGTTTGGCATTAGGTTTGAAAGTAACATAAGGTTAAGGGACCATAAGTGACAATAGGTGAAACACATATTAACCCTAGTCAAAACCATTTTGACCAACCACATTAACTATTCCTGCTATAGCATTTACTTCACCCACCAAACCAATCAACGATCCTTATTCAATCTGATAATCCAACCATCGTTCATCAAATCTGTAAGTACAAAAACTTTTTGATTATGATTATAAACATGGGTTTTTAATTTTATCAACATCCAACGACTGAATTTGTCAAAATCACTCATTTTTTATTTAGGGTTTTGCGTAAAATTAGACTTAGAGATTGAGGGTGTTAGAATGTGATTTGGTTGATGGGATTTGATCCTATGATGATTTATTGCATGTTGGTAAACTCCAATCATACCCAGAAACCTCAATTGATTGATTTCTTAATTAGGGTTCATACGTACAATTTAGGGGTTGTTGATTAGGGATGTTTAGACACTAATTGATGACAGGGATAATGTTTGTATGTGTTTAGGAACTTGTATTAGTGGTTTAATTGCTTTAGAAACAACATATGGATCTTGAATCTTTGATTTAGGGTTCTTAGACACTAGCAGTTATGATCATGAGTTTCTATGGTTAATAATTGTTAAAACTTGGTCATTATGTTCCTAAGCATATGTATAACACTCGCCTTTGTCCAATATCAACCCAGAATCATGTTTGAATCTCATAGTGATTAGTTGTTCATACGTTCCTACGCATAAGTTTGGGTATTGGCATGATTACGCGTTAAATTGTGTGATTTAGATGTTTTGGAATGAGTATGAATGAAATATTGATCAGTGGTTGTGTTTAACACTTTCAGGAATCAAAAGATACAATTTTTCAAAGGTGATTTTTCATTAAAGACGATCCTACGCAAAAGATTATTCATCCTACGCGTAAGATTCGACTGATTTGAAAAACTTGTCTTGGATAAGACAAAGTTTACGCAAAAGATAATATCTTACGCATAAGTTTTATTCTTACGCATAAGTAATAATCTTACGCATAAGTTAACTTACGCATAAGTTATATCTTACGCATAAGGTTCAAACCTTTGCATAAAGCTACAATCCTACGCATAAGAAATATTCCTACGCATAAGATTTAGCCTTCGCAAAAGTCTGAACTTACGCGTAATATATAAAGTTATGCGTAGATTTTACACTTACGCCTAATATCATTACTTACGCATAAGAAATGTTATGCGTAGGATTTCCAATCTTACGCGTAACATTGCCTAAATTCATGAAATTTGTCTAAGTGTTGTAAAATTTCAAAAGTGTAAACTCTTGTATTTGTTAACACATGTTGTGACTTGATTGTTATAAATTTCTACTAAGTTTTTTAACACAAGTTCATCATATAACAACAGTTTGAACACAAAACACCCACTGATCAATCCAATTATGCATAATCATGTAATTGAATATCTGAGCTAACAAAGTATATCATTGTTATGTTTGTGGTTGTGAATGATCAATTCAGATGGCTCAACATGATGACATCCCTTATGGACCAGAACCTGAACCAAAACTCACTTGGGAAGAAACCTTTCCCGAGAATTACTCCAGAAAGATAGGAAAGAACAACTTAAGGGTCAACTTCAACAAAATCACGTGCAATGAATCCTCTTGCATTGTGGCTGTGGATGCTCTTCTCTATCACCCGTACAAAATCCTGCTCACCAAATCAGCATCAGTTGCCTGCTTCTATATACACCAATTTTGGCACACACTCCAACTGGACCTTGGCGAAGAGTTCTTTACTTGTACACTTCATAAGAGACAAGCCACTGTGGACATTGACACTCTTCGTAATGCTCTTGGTTTATCCGAACTTGGTCCAGATGAAGAGTACGACCCAGTTACTAATGAGGAAGAGTTGATAGATTGGTTAAGGGATATTGGCTACGATGAGTCAGAAGAGGTGGTGACTAGACACTCAAAGGTCAACACAAGATTTCTTCCACAACCATGGAGAACCTTGTACATCATTATTGCCAAGTCTTTATCTGGCAGAGATACCGGTCACGAACACCCCAAGCTCCAACATCTCAAACTTTTCTGGGCTATGGCTAACGTCAAAAAATTGGACTATGCTAGCATTATCTGGGAAGACTTTGTGTGACACATACAACACAAAACTATTAATATTCCATTCATCCGCTTCACCAAGCTACTCATCGAAAGCTTTATTCGTGAGTATGATGAAATTCCTCAAAGACTGGATGATGAAGACAAGAACACATACAGAAATGAAGATACTCTCAGATAGATCAAAAGACTTGATACCAGCACACGTAAGCAAGGAAAGAAACTTCCTGATTGTCTCCTGACTGATAAAGTGAAGGAATGTAAGAACTACAAATACTACGCTCAAGCACTCAAGGAAGACAAAGTTGGATTCTTAGACGAAGTTATTCTACCTTCGTTTATGCAGAAAAAGGGAAAGAAAGGTAGCAAGTCTGGCAGCTCTAGAAGTTCTACCAAATCTGCACAAGAGCCTTAAAAGGGAACACTTAAGTTTAGAATTCCAGTCAAGAAACATGTTCCTGAGCCCATTCCTGAACCCACGCCTCCATCTTCTCCAAAACCATCCGACTCAGAAATCGAATCCGATGATGGTCCAGTTTATAGGGAAGCCTATGCTCACATCAACAAGGAGACAAGCATAGAAGATCTAGATAACCCGGACATGTCTTTCGAAGATTGGGATAGAAATATTGATGAATTTGTTGAACAAAAAGAAAACATAAAAAAATTCATCCAAAGACCGTTAACTGAAGCAGATGCAAAATTGGAAGAAGAAAGGTTAAAGGGTGAAAAGATGAAGGAACCTATGACTGCTGCACATGAAGAGGCTCACTCTAACATAGGTCTCTCAGTAGAAGAAGAAAATGAGAGAGCTCTCAAGTTAGGTATCCTCCACAGCAAAATCGACTCCTTCCAAGCTAATCAACCACCACCACCTCAGTTTACTCAAACAACCGAGACTGGCGGATCAAGCAGTGTTCCTGAAGCAGGCGGATCCAGCACCATTCCTGAGTCCACTACAGCAGAACAATCTACAGAAATAGGTACCGGTGCTGCAATGATAGTCTACGAAACTCCCACAGTATCACCTACAAACGTAGAAATGCTCAATGCTTCAGAACAAAGGGAAGAGGATGAAGCAGATCATATGGATACTGAGGTTCCACACTTACTTACCTTAGAAGAGATGGAAATTAGAGAGAAGGCTCAAGAGGAAGAGCTCAAAAGGAAACAAGAAGCAGAAGAAGCAAGGCTTGAAGAAATGGAACAAGCCAGATTAGAAGAAAGAATCCATATGGAGGAAAGCAGGAAAGCTGAGGAAGCAGCTAAACTTGCAGAAGAGAACAGGCTTCAAGAAGTCTTAAAGAAACAAAAAGAAGAAGAAGAAGCTAAACTTGCTGAAGAAACGAGGCTTCAAGAAGAATCTAAGGAACAAAAAGAAGCAGAAGCAAAGTTAGCTGAAGAACTAAGACTTAAGGATGAAGAAGATAAATTGGCTGAAGAGCAGAGACTCAAGGATGAAGCAGCCAAAGTTAAACAAGATGAAACCATGGATAAACCCGAATCATCAAGAGGAGATGACAAGGACACATCCACTCACAATGAATCTTCACAATCATCTCCTCCAGCATCTGAATCTACAAAAGACGAATCAATCAAGAAACCCACAAAGACAAAAGCTTCAGCTGCATCAAAGTTGATTAAGAAGGCAGTAAGGAGAGTTCATGAAAAGAAGAAAAGCAAATTAGAAGATAAAGTTGAATCACTAGCAAGTCAAGTTGTTGTTCTTACAAAGCAAATGACTAATGTTCAGAATATGAATGAAAAGGTGGACACCGTTTTGGCTAAGGATGTACAAGAAGACATGGTTACTGCATTGGCTGCTCAAGTAAATCAGTACCTGGATCAACACTTAGTTGCTGAATTGAAAGATTTACTGGCACCGGTGAAAGGTGAACTCACCAAGATTGCTGAACAAGCCGTAAAGAAAGTGATTAGAACAACATCATTTACTCTTCGAGCTGACAAAACAACTCTACCACAACCAGAGTTGACATTGGATGAATTAGAGACCCAGCTCTTCGACAAATTGGCAAGTAAATTCACTTTGTCACCTGAAGAAACTAAAGTCTGGGAAGCTTTAAGAGCCAAAGTATCCAAAGAATCATGCAGCACAGAGGCCGACAAACTGAAACGTCAAAGAGATGATGAAGACAAGGATCCAAACTCTCAGGCAAAGAAACAAAAACAAGCCGAAGGACCATCATCTCAACCCAAAGAACCTGTCATCCCTCCGACCACCACAACTTCTACTCAACAACCTAAGGCATCCAGTTCAGGTCCTAAAGCCCAAGACCACTTCGAATACACCGGGGAAGACGAGATTCCTCAAACCGATGAAGTACCAGAACCGTCATCTACAAAGAAGAAAGAAAGGAAACGAAAACATCATCAGCACAAACCTGACACCTCGTCAAAGAGCAAAGAATCTAAGAAAAAGAAAAACATTCTCAATTGGCTGGACGAAGACAATACTGCCGAATACTCATGGTTTGACAAGATGATCAATTCGCAACCACCACTTGCCGACAATCAAGAACCTCTCGATGGTCGAACAGTGGAATACGCTCAGTTGATTCAACAAAGATTCCACATGAAAAAGATGAACAAGAAGGAGTTACGAAGAATCAAGAATGAAGCGTTCAATCTTCTTAAAGATCGGTCTGCTAACTCCATCGAGCTTGAATACCATCTAGAAAATATTGCTCGAGCAATGTCAAGCAATATTGACTGGATAAACCCTGAATCTCGCGTCGATCCAGTCACAAGAAAGGCAGCACCTTACATTACCGATTGGTCAAAACCACTGCCTATGATTGGAAAGCCGAAGGAACCGAAGATACCTTACGTCTACTTCTTCAACACAGACCTGGATTTTTCTTCAACACGGAAACACCTTTGAGAAAAGATATGCCACTTCACTAACACTCTCCATTCCAGTTGCTCGTTACTTGAACAACGATATTGAAGAAGAAGCTACAAGGTTGTTCATTGACAAAATCGTGCCGTATGACAGGAATGCACTTTACGGGATTCACCACTGGCCCGATAACCGTGCACAATTCTACCGAAGCAGCAGATTAAGTCAAACAATGGGTGAAGTTATGAGTGAGTTGAAGATCGTCTCCATTCAGTTTATCTCCACCCTCACTTACTTTGGATACTCCTTTCTCAACAAAATCAGACTCAAAAGGTTAGATGAAAAAGAGTATGAGATTTCCGAAGCAGACTTTCCACGATTGCTCCT
Organism: Artemisia argyi; assembly: GCA_030686995.1. Lineage (NCBI taxonomy): Eukaryota > Viridiplantae > Streptophyta > Magnoliopsida > Asterales > Asteraceae > Artemisia > Artemisia argyi. The sequence continues at coordinate 147,579,407 of CM060686.1, forward strand.
CAATGACATCGAAGACATGTATCTACTTAAAGTCCAAGGAAAGCTGTGCAACCTTCCTAAAGATATGCAACTTGCCTTCATCACAGCTCTACTCTTTTTTATGCGTCACATCATCATCAAGGAGCGAGTAGAAGATCTTCAACTAGGAGTTGAAAGTTACCAAAAGAAGCTGAACCTCACCAAACCTAACCTTTACGATGTCCCCAACCTTCAACACTTACCTCAATATACCTTGATCAAGCAGCCAGCCTTCGGATTCACCTACCGCAGTGTCAACCGACGCAACTGCTTCATGGCTTATGATGAAATCCAAAAGTTCTGCGATGAAACACTTAAGTTCGTCAGAGATGGAATCAAAGGCCAACTAGACGACATTGCACTGTACAAATCCATAAGGTGGAATACCGATGAGGCCCGACAAGCTCGCAGATTTATCACAAGGATTGAGAACCGGTTAAAGAGAAGGGATCAGATAAGGAGACTTAAAAGCTACGTGGGAGGCAGACCAGGATTTCCGGTGTTGACATTTCAGAGACCCGAATGGTAGAAATCTGTAAGAGTTTGATTTGATTTGTCAATAATATAATTCACAACGGCTTGTGCACATATTACAGTGTACAACCCGAACTTGTAAAGAAAGGACCCTGAGGTACGCATCAGTGCCTCAATCCTAATATAAGGAGCGAAGGCTTCTTACTTTTGAGTAGAATTAATCAAACATTTTCTGATTTACATAATTCTGCTCAAAAGACAAGTATTTCACCTCAATAAGTGTTCACTTGTTGAGGGGGAGCACTTGAAAACTTATCGTTCTCAAAACTAAAAGTTCTTGTTGATTTCTCCCCATAAGACTCAAAAAGCATATTTTAATCAAATGTTTCTCAAAAACAACATCTTATATGCTATTTTTGAGCGGGAGAAAAGAAAAGTGATTAAAATATGAACGTCAAAAGTTGTATCTCAAGCAAGCTAAACTCAGAATTGACCCAAGAATTGACGAAACAAAATGTTATCAATCGAAAAGACTTATCCTCGACGGGTAATGACATCAAGTTAGTTATTAGAGCTAGTTGTCACCTAAAAGCTGACAATGGAACTCTTTAACTAGCCACGTAAAAGTGTCTCGAAAAGGATTTGTCAAAGTAGAAATGTACCATTTCGAGAAACTTTCTGTGGACTTGACCAGGCCGGGTAATAACTTCAAGCTAGTCTAACTAGTGATGTAAGAGTGTCTCGAATCGGTCTTGTTCACTAAAAGTGGATCAATTCAAAAGTGCTTGCTCCTCCCGCATGTGCAAATTTATTAATTACACATGAGCACATGTGAAGGGGGAGCCCTTCATAAGAAAACACAAAACTCTCAAAGTGTTAAACAAATTTTTTGATAAACACAAACACTTTGAGAGATTTTCAAAGGTTTCAATGGCAATTATAGGATAGTCATGGAGTTATAAGGTGACTAAGGTTAGGAAGAACCGTCCTATGATCCACCTAAGCCGGAGGGATCTACCCAAGGACATCACCAATAGTTAGAACTAGAAGTCCTTAGGTTTGATACGAAAAAAGGAGAAAAGAATGAAAGGAGAAAGAAGGGGTTGAAGAATTAAAAAGAAAAGTAAAGAAAAGGGTGAAAAGAAATAGCCCTCCATATATTCAACCTTAGGGCAGACACCGGGTACAATTCGTATGCTACTGGTTGTTGCTAAGGCGACACCGGTATTGAAGATAAAGACGTCATGGACCCAGTGACGCACTGCACTTTACTTTCTCAACCACTCAAGTTCTCTTAAAAGAACTTGTTTCATTCTCACGGGGAACCGGTGTAATCTATCGACTTATCTCTTAGAGATAGTTGATATTGAAGGAGGAGACCCCTCCCTAGTCTCCGCATAGGAAACCTAAGTATGCACTTATCGAGTCTAGAGCCATGAGATTCATCAAAGATCTCTTAGGAACACTTAGTATTTCTACAACTGGTGTTCTACATCAATGGACACCAGCTGTAAATTATCGAGTCCTTCGCAGATCTTAGCAATCTGCCGAGAACGTTTATGAGAGAAGTTCTTATGTATTTCTCATTGATTGAACGGAAACTCCTGCCAGGGTCAACATCAAACAGCCCTAACAACAGGTCACTTCGGTAACCTCTCACGGGTTACGCTTAGTGTTTGCGGTGGTTTCTTAGCGGTCTACAGTCGTGGAGTGATCCCCAGCGACTCACCTAGTCATTGAGCTACTTAGTAGGTCTTGTAAGCTCCTTCGGGGGTATCTGACGTGGGAACGGCCTTGATAAGGGTTAGAAGGAGTCTTCACACTATGCTGTTGACGATCTCTAATTCCTTATCTGTAAGTACCGGATGTTTTATTGCTAACTGTTTAACTGCAGGGACATATCATCTCCATGGAGACTGATTCCGCATGCTCATACATACATCTTGAAGTCAACAAAAGCTCCCTCAAAGATCTAAGCAACACAATGTTCAAAGTTAGATTCTACGCCAAAAAGAAGAATCTATAAAGTTTAAAGACTAAAGATCTATGTGAAAGAAAGGGAACTACGTGCATGTGAATGTCTAAGTTCAAAGATGTATGAGCATGTTGGAATGGCCGACGACCACCACAGACGCAGAAGTGACGCATGGCAGATAACTTCATAAGATGATCACTACCACATCAACAAAGAACAAAGAACGATGAATGGTTTTTTTTAAGACGTCTAGAGCTTTGAATGTCAAAGATTAAGACGAAGACGTCAAGCAACCTTGATGACCGACCCTTAGGGGGAGATTGTTGAGATCGAAGTTTTACCATTTTACCAAGTCTCGGTCATTTGTAATAATACTAGGTTGCTTAGTTATTAGTTAAGTTTACTAGACTTAAGCCATGTAACCCATGGGCCTCCAAGCCCATACGATTTGATGAATGGAAGGAGAGGGAGTGTTGCCCTAGCTGCTTCCCTATAAATAGAATGCTTAGGTCTCTTGTAAACTTGTTGGTTATTTTGATATCTAAGGGAAACTATTGTTCTTTCATTCTTCATATTCTTATAATCAACCAATCCTTATTCTCATCTTATTTTTTATACTTGTTTTTAGAAAATGGTGACCTAACACTCAGCCCTATATCAAAGTGGCTATGTATATAAAGATAATTAAATGCTCGTCGTGATGGTATACTTTTTTCGAATAACGATTAACAGTTTAAGAGATATTAAGGGTGCGTTTGGTATGCTGCCATAAATCATAATGGGTATGAGTTTGATAGTAGTGGTGGCCCCTCAGGTATGAAAGGTATATATCTTGCTCTTTTGAGGTATATGAAGTATGGAACATATGTATCATTTATTCTCATATTTGAAAATTTTAAATATTAAACAAACACATGATTAGAATGATAATTCATTCCTTCATTCTCATTCCGGGATACCGAACGCACCCTAATATTTGAAGACGAAAAAAAAAGTTGGTTTGTTAAAACTGGGTGGCTGAGATTTGCCCCTTGGTATGTGAGTAAATATTTGGTATGTAAACGAACTTAAATCAGTAGCAAAATGATCACTAAAAGTCTGTTGTTACTAAAGGGTTTCGTGAGAAAATGTTCAAAAGATTTAGTGACTAAATCTTTTAGACGTATTTAAACGACAATATCTGTGAGAAAAAGAGTCAACTTTGTGGTAAAATATTTAGCTACAAGGTTTTTACAAACGAATCATTTCTGTGTGAAATATGTAGAAAAAAAAACCCTTTTCTACGAATTCTACCGCGAGAAAAACTTGTTTGTGTAGTAGTGTCATCATTATCTAACAAAGACATGGATAACGTAACATGAATAATCATAAACAAAACTAAAATCAACAGCAAAACCAAGTTGATATTTTAGTAAGGGAGATGATTTGCACACTCCCACAATTGATTGGGACATTCTAATTTAATGTGTTTGGACATTTATACCCTTACAGTTACATTTACATTTTCACCCATATGAGGGGGGTTGAATAATTTCACCGTTTCGTTTTAATTTTCTAAAGCGTTTAGCCGTTTTAGGTCCAGTTATTTTTCTTTTACAAACTTGTTGAATCCTACTAGTTATGTTGTAACACCCTAGGCAAATCCCACATTGGCTGTGGCCTGGAGAGATGCTGGGCTCATAAGATAACATTCGCCTTACAATGACACAACGTGTTTTGTGGTCTACTGCGAGTGGGGTTCTTAGGAACTGGCAGTTAAGCGTGCTCATGTGAGAGTAGTACTGGCTTGGGTGACCTACCGGGAAGTCTTCAAATGAGGCCACAAAAACTAAGCCGTGAGCCTGCGGGCAAAGCGGACAATATTGTGGTCTGAGTAGGCGGGATGTTACATATGTGGTATCAATTTGGTTACTAGCATACACAAATAAACAAGTAAAGTAAAGAGTAAGGAAAAAACACAACCAAGAGACGCGGCGATTTATAGTGGTTCGGCACGAAGCTCACTGTTAGGATCGTATTTTATTTATAAAAAGTGTCGGTCATTAATGTGTTGTAATAGGTTGCTTTAGAATATCATTTTGATGAAGTTTTACTTATGTTTTCATGATTTTATAAAGTCTAAGGGCTAGATATGTAATAATATCAAAGATATGTGAAGCCCTAGACAACCACTATAAATACTCTTGTAAACCTCATTTGAAGGGGTTGGTTCTCTAAGTAATAACATAGTCTTTCATTTCACACACTAGAGTTCCCTCCCACTTTCTCTCTCTACTTACTTTCTCTCTCTAAGATTTAGGTAAGATTCATAAGTGTTTAAGGTTGTTCTACGGTCCTACAAGTGGTATCAGAGCAAAGGGATAATATAGGTTGTTTTAGGTTTGATTTGGTAGAAAAAACTAGATATAAAAGTGAATTTTTGGAAATCGGGTGCTGTTCATCAGCGTCTCTATCGAGTTAGAATTTTTTTAGCGAGTTAGAACTTCTGTTTTATCGAGTTAGGGACAAGTAAGTACTGAGTTAGCTATTATTTCCATCGAGTTACAATGGTTCTGCGAGTTAGCTTCATTTACCTATCGAGTTAAGTTTCATATTGGCGAGTTAGCATTTCCTTATCGTTTATCGAGTAAGGATCTTTGTACTCAATACTTAGGGGAATCTCTGCCCAATTGAATTCACTTTACCGAGTTAAGTTGGTAGTTTGATTTATCGAGTTAGGTAATCAAGCTAGCGTTACCGAGTTACGATATTCAGCAAGCTTTACCGAGTTAGAGACTCAAAATTGTTACCGAGTTAAGTTTTCTGCTTGCCTTATCGAGTTAAGTATTCAAGGAAATTGTTACCGAGTTAAGTTAACCAAAACAAAGCTTTACCGAGTTAGTAAAAAAAATTAATTTTTACAGGAGACTAATTGTTCAATTTTTACGCGAGATTCAAATTTTGGTATAAGGTTGAAAATTTTGGCCCGAAATTCAAATTTTTAGACCAAAATTCAAATTTTTTCGGTAAAATTTGGCGTCAAAACTTTTAAAACTCAAATTTTTTTGGTAACCTTAGAATTGCATTTCTCAGTGATTTTCAAAGTTTTAGAAAGAAAATTTTTAAGTTCAATTTTTGGAGGGAAAATACGAAATCACTAAGATCAACCGAGAACGTTTTTAAACTTCACCAAACCATCTAATCTACAACAACAACCTTTGTTATCTTTCAAAAGATCCTCAGAACAACGTTTCACTTTGAATTCAAATCATGGCAACTCAACAAGACATTCATGCTGCCGGTGCCGAAAATCGACCTCCAATGCTTGAAAAAGGTGGATATCTTCCATGGACAAGCCGCATGCTTCGTTACATCAAAACAAAGACTGATGGTAAACTAATGATTAAATCCATTGAAAATGGTCCATTCAAGCCAAGACAAATTCAAGTTGAAGGCAATCTGAATGACACACCTCCTACTCAACCATTCATGCGTGACCAAACTGAAGAAGATTACACAGATGCAGACAGGAAGCAGATCATCGCTGATGATATGGCAATGCATTTAATCCAACTTGGATTACCACGCGAGATCTTTGCTGCGGTCGACAGCTGTCAAACTGCTCATGATATGTGGGAACGCGTTAGAAGGATATGTCATGGAACATACATTGGACAACAAGACGTTGAGAACAAACTTCTAACTGAATGGGAGAACTTCACATCCACTAAAGGTGAACAGATTGAATCCTACTACACAAGGTTTTGCACTTTAATGAATGAGTTAATCAGAAACAAGTTGACACCACGAACAATTGCAACAAACATCAAATTCATCAATAACCTTGCAGAAGAATGGGGTCGTTATGTTACAATTGTCAACCAAACAAAGGATTTACATACGGTTAATTATGATCAACTCTATGACTTTCTGAAGCAAAACCAAGCTGAGGCTAATGAAGTAAGGAAAGAAAGATTGGCAAAGAATCATGATCCTCTTGCATTAATTGCTACTACACCAACACCGTTACCAGTGAACACACAACAACCATCATCATCTTCCACTGACAACTACATGCAACCATCATGCATTCAACAATCAACACCGGTCTACCAACAACAGTTCTACCCACAGCAACAACAACATGTTATTCAACAACAACAATACCCACAGTTCCAAGAACCAGAATTCACTGACAATGATGAAGCTACTGCAGCCTTGACACAAGCATTTGCTTTTCTGACAAAGGTATTCCAAGGACGTTATTCTACACCAACTAACAACAACCAAAGGATTTCATCGAACACTCGCAACAAGCAGATTGCTCAGTCGAGTTTCAATATGGGCAACGGAGGCCAAATGGTTGGAGTTTATGGGAATCAGCAGTGACATGCTACTGGATTTCATATGGGTAATCAGAATATGCAGAATGCAGGTCAGTATGCAGGGAATCAGTATGGTCAGTATGCAGGGAATCAGATGGGTCAGTTTGTTGGAAATCAGAGGGGTCAGAATGTTGGTAATCAGGCAATGGTTAATCAGAATAGGAATGTTGCAGCTCCAGTTGTTGGGAATCTGGGAAATGTGAATGAGGGTAATCCGGTAAAGTGTTTCAACTGTCAGGGTGTAGGTCATATGGCAAGGAACTGTCCTACTAAGCCGAACAAAATAGACCCAGCGTACTTGCAGAAAGCACTGTTGTTGGCACAAAAGAATGAGGCAGGGTTTCAGTTGAACGCAGAGGAGAATGATTTTATGGCTCTTATGGATGACATGGAAGATAGAGAGGATATCGATGCGAACTGCATATTCATGGCGAATCTTCAGGAAGCTAAGTATGACACGGATTCTTACACACTTCCTGTTTATGACACCAATGCACCATCTGAGGTATCCAACTTCAACACATGTCACAATAATGATATATTTGATATGTCTCCTCATGAGGAACAACATTCTGAGAAGCTAGCATCTACTTATGATACATACCTGGACACGCCAAGTAGTAGTAATACTCCTTCAGCAACTCCAGATGTGAATCATAATGGAGGCTTCGTTTCACAGCATGCTGAGAATGATGAGGAAACACGTGCTTTGTTTGAATCATTATTGAATAATTGTCGTATTGAAATTGAGAATGTGAAAAAGGTCAATCTCGATGTTAAGGCCGCGAATGTTAAATTGACCGCTGAGCTTGAGAGTTACAAGGAAAACGTTAAAGCTTTTGAGTTTCATAACAAAAGATTGTCTGAATTAGAAAATGGTTATCAAAATTCCTTTTCAAGGGAAAAACTTTTGCAAATCAAGTTTGATACACTTGATGTTAATTCTTTAAAGAAGATAAATGCTTTAAACGCGGAAATTTCTGATTTGCAAAACCAACTCTCTAAACAAAAATCAGCTTATTCCAATCTTGAAAAAGAAAGGGATGAGTTGAAAAAGGAATTTGCAAAGAAAGAAGATAAACTTTTGGAAGAAATTGTAGAGTCAGAACACATGATTGCACATTTAGAAGAATTAGTGGTTAAGTCGGGTCAGTCAAGTCAAACAATGAAAATGATTTCAAATCAAACTAATCCGATTTACCATACGAAACATAAAATGGCTCTTGGTAACAACACCCCTTGTAATCTCAAGAAAGCTCAGGAAGAACAAAATGTTTTGTATAATGGTAATGTGATTTACACCAAACATGATCCTCCCGTCGTTCGGGATTCTGTGCAAACGATGGAACTTGTCGAAGAGAGCATAACTAAACTGAAACAAAAGGATTTGAAACTCATTGATTACAACAAATTGAACAAACTTTCGGGAATTACTTTTGTTCCACAAACAGAACCATCTGTGTTTTCCATAAAACGACCATTCGCGAAATTGTTTTCTAAAAAGATAGTTGTTTCCAAATCTCTTTCAAAAATGGAACAAATGTCTTCTAACAACACTTTTAATACAAGTGAGGCTAGAGACATTCTTGATGACGTTAAAAAGAGAATTCAAGTACTTCAAAATATTGTTAAATCTAAAACTACTATCAGTATTAACGACTGGCATTCTAGTTTTCATATCGAACAGAAAAAGGTGTTTGAAAACGAAATTTCTATCTCACTGAATAACATCAGTGCGAGGGTAATCCATTTTGAAAACGCTTTCTTAAAAGAAACGGCCGACTTTGTCAAGGACCACAAATCCCTGGTAAAACAAGCTAATGAAACTCGTGAAAACATGAATGTTTTGGAAAGGTTAAATGATTCTCTCTTCGAAGCAGTTCTGTCTACTGATATAATGTCTATCATCATACAAACATATTCAGTTCAAGACGATGAAAGACTGAGAGCTGAGACCTCCGAAATTGTTTCCAAATATGAAAATGCTCTTATAAAGCTTGAAAAAGAAAATGTGTCATGTTTTAAACAACTTGATCGAAAAAAAGAAGAATGCAAGTATGACAATTTGTTGTATGATCGTGCCTTCAAGAACATGAAAGAGCAAAATGATCATTTGAGGGCTCAGCTTGAAAGTCAAAAAGGGAAGGGTGAGGAAACTAAGTTTGCAAAACCATCGACTTCGGAGAAACCAAATGTTCCAAACACGGTTCAAAAACCAAAAATGTCAATTTCACGGTTTGCTCCAAAAGTCGATGAGAAGAAGGATTTGACAAAACCAGTCACTCCAACACCCTTGCCCATGAAAAGTGAAAATGAAAAGATTGTTGATATAGAAAAAGTGGTTGTCGAAACACCAAAAGTGATAGCACCTGGCCTTTTTAGGATTAGTCCCACTAATGCGTCTGCCTCCACATCTAAGACTTATGAGGGCAAATAGGATAATTCTAAAGAGTCTAGTGATGCTAAAAAGGACAACAATATAAATCCTAATGCGTGTTCCTCAACTTCTACAGGATTAGACAGCACTTCTAGGAGAAGCAAACTAAAGCCTAGGAGCAATACTTGGAATTAAAAGATAGATGAAATTAAGACTGTAAATAGCATGTAATTAACTTTGTCAAGGTTTATTACATTACTGAAAGCTTGTAAATGACATGATAAGTAAAATTAAGCAGTAAAGACTATGGCTATTCCATAGTGTGACAATGGCTTAATGCCAAGGTGATTTTTCCTCTGCCTTTCTTCTTCCTTTTATAGCCTTTTGGACTCCTTGGTGATCACTCATAAGTCCTATCTGTAATTCTTGACCCTTGATGTTGCAGAAGTGATCCAAGCCTTTGAAATAACTTTTGGCGCCAAAAGTCTCTATGACAGCTTGAGGCGGTTTGAGATCATTAACTGATTTTTGTACACTTGTAGATGTGGAGGGGACAAGATAGGGGTAGTTTGGAGGCCAAGTTGGGGGTGTAAGAAGAAAACAGAGGATGTGGAGTGTTTTGGAGTAAAAATGGTGGGAATTGCATTTAATGAGGTGTGGGATATGTGTGTGAGATGGAAAGGAGGTAAGGGGAGAGTAGGTAGTGAGCTGGGGTGGACAGGTGGTGGAAAACCACCATGGTTTTGGGTGAAGCAGGGAGGTAGGAGGAGGGTGAATAGTGGTGAGTGGTTTGGCGGTATTGGGGAAGTCAAACGAGGTTTGACCCCGTTTTTATAATAAAGGGTGTTGGGCTGAGGGTGTTTGGGCCTGAGGAGTGGGCTGGGTAAGGGTAAGGTGGGCTGGGGTGTTTTTGTGTTGGGTTTGTATTAGGTTTAGGTTTAATATATAGGGTCCGGTTGTGTTTTGGTATTAAAGCCCAAGGACTAACTTTGTAATTCCTGAAATCTTCAAGGACTAAACCTGTAATAATTCAAAAGTTATCACAAGGACCAATATTGCCAAAGTTTGTTAAACCAAAAGACCTTAGTTTCATTTATTACAATTTAAAACACCCCGGGGACCATTTATGTAATTTTCTAAAGTTTAGGGGGTGAAATTGTAATTTCCCAAAAGTTATCAAAAGAGTTCCAAATTGTATTTTATGAATAGTACAAGGGTATTTTGTGATAAAATTCCATTTTAAATACCCAGGGACTAATTTTGCCAATTTTGTAACTTGAGGGGTAAAAATTGCTATTTTGTGAAAACTTTTATCCAGGGATCATAAGTGAATATTTTTGGTTTCCCAAGGACTTAAGTTGACTTTTCATTTATTTTGAACAGCTAGGGACTAGCAATAGTTTAGTGTGAGGGATTTGATATGTGTCTAATTACACATATATTTTATACTGTTTAAACCCACAAAACGACCAAAAACACACAAATGACCACACAAATGTTACAAATATCATTGAAATGTGTTTTTATGTGATTCAGGTACAAAAAGATTGAAAACAAGTTTAAAGCATGCAAGTTCACACAATTGTCATTTTCAGTCCCTGAAGTTACACAATTTGGCAAAACTAGTCCCTAAATGTTCAAAATAAATGAAAAGTCAACTTAAGTCCTTGGGAAACCAAAAATATTCACTTATGATCCCTGGATAAAAGTTTTCACAAAATAGCAATTTTTACCCCTCAAGTTACAAAATTGGCAAAATTAGTCCCTGGGTATTTAAAATGGAATTTGATCACAAAATACCCTTGTACTATTCATAAAATACAATTTGGAACTCTTTTGATAACTTTTGGGAAATTACAATTTCACCCCCTAAACTTTAGAAAATTACATAAATGGTCCCCGGGGTGTTTTAAATTGTAATAAATGAAACTAAGGTCTTTTGGTTTATCAAACTTGGCAATATTGGTCCTTGTGATAACTTTTGAATTATTACAGGTTTAGTCCTTGAAGATTTCAGGAATTACAAAGTTAGTCCTTGGGCTTTAATACCAAAACACAACCGGACCCTATATATTAAACCTAAACCTAATACAAACCCAACACAAAAACACCCCAGCCCACCTTACCCTTACCCAGCCCACTCCTCAGGCCCAAACACCCTCAGCCCAACACCCTTTATTATAAAAACGGGGTCAAACCTCGTTTGACTTCCCCAATACCGCCAAACCACTCACCACTATTCACCCTCCTCCTACCTCCCTGCTTCACCCAAAACCATGGTGGTTTTCCACCACCTGTCCACCCCAGCTCACTACCTACTCTCCCCAGCTCATCCTCCACCTCATAACCCTATCCCACTCCCCAATTAATGCTTTCCCACCTTATTTTCCCTCTAAGCCATGTCTACACCTCATTTTCCCCTGTTTTCCCTCAAACTTGACCTCCAAGCTTCAAAAAGCCACTCTACCTTGTCCCCTCCACCTCTACATGAATACAAGATACATTAATTGTCCTCAAACCGCCTCAATCTAATAGAATGACTTTTGGCGCCAAAAAGCAGTTTTGAAGGTTGAGATGAATTACAGAGATTCAATGGCTCAGATGAAGTGGGATTTATGAGTGGTCAACAAGGAGTCCAAAAGACTATAAAAGAGGAAGAAGGAGCAGAGGAAAAATCACCTTGGCATTAAGCCATTGTCACACTATGGAATAGCCATAGTCTTTACTGCTTAATTTTACTTATCATGTCATTTACAAGCTTTCAGTAATGTAATATACCTTGACAAAGTTAATTACATGCTATTTACAGTCTTAATTTCATCTATCTTTTAATTCCAAGTCATTTATTTAAATGTCATTTATATTTCCTTGTCAAATGAGAATTAGTTGTTTATTGAATTCTATATAACACTACATAGCTCTTAGTAAGTTTATGCAAGCTTTTAGAAGTCTCAAACCAGCTTTTATCATTATAAACAAAAATACAGAAAGAAATAAAGAAAATCAAGAAAAATACAAAAATCAATGGGTATGAAGGAAGAAGCTTGGAGCAGGACAAATTCTGTATGGTCCTGGGTTGTAGTGCTTCTTGGGAAGCTTTAGGATGTGTTATTGGTCCATGGTTCTTAGTCATCCATTGAATTCCAAATTGTAAGCTTTTTATCAATTTTTGCTTTTTATTGTTCTTATGCTTAATTTGCTTTAATTCTTGTGTTTTTATGTTTACTTGTTATTGTTTAATCATATTAAAGCTTAAAATTATCTGTTTATGTTTTAAATTCCAAAGTTGCTTGAAAATTGCATTTTCACTGTGAAAATGGCATATGAGTGATTCTTGTGTATTATTGTTATTAATGTTGTTTTTCTGTTTAATCATGTTTAATTATTGTTAGTTAATGATAAAATAGTCTAATATTAAGTGTTCATGTTATGGAATTTGATTATGCTTGAAAATCCATTTTGACTGTCATATGCATAATTTTTGATAATCATGGTTTAAACCTTGTGTGACTACTTGTTTAAGCTTAAAGGGTTCTAATTCAACAGATGAAAACCCCTGGATTTGATGAAATTAGTATACACATTCATGTGCTTTGATAAGTTAAAATTATTTCCATTTAAGGAGTGTTTGGAATTGCTGAGTGTAGAGTGATGAGTTGAGCCTAGGTTGTTAGTTATGGTTGCTATATGATGCATAGAGTTCCTTAAGGCCTGACAAGCCATAAGTCTATTGTGTATTTCATAAAAAAGTCAAAACTCATAATTTGGATCCTTAATTTGATCACTGTTATGAAATTCAAATCCAAATCCACCATACTAGTGTATAATTAGTGTATCTAGCTTATTTTCATGTTTTTATAGCTTATTATAACTTATTGAGTCAGTAGATTAGATTACAAATTCATATAAGTCAAAGTTTAAGTGTTCTTGAAAAAGTCAAATTTCTTGATATGTAGTTTTTGGATTAAATTGACAATTTAATTCTGAGCTTATTAATGAGTTTTAGGACTTATGCTTTTTAGGTATTATAGTTTTGTTGCTTATCTGTCTGTATTATTTTTGTTAATTTTTAGTATAGCTTTTAAACTGCTTTTCTTTGCTCATCTTTTTAGCTATTTTTATAAATTGTGTCATGTGCACTGGATTGAGACCTAGTTACATGAGCTTTGTTCTTACACCTCAGTGCATGTTAGTGTGTAAACTTTGTTTATTTGTGAAGCCCTTGTGGCTAATTTATTGTTTGTGTATTTTATTTTCCCTTTATAGCTTATTTTAATTGCTTAATTGAACTTATCTGTGAGCTTCTCTTTTTAAAAGTGTGCCCTGTGCACAGGATTGATAACCAAGTTCATAAGCTCACAGATTTCTTATTTATGCATGTTTTTGTTAAATAATTGTTGTGTTTCATTTATTTTCTGTTTAACTTGTTACCCTTGTGCTTGAATGATAAAATCATACCACTATGCTCAATGAACTTGATCAATAAATCCATAATCAATTGGACATTTACACTGAGAAGTCAGTGCAAGAAGTCAAAGTTCATAAGCTCTTATTGAGCTTATGAGGGGACTTAACTTTGTGATTTTTGATTCTTTGGTTAGTTTAGCTAGCATACCCTCTGGTTTTAGTCTTATCCTAGGCTTTTTAGCTTATGTGATAAGCTATACATGACTTTACATTTTGTTTGAAATTACATTGTATACTCACTAATTAGTCTACAAAGGCTTATTTCATAAGCTCTTGTAAGGCTCATTAGTGAGCCAAAGTTTGTAATCTTTAGCTTTTTGGAAAGTATATCAACCAGTCTCAAAGGTTTTAAGCTCAATTCTCATTTCCTGACTTATCTAATAGGCCTGCTAAGAGCTTATAACCTTGTCCATTTTCATAATAATCACTGGTTACCCAGTGATCCCTAGCTTTTCATAAGCCAACAAAAAGCTCTCCAATGAACTTTAAGCTATGAAATTTGGCTTTTCTCAAAGCCAAACTACCAGTGTCAAAGGTTCATTGGTTGTTCATCACTTTCAAGTTTATTTGATAAGCTTGGTACTAGCTTTTTGTTTGTCCCAAATTACTAAGTATGCTAGGAAATTAGCATACTCAGTGATTTAGGAGGTTTTTCATAAGCTCCTCAAAAGCTACACTGTGGACCCCACAGTGTGAGCTTGAGCTTTTTGGAAAGCCAACCAACCCTGCTTGCTACTTCCATTCTAAATTTGGCCTTTCTAGCTTGTTTCCTGAGCTGAAATGGCCAATGCAAAAAGCTGCAGGGGTGTTTGGATCTGTGGCACTTGGAAGTGCTTATTTACTTGTTTCAAGTTTATTTGTAAATTCCATAGTGCCATTTTGTTCATTTCTGTCTATAATACATATATACATATATTTTTACTCTTATTTTACACTGTAAAGCTTTTCATAAGCTTATTCCAAGCTTAGACTTGACTGTGAGCTTGATCAGCTTAACTGATAAGTCATAAGCCATAATATGCTTATTTCTAGGTTTATAGTTTTCATACTTCTCCATAATACTTGTTCATACATATCTTTATAATTGGTTCCATTTAATGAGCTTATTCCAAGCTTATGGCAAACTTGTAATCCATCTGTGAGCCCAAAAGCTCACAGATTAAGCCATAGGCTTGGCAATTGCTTATTTTGATGTTTGTAAAGTCTCATTTTTGTTAAACTTATATTATATCTGTATATATATAGTTCCATAAACAGAAAAGCCAAAAACCAAAGCTTTAACCACAAGTGATAGCTTCTATTTAGAAGCTTTAAGCTTAAAAAGCCATCTGAGGTAGAAATAAGCTTCCACAGAGCTTATTTCTGAGTTTTGTAAAAGTTGTTTTTATTAAAGTTTAATATTTTAGCTTATTTTAAAGTTTTGCAAAAAGAAAAATCCAAAAATAAAATAAAAGCAAAAATGTTGGGTGTGGGATTCGAACTCAGGACCTCTCGCTAGTATACATGCATAACTCCCACACCCCTTCCATCTGCTCTGGGGCACCAGTTCCGTTAGTTCATGAACTATCTATATACTTAAGGTAGTTTTGGCCCATATGGATTATTTGGACTGTGCAGCTTATTCCAGCTTATTGGAATAAGCTGATGACCCCATTGTATTTTTCCTACCTTCCTTATTAGTAAATATACTTTTTGTAATTTTTTCATATTTTTTACTGTTCATATACTATTTATAATAATTAATATAGTTTAAATTTCTTTTAGTAAATAGTAAGTAATATATTTTTAAATCAGCTCATTTATAATTTTTATAAACTTTTTATATTTTTTATGGATTCCTATGATGGTTAAGTATATTTATAAAAAGTTTTATAATTTTATAAATCAGTTTAGTATGTATAATAATTAAATTAGTATTAATTAGTTTAATTAAGTAATAATAGTTTTAAATTAAGTTTTCTTATTTCTGTGAATAATATATAGTTTTTATATTTTTATCAGCTTCTTATAATTAGTTTAGAATTATGTAAAAAGTTTTAGATTTTTGTTTGCTTATTTAGTATTTATAATAGTATTAGTAATTAGATAAATAGTAAATAATTAATAATAAATAGAATACTTGTATAATAAATATATTTTTTAATTTTAAAATTTCTTTTATATTATTTTAAACTTTTCTAAGTTTTTAGTTTATTTATTTAAGTTTACTTTATATTTTCTTATTATATAGGTAATTATTAAATAGTTAATAATAGGTTTTAATTTATAATAATTAATATAACACTTGTAAATAAATTTTAATTATAAGTAAATATTTTAAGTTTATTTAATTTGCATTTAAGCCCCTAAGGCATGCAAATTCCTACTGTAATTATATTTGTTTTGTTTTGTACGTTTACGTTTGTTTTAAACTAAACGTACGTTTGTATATCCTTTAACATTTTAAGTTTCTGATTGTACGTTTTTACTGACGTAGCTGTGACAGAGCTATTACTATTCACATTCCTAGTGTTAGTCAGTCAGATTCCTGTCTTTATATTTTCAACATCACACACATTCGTTGTACCAGAATATCACACCTCACCAGGACATAAACGATCCAAGGATATTTTAATCCTTGGTAATATTGCATTCCTCTCCCAGGCTGTTTGCCTTTTATCATTTGTTACGGTTGACCATTCACAAGTGGTTGGCTTGTGTGACGGAGAAATAAAAGACGACTGTTCTGGGAGGAATCAAATTTTGGCGCCGTTGCCGGGGAGGCTGTGCTGCTTATAACGAATTTATGTGTTATTGAATTATCTATCATATGTATATAATATATATATAATATCAAAAACATATAAAATACACAAATATTTTCCCTTTCTTTTTATATTATAAAAATCAAAAAGATTCTTCTTACCTTTTCTAAGTTTCCTTTACTCAAAAGGATTCTTAGGCTCATCTTACTGTATGAGCATTTATAATTCTGTGAGTGGCAATCCCACTCCAATTTCTCACCCAATCTTTGAGTGGCAATCCTACTCCACTTCCCCATGAACCATTTAATTCGGGGTCGAGTCAAGCTAGCGACTCGGTAATAAAAAACAGTAGCATAAACATGGGTTTTCACCCATGTGTACCACCTAAGTGTGGGGGTGTGCCCCACATGTTGTATATATCTTGAAAATGAAATAAAAAAAATTGTAAATATAAAAAAATAAAATAATTGTTGTGTTACCCCACTTAGCTTTGAATATTGAGGACAATATTCATAATAAGTGTGGGGGGGAATTCTGGCGAATTTGATCACTTATATACCCTTGTATGCCCTTTTCCCCAAAAATGGCCAAAATTTAAATTTTTTTTCATTTGGTGTTAGTGTTTTACACTAAACACAACAAATGGTAATCAATCCACCATGTCTAACACACATAAGGATTGGCTAATCCAGGAGCAAACGGCTCTTGGTAAAGATATCTCAAATCCATTTATGGCTTGCAATTTGCCCAAAATTGTATGGTACCTCAACTCGCCATATCCTATAAAGCGAATGAGTTGGCTAGCCCGCAAGATTATGGCTTGTGGTAAAGGCAGTGAAAAACCATAATTGGTAATCAGCTCACCAAGATGTTGACTATTCCATCAAGAGTTGGCTAGTCCAGAAGCAAACGGCTTTTGGTAAAGACAAAACAAATCCGTTGACAGCTGGTGATTTGCTCAAAATCACATGGTTATCAGGTGGACCATAGTTCTTACTTGAACTGAGACATCTTGGCTACTCCAGAAGTGATGGCTTTTGGTAAAGAGTTTTTCAAATCCATTAATTTTATATAAAAGATTGCTAGGGACTAGCAATAGTTTAGTGTGGGGGATTTGATATGTGTCTAATTACGTATATATTTTATACTGTTTAAACCCACAAAACGACCAAAAACACACAAATGACCACACAAATGTTACAAATATCATTGAAATGTGTTTTTATGTGATTCAGGTACAAAAAGATTGAAAACAAGTGAAAAGCATGCAAGTTCACACAATTGTCATTTTCAGTCCCTGAAGTTACACAATTTGGCAAAACTAGTCCCTAAATGTTCAAAATAAATGAAAAGTCAACTTAAGTCCTTGGGAAACCAAAAATATTCACTTATGATCCCTGGATAAAAGTTTTCACAAAATAGCAATTTTTACCCCTCAAGTTACAAAATTGGCAAAATTAGTCCCTGGGTATTTAAAATGGAATTTTATCACAAAATACCCTTGTACTATTCATAAAATACAATTTGGAACTCTTTTGATAACTTTTGGGAAATTACAATTTCACCCCCTAAACTTTAGAAAATTACATAAATGGTCCCCGAGGTGTTTTAAATTGTAATAAATGAAACTAAGGTCTTTTGGTTTATCAAACTTGGCAATATTGGTCCTTGTGATAACTTTTGAATTATTACAGGTTTAGTCCTTGAAGATTTCAGGAATTACAAAGTTAGTCCTTGGGCTTTAATACCAAAACACAACCGGACCTTATATATTAAACCTAAACCTAATACAAACCCAACACAAAAACACCCCAACCCACCTTACCCTTACCCAGCCCACTCCTCAGGCCCAAACACCCTCAGCCCAACACCCTTTATTATAAAAACAGGGTCAAACCTCGTTTGACTTCCCCAATACCGCCAAACCACTCACCACTATTCACCCTCCTCCTACCTCCCTGCTTCACCCAAAACCATGGTGGTTTTCCACCACCTGTCCACCCCAGCTCACTACCTACTCTCCCCAGCTCATCCTCCACCTCACAACCCTATCCCACTCCTCAATTAATGCTTTCCCACCTTATTTTCCCTCTAAGCCATGTCTACACCTCATTTTCCCCTGTTTTCCCTCCAACTTGACCTCCAAGCTTCAAAAAGCCACTCTACCTTGTCCCCTCCACCTCTACATGAATACAAGATACATTAATTGTCCTCAAACCGCCTCATTCTAATAGAATGACTTTTGGCGCCAAAAAGCAGTTTTGAAGGTTGAGATGAATTACAGAGATTCAATGGCTCAGATGAAGTGGGATTTATGAGTGGTCAACAAGGAGTCCAAAAGACTATAAAAGAGGAAGAAGGAGCAGAGGAAAAATCACCTTGGCATTAAGCCATTGTCACACTATGGAATAGCCATAGTCTTTACTGCTTAATTTTACTTATCATGTCATTTACAAGCTTTCAGTAATGTAATATACCTTGACAAAGTTAATTACATGCTATTTACAGTCTTAATTTCATCTATCTTTTAATTCCAAGTCATTTATTTAAATGTCATTTATATTTCCTTGTCAAATGAGAATTAGTTGTTTATTGAATGTCATTTATAATTCCAAGTCATTTACAGTCTTAATTTCATCTATCTTCTAATATTTTTGTTTTGCAAGCATTCCATAGCTCGTTCTCTTGATGCCCCCAAACGAGGGGGAGTACACATCAAGGGGGAGTTTCTACCCGTCAATATTTTCACGTATGAAAACTTGTCGGCTTAACCTTTTTGATGTTACAAAAAGGGGGAGAAGTACATATAAACTCACTAAAATACTTGTTTAAAAACTAATTTTTGAGTTAATGAGTTTAAGTTTTGTAATCATCAAAAAGGGGGAGATTGTTGATATAAATAATGTTTGTGAATGTTATTAATATTTCTCAATAAACCTATGTTTTGATAATCACAAAACTTAAATCAAATTAAGTCAAGAATAAGATATAAACAAGTATTTGGTGACAAATATTTACCTCTACATCTTATATCACTTAAGGTATGCATAAACTTTGTTACTTATGCATTACATGATCAAAGGAAATTTTGTATTAATACATAACATTATATAAAATGATTTTAACATTTTATATATATTTGTAAATCATTTTTGGTAAAGCTTTATTAAACCACAAAAATATGATTTCAAATTTCCAACCAAAAAGGGCAAATTTTATCCAGAAAATCTTTTCAAACGTTCAGGAGGGCGGCCCCCTTAAAGTTACTAGGTGGCCCCCTTAATCATTAAGGGGACCGGCCTATAATTAAGGGGACCGGCACGCTCCCGAACAGTAATTTCTGGCCCTTTAAATACTGGATCATTTTGTACATTTTTCTCACCTTTTTGCACTATAAACTTTCTGATCCAATCCTCTTCTCTAGATCTAAAATCCTTTGATCATATATTTCATAAGTCTTTGTTTCCAAGTGATCCAAAGCTTCATCCATTCAAGTGCAAGAAGAAGACACTTCTCTACATCCATTTTTGTGTAGTAGTGTTGTGTATAGCTAGTTTCATATTGTACTAGTGATTGATATTTGTAAAGGTGTTGTGTATATTTGTTGATTGTAGAATCTTGGTGTGTTGTAAACTAGATTAGTAGTTGTGACTTAGTTGTGCATAGAAGAAGGTGTGAAGATTGACTAGGTGTGAAGACGGTGTGAAGTCTTGAAGAAGGTGTGAAGGTGTGATTAAGGTGTGAAGATCACGTGGTGTGATATTTGGTGTGAGATTGGTTCTAGCTACGATTAGAACTCGACATTTAGCTTAGTGTCGTTAACTTGTGTAAGCCAAGGTGTGTAAGGTTTCTCCACCATAAGGAGTTTGTTGACATAGTGAAGAAAACTCTCGAGTGTGGTACTCGAGGAGTGGAGTAGGGCAAGGAAGGTGTCCTTGTAGCCGAACCACTATAAATTCGCGTGTTGTGGTTTGATCTTTCTAACTCTATCTTTTCTTCATTATATTTCAATACTTTCAATATTAGTTTAGATTTGCTCATATTGGTTGTTGCTTGAATTTACTTAAGATCGAATCGAAAGTTTTTACAACCAACAAAATATTTTGGAAATAAATTTAAAAGGACGTAAAACTATTCAACCCCCCTTCTAGTTTTCCACAGAATTGCTGAGTGTAGAGTGATGAGTTGAGCCTAGGTTGTTAGTTATGGTTGCTATATGATGCATAGAGTTCCTTAAGGCCTGACAAGCCATAAGTCTATTGTGTATTTCATAAAAAAGTCAAAACTCATAATTTGGATCCTTAATTTGATCACTGTTATGAAATTCAAATCCAAATCCACCATACTAGTGTATAATTAGTGTATCTAGCTTATTTTCATGTTTTTATAGCTTATTATAACTTATTGAGTCAGTAGATTAGATTACAAATTCATATAAGTCAAAGTTTAAGTGTTCTTGAAAAAGTCAAATTTCTTGATATGTAGTTTTTGGATTAAATTGACAATTTAATTCTGAGCTTATTAATGAGTTTTAGGACTTATGCTTTTTAGGTATTATAGTTTTGTTGCTTATCTGTCTGTAGTATTTTTGTTAATTTTTAGTATAGCTTTTAAACTGCTTTTCTTTGCTCATCTTTTTAGCTATTTTTATAAATTGTGTCCTGTGCACTGGATTGAGACCTAGTTACATGAGCTTTGTTCTTACACCTCAGTGCATGTTAGTGTGTAAACTTTGTTTATTTGTGAAGCCCTTGTGGCTAATTTATTGTTTGTGTATTTTATTTTCCCTTTATAGCTTATTTTAATTGCTTAATTGAACTTATCTGTGAGCTTCTCTTTTTAAAAGTGTGCCCTGTGCACAGGATTGATAACCAAGTTCATAAGCTCACAGATTTCTTATTTGTGCATGTTTTTGTTAAATAATTGTTGTTTTTTATTTATTTTCTGTTTAACTTGTTACCCTTGTGCTTAAATGATAAAATCATACCACCATGCTCAATGAACTTGATCAATAAAGAGTACGAAAGGATATTTATGTGTGAAACCGCAAAAGAAATTTGGAACTCTTTAATAATAACTCACCAAGGTAATAGCCAAGTCAAAGATAATAAGATAGATCTACTTGTTCAACAATACGAGCAATTCACGATTCCGGAAGAGGAATCAATTGACAATGCTTTTGCTAGATTTAACACTATCATCACAAGTTTAAAAGCACTTGATGAGAATTTTTCTAGTAAGAATTTTGTTAGGAAGTTTCTTAGGGCTCTTCATCCAAAATGGCGAGCTAAAGTGACGGCTATTGAAGAATCGAAGAATTTGTCAACTTTGCAACTTGACGAATTAATTGGAAATCTAAAAGTCTACGAAGTCATCATTAAAAAGGACTCCGAAATGGTCAAGGAAAAACGAGAGCAAAGTCAATTGCCTTGAAAGCTAGAAAGGAATCTAGTATCGAAGATAGCTCATCTTCCAAAAGTGATGACGAAGAATACGCCATGGCCGTAAGAGACTTCAAGAAATTCTTCAAAAGGCGAGGAAGATTCGTAAGACAACCGTACGACGAAAAGAAAACATTTCAAAAGAGTAAAGATGACAAGAACAACAAGATTGAAAGAAAGTGTTTCAAGTGCGGAGATCCAAATCACCTTATTGGAAAATGTCCAATGATGACAAGAGATCAAAATCAAAGAGCATTTGTTGGAGGTGCTTGGAGTGATAGTGATGATGATGAGAATGAAACGACAAAGGAAGAAAAATGTCTCATGGCGAATACACCAAACGAGGTACGTTCCGAAACCGAATATTTTAGTGATGAAAGTATATCATTAGATGAAAAAGATTTAGATAATGAATATATTAAACTATGCAAACTAGGACAACTAGTAATGACCAAAAACAAATCACTAAAATACATTAACCATCAATTAGAAAATGAAGTACTTGAATTAAGAATTAAAATACATCAACTAGAAAAAGGTAAAGAAATTTTTGAAGAATGTAAATCATGTCAAGAGCTTAAAGGTGAAAACGAAATGCTTAGGAAAGAAATTCGCAAACTTGACAAATTTGAAAATAGTAGTCAATCACTTAGTAAAATAATAAGTATTCAAAGAACGTCCGGAGACAAAACCGGCTTAGGATTTAATTCAAATGAGGCTTCAACAAGCGAGATTAAAAATGTAAAATTTGAAAGTGAACTCAACAAACAAAAACCTTTAGAATCTAATCCTAAGTATATACTTATTAATGATAAGAAAATACCTCTTGCCAATGATGAAGAAATTAAAGAATTTTATAAACCGTCTTTAAAGACCGAAGTAGGATTGTCTAAACCCAAAATAAGATCTAAAACTCCACCACCTAGAAAACCAAATAATTCTCATCCTAGGTCTAAAACACCTCAACCAAGAAGAAATCAAAATAGACAAAACTATAATAACAATAGTAATCAAATGTGGAACTATCAACAAAGCTACAATCCTTGGGGCATTCTACCACCTTTCATGCACCCGAGCCAAATGTTAAACATGTTTGGACCAAATAACTTTGGACCGAAAGGACAATGGAGATCAAATGGCTAGACAAACATTCCTTGTGGGAATCTTGGTTTTTCTCTCAACATAGACTTTTTCAAAGTCTATATTTCATCTTGATGATATTGAAGATTTCTTTTGAAGACCACCGGGTACGTCACTCTTTCACAACTCATTGCCATGCTTAGATAAATATGTATTGTTTGATTTCGTTAATTATTTAGATATAATTTGTCATTGTTTTCTATGTGTTAGAATCACATACATACTTATATATACATATATATATACTATTATACGTAATATATATATATAGATATATATAAATTCACTTGCACATAACCTAGATACGTCATTTGTTGACTTTCTAGAACTCCAAGAAATCGTTCTTTATCGAACCCTTTCTTTCCCCCTCTCACGTTATTCTAGTAAGTCCTCTTTTAGGAGACTCATGATGATGAAGGGATATGAGTCAAGTGGACTCTTATAATGCAAGAACGCCTTCGCACGTGAACACTATGGATGAAACAAACTCCTCTCGCCAAGTATATCCTATCTCCGCTACTATCCTTCAAATCTCACTCATCAACCCATCTTTCAAACACATTTATACTTATATATATAAACAATATATATATATACATATATATATACACTTATTCACATATTCCCGAACACTCCTCAAACCCTTCATCAACTTAACACTTTGATCATTTCATCCAAAAATTGTCAAAGGTATATTTTAATTATCGTAACGGTAATTAAAAGTTGTTAAGTATTTTATCATCGTGCCAATAGACGTTTACGTATTTTTGATATATTATAAATCTAAGTATATACGTATAAATATTTTTGTTCCAGAAACGAATTCCGCGAAATTTGGAAAATTTCAAAGGCGGCCCCCTTAATGATTAAGGGGACCGGCTTGTTATCGAGGGCGGTCCCCTTAATGTTTAAGGGGGCCGGCCATCTGAGAATTCCAAATCCGTTTTTCCTTCTTAATTCTAATCCCAAACACTCCATTCACTCATTTGTTCTTCCCCACTGCTACTGAGTACGAACCAAAACCCACAAAAACTTCAAAATCCTTCACCAAATCACCAATTCGAGGTTATTTCGCAAGGGGCAAACATCAACCTAACATATAACAACATCTTTTGTAAGTTTCCCAACATATATTTTATCACATTTCAATCGATTTGGTGTCTAATCAATAACTATGCATTTTACTAAAATTCATTTTAATTCGACTTTGAGTGAAATTGAATCTAGGAATTGAACTACCAAATGCTTCCCATAGGATTAGGATGATGTTTTGCTACTCAATTTTAGTATAACATATCATTTTGTCAAAATCATTAATCGCCCAAAAACCCAATTCGAATTTTATTTTTCAAAAGCCACATTGTTGATATAATTCTCAAAAACTAGTTAAGACTTACTACATTACATTATTTCAACGTTATAAACAATCAAAACATATTTTTCAATATTTGTTATAAATTGGTTCATGAAGGCAACATAGGCGTTTGGTTTATGAACAAACTATAACTATATGTATTTATTTGAA
Organism: Artemisia argyi; assembly: GCA_030686995.1. Classification (NCBI taxonomy): domain Eukaryota; kingdom Viridiplantae; phylum Streptophyta; class Magnoliopsida; order Asterales; family Asteraceae; genus Artemisia; species Artemisia argyi. The sequence continues at coordinate 147,603,932 of CM060686.1, forward strand.
ACCTAAAACTAGCTTATAAGTTTTGATAATAATACTAAAATCAATAGAGGTCATCAAGATATATAATCAATATATATTTTGACATTTTAGGCTATAATGACTTAGTTAAGGGAGCGTTTGGTTCATCTTGAATAAGACATTTTGAAAACCAAAATTCACATTTCAATCTTTTAAACAAGCTTATGTTGTGTCAAACTCTTACGAAATGGAAGATATATAATCTAATATATATCTAGCCTTATTTCGAAATGAATTATGATATCATACCCTTTTGATATTATACATTCTAAACGAGTTTAAAATCAAAATAAAAGGAACATCATGAAACTACTTCATTATATATATATTTTTTTTTGTGTCGAAGTAGAATTTCGTTCCACATACATTGCATATTATATATATATATATATATATATATATATATATATATATATATATATATATATATATATATATATATATATATATATATATATATATATATATATATATATATATACATGACATATGCATGATGATTGTTTTTATCTTGATTTTGTTTTTGTTGTTATATTGTGTAGGTTCACAATGCCTAAGACCACGGTTGGTGATATTTCCACAACAAAACAATACATCCCTAATGTCTCCTCTACTCCCGGCATGTCTCCTTCGGTTGCATGTTTCTATCGACCCATCGAAAATAGAAACATTCACGAAGGTAGAATTGTCGATCCTTCTTTTTATGAATCTAACCAAATCGAACGAATGTTCACCAATGTTCGTCTCGAATGCCTTTACCAAATAAATGAACCGATCGTTCCTCGCTTCATTCTAGACTTCTATAGCCAAGTGACGGTGCAAACCGATCCCTATGGTTATCTCCTTCTTTCCTTCATGATTCAAAACCAATTCATTACACTCACTCTTGCTCAATTCGGGCAAATTCTTCGAATTCCATTCAACGGCCAAGCCGTATTTTCTAATGAATGGGACCTCTCAACTCTTGAAAGAAATCGTCCTCAGGATGGTCCATACTATTCTGAGATTCCTTCTCCTGACGACATTCGTCGAATGCTCGAACTAGAACGTCGTACGACTAGTCGAGTAATCAAATCAAGGAATGTCGAAATCCATGCTAATCAAATCCTACTCAAAGAGCTAAGCCCCGACATGAAGAAGTGGGAAGAACTCATTCGAGAGAATGCGTTTGGTACGGGTGGTCACCGTGATCATGTCACGGCGAGCATTGCCCACATGCTTTATTGTGTACTTGCTGAAGAGCAATACAACTTGGCTTATCTTTTTGTCCATCGAATCATGTCCGCCAAGAACACCCCAAACGCAAATCTTCCTTATGGTATGTTCCTCACAAGACTTTATCGTTATGTGATGGAACATTACCCACATCTCCAAAGAGACTACTACGTTCATATCCTTCCTTCTTTGAACCAACTCACTCTTGTTCGTACCCGTCGTCCTCGTAGTGACAAAGGAAAATCTCGTGTTCCTTTGTACTCTAGGGGTCGTGGTTCTACATCTCATCGTGATGACGATGATGATGAGGATGAAAACACCTCACGTGTTAGTACTCCATCTCCCACGACGTTTGTCGATGACCTTCCCGATCTTGATTACTCCGAATATCAAGTTCCTCTTCCTCATGAACGTACCGACGAACTTCTCTTCACTTGTCAAACGTCCCTCATCAATCAACAACAACAAATGCATGTAGAGATGCGAGGAGGATTCAAATCCGTTGGGAAGATGTTTAGGAAAATGCTTGGAAAGAAGAAGTAATAGAAGACATTTTATTTATGTATTGCTACGTGTTATTACTTAATTCTACTTGACATTTGTATGGTTTGCTATTTGTCCGACTTATTCGGAAGTACTTGTGTTAGTTCTTGTTTATCTATTGGATAATTTTTAGTCTTTGAATAATTATCATGCTATGCTATGCTTCTTTTCAAATATGGATTATAATATGTTTATTTGCATGCAATATTTGGTTATATATATATGTTTATATGTCATCATTCCTAGTGTATATGCATCTAATAGAGCTTGCTGGAAACACAAACTTGAAAAATGACCAAATTCTGCAAATTTTGGGTTTCTGGTCGTCTGGGAAAACACCAGATGGGCGGCCCCCTTAATTCCCTAGGCGGTCCCCTTAATGATTAAGGGGGCCGGCATACAATTAAGGGGACCGGCCATCTGGAACTGGGTTTACTGTTTTCTTTTGCATCTTGTGAACCCTTTCTCTAGTTTCAGCTACCATTTCCCATTTAAACCCAACTGATTTTAGAATCTCATTCAACCATTTCAAATATATACCCAAATCAACCATTTCCATACTATAAATTCCCTCCACAATCACCATTCTTTATCTCATCATTCATCATCTAATTCATCATGACTCCACCAAGCACCTCACACTCCAAAACCTCCAAGAAACAAAAACTTATGGTCATCCCCCCAAAACAACTCTTCATTGACTTAACAAATGAAGACAACAAAACACCATCACCTCCACCCAAATGCTCATCCCCAAGTGCACCCAATGCACCATCTAAAACACCTTCCACTCATGGAACCTCTTCATCATCCATACCCTCAACCTCATCAATCAATGACTACATCAACTTACACTTGTCACCACAAGTATCATCACCACCTCCTACACAAGAACCCATGTCTACTCATCTTACCATATCACTTTCACCAATAACACCACTTGATGCTCATCTCTCATCACCACAAATTACACCACCATTCTTTGCCAATCCCGTACCTTGGAGGATGCTTGAATCACATGGTGATTCTTGCCTTTGTTGTATCCACAACCGCACGGTCATCTTTGGCCTTAGAGATGAAATTCAATATATGTTTTCATATATTGAACATTTGCTTACCAACCCACCACCACCACCAACTCCACCATCCTCTCCAATAATCCCTCCACCACAATTCTCACCCATTACTCCACCATCACCATCATGCTCTCCAAATTAAGCATAAGATATGCTTAATAAATAAAACCTTTACCATCCCCTTTTGCGTGCAAGCTCTATGAAGTCCATGTACCTTTGCATGATGATGTATTTTTCTTGTTGATTGGCTTATGTATTTACTATTATGTTATTAGCTTATGTACTTGTATTGTTGTGTCTTGACACAACTATTGCTCTAATATGAATGCTTCTTTCTTTTCTCATCACATTATATTTGTGTGCATGTTTATACTTGTGCTTCTAATATTTTTGTTTTGCAAGCATTCCATAGCTCGTTCTCTTGATGCCCCCAAACGAGGGGGAGTACACATCAAGGGGGAGTTTCTACCCGTCAATATTTTCACGTATGAAAACTTGTCGGCTTAACCTTTTTGATGTTACAAAAAGGGGGAGAAGTACATATAAACTCACTAAAATACTTGTTTAAAAACTAATTTTTGAGTTAATGAGTTTAAGTTTTGTAATCATCAAAAAGGGGGAGATTGTTGATATAAATAATGTTTGTGAATGTTATTAATATTTCTCAATAAACCTATGTTTTGATAATCACAAAACTTAAATCAAATTAAGTCAAGAATAAGATATAAACAAGTATTTGGTGACAAATATTTACCTCTACATCTTATATCACTTAAGGTATGCATAAACTTTGTTACTTATGCATTACATGATCAAAGGAAATTTTGTATTAATACATAACATTATATAAAATGATTTTAACATTTTATATATATTTGTAAATCATTTTTGGTAAAGCTTTATTAAACCACAAAAATATGATTTCAAATTTCCAACCAAAAAGGGCAAATTTTATCCAGAAAATCTTTTCAAACGTTCAGGAGGGCGGCCCCCTTAAAGTTACTAGGCGGCCCCCTTAATCATTAAGGGGACCGGCCTATAATTAAGGGGACCGGCACGCTCCCGAACAGTAATTTCTGGCCCTTTAAATACTGGATCATTTTGTACATTTTTCTCACCTTTTTGCACTATAAACTTTCTGATCCAATCCTCTTCTCTAGATCTAAAATCCTTTGATCATATATTTCATAAGTCTTTGTTTCCAAGTGATCCAAAGCTTCATCCATTCAAGTGCAAGAAGAAGACACTTCTCTACATCCATTTTTGTGTAGTAGTGTTGTGTATAGCTAGTTTCATATTGTACTAGTGATTGATATTTGTAAAGGTGTTGTGTATATTTGTTGATTGTAGAATCTTGGTGTGTTGTAAACTAGATTAGTAGTTGTGACTTAGTTGTGCATAGAAGAAGGTGTGAAGATTGACTAGGTGTGAAGACGGTGTGAAGTCTTGAAGAAGGTGTGAAGGTGTGATTAAGGTGTGAAGATCACGTGGTGTGATATTTGGTGTGAGATTGGTTCTAGCTACGATTAGAACTCGACATTTAGCTTAGTGTCGTTAACTTGTGTAAGCCAAGGTGTGTAAGGTTTCTCCACCATAAGGAGTTTGTTGACATAGTGAAGAAAACTCTCGAGTGTGGTACTCGAGGAGTGGAGTAGGGCAAGGAAGGTGTCCTTGTAGCCGAACCACTATAAATTCGCGTGTTGTGGTTTGATCTTTCTAACTCTATCTTTTCTTCATTATATTTCAATACTTTCAATATTAGTTTAGATTTGCTCATATTGGTTGTTGCTTGAATTTACTTAAGATCGAATCGAAAGTTTTTACAACCAACAAAATATTTTGGAAATAAATTTAAAAGGACGTAAAACTATTCAACCCCCCTTCTAGTTTTCCACAGAATTGCTGAGTGTAGAGTGATGAGTTGAGCCTAGGTTGTTAGTTATGGTTGCTATATGATGCATAGAGTTCCTTAAGGCCTGACAAGCCATAAGTCTATTGTGTATTTCATAAAAAAGTCAAAACTCATAATTTGGATCCTTAATTTGATCACTGTTATGAAATTCAAATCCAAATCCACCATACTAGTGTATAATTAGTGTATCTAGCTTATTTTCATGTTTTTATAGCTTATTATAACTTATTGAGTCAGTAGATTAGATTACAAATTCATATAAGTCAAAGTTTAAGTGTTCTTGAAAAAGTCAAATTTCTTGATATGTAGTTTTTGGATTAAATTGACAATTTAATTCTGAGCTTATTAATGAGTTTTAGGACTTATGCTTTTTAGGTATTATAGTTTTGTTGCTTATCTGTCTGTATTATTTTTGTTAATTTTTAGTATAGCTTTTAAACTACTTTTCTTTGCTCATCTTTTTAGCTATTTTTATAAATTGTGTCATGTGCACTGGATTGAGACCTAGTTACATGAGCTTTGTTCTTACACCTCAGTGCATGTTAGTGTGTAAACTTTGTTTATTTGTGAAGCCCTTGTGGCTAATTTATTGTTTGTGTATTTTATTTTCCCTTTATAGCTTATTTTAATTGCTTAATTGAACTTATCTGTGAGCTTCTCTTTTTAAAAGTGTGCCCTGTGCACAGGATTGATAACCAAGTTCATAAGCTCACAGATTTCTTATTTGTGCATGTTTTTGTTAAATAATTGTTGTTTTTTATTTATTTTCTGTTTAACTTGTTACCCTTGTGCTTAAATGATAAAATCATACCACCATGCTCAATGAACTTGATCAATAAATCCATAATCAATTGGACATTTACACTGAGAAGTCAGTGCAAGAAGTCAAAGTTCATAAGCTCTTATTGAGCTTATGAGGGGACTTAACTTTGTGATTTTTGATTCTTTGGTTAGTTTAGCTAGCATACCCTCTGGTTTTAGTCTTATCCTAGGCTTTTTAGCTTATGTGATAAGCTATACATGACTTTACATTTTGTTTGAAATTACATTGTATACTCACTAATTAGTCTACAAAGGCTTATTTCATAAGCTCTTGTAAGGCTCATTAGTGAGCCAAAGTTTGTAATCTTTAGCTTTTTGGAAAGTATATCAACCAGTCTCAAAGGTTTTAAGCTCAATTCTCATTTCCTGGCTTATCTAATAGGCCTGCTAAGAGCTTATAACCTTGTCCATTTTCATAATAATCACTGGTTACCCAGTGATCCCTAGCTTTTCATAAGCCAACAAAAAGCTCTCCAATGAACTTTAAGCTATGAAATTTGGCTTTTCTCAAAGCCAAACTACCAGTGTCAAAGGTTCATTGGTTGTTCATCACTTTCAAGTTTATTTGATAAGCTTGGTACTAGCTTTTTGTTTGTCCCAAATTACTAAGTATGCTAGGAAACTAGCATACTCAGTGATTTAGGAGGTTTTTCATAAGCTCCTCAAAAGCTACACTGTGGACCCCACAGTGTGAGCTTGAGCTTTTTGGAAAGCCAACCAACCCTGCTTGCTACTTCCATTCTAAATTTGGCCTTTCTAGCTTGTTTCCTGAGCTGAAATGGCCAATGCAAAAAGCTGCAGGGGTGTTTGGATCTGTGGCACTTGGAAGTGCTTATTTACTTGTTTCAAGTTTATTTGTAAATTCCATAGTGCCATTTTGTTCATTTCTGTCTATAATACATATATACATATATTTTTACTCTTATTTTACACTGTAAAGCTTTTCATAAGCTTATTCCAAGCTTAGACTTGACTGTGAGCTTGATAAGCTTAACTGATAAGTCATAAGCCATAATATGCTTATTTCTAGGTTTATAGTTTTCATACTACTCCATAATACTTGTTCATACATATATTTATAATTGGTTCCATTTAATGAGCTTATTCCAAGCTGATGGCAAACTTGTAATCCATCTGTGAGCCAAAAAGCTCACAGATTAAGCCATAGGCTTGGCAATTGCTTATTTTGATGTTTGTAAAGTCTCATTTTTGTTAAACTTATATTATATCTGTATATATATAGTTCCATAAACAGAAAAGCCAAAAACCAAAGCTTTAACCACAAGTGATAGCTTCTATTTAGAAGCTTTAAGCTTAAAAAGCCATCTGAGGTAGAAATAAGCTTCCACAGAGCTTATTTCTGAGTTTTGTAAAAGTTGTTTTTATTAAAGTTTAATATTTTAGCTTATTTTAAAGTTTTGCAAAAAGAAAAATCCAAAAATAAAATAAAAGCAAAAATGTTGGGTGTGGGATTCGAACTTAGGACCTCTCGCTAGTATACATGCATAACTCCCACACCCTTTCCATCTGCTCTGGGGCACCAGTTCCGTTAGTTCATGAACTATCTATATACTTAAGGTAGTTTTGGCCCATATGGCTTATTTGGACTGTGCAGCTTATTCCAGCTTATTGGAATAAGCTGATGACCCCATTGTATTTTTCCTACCTTCCTTATTAGTAAATATACTTTTTGTAATTTTTTCACATTTTTTACTGTTCATATACTATTTATAATAATTAATATAGTTTAAATTTCTTTTAGTAAATAGTAAGTAATATATTTTTAAATCAGCTCATTTATAATTTTTATAAACTTTTTATATTTTTTATGGATTCCTATGATGGTTAAGTATATTTATAAAAAGTTTTATAATTTTATAAATCAGTTTAGTATGTATAATAATTAAATTAGTATTAATTAGTTTAATTAAGTAATAATAGTTTTAAATTAAGTTTTCTTATTTCTGTGAATAATATATAGTTTTTATATTTTTATCAGCTTCTTATAATTAGTTTAGAATTATGTAAAAAGTTTTAGATTTTTGTTTGCTTATTTAGTATTTATAATAGTATTAGTAATTAGATAAATAGTAAATAATTAATAATAAATAGAATACTTGTATAATAAATATATTTTTTAATTTTAAAATTTCTTTTATATTATTTTAAACTTTTCTAAGTTTTTAGTTTATTTATTTAAGTTTACTTTATATTTTCTTATTATATAGGTAATTATTAAATAGTTAATAATAGGTTTTAATTTATAATAATTAATATAACACTTGTAAATAAATTTTAATTATAAGTAAATATTTTAAGTTTATTTAATTTGCATTTAAGCCCCTAAGGCATGCAAATTCCTACTGTAATTATATTTGTTTTGTTTTGTACGTTTACGTTTGTTTTAAACTAAACGTACGTTTGTATATCCTTTAACATTTTAAGTTTCTGATTGTACGTTTTTACTGACGTAGCTGTGACAGAGCTATTACTATTCACATTCCTAGTGTTAGTCAGTCAGATTCCTGTTTTTATATTTTCAACATCACACACATTCGTTGTACCAGAATATCACACCTCACCAGGACATAAACGATCCAAGGATATTTTAATCCTTGGTAATATTGCATTCCTCTCCCAGGCTGTTTGCCTTTTGTCATTTGTTACGGTTGACCGTTCACAAGTGGTTGACTTGTGTGACGGAGAAATAAAAGACGGCTACTCTGGGAGGAATCACCTGCCTGTAAGAGTAGTTGCAAGAATAAAGTTGAAGAAGTAGAAGAACACCCTAGGAATTTATTGCTTTGTAATAAGAGACATGTTTCATCTGAATGTAATGTCGAGAGTATTGGTTCTAATGCATGTAATGACACTGTTTGTTTAATATGCAAGAAATGTTTAATTAATGATGTTCATGATGAATGTGTTTCTAAGAATGTGAATGTTACGCCTAAACAGAAGATCGTTTCGAAAGGTCCTAGTGCAAAATCTAGACTTGTTGGAAACCTAATTAAAAGAATTAGGAACACTACTAATAGTCGCACGCCTAGGAACTATCTTAAGTATTGTGTTTAGATTCCAATGAGTAGAGAATTTATACTCAACGATGGCAAATTTGAAATAGTTCAAGCTAAACAAGTAGAAACTGTCTATGAGTGTGATTTAGAATGTACCCCTAACCCCATGGAACCAAATTCGAAACGGTTTCCAAATACAAACTCTTTTGTTATTGGCAGGTTATCGAAATATGTCTTTGGAGCGTCGACTCGGGTTGCTCCAAGCACATGACCGGGAATTTAAAGCTGCTAATAAATTTCGTTTGGAAATTCATGGGAACTGTACGCTTTGGAAATGATCACGTAGCAGCTATTCAGGGTTATGGAGATCTTCGGTTTGGGAATTTTTTGATCACTCGAGTTTACTACGTCAAAGGGTTGGGACACAATTTGTTTTTAGTTGGGCAGTTTTGTGATGCAGATTTAGAAGTTGCATTAAGGAGAAACACGGTTTTTATTAGAAATTTGGTTGGTGATAATCTCTTAACTAGTAATCGTGGTACAGACTTGTATGCTATCGACATCAACCAAATGGCTTCTACATCACCAATTTGTCTTATGACAAGGGCAACCGAAACTAAGTCCTGGCTGTGGCATAGACGTTTATCCCATCTCAATTTCGACACCATCAACAAGTTAGCCAAAGACAATATCGTCAACGGTCTTCCTAAGTTCAAATACACCAAGGATCATCTATGTCCATCATGCGAACAAGGAAAAAGCAAAAGAGCATCATATAAACCTAAAACCGTACCTAGTTCGGAAGCAAGGTTACATTTGTTGCACATGGACTTATGTGGCCTAATGAGAGTTGAAAGCATTAATGGGAAAAAGTATATTCTTGTTATAGTTGATGATTATTCAAGATATACATGGGTAAAGTTTTTGAGATCAAAAGACGAAGCACCAGGCATCATCATCACCTTTCTGAAGCGTATTCAAGTTCTACTTCAAGCTCCAGTAAGGATTGTAAGAACAGATAATGGCACAGAATTCACAAATCAAGAATTAAGAACCTATTTTGAAGATGTTGGAATCACTCACCAAACATCAGGTGTTAGAACTCCACAGCAGAATGGGGTAGTTGAAAGAAGAAACCGAACTCTTGTGGAAGCTGCTCGCACAATGCTAATTTATTCTAGTGCACCACTATTCTTATGGGCTGATGCTGTTGCCACTGCTTGTTTCACTCAGAACCGATCCCTAATCCATCCAAGATTCAATAAAACACCATATGAGCTTGTGAACAATCGGAAACCAGATATCTCTTATCTTCACGTGTTTGGCGCTTTGTGCTATCCGACGAACGACAGAGAAGATCTAGGAAAGTTGAAAGCTAAGGGTGATATTGGAATCTTCATTGGATACTCAGAAAACTCGAGGGAATTCAGGGTGTATAATAGAAGAACAAAAAGGATAATGGAGACGATGAATGTGAAGTTTGACGAGATTTCACAAATGGCTTCTGAGAGACTCGCTCTAGAACCTGCGCTTAATCCGATGGCTTCTATTCAAAACGGATTAGGACCCGCACCAAACCAGCAGACTTCTGGACACATCAGTTCAGGACTCGTGCCTCAAGGAGCTCAATCAACAAATACTGAAAAATCTTCTGAACAAGAACTGGAAAATTTCTTCGAGTTAATGTTTGATGAGTACTATGGTGGAACTTCGACAAATGAATCTCAACAACATTCTGCTGCACCCGCTCAAAACCATCAACCACCACCATCACAAGATGCATCTACAACAGTTGAAGCTGAAGCACCAACTACCTCAACATCATCTACATCTACTCCAGCAACTCTAGTACTTGAAACTGTTCTACCAAGAGTTGATGAGCAATACCAAAACACAAATTTTCAAGAAGAACCAACAAATAATTCAAACGATGTTGCGTTAGAAAAAGAAGAAGTATTTGAAAACCCGTTTGCAACAGACTCTGCTGAATCTTCTTCAAGGTTACAAGAACCGACTAACACACATTCGTTAAACCCAAGGTACCCTTCTATGTTTCAATGGACAAAAGACCATCCAATAGAACAAGTTATTGGTGAACCTTCAAAGCCAGTTCAGACAAGGAGACAACTTGCCACCGATCTCGAGTTGTGCATTTACATTTGCTCAATAAGCCTCAAAGTACCGAAGAACATTCAGGAAGCAATGGCAGAAAACCCATGGATTGAAGCAATGCAGGAGGAATTTCTTCAATACCAGTTACATGATAGTTGGGAACTTGTTGAACGACCACTTGATAAACGAGTTCTTGATCTCAAGTGATTGTGGAAAAACAAATTGGATGAGGAAATGACTGTAATTCACAACAAAGCTTGTCTCGTGGCTAAAGGATATCCACAAGAAGAAGGGATAGATTTTGAAGAATCATTCGCGCCTGTAGCTAGGCTTGAAACAGTCAGGATTTTCTTAGCCTATGCAGCTCACAAAAACATCACAGTCTATCAGATGGACATTAAAACAGCTTTCTTGAATGGAACTCTGAAAGAAGAAGTGTATGTGAGTCAGCCAAAAGGATTCGTTGACAAAGATCATCCAGACTACGTCTACAAGCTTAAGAAAGCCATTTATGGTTTAAAACAAGCTCCAAGAGCGTGGTATGATGAACTATCATCTTTCCTGCTCAAAAACAATTTCACCAAAGGAACAGTTGATGACACCTTGTTTATCAAAAAATTCAAAGATGACATTTTGATTGTTCAGATTTACGTGGACGAAATTATCTTTGGTTCCACTAACCCGAATCATTCAAAACATTTTGAAAATCTCATGAAAAGCAAATTTGAAATGTCCATGATGGGGGAACTAAAATTCTTTCTTGGTTTACAAATACATCAATCCCCTCGTGGTATTTTTATCAATCAAGCTAAATATACAATAGAGATTTTGAAAAAACATGGAATGGAAAACTGTGATTCTGTTGGTACACCAATGGTCACTTCACCTAAAATAGGTGCTGATTTGTTTGGGAAACCCATCGATCTGAAGAAATATCGAAGCATGATCGGTTCTCTCATGTACCTAACTGCTAGTCGACCCGATATTCAATTTGCTGTTAGTTTGTTAGCACGGTTTCAGGCAAAGCCTACCGAACTTCACCTCAAAGATGTTAAACGGATCTTTCGGTATCTACGAAGCACCATTAACATGGGACTTTGGTATTCAAAGGATTCAGAGTTTAATCTAACAGCCTTTTCAGATGCCAACCATGCCGGTGATCAAGTTACAGCAAAGACTACATCAGGTGGAGCACAATTTTTGGGTGAAAAGCTAGTAAGCTGGTCGTCAAAGAAACAGGATTGTACTGCACTATCAACCGCCGAAGCCGAGTATGTGTCTCTATCTGCGTGTTGTGCCCAAGTTCTTTAGATGCGGACACAGCTCACAGATTATGGCTTTACTTTCGATAGAATACCTATGTATTGTGATTAAAAAAGTGTTATAGCCATCTCGTGCAATCCCGTACATCATTCTAAGACGAAGCATATCAAAGTACGCTACCATTTCATCAAAGAGCACGTAGAAGAGGGTACTGTTGAATTATTTTTCGTTAAGACTGATTACCAACTCGCCGATCTATTTACTAAAGCCCTTCCAAAAGAACGGTTTGACTATTTAGTTCGACGAATTGGCATGCGAAGCCTAACTCCTGAGGAGCTAGAACGTCTTCTCGTATCTTCTTGAAAAATATTTTCAAAATCGCTTCGCTGTAAATACTTTTGAAAAACAAAATACAAAATTTGAAAATCCAACAAAAACAAAATATAAAAATATAAAATTTCAAAAAATACAAAAACAATATAAAATCAAAAAATCCAAAAATATTCTTCTCACGGCATGTCTCTCGTATAAATCAATATTTTGTACGTGTCTAGAAATGTCTTTCTACAATGATACGGACATGTACAAATGCTTGAACGGGAGTTCTTTTATGTTTTTCTAAAACATTTCGTTTCTCAAAAGTTTTTTCACAATGGCTTTCGTATACTTCAGTACGAAACCCGGACCCGAATGATGACTTCTGATTATTTCAAATCAAGGACTCGTATTTTCACGGACGAAATCTTTTTCAAAAAGTTCGAGTCTAAACAAACGAAAAAGACTTCAAACAAAAACTCGTTTTTCCAAAAAGAAATCTTGAGCACTTTTTCAAGATTCATCAAAAGATTTTTCAAAATCTTTCAAATGAGTGCTCAAGATAACTCCCTCAAAACCCTTAATTGATTTTAAAATGTGCTATCATTAAGGGGGAGTACAAAAACTAAAATGTTCCGTATTCATGCAAAATGAAATATGTCTATCTCTCCAAAAAGCATTTTCTTAATCAGTTGATATCAAAAATATCACGATATGCTATTTTTGAAGGGGAGAAGACATGATTAAAATGTGATCAAAGATGTTTAATGATTGTGACTGAATCTCAAAAGAGCTCGACTCAGAAAGTACCAATGAATTGACGAAGCTTAAAATGTCAGTAATCGAAAAGACTTGTCCTGGACGGGTAATAATTTCAAGCTAGTCTAACTAGTGATGTAAGCGTGTCTCGAATAGGACTTGTCTGAGTAGAATGTACCGTATCGAGAGACTTTCTTTGGACTTGACCAGGACGGGTAATAATTTCAAGCTAGTCTAACTAGTGATGTAAGCGTGTCTCGAATCGGTCATGTTCACTGAAAGTGGATCAATTCAAAAAGTGCAAACTCCTCACGCATGTGCAAATTTCTTAAAAATTCATGAGCACATGTGAAGGGGGAGTCCTTCAAAAGAAACCAAAACTCTCATAGTGTCAACAAATATGTTTCATAATCATAAACACTTTGAGAGATTTTCAAATGAATGGTTTTATGGCAACAATAGGATAGTCATGAAGATATAAGGTGACTAAGGTTAGGAAAAACCGTCCTATGATCCGCCAGAGCCGGAGGGATCTACCCAAGGATAAATCCAATAGATTAGAATTAGAAGTCCTTAGGTATGATTGAAAAAAGGAGAAATGAGAAAGGAGAAAGAAGGGGTTGAAGAATTAAAAAGAAAAGTTATGAAAAAGGGTGAAAAGAAATAGCCCTCCATGTGTTCAACCTTAGGGCAGACACCGGGTTCAATTCATATGCTACTGGTTGTTGCTAAGGTGACACCGGTATTGAAAATAAAGACGTCATGGACCCAGTGACACAATGCACTTAACCTTCTAGCCACTCAAGTTCTCTTAAAAGAGCTTGTTTCATTCTCACGGGGAACCGGTGTAATCTATCGATCTGTCTCTTAGAGATGGTTGATATTGAAGTCGGAGACCTCTCCCTAATCTCCGCATAGGAAACCTAATGTGCACTTATCGAGTCTAGAGCCCCGAGATTCATCAAAAGATCTCATAGGAACACTTAGTATTTCTACAACTGGTGTTCTACATCAATGGACACCAGCTGTAAATTATCGAGTCCTTCGCAGATCTTAGCAATCTGCCGAGAACGTTTATGAGAGAATTTACTTATGTATTTTCTCAATGATTGACCGGAAATTCCTGCCAGGGTCAACATCAAGCAGCCCTGACAGCAGGTCACTTCGGTAATTCTTTATGGGTTACGCTTAGTGTTCGCGGTGGTTTCAAACGGTCTACAATCGTGGAGTGATCCCCAGCGACTCACCCATTCGTTGAGCTACTTAGTAGGTCTCATAAGCTCCCTCGGGAGTATCCGAAATGGGAACGGCCATGGTAAGGGTTAGAAGGAGTCTTCACACTATGCTGTTGACGATCTCTAATTCCTTATCTTTAAGTACCGGTTGATTTATTGCTAATTGTTTACCTGCAGCTATACATCATCTCCATGGCGATGGATTCCACATGCATCACAAAGTCAAAGGAAAGTTCTCACAAAGATCAAAGGATAGCAACAATCAAAGAAAGATTTTACGCCAAAAAGAAGAATCTACAAAGTAAAGTGACAAATATCAAAGTGAAAGAACGGGTACAACAAATTTATGTATGACAAAGACTAAAGACGTATGAGCATGTTGGAATGGCAGACAACCACCACAAACACAGAAGTGATAAAAGGCAGATGACATCATTTGATCATTTCAACAACGATGAACAAAGAACAATGAACAAAGTACTATGACTCATCTAATGATTCTTAAAGACGTCAAGAGCTATGAATGTTAAAGTATAAAGACAAAGATGATGACGTCGCGCAACCTTCAATGACCAACACTTAGGGGGAGATTGTTAGGATCGTATTTTATTTATAAAAAGTGTCGGTCATTAATGTGTTGTAATAGGTTGCTTTAGAATATCATTTTGATGAAGTTTTACTTATGTTTTCGTGATTTTATAAAGTCTAAGGGCTAGATATGTAATAATACCAAAGATATGTGAAGCCCTAGACAACCACTATAAATACTCTTGTAAACCTCATTTGAAGGGGTTGGTTCTCTAAGTAATAACATAGTCTTTCATTTCACACACTAGAGTTCCCTCCCACTTTCTCTCTCTAATTACTTTCTCTCTCTAAGATGTAGGTAAGATTCATAAGTGTTTAAGGTTGTTCTAAGGTCCTACACTCACTCTCCATCCTACTTCACTCCCCGAGTACCACACTCGAGAGTTATCAATTACTATATCAACACACTCCTTCAGGCGGAGCAATCCGTACACATGCTTACACAAGGCTTAACGACACTAAGCATAACGTCGAGTTCTAATCGTAGCTAGAACCAATCTATTCCAAGGCCCATGTGGCCACACGAACAAGCACTCTTGTCCAACTTGAATCTTCACCCGATCCAAGCCTTCACTTATTTGACGTACTTGGTTCTTCACCCGAACCAAGCCTTCACACACATGACTCACTTGATTCTTCACCCGAATCAAGCCTTCACACACTTGACACACTTGGATCATCACCCGATCCAAGTCTTTACATAATGACTTGACAAGTCCTAACCTACACACTTGGACATCACTCTCCTCACATCAAATACATGAACTAATCTAGTTAGAATACTTCTTGGATCTACATCACCATCCAAGCTCACACAAATATAATACTTGAAACTACATCACCATCCAAGTTGACACAAATATCCCCATCCTCGACTCACACGTAAGTCGGAAAACAATGACATAATATACATAACCTATCACCGTAACACTTGTTACGTTTGTGTGTGGACACTTATAACATCTCGAATCTTCATAGTTGTCGAGAGTTCTTCTCTTGCACTTGACGGACGAGGAAATCACTTATAAACATATACCGACATGTTATAGTGATCAAAGAATAAAATGAACAAAGACCAGAAAGTTTTGTGTTTGTGAAATTATGTCTTCCGAAGTATAACAGTTCAGTATTTATAGACGACAGGAGGTAGAGGGACGGTCCCATAAATGCCAGACGGTCCTTTATCACTAAGGGACCGTCGGCCTATTTAAGGGGCCGCCGTGACAAACGCTCCCTTTTTGTCCTGACGTGGTGAAAACTTATATGGTTCAGGCTGAACTGATTTGGGTGGAAACTAGCTGTTGTAAAGTTTGAATTTCAATTTATTTTCTTAATAAAACATTTCTTTAAAAACACAAAAATACTTTTGTGAAAATGTTTTGTCAAACTTAAAAATGTAAGTTTAGGTAAAAATAAAATTCTTTGATCACTTAAATGATGACGGTATAAAGTTTGTTCATACCTGAAGTGATGTTGAAGCAGCTACGTAGAAGAAACGAGTTTCCTCGATTAAAAACTTATAAACCGTAACTTTACGTATCATGTCTTTATATTTTGTGATTATCAAAACACGAGAAGACCGAATAATGCGAATAACGTTTTTGACATTATTTTTATTAACAATCTCTCCCTTTTTTATGATTACAAAATATAAACGCATTTTAGGTAAAATTATGCGTTGATAAATTTTTAATGAGTTTTCCCGTTACTTCTCCCCTTTTTGTAGAATCAAAAAGTTGTGTCGTGGTTGTTGAGGAAAGGAGACACGAGCACCCTTGAAAGAGTATCGTTGGAGTGATCAACGAAATACAAGCTCCCCCTAGCTAATTGCTCCCCCTTAATGAGGGCACCGGGAAATCGAGATATGGTGATGTGCTACAAAACAGAGTTAGGACAAAGTACATGCATGCATATACATATATGAAGGTATGGAAAGATGATATGGATGTGGAATCAATTATGTAGTGCAGGAATCAGATAGAAAAACACAGAATATAATTTAATTATGAGCACTACTAGGATGGTCCCGTAAATAGGGGACGGTCCCTTATTGATTTGGGGACCATCAGTCCATTTAAAGGACCGTCGGCAGTAGGCGAACAGTTTGGCAGATATGTTGTGATTTAAGTAACTTCCCATTTTTAAGGTTAGTTAATTTTTAGTCCATTTTCATGTTTAACCTAGACTAATATCACAACAAATTATCATAATCCAAAACATAATCATTCATTCATTTTATTTCATGAAACACATACATCATTGGTACATAGCCAAAGTAACATTAAACTACAACAAAGGTCATCTACTAACACAACAAGTCATCTCCCAAAGCATGTTTTAGTCCAAAACACAACTTCCACTTGATTATTCATGACTAGACATTTGAGAATATCTAGTCGTAGGGTGGAGTGGATGATGGTGAGGATGAAGGTGGAGCAGAAGGTGGTGCCGATGGTGGCATTGAAGCAAGAGGAGTTGGCTGCACATTTAGTTGAGTAAGAAGAAACTCAGTGTGACCAAACATGATGTGTAGTTCATCTCGAAGAGTAGAGATGAGATGAAAAGTTTGGTAACAACAAGCACACCCCACAGTATGGTTGTTAGCAAAATAGTAGGGAAAAGGATTGCCAAGATTTGGAGATGATGGTGGAGTGAGAGGAGTGTTCTCCAAAGGCCCGTTTGGTGATGTGGTGGTATGATTAGATGAGTCTGTTGGAGGAGGATGTTGGTTTCTTGGTGATGAGATAGAGTGAGTGGGAGATGATGGTTGATTACTCACGAATGGAGTGTAAGCACCCAAACTAGATTGGGTGAGCAAGGGTGATAAGTTTTTGACAAATGATGAGAAAGGTGATGTGGTTGTCTTTGAGCTAGAGGACGTCTTAGATGAAGAGTGATATGTTCCATTGGTGGATGGTGTTTTGAGTGGTGCACTTGGTTCTTGAGGTGATGATGGTGGTGACTTAGGAGATGGAGTGGTGTCATAGAGTGTGAGGTCAATGAAATTGGTTTGAGGTCGAATGATTTTGAGCTTAGGCCTTTTGTTTGATGGTTGTGTTGTGGGTTCTTTGTTTGTTGTTGGCAAGGAAGTGGAGGATGAGGCCATTGTAGGTGATGAAGTTGGATTAAAGATGATTGTGATGAGGTTGAGGGTGATGATGAAGGTTTAAATAATCAAGCATGGTCATGGTTTGGGCAAAGCATGCATTAGGAGATTTTAAGCACTCAAAAATGTTTATCTAAATAAGGTAAGGTGGTGATAATCATGCAATAGGTTTAGAATTGCAGGAATGAAGAAAATAGTGCAAAAATCCGTGATCCCACAGGGACGGTCCTTTAAACCCCAGACGGTCCCTTATCACTGGAGGACCGCCAGATCAATAAGGGACCGCTGGCAGTGGATTTGCAGAATTTTGCCTAGTTTCTCATTTCTGCAAACAACATATAACAACACTCATTGAGAACAATAGTAGAACTGAATTGTAAGAGAATAGTGCTACACAATCATGCAAATTAAAGGCAGGTTTAAACAAGCATTAATGAATAACAGCAATCAAGAGTTAACAAATCCTAATGATACGAGTACATAGGTAACATAGTAATTAAGCTCTTCATAATAAATCATCATGGTACATCCTAGTCAATAGTGTTTGTGATAGGTTCTTGTTGCATGACTTTCTTAACTCTAGCTTGTTCCTCAATCTCGAGTGTGGGATCATCATAGATGTCATAGTCAACAGATGCTGAGGAGATAAAGATAGAGGAGATATGGAGATCATTGATGGGTTCCATGACAGGATCAACGAGAGAGTATTAAGGACCACGGAGATAGGGATGAAAGTTCATCATGTAGTGATAGAGACGAGTAAGTAACATCCCGTAGGGTATCAATTTAGTTTGATTCCCCTTGAGATGTACAAGTCGTTTAGCGAAGTGATAGGCAAGATTATATGGTTTTTGGGTGTGGAGACAGTACATCATGTGAGCAAAACACGTCGGAAGTTGCTCACGAATCCCTTTGAGACCAAGAGTGCTCTCTTTTAGGATGACAGCCCAAGGAATCAGTTCATCACGAACCTCTATCATATGAATTTTTGTTTGATCAAGGTAAGGGAAGTTCCTATTAGTGCGAAGAAGTTTGGTAATTTCACAAGGGCAAGGTATGTAGGAGCAATAGGGACTATTTTCTTCTCTATAGTTAAAAAGTGATTTGAGACACCAATATTCAGAGTAGGCACATTGCCCATGATTGGGAATACGAAGGATTTGAGCAAATTGGTCAAGAGTAAGGACAAATTTGAAGTTCCTAATCCAAAACCAAAGTGACAAAGATTGATCCTCGTTACGTACGAGTTCAACTTGTCGAAAGAATTCTAACACAAAGCGAGGACAAATTTTCTCATTGATGTGAAGCAAGCAATCGAATCCTATAGCACGAAAGGTGGTATTAATGTCTCTGTGATAGGCTAAGGAGGGATCAACAATTCGTCCCTCATGAAAGCGACGAGTCTCAACATTCACATAGGGACGAATATGACTTCCCGGAGTGGTTGGTTCAAGAGAAATTCTAGGAGTATAAGAGTCGGTGTTGAGATGATCAAAATCATATATGTGTGACATTTTGTTTCCTATGAAAGAAAGAATCAAAAAATTATTGTTAGAGTTTTACCTTTCTTAGAATTTGTTTTGATTATCACATAGAACTAATGTTTTTGACATGTATTAACCAATGTGAAGTACAAGTATATATTTTAGAACTTCATGTTAATGATATCTTCCTACCTTGTAAATTATCATGTTTATACCTTGTATACAAGAAAGCGTTTCAATTAACTTATGATTATACTAAATAATACTACTATTGATCTATTATTGAGTTTAGATCTTAATTGTACTTAATTTAGAAAAATTATTTAAGATCCCCAATTTCAATTTTATAATAAATTCTAATTGTTTATCTTAAAGAAAGAATTGGATGAGTTTGACTTACAATTGATGACAAATATGTAGGAGTAGTTGGAGATTATGCGCTTGAAACATTGGATTAAAATCTTAATGTAATGGGTGAAGACTTAATCATGTTTCTCAGCAACACAGCAGTCAAACTAAGTGTTGATATGTTTTATTGGTATTTATAGAATGAGAAACATGTTTTGCTTAAAAAGTCAAAGACGGTCCCTTATCAATTAGGGACCGCCGATCATTTGGGGACCGTCACCAGTAGCTTGTGGTTTTTGGATGTTTTTTGGTGTTTTGGTCTTAATGAAAAGTCTTTGGTTTTAGATGGTTTTAAAACATAACACTTCGAATTTTAAGACACGAAAATGACTCAATACGCACGAGTAGGCTAAGGAATGGGTATGGAGTGGAATTGAGACATAAGAAAAGTGAAAGACTCGATACGCTTGATTAAAGAGTGGATTTTGAGTCGAAACAGGAGAACAGAGAGAATGAGATTTTAGGATGAGATTTGCATCGAGGAAGGCTAGAAGTCAATCATGTAAGTTTCAAGAAACGTCATAGACGATAGCTAGAGTGCAAACAAAGAGTGAAGCAAGTGTGCATCTTCTATAGTGATTGATTGACGCCAAATTTTCTATAAACAATGGTTGTGGTAAGACCATTGTTTTTCCAAATAATTTGCTTGAATCCAAAGAAGGATAAGCATTTAGACAAAGCGTCTACACAACAGAAAATATCTAGCACATATTTGCACACAAAGTTTATCTAGCATGCAAGCAAGTAATCTCTAATCATGTAGTTACATGAACATATAACAAGCAATAAAATAGCAAACATAATAGTCAAGATTAGTAAGAAGACTTACCTTGGCCATTATCTATCCTTATTAGTACATAACCAAAACATGTGTTGTTGGTGACGCAAGACTACATGATACTCAGTTGGAAATTTGTCCATATGATTAGTTATGCAATCGGCTTGGTGAGATAACCATTTAGTTGTCTACATACATAAGGCGCGTATTGTCTTCTTAGCTAGCTATCCACATTGCACATTAAACCGCATATTGTCTTCTTAATTGTCATCACATCAAAGCAAGTAGATTGGTACACCAACTAAGTTGCTTAATAAATTCTTATCGGCAACATTACCTACAATGAAGACATTCAAACTAGTAGTATATGATTCCACTTAAACTAAGTGTTTTTCTAATATCACATTTTCATCATCTTTGGCTTGAACATTTCCTTGATGTATGTTTAAACCATTTTACCAAATGTCATTTTCCATTTGACATAAAATTGTTTTATCAAACTCAATTTTTTGCAAAGATTCATAAATCAAAATTTTTTGCTTCAAATATTTCACAAAAGTTTCTTATGAAAAACTTATTAGCAAAGCTTCCTTTTATTTATTATAAATCATCAATTGAAATGACATGCCAAAGATTATGATCTATTGATTTCACATAACTTTCAAATTCATTTTTCCAAATGACAAACTTTTCATTTTCGAAAAATGGTGGCTCATTCAAATAACACCCTTCTAGATATCATTTTGATTCCATAGATCGATTCAAGTTTTAAAGTACAATATACTTTAAAGATCTTGATAAACGAAGCTCTGATACCAATTGTAGAAACTAGAAGGGGGTTGAATGGTTTCACCGCTTCTTTTTAATTTTCTAAAGCGTTTAGCCGTTTTAGGTCCGGTTATTTTTCTTTTGCAAACTTGTTGAATCCTACTAGTTATGTGTTATCAATTTGGTTACTAGCATACACAAATAAACAAGTAAAGTAAAGAGTAAGGAAAGAACACAACCAAGAGACGCGGCGATTTATAGTGGTTCGGCACGAAGCTCACTCTCCTTCCTACTCCACTCCCCGAGTACCACACTCGAGAGTTATCAATCACTATATCAACACACTCCTTCAGGCGGAACAATCCGTACACATGCTTACACAAGGCTTAACGACACTAAGCATAATGTCAAGTTCTAATCGTAGCTAGAACCAATCTATTCCAAGGCCCACGTGGCCACACGAACAAGCACTCTTGTCCAACTTGAATATTCACCCGATCCAAGCCTTCACTTATTTGACGTACTTGGTTCTTCACCCGAACCAAGCCTTCACACACATGACTCGCTTGATTCTTCACCCGAATCAAGCCTTCACACACTTGACACACTTGGATCATCACCCGATCCAAGTCTTTACATAATGAATCGACAAGTCCTAACCTACACACTAGGACATCACTCTCCTCACATCAAATACATGAACTAATCTAGTTACAAGACTTCTTGGATCTACATCACCATCCAAGCTCACACAAATATAATACTTGGAACTACATCACCATCCAAGTTCACACAAATATCCCCATCCTCGACTCACACACAAGTCTAAAAACAATGATATAATATACATAACCTATCACCGTAACACTTGTTACGTTTGTGTGTGGACACCTATAAAATCTCGAATCTTCATAGTTTTCGAGAGTTCTTCTCTTGCACTTGACGGAAGAGGAAATCACTTATAAACATATACCGACATGTTATAGTGATCAAAGAATAAAATGAACAAAGACCAGAAAGTTTTGTGTTTGTGAAAGTCTGTTTTCGGAAGTGTAACAGTTCAGTATTTATAGACGACAGGAGGGAGAGGGACGGTCCCGTAAATGCCATACGGTCCTTTATCACTAAGGGACCATCGGCCTATTTAAGGGACCGCCGCGACAAACGCTCCTTTTTGTCCTGACGTGGTGAAAACTTATCTGGTTCAGGCTGAACTGATTTGGGGGAAAACTAGCTGTTATAAAGTTTGAATTTGAATTTATTTTCTTAATAAAACATTTCTTTAAAAACACAAAAATACTTTTTTGAAAATGTTTTGTCAAACTTAAAAATGTAAGTTTAGGTGAAAATAAAATTCTTTGATCACTTAACTAATAACGGTATAAATTTTGTTCATACCTAAAGTGATGTTGAAGCAGCTATGTAGACGAAACGAGTTACCTCGATTAAAAACTTATAAACCGTAACTTTACGTATCATGTCTTTATATTTTGTGATTATCAAAACACGAGAAGACCGAATAATGCGAATAACATTTTTGACATTATTTGTATTAACAAAATTTATTTGCACACTCAATGTACAAGTACTTGAAGAAGAATATTTAATATTGTACAAGTATTTAATGCACAAATGGAGTGTCCCAATAAATTTTCAAAGTTTGCAAATCAATTCCCATTTCGAAAACACCAAATCGATTACATGAACGTAAGCGCAACATCATCCAAACAATTCCTAATTTTGTTTGGTGTCCTAGCACTATCAATCTATGCGACCCAGTCCAAAACAAAAGACACACTAGTACAAAAATGGCCTTTCGTCACACATGGTCGATTTTGAATGGTCACACGGTAACATTTTTACGTGACTAAATGTACCAGAATAAAATAAACAGTCACACTTGATCCGACTTGTGTGACCATTTCGGAATTCTATTGTCACACATTTGAACATTTATGTGACTAGAGGTAACTGGAATTTTTTTTTTAATATTTAGTCACGTATAATTTGGTACGTGTGGCAGATACAAATGAGTTTGAGACATTAGTCACACTATATATATACGTATGTGACAAGTATATGTCACACAATTGAACAGTGTGACCAAAATCCATATATGGTCACATGAGGTAATTGTGTATGTGGCTAAATTATATAATCAAGTTTGTCACACATTATTTAAACGTGTCTGCTATTCTTTGCTGAATATTTAGCCACATAGCGTTTGAAATGTGTGACAACAGAAAAGTAAGTTTGAAGCGTTAGTCACGATATGCATTTAATAGTGACAAATATATGTCACACACTTGACGAGTGTGACCAAATGTCATATATGGTCACACTAAACCATAGAAACATGATTAAGTGTAACGAAAATTCGATACATATGGTCACGTAAGTTAATATGTGTGTCTAAAGTTTAGTGTGTGTTTGCTTGCCAAATCCTAATGTGTATAGTCACACTTAATTGAATCACGATCATGTGACTATAGGCTTTACAAAAAAACATAAATAAATAAATAAATAAATAAATAAATAAATAAATAAATAAATAAAAATAAATAAATAAATAAAAATAGTCACATTGTAACTATAGGCTTTACAATAGTCACACCATATCAGAAATGTGTATCTAAATGATGTTTATGGCCACATTATAAGGGTATTATATGTGACCAATACATTCAAAATAGTCACATTGTGAAATATTCATGTGACTATTATTTATAGCAAAATGTGAAGTCAGTTATCATTAACATTGATATATATTAGTTACATTGAGTTTTTGGCTCTTTCATACATTTTGAAGATCTCATCATCTGAGTATCGCTTTAATTGAACAAGCTTCCAACCCTTCATATTGTTTAGATAGTACTCATAGTACTTCCTCTTTTGCTTAACTGTTGGACGACTGAGCACTTTTCTCTTGTTTCTTTGATTGAGATAAAATTTCTTCCTCTTAGTTTCATAATTCCTCTTCCATTCATCTTTTTGTTCTTGAGTGTACTCTTCCATTTCTTCTTTTATTTGTTTCATCAGTGCAATATCAGCATCACCTTTAATCCTTTCTTCATCCCAAGAATCCAAGAGTGCTTTTGTTTTGGCCTCAGCTTCAACCTGTTTCCTTCTTTGGTCAAGTACCATCTGATTCTCCTCTGCAAATAAAGCAGCCAATTTTCTTGCAGCAGCTCCATCTACTTCAAGTTGCTTGTGTTTGGGCCAGTACACAAAAGGAAGATCCTTTAAAGGATCATGCTTAGGCTCTTCAACCATAATACCTTTGCCTTTGCCCTTATAACTTGGCTCTTGTACACTCTTCTTGATTTGTTGAGTTGGTTCTCTAATCACCACACCTTTGACAGGTACTCTTGGTTGTTGTGGTGGTGGTTGTGATTGTTCTGTTGGTAGTGGTGATTGTGGCACTGCTTGTTTAAATCGTGTCTTCAATAGAATCGTTGCTTCGGCAAAAGTTTCATCATCATCACTAGCAATAGGAACATTTTCCTCAGCAGTAGTATCCTCCTTGGCCATTTCTGCACTTGCACCAGCAGTAGAATCTCCCATGCCTTTGATTGCTGCTTCCTTAACAACCTCATTACCTTGATTATCAGCAACCATATACTCATCATCATTCTCAGCAGAATCCACATCCATATCCACACCAATTGTAACAACTCACATTTTCGGATCACTATTCATCCTCGGAATTTCACTATTCACTTTTACTATTCATTGTTTTTGAAATTTGATTTTTGTTTCATGGCCTCGAGTGATAAATCATTTCCATAGCAAATTAAAAGTTTGACACTCATCAGATCATTTTCGGGAAAGTTATTAAGGAATTACACGTTTAGGTTAAAACGTCATTCAAAAATTCTACGCACAACGAAACTCGACCGCGTTAATTTTCCCCGTATCAGATAAATGTTTAGTACTCTCATGATTAATTAGAGAATTGATCGTGACTAAGAAAAATATTACCAAATAGACCCTGGATCGTGAGAAACTGAAATTTAGGTTTTCAAGCACTTTTACTTAGCCGTAACCTTAGCCTATACCTGCACCGCGTTTCTAAGATGATTTGAGTTTTCAAATTTTTTCTTTGGAAAAGTCAACATATTTTCCCTCCTCCTTTGACCAAAAACCATTCTTTGATTTTACAAGTCATTCCTTGATTTTTAGGCTTCCGGTTTTAGGTCTAAAAGACATTAATTACCAACCGACACTAGACTGAGCCCGGCCTAGACATTATAAGTCATTTTAGTCCATTTCTAACCTACTATAAAAGTAACATTTTACTTTTCTTAATTTTACACAATATTCGTACATTTTACATATTACGCGTTTTAGACCCGTGTTTCCAGTTTTAGCAGGGTTTGAGCAACCCAATAGAACCTACCACTCATTTTATATTTTATTATGGAGTATATTGACAAGTTTAGTCATTCTTTCAAGTTTCATATTCTTAGGATACCCGGTTTTACGTTTTAAGGCTTAACAGTATACGGTTAGCATTTTACGGAACCAAAACTAGCTCTATAATTAGGATAATATCACCAAGAACCAACTCATCCTTCCTATCCACATGAAACCGACTTAGGGGGGGGGGGGATTCATCACCCATGTGTCTTAATCTCCTTCCTTGAGCACATTACAAGTATACAAGTGTTACCCTTGGTCTCCAAGTTTAGGCAATTTGACTAGTCTTCATTGTAACCTCCTCAAGACCCTATAAAACCCTCTCATTTCACCTCCTATTTCGTTCATCAACACACACACAAACACCATACCCTTTGCTAGTTCACTTCCAAGTTTTAAGCAAGATTCAAGAGCTATAACAACATAGAAACCCTAGTTTAGTCTTGATTCATCAAAAATACTTCCAAACCCTAGAAACTTTGGTGATTCTCTTGAGTTTAGATCCACTCAATTCACCTAGACCTTCATCACAAATCATTCAAGAATACAAGGGTAGAAGGGTTGCTAAAGTGGAGGAAAGCTTATTCAAATCAAAGTCCTAGTTCCTAGTTCTTGTCCTAGTTTCCCTTTTCATTAAGGCCAAAAGTTGTAAGAACTTTAATACACTTCCTTGCTTAATTATCATTTTCATGCTATTTATGTTTATTTCATGCTATATATGGTCTTTGTATTGAGTTCATGATGTATAAAAATGAGTAAAACAAGTATTGGTATACATATATTAACTTATGATGAGTAAACAAGCAAACTAGTGATTTTTATGGAGAACCACGACCAAAACAGTATATAAATGATATTAGAGGGTTACATATTGTAGTAGAGGACTTAACAAGGAAACCATAGCAATTTGAACCACCTAAAACAAGTACACGAGTCAAAAGTTATGACCATTTGAAGTTACCAAAACTTTGCGGCAAAACTGCCAAAATAGTTTCTGTGACAGGATATAAAACACGCAAAAAGAGACCCTTCTGGTCCGTTTCATCAAAAAGTTAAAGCACGAAAGTTGTCCGGAATGATGTTTTCTACAGAAACTCAGGAACACGAGCCCAGAAAACCAATAACGAATGAGATTTTCTTCAGTTTCTTAACAACTATTTTATATATATTCAAGTAACTATATAATGATTATAATTAGATGAGACCAAGAGGTCTAATGACCTAAAGCCAAGACCACAACCATGGCTAAAGCCAAGGTTGAGTCTCAAGACCATGGTAACAATAACCAAGGTCACGGCAAAGCCACGGCTAAAGACCATATAACTTTTAAAGATCAAAACTTATATATATGTTATCAAATACTACAATAGTAGGGAGCCTCATGTGAGGAGTTCATTAAGTAAGCCGTCGAGATGAGTTGTGGATTTACGAATTAAAGTGTCCTGGCTCCTCGAACGTTTACTACATGACTTCTGAATTATGTCGGCCCGAACGGTAGTAAGAGATATACAAACTATACACGTTTCATAAACCATTTTTATTCAACAACTTACATCATATACTAAATACTACATCATGAACTATATGCAAGACATATATGGGCAATTCTTCGTATTCTTAGACATTACACCAACCTAAGACACGACGTTCTATTATAGGTTACTCTTAGAGACTGTTGCGATTCGACTATCATACTCATTACATAAACTTAAGGTGAGTCATAGCCCCTACTCTTTTCATACTTGTTTTAACTCTTTGGGGGGGATACATGCTCAACTACTTGCTTACTTGTACAAATACTCAAAACATTTATACTTGATTGTTTTATACTTGATTGTCTTATACTTGATTGCATTATACTTGATTGCATACATACATGACTGTGTTATACTAAACTGTGAGACTTCCAGTGGCTCCAGATTAAGTTGCTGGATGACCATTGAGACTGCCAGTGGCTCCAGATTAAGTTGCTGGATGACCATTGAGACTTCCGATGGCTCCAAATTAAGTTGTTGGATGACCATTGAGGCTTTGATACATCCTAACATTTGCGAATGTTGGATACATCATAAACGTGAGGTCTTCGGAGATGAAGTGTTGACTCACGACTAATTGCTTAACTGTTTTGATGAACTTATACATGTCTTATTCATATTATATTGTAGCAGTGGGTTGTGAACACACAGGTTGCAAGTGTTGTTATGGGCGGGACTTGCAACTGAGTGGATTCACAATGCCTTTGTTGTGTGAACATTCTTTAAGGCTTTTCAACTGTTTTAAGACAAACTCTATGAACTCACCAACCGTCGTGTTGACACTTTAGCATGTTTATCTCAGGTTAGTAAGGCGATAGCTAGTGCGTGGAACATAGGGTCAAGCTGCATATTCTGAAGACTTACGCTTTTGTCATTTACCATTCAAACATTTTGTATACATTTATGTATCATACTTTGGAATCTCATGTTTGTAACTTTGAATTCATTAATCGAATGGTAACTTTTTAAAACGTCTCATTTAGAGGTCGTTTTCTATATCTTGTGCTGTGTATTATGAAGTAGCACCCCAATGACACAGTCTTCCGCTGCGGTATTTTGGGGGTGTTACACCAATGTCATCACCAGCAGCAGCACTATCAAAATTTTCCACAGCTTATCCTGAATCCTTGGTTTCATTCCTCCCCTGTTTGGGATCATCCTCCCCCAAACTTATTCTTTCAGATGAACTAATCGTTTGTCTTGTGCCCACTTTTTTCAGTCTTTTGAATGACCTGGTTCTTGACCCCTTCTGACCTCCCAATTGCTTAACCCTCAGCTTCAAACCTGTAATTACATCCCCCTGAGTATCTGTGATTTGTTGTAGGCCAAGAACCTCTTCTTTAAGTTTGGTATATTTAACCATCAATTCTTTAACAAGTTCCATCTCTTCCTCACCACTTTTATCCTCATCACTTACATTGTCCCCCTTGGTTTCTTAGCACCTGCGGTTTCCTTCACCTGAATCAGTTCCATTGGAACTTGATTCATTATAAGTTCTTGAACCTTCACCCTTCTTATGTTGACCTAGATCCAACATTGCTTGAAACAATGGTTTACCTATGACAGGAAAGTCCTTACCCTTTCTCTTCATGTTAGAAAAGACCTTTTTAATATGAGAGTGAACAGGATAAACCTTGTCGTGAACTTTCTTATTTGTAAACTGTTTGTCCATAAGAAGTTGCAAAAATCTTGGATATAAGTAATGTTGGTTTGAAGAATTATCCAAGGCTTTAACCACATGATCAAAAATTAATTTTGAAAAATTGAATTTTTCTTTATTTTTTGCCAAACATATAAGGGCAGAAGCCATGTTACTACTAAACTCATTCCAACCAGTAGTCTTTGGGCTAAGACACTGTAACAGAGTGTGAATTAAGAATTTCCACTGTGGGGGAAAGCCACCTTTATTAAATTTCAAAGAATCATTTTTTCTTACATACTCCATCTCTTGAAGGTTTTCAAAAATTGTGGAGTCTGGAAGATTCTCAATTCCATTAACATCTCCTAGATGAAGAACTTCTCTAACAGATGCCTCTGTAACAATAATCTTCTGCCCATCCACACGGGCATGAATCTGTACTTCCTCATCAATAGTTTTGACCTTTGCAGTAGCCCAAAACTGTTTGATGTTGGAAACATATACAGTAGGGTTAACTGTTAATGCATACCTAATATGAGTAGCATTGAGAAAATCAACAACTTCATTGAACTCTTCATTCTCCTTGGTGGGCTTTTGCAAGAATGCAATCATATTATGTTGGTTGGCAAAAGACAGAGTCGACATTGTGAAATTTGAAAATTTTTGCAGGGTTTTGCTGGGAATTGCAATTAATTGATAAAATCAAGCAGTGGTTTTATGTTTGATAGAGTTTTGATCGGATAAAAACATTTGTGTGAAACTGTGAATGATTGAAGTGTACAAACCCTTAACAGTTCATATTTCTAAAACAGTACCCTGCACTCTCAAAAATAGCAGAACAACCCTTAGCCAGACAAAGTTAGGCTTAGCAGCACTAAAATATGCCTAGCAACACTAAAATATGCCTAGCAATACTAAGTCAGTTTCCACTCGAAACGGCTTATTTTTCAGGACTCCAGCACTTTTCTCAGCTTATCCTGCAAAATATTAGTCCCAAAAACACAAAACCTAACTCATTACCCGAATCACAATAATCACATCATCAATTACACTTAGCAATACTATTTATAACTAGCAACATTAACACATCATTTCTGGATTTTAACAATTTGACATACTGCTTTTATCCAAGAAACAAAACACACCTTTGAGAGTTTGACATCACAAGCAACCATACAAGGTCTCAAAATTTTCATTGATATTTTTTAAAAGATACAACCATTCATAAAAGCTGCAAAGATAAACATAATTAATTATCCTACCTAAATACTAAAGATACTAGAAACATAAAAACATCATCATTAAAAACTGCTTCACTCCATTTCACACCAACTTGCTAAAACCAGAGCGCTCTACTCCCTGCGTTGCATCCTTTTCCTTTCCAAGAGATATTGAAACTTAATTTCAAGATCGGTAATCCTGTTTTTCAGATTTAACGGGTCTGAAAATGCAAACCCATCTTGTTGACCCCCTTGGTTTTGATGCTCCACCACATTTTGATGCTCCATCACATTTTGCTGCTGATCCTCTTCATTTTGCTCCTCCACCACATTTTGCTGCGCATCCTCTTCATTTTGCTGCGCATCCTGTTGATCCTCCTCATCCTCTTCATTCAGTCCCCAACGCTCATCCCAGTAAAAGTCTTGTCTATGCAGCCATTTCAAAATTATTGACCTCATCCACGTATCTACCTGCCTATACGACCCATATTCGTAAACGGGATCATACCCGAAATGATTAAACACTGCGTCCCATATCAAACTGTTGTTTAATACCCACTCGTACTCTTCTGCATCATTTTGAAAGTTACCATTTGCTGCCATTGTTGAAGTTTTCTTTGAAAGTGAATATGTGTTTTGTGTGTTATTTGGTATATATACAATAGAGAGGTATAAATAGGATGGAGAGGTATATGAACGGTTCCCAAGATTTTTGGCGGGAAAAGGGATCGACCAAAGGCGCCTAAATCATACTGTGAATTGAAGATATTTTAAAACTGTTCCTAAAGATAAGGAATTGACTATCTCCACTTTCCTTTTACCAATTCTTGACTTACCAAGTACAATGAGTTGATGCAATAACTACTTGTATCTCATGCTTTATGAATAATAAACTTCCAAACTCAATATTTCCAACAATGATTTGGGATCGGGTTTTGACCCGAGGGAATAAATGTTTGACCGTGACTCGAATAAAACTTATGTTATGTTTCTTTGAAGTTTAATGTTTTTGTGTTCAAAGAAAACTTATGTTATGTTTCTTTGTTAATCAAGTTATCGATTACTATATTATGATGCTTTGTTAAAAGTCAAACAAAGATTGTCAAACTTGATTGTCATTTGCAAAAGTCAAGAGTCTCCAAGTGAATTTGGGCAATTCCGGGTCATTACTATCAAAAGATAACTAATAGCCAATCATGATTGTCACTTTGGGTAATTTTTGGTAGTTTTGTGCCTGTACATTCATTTGCATAAGGTCAAACAGGATAGTCAAATTGTGCCATTTTGGGTAATTACTGCCAAAAGATATCGAGTAGCCAAAAGATCAAGATCTGTTAAATTTACAAGCAAACACTTAACCATTCACCATAAAGATGGGGTACATGAGCCACTACAAACCACACAATCTAGCCATAAACACTATACTACTTCAGTGCAAGTACCAAAGAAACCACAACTGCAAAAACACAAAGTGTTGACTTCCAAAAACTGACTTTCTTTAAGGCATATTTCAACTCTGCCTCCAATTCTTCAATCCTTCTTTGACGATTAACTTCAATTTGAACCTCACGCCTTTGTTTGGGATTCAGTTTTCTATACGTCTCAAACAAATGCATCTTGTACCAATCACATTCCTCCTCTGGATCATACCAATCAAATTGTTCACATTTCTTCGTATCCGATTTCTAAAATCAAAAAAACGTAGTATATTAAACATTAAACTTAATAATCTTTAAACTAAACGTATCTGATAACTTACCCATCGATTTTGGCAGCAAATGAAACGTCGAGCAGGGTTGGATGGTGTCCAAGATGTTACCACCATTGCTGGCCTGTCACATTTGCAGTTATCTTCAAAAAGATAAGACGACATGAGTTAGTTTGATTTTGATTTGGGATTTGTTATGATTTTTTAGAGTGTGTTAAATTAGGGTTTATGTGAAAGGGAATTGATTTGCACACTTTATAAATTGATTGGGACACTCCATCTGTGCATTAAATACTTGTACAGTATTAAACACTCTGCTTCAACCGCTTGTACATTGAGTGTGCAAATAACTTTTTTGAGTGTGCAAATCATTAGCCGTATGTATAACAGAAGATCAAAAATTGACGGCCATTAATCCTTATTCGGGTCAATCGGGCCGACTCCGTACCCGAGTTAGCAAAATATTTTCAACCCGATACAGGACCCTATTTAGTATTTGGGTTACTCGAGTTGACCCGAATCACCCGAATAAAAAGGAGAAGGACGTATGGAAATGAAAAAATCGTACGAAAAGGTAATAAATGTTTCATAACGTTTTAATACAGAGGAAAACATTTAGAAAAGCTTAGAACATATGAAAACGAGCGAAAATTGCCGAAAACATTCAAAATGGATGAAATCGGTCGAAAAGGGTCGCAATCGGTCGTTGTCGGACTAAAACGGTCTAAATCCGTCGAAATCTGTCAAAAATTGTCAACGTCGGTCGAAAACTAGCGACATCGATCAAAATCGATTGAAAACGGTCAAAAAGGGACGAAAAACATTACAAACGGATTAAAACGTAAAAAAAAAATACAAAACGTATAGAATGTTGTATAGTATTTGTCTTATTTAACAAAATCCAATGCACATGACCCATGACCCATGTTAATTACCCATTGTCGATCACCAATCATGTATTGGTCGATAACATATGTGACATGTCGCTACAAACCAATATTAATGCACATGACCCGTTACCGATGTTAATTACCCAATGATCAATAGTCATGGCCGACCAGTGATAACCTAATGCATATGACACATATGATGTCAAATACCCATTATTGAATGTGACCAGTGATAACCTAATGCATATGACCCGGTGAATTAGCCATTATCACCAGTCATGCATGGGTTGCACCGGCTTGGTGTAGGTGTATAGTAGTTATATATATAGTGTGAATTGAATGTTATATGAATTGTATTTGAAGTTATTAAAGGCTCATGCATGGGTTACACCGGCTGGGTAGGTGTATACGTTTGTCACAGAAACTAATAAGAAGCAAGTATGCAAGGACCTCCCGATCTATCATGTTATCCGGGATCGAGAAAGTTTGAACTCGGTTTGAGCTTGATCACTCGAAAAGCTCGGTTTATCTGTAAAGGTGTGTGTCTTACACAAATTAAAATTTAAATATAATCTAATAATCGAATTCGGTTCACCTTCGGCTCAAAAATCTCGATACCAGGGTTTTCAAGATCGGGATCATATCCTACTTAGGATTGATTTTGTCTTTGCAAGATCGAGATCGTAAGATCGGATCGGGATCTTAAGATCCTACCATAATGCATTTTTTAAGTATCCTTTGTAATATTATACAAATTTATAAATTATTATATATACATAAACACAAAATTATATAAATGTTTCATAGAAATGTTGTCCTAAATTATGGTTATGAAATGTATAAGAAGATTATAACATGTTGTTTTTTCAATTTTACAAAACAAAATTCATAAATTTGTAGTTTTTTAGTTTGCTAGTTCGAGAAAAGTAAGATCGGATCGGATTAGATCCTAAGATCCTATGGTCAGGATCGGGTTCCTATACGATCTTAAGCTTTCAAAGATCCTACATAAGATCCAGATCGTTTTTGCTTTGCAGTATCGTAAAATCATAAGATCCTAAGGTCAGGATCGGGATCCTGACAACCATGCTCGATACATTTATAATTAACTATTTACACTTAGTACGCTTACATACAATATATATATATATATATATATATATATATATATATATATATATATTAAAAAAAACATATGCTATATCACTTACAAGCTCGAAAACTCAACAATAACTCGAGTCGAACTTTTATAAGGTTGAGCTCAACTCATTAAATATTTAACTTCATTTGATAGGCTTGAGCTTGAATACTCCATCCCAAATTTTAACTTTTCCCCAACCCGCTTAAAATTTTCCCCAAATTTAAATTGCCCTCCACCCAAATATTTCATTGACCCGCCCATGTTTTTCAATAATCGTTCCCAATTAATATCCACAAAATCTAGATCTGGTCTTCTTCTATCTCCTCAACACTCTCCTCACCAACTCCACCGCTCGCACCAACACCACACTCGCACCAAGACCACCGCTAAGGCCCGATCCAATGACATGTTTGGCGGTCCAGTCCGGCTCGGTATTCAGCTCACTATGTTTGACGGTCCAGTCCGGCTCGGTATTCAGCTCACCGGTTTGGTTGATCCTAATTACTGGCGAGGAACACCCAACTTTGCCCTGTTCTTGATTGCTACTTTGCTTTTACATGGTTATTGAGCTACGTGGTTCAAGCTCCTTGATTTTGATTTCACTAAAGCTATATGTAATGTGTGCAGATATTAAATCGGGTTAATGATGCTGTCAATGAAGCTTTGACACAATCTCAAGGTTCATATACCGCCTTGCTATCTTATAATGACAATATTTTTTGTGAATACCTGATTACACACTTCTGATGCATTCAGGCATCTTTATCTGGTGCATATCTTAGTCCTTAATTTATTAATACATCATCAGGTTGCAAAACAACTCGAAATGTCTTTCATGACATGTTACCCAGCCAGCCAGTTTTATGTGGTATTATCTTTTATTATTTTTGAAAGTGCATTCACATCTGAAATGGTTTTTTATCCTTGAATTCATCTTTTAGATGTTTTTAAGCACCCATTATGCGGGGACTGATTTAACAACTAGATTGACCATAACCAAACTGGCCAAAAGCAAATGCTACCTTGGAATCTTTACTTTTTTCTAGTTTGAAAAAAATAATTTGAAATGTATATAGCTTTGGAAGGTTGAATAAAAGTTACAAATAAAATATGCAGAATCGATTGTAAGAAAGCCTAAAATCGGAAATAGACCAAGATCTGATTATCAAAAAATATAGTTGTTTCTAATCAAGTAGTCGCGTTGGTCTATTTGATTTTTTCAGCTTATCTTTTCCATTTTTAATTTGGTGGTTGGGACAAAGTTACTTGTACCTTTTTAAACCATTCCTAGAGTTTAATCTATACCTTATTTTTAATTGGGTGGTTGGGACAAAGTTACAAGATCTGATATGCGTTTTATTCCTATCGTGTTTGCGCAGATAGTTGAACCAGTGGCGCATCAAGCGACTCAAAACCACCAAAGCAAACAGTTGAACCAGTGGCGCATCAAGCGACTCAAAACCACAAAAACAGCAGATATTTGAACTAGTGGCGCCTAACAAACTAGATGCACCTGACAAAAGACAAGGCAATAGTGTGTCTGTCAAATGTCAAGAAATAGATGCACCCGTCAACAATATATATAACCACATACGTTTTACAGAGGAAGGTTTTCTAGCATATAATCAAGAACTTTATTCCAGTATGCTCATCTAGTTTTGTTATGTTGTGAGCTTTGACATGTTCTAGTTCTGCTCTAATCCTGATGTGGTTATTGTTGATATGTAGCAGCATACGTTTTCAAGGCTTTTATATCCAGATGATGAGATTAGATCAATGGGAGAAAAACTTGTAAGTTTAACTGCAAATTTTATTATTATGTTCATTGTTTTGGATTAAAAGTGTTCATGATGTTGTTTGAATTACTGCTGATCATGTTTGTGTTAATATTGCTTAGATTGATTTAGTTTTGCTCATAAACTTCATAGAAGATGTGCAAAAGTAATTACTACTGCTAATACAAAAGTTACTACTGCTAGTACAAAAGTTACTACTGCTAGTGAAAGTTGGTACTGCTCAGAGATTAAGACCGCTCAAAGTTGCTAGTTGCTTATGGAGAAGATTATAGATACTTAGGAAACTATTGTAAGCCGACTAGGACTCCTTGGTGTATAAAAGGATGTCCAATTTTATATTTGATTCAGTTATATACATTCCAATTTTATTGTATTTTAATTTGTTTTTATATATATTTGAATTGTTTTGATATATATTGATTTTTTAAATGTGACTAAAAGATGCATAGTCACACTTATTAACACTTTGGTCACTGTTTGCATAGTTCATTGTGTGACTAAATATTACAAAAGGTCACGCAAACATAAACTTCATGTGGCCATTGGATGATCAATAGTCACACAAAATGCACATTTCTTCACTTTAAACAGCATATGGTCACACTTATTAACACTTTTGGCCACTGTTTGCTTAATAGTATGTGACTAAATACCTAAAACAAACATGCTTTGTGTGACTAAATATTACAAAAGGCCACGCAAACATAAACTTCATGTGGCCATTGGATGATCAATAGTCACACAAAATACACATTTCTTCACTTTAAACAGCATATGGTCACACTTATTCACACTTTTGGCCACTGTTTGCTTAATGGTATGTGACTAAATACCCAAAACAAACATTCTTTGTGCGACTAAATATTACAAAAGGCCACGCAAACATAAACTTCATGTGGCCATTGGATGATCAATAGTCACACAAAATACACATTTCTTCACTTTAAACAGCATATGGTCACACTTATTCACACTTTTGGCCACTTTGTGTTAAATTGTATGTGACTAACTCCAAAAAAATAACACCCATTGTGTGACTAAATCATCACAAACGTCACATTTATTGTATATTCATGTGGCCATTGGATGATCAATAGTCACACAAAATACACATTTACTTGAATATAACATCTCAAATGTCACATATATTATATATTTATGTGGCCAAAGGACGAACAATAGTCACTCTCAAAAAACATTTGTGTGACTATAAGGTGTTTACGGTCACTGATAATGACTAATCCAACAAAACTTGTGCCTAATTTGTCACACATATTCGGGGTTTTGGTCACTCTTTTTCGATGGAAAAGGCCACGAACTCAACAATGTGACCATATGCCACCTACGGTGGCGGGGACCTTTTGTCACACATGACGAAAAAAACGTGCGTGACTATATGCATATCGTCACACATTTTTGGCGTGACCAATAGCACTTTTTGTACCAGTGACATAACCGAAAGATCTAACTCCCACCAACGAGCTACTAAAAACCAGAGGAGAAGAATATATTATTAGCAGTCTCAACATCACGACCACAAACTGAACACAAAATCGAGCCAATATCAATACCTCTCTTATTCAGGTTGACTCTAGTAGGAATCCTGTTGAGCTTCAATCTACAAAAGAAATCATTCACTTTAGCATGAACTAAATGATTCCATCTAGTGGCCACAAAATCAACATCCAAAATCACAGCATGAATAAAATTACGGGCGGAAGCAACCGTATACCCAACTGAAACACCATAGGATGAAATCCAACTATCCTTCTGAGATGAGAGCGTAACTTGAGTTGTACAAGCTCTCAAGGTCGTGTACTGAAGAAGCTCGTCACCTCCTCTCGGATGCCTTCTGAAAGCCTAGAACCATTCCAAGAATCTTAAACGCTCCGCAATGTTACAAGATTTGGCATCATCAAGAGCGTACACAGTAGGGAATTTCAAGCTTTACAGGCCTATCACAACCACTAGTCATCGTCCCAAAAGGAAATCGAAGATCCGTCCGCAACCTTTCATTTACACATGGAAAGAAGATCAATGCCTTTCTCCGCAAGATGTTTGGTGGCCTTCAAAATCGCAATCCAAGGACTAGAGGCAGAGTTGGGAACGACGCCTTTCCAAATTTTAAATGTGATATTAATTTATAAATTATATATATTATATATTTTCTCTTTCCTTCTTTTTTTTATCAAACTTTTCACAAATCTGAATCTAATTTCAATTCCGCTTATAAAGCAAACACATTATTATATATTTTTTATACATTATTATATTCGTAATTATAAAACCATATACGTTATTGTATACATATTTATATACCTTGTTATATACGTTTTTGTATGCGTTTTTATATATGTTTTTATATACGTTTTTATAAATGTTCTTATGTACATTTTTGTATACACTCTTATATACCTTTTTTAATTTTTATATATTTCATACGTTTTTTGTACATTTTTATATACGTTTTTATATACTTTTTATATACGTTTTTATATAGGTTTTATACGCTTAATATACTTTTTATAAAAAAATATGTGTGTTTATACATGTTTTTATACAAGTTCTTATACACTTTTTATATGTTTTTATATACGTTTTTGTGTACGTATATATACATTTTTGTATACGTCTATATACGTATATATACATATACAAAAACCTAAACATAAACAAAGAGTATATAAAAGCGTATATAAACACGCATAAAAAGTATATAAGAACGTGTATAAAAATGCATAGAATAACGTATTTTTTTTTATAAATACATATATAAAAATGTATATAAAAGTGTATAAAAACTTATATTAAAAAAACGTATACAAAAGCGTATAAAAAGTATATAAGAATATATACAAAACGTATAGGAGAACGTGTATAAAAATGTATACAGAAATGTATACAAAAAAGTATATAAAAACATATATAAAAGTGTATAAATACTTATATAAAAACATATATGTTGTTATAAAAATTTATATAAAAAATAAAACTTTAAATAAACCAAAAATTTTAAATTATAAACGGCCTTTAGTTTAAAGGATGAACGCTGCAATGGTCATTGGCCAAAAGGGCTAACGAATAACTATTAACGGAATCTATTTAACGCTCGTTAAAATCAGGGACCAAAACGAAACCAACATTTTCTCACAGGGAGGCCGTCTGTAATTTCGAAAGACAAGGGACTAAACATGCAATCTGAGCAAACCACATATACCATTCATGCAATTTACTCTTTCAAAAGATTGGCAAAAGAAAAGGTAGTTTGAAAGAGACATAATGACGAAAAAATCAAAGATTCCAAGACCCCAAATTTCAAAGTCCACTGCGCATGCCATTTGGGTATTACTATTGGAAAATCTAAATAAATTGTCTAAATTAGATAATACTCATTATTAACTTCTACTCCCCTAAAGGACTTTAGTTGAGTTTTTTTCGTATGGTTTTATATATTTTAAAAGTCCACTGCTCATGCCATTTGGGTATTACTATTGGAAAATCTAAATAAATTGTCTAAATTAGATAATACTCATTATCGACTTAATTCTACTCCCCTAATGGACTTTAGTTGAGGCTTTTTCATATGGTTTTATATATTTTAAAAATTAAGATAGAGCCATATGTTTCAATTGGTTATATTTGTATGCTCCTATAATTCTGATCATCTCAACTCTATATTTCTCGGCTAGTTTCCATAGGGTTGCATAATTCAAAAGTTGATGTTGTATGTCTACTTTAACACCAAAAATTTAGTGGTTCCCCTCTATTGCTAACTACCCACTACTGACAGCGCCTCAAAATAAGTATGTAGATGTTCCCATTTAAGTCAAAACACACTCACTAAAACATAATCTAGACAAAACATATGGGTGTTGGTATCACTAACATATTGTTGGTCATGATGGTGCTAGCTCTATCAGAGCTGAGCCCGACAAGCGGACCAGGGCTAAGTGCTGCCGAATGTCATGAGGAGAAACGGTTAGCAGTGAATGCTTGCAAATCAATTTTGCATGGAGGGCTTCCAAGCCCACAATGTTGCCAACGTGCAAGAGTTAGCCACTCAGAATGTATATGTCCCGATGTTACACCTGAGATAGTTGCAATCATTGGGGATATCAATCGAGCCATTAGGCTCGTTGAAAGATGTGGTAGAAGAGTTCCTCATCACTTCAAATGTGGAAGTAAGTGTTACCTTCATTTTTTGTGTTCACCTCTTTTTAACATACATGTGATTTGCATTTACTATTTTTTCAATAATTTTTGAAATTTAATGTTGCAGGTGTGACTACTCCATGAAAGTTAATCATGTACTCTTTCTTTTGGGTGAAAATCATCAAATTGTAACCAAGTTTGAGATTTGTTTCAATTTAGCCACTAATTTTATTTTGATTATAAAAATCGCTCAAAGTTTCAGTAGTGTTCCATTCACTACAAGAATCAGGAGAACAGGCGACGAGCACAATGCCGACGACTCAATGTCGTCGGCACCATACGCTAAACGACAAAAAATTGGCTTGACCCAGACAAGGCTGCGTTGAATTTTTAATCTAGAATATTACCGACGTCATGTCGTCGGTATAATAACACCATGTTTGACTATTAATAAACCTGGTGAAAAAATATGCGGGAATTTGACCGCCAAAATACGTGCCGACGTCATGTCGTCGGTGATATATAAATACACAAATAATTGTGCTTAGCGTGGGATTAACCAATGATTAATAATTAATAGCCCCTAGTTTAAAAACGCCGACGACATGACGTCGGCAACAATTTGAGTCAAAATTTTGGTTTTTCCCTTTAGTGAATTATAGCGAATAATTGGGCGGGGTTTTTTCCCGCCTTAACGACGCCGACGACATGACGTCGGCACTTATTTTAACCGCGTGTAAATTATAGCCGATAATTGGGCGGGAATTTTCCCGCGTTTTTTTCTCGTCGACATGTCGACGGGAATATCTCTCCCAAAATTCATCCTATATATAACCTAACAAATATATTCCCGTCTCATTTTTTACCTATATACATTCTCACAAAATCATTTCCGTCTCATTTTACACATCTACATATACATTTTCACAAAATTATTTCCGTCTCATTTTACACATCTCACAAATAATTCAATCGTCAATTCTTACAAGACACACATGACTTGGCGTGGTTGCACAGTTGAAGAGGAGTACTCAAAAATCTTGTCACACGAGCTCCTCTTTAATGAAGTTATGTTAACTTTTGGTCATTCAGTTTATGAGGAATATGGTGATTTTAAGGATGCTGAACCGTGGATGAGAGACAAGATTATCGAATGGTGTAGGAAAAAGCCGTACTACAAAGAGTACATGGACGAGCTAGATGCTGCTGAAGCTCAAGCTGCTGCTGAAGCTCAAGTTGTTGCTGTTGGAGGTGACGACGAAGCTGAAAGTACGTTGGAAACAAAAGTTGATAATCTGGGAAATAGGATCACAAATCTTGAAGCTACGTTTGCACATATCAAGGAAATGAGAGCAAGGAAGGGAAAAGATGGTGCGAGTTCGAGTAAAGCGGGAAGTAGCCGCAAAAAAAAAATAAACGGGTTGTTTCGTTTGATCTGTTGTTTTAGTTGTCGAGTTGTTTAGTTTGAGTTGTTTCGTTTGGTTGTCGAGTTGTTTAGTTTGAGTTGTTTCCTTTGGTTGTCGAGTTGTTTAGTTTGGTTGTCGAGTTGTTTAGTTTGAGTCTGTATGAAAATGCATGTGGTTAAGAACTCTTGCTTGTTTTAAATAAACAGTTTGCCTTTGTGTTTGATAATTATTGCTCCTTCAGTTCTAATTATTGCTCCACAACAACAACATTTTATTAAACAACAACAACATTTTATTAAACATCAAAAACATCAACAACAACAGCAAACAACAGCAAGAACAACGATAACAGTACTACATATGAAATTTATCCATGTCACCTACAAGGTCACGGAGTATTGCATCCGACTGACATGCGTGGTCGTGGTTGGGATACGTTGCCATGTCAAGTTTTGCCTCCAGCACCCTTAATTTTGTCTCTAGTACCTGTTTTTGTGCCTCCAACACCTGTTTTTGTGCCTCCAGCAAGTTTATTCTAAGATTTTTTTCATGACAGTTTGAGCACCTTTTTGGAGCAGATCCAGAACCGCTTGATGTTAAAGCTCCCAGAGAACCGATCATCATTTTGGCGAGTCGTTCCTCCTTCCATAAAAAAAAATTACATCCATGGTCTTCTGTCCCAGGCTGTTAAAGAGTAAAAACTATTATTTTTAACAACTAATTAACCAAATGATTTAAAGAAAAAATATGTAATTGTTCACCTGCGAGAAAGGACACGCATAGTATAGTTTACCACGGGAGTAAGATTTACACGATTCTCGCAGAATCACGTCTCCTCGTTCACAAGGACAAGGAAAAGCTTCAAATTCTGCCATCTTCTTCACCATGATAACAGTGTATGTTTGTGGTTGTGAGGTTGAGTGGTTGTGAGTGGTGGAATCGTGACCGGGGTGGCCCGATCTACAAGTTGAGGTGATAAAAGGTGGTGGCCGGGAAAAGATTCTGACGGCCGGAAACTGATGGTGTTGCCGGAAAACGAAAACTGCTAGAGTGTGTGAGAGAGAGATAGTAAGATGAGTGTGTGTGTGTGTGTGTGTGTGTGTGTGTGTGTGTGTGTGTGTGTGTGTTTATATTGTGAGGATGAGTTTTTAGGTAGGGAAAATCATGCTCGTTCGTTTAACATCTCGTGTATAACCATTGCATCTTGACTCGTTCGTTTAACATCTCTTGTATAACCATAGTCGTTCATTTAACATCTCGTGTCAAAAAGAAAAACAACAAAAAACCAAATTTAAAATTAGTGATAGCTTCTATTTAATAGATTCTTTTCTTTTTTTTTAATTTTCCTTTTAGCTTATTAATAAGCAATTTCATCATTTTCATAATTTTCTTAATTTCCTGTCACCTTAAAGTATTTTCAATAATTTCTTATATCAATAATATCTGACGGTTTATCCCCAATCACATCTCGAATCGTTCGTTTAACATCTCATGTAGAACCATAGAATCTCGACTCGTCTGTCTAACATCTCGTGTATAACCATAGCATCTCGACTCGTTCGTTTAACATCTCGTGTATAACCATAGCATCTCGACTCGTTCGTTTTACATCTCATGTATAACCATTGCATCTCGACTCGTTCGTTTAACATCTCATGTATAACCATAGCATCTCGACTCGTTCGTTTTACATCTCATGTATAACCATTGTATCTCGACTCGTTTGTGATATTCTAATTATTTTATTTTATATTTTAATAAATGATTTTTTTAATTATAATATAAGTAATTAATTTTAAATATATATATTTTTTTAATTTTATAAATGTATTTATAATAAATAATTTTTTTCAATTATATAAATTTAGTTTATTAATTTTATAAAACTTATTTTTTAATATTTTATAAAAGTATTTATAATAAATAAATTTTTTTAATTATATTAAAGTAATTTTATACAAGTATTTATAATAAAGTAATTTTACAAAGTATTTATTATAAATATTTTTTATTAATAAAAGCTATTTTCCCGTCGACATGTCGACGGGAATAAAACCGCCAAAATTTTCGTGAAAATTTAATACGTCCCGCCAAAATTTTCGTGAAAATTTAATACGTCCCGCCAAACGCAAACGACAAAATATTGTAATATTACCGTCGACATGTCGACGGTATGAGTAATAATATAAAAAATTTCCTTAATATTCCCGTCGACATGTCGACGGTATAATAAAAAGCAATACCAAAACCAGATCTGGTCAAAATTATTGCTCATAACTTCGAACCATCAAAAAACCATCCCCCCCCTCTCGCCGGCGATTATACCACCAATCCTCCACCACTCCTCCACCACTCCTCCACCACACCTCCACCACACCACCACCACTCCTCCACCACTCCTCCACCCCAACCACATTATACTCCACAGCTCACCACACCACTCCACCACTCCGACACTCGCACCACTGTGCACCTCCTCCTCTACCCCTTCCATTATTTAATTCTCTCCTCTACCCCTCCATTTTTTAATTCTTCTTCTTCCCCACTTCTCTTCTTCTTCACTCCGACACAGCAGGTGAGCCTCGTTTACTGTTGTTGTTAATAAAATTGTTAATAAAATTTGTTATTATTATTGTTGTTATTAAAATTTGTTATTATTATTGTTAATAAAATTGGTATTAAATTTTGT
This sequence comes from Artemisia argyi, assembly GCA_030686995.1. Classification (NCBI taxonomy): domain Eukaryota; kingdom Viridiplantae; phylum Streptophyta; class Magnoliopsida; order Asterales; family Asteraceae; genus Artemisia; species Artemisia argyi. The sequence goes on from CM060686.1 coordinate 147,647,946, forward strand.
TAATAAAATTGTTATTAAAATCTTGTTAATTTTTGTTACAGTAGCAGCAGGTGAGAGCCCAGGGTGAGAGCCGAGGGTGAGAGCCGAGGGTAACAGCAGGGTGAGAGCCTCGTTTTATTTTTTTTATTAACTTTTGGTATCCCGACGACATGTCGATGACAACAGTTTTTTTTTTTTTAAATTTTGATATAACCATTATATATTGCATCTCTTTTATTATAGCCCGAGCCCAAGACGAGACCACAGCCGAGCCACAGCTGAGCCACAGCCGAGCCACAGCCGAGACCACAGCTGATACGTACGGTATGTATTCCTTTTTTAAATTTTTTTTTTCTTCTTATTTATGCTTTGTTGTAGCGTTTGGTTACTAGTTTAGTGATTGCAGCCGTATGTATAGTTTGGTTACTAGTATAGTTTGGTTACTAGTATAGTGTTGCGGAATGTGAACTAGCCGTAGGATATTGTGTACCCACGGTGCAAATGGCACCTTGGGGGACTTGGTATTGAACTAGCCGTAGGATATTGGGTGGGTTTGGTTAAATGTTAGTTGGCGTTTGGTTAGTATATATTGGTTAGTTTGGTTTTCGGCTTATATAACGGGCTTATGGTTTGTTTGGTTTTCGGCTTATATAACGGGCTTAATTTTTATGGCTTATTTTGAAACTTTTTAACTTAAATAGTTTCAAAATAAGTAAAAAAATAAAATAAGCAAGGTATGTATTAAGTAGGATATTCCGAAGGTTGCAAATATTAAACTAGTAAAAGAAAGAAAAAAAATAGTGTGATTTTAGAGTGTGTTTGTTAGTAACTATATAATTGTTTAACTTTAATTGTTTGGTTTTCGGCTTATATTGTTTTGTTTTCAGCTTATATTTCATAATTGTTTATATTCTAATTGTTTAACTTAAAATATATGCTATTGTTAGACTTTTGTGAATGTTTTAGGATTTTAGTGATTAATTTCGGAAAGTCCCCGTCCGAAGTTAATCATCCTATAGAAAACCCGTCCGGAATTAATTTATTAGAAATTAATTTCGGAAAGTCCCCTGTTTGGGACTGCTTTTTGAATATTTTGTCTCATTTAGGATATGGATGCGTATAACTGATTTACTATTTGAGATTATTTCGACAGTGTTTCTCCTTTACTCCTACGAATATGTCCATCTTAATGCACATATTTGGGGAGTTGAGGGGAAATGCTGCCGAAATTTTCTCAAATAGTAAATCAGTTATACATATTCATATATGGGACGAATCATTCAAAGAGTGGGTTAGGATTGCCTTCCATAGTTGCGCTAGGTGAACAAAACAACTCGTAATCATTAATTAAGTGCATATAATAACCGATTGCATCATAAAAATGCAGTTATGATAATTGATAAGAGTTGGACCCGTATAGATCATCGTGGTTCAAAAGAATTTCTTGATGGTCTTGCCGCCTTCCTCCATCATTGCAAACCGTTATTGAATAATTCCGGAAAAATAAAATGTCCGTGTCGTCGTTGTTGTAATGTTCCATGGGTATCTCTCGAAGGTCTTAAAAACCACATAGGTCAAAATGGGTGGGACCCAACTTATACACAATGGAAGGATCACGGTGAACCGGATCCTCCGAATAATGATCAAAATGCTATTCTTGATAACACAACACAACGTGAGATGAGTGACATGGGTGCGTGCCTAAATGATATTCTTGATATTCCTCCGAATAATGATCAAAATGCTATTCTTGATATTCCTTCGAATAATGAGCCGACTCACGGAAATATTGGCGAGACAAGTAACGAGCCTACTCAAGCAGCGACACCTCCTCTGCATAACGAGTATGAAGAGTTACTTGCAAGTTCCAACCAGCCTCTGTACCCGGGTTGTGACTTTATGACAACATTGGATTTTATGGCAAAGTTTACACATCTCAAGGTCAGCGGTAAATGGAGTGATACTTCATTTAACAAAACGCTAAAATTTCTCCAGGAGGTATTTCCGCCCAGGTTAGGTTACAATCTCCCACCGTCATACTATCATATAAAGAAGACATTTAAAAAGGTCGGGTTAGGGTACGAGTCGATACATGCTTGTGAAAATGATTGCTTTCTATATCGGGGGGTTAATTACGAAGATTTGGAGTATTGTCCGGTTTGCAAAACGAGTAGATGGAAAGACAATAAAACAACGGGGAAGAAAGTTCCTAACAAGGTGTTGCGTTACTTTCCTATCATTCCTAGACTACAACGTTTGTACAAGTCTATTCACACTGCAAAACATATGACTTGGCATGCTACTGGAAAGTCTAAGGACGGTAAGATGCAACACCCGGTTGATGGTGAAGCATGGCAGAAGTTTGACAATAAATATTCGGATTTTGCTATAGAACCACGAAACGTTCGATTAGGGTTGGCTGCTGATGGTTTCAATCCGTTCGGAAACCTTAGTCAGACTTACAGCATGTGGCCGGTTATATTAACAACATACAACTTGCCTCCGTGGTTATGCATGAAAGAGACTTCTTTGATGTTGACGTTGTTGATTCCTGGCCCTAAATCACCGGCGAAGGACATCGATGTTTACTTGAGGCCCTTGATTGATGACCTTGTGAAATTATGGAAACAACCAGGTATCTTGACTATGGACGTTGCTACAGGCACTCAATTCCACATGAGAGCGATGCTTTTATGGACCATCAATGATTTTCCTGCTCGAAGCAGTTTGTCTGGTTGGCAAGGGCAAGGTTACTTCGCTTGCCCTACATGCAAAGTAGACACTCCGGCTACGCGTGTGATAAGCAAAACAGCTTATGTTGGTCATAGAAGATTCTTAAAAAAAACCATAAATGGAGGAGGGACGATACTACATTCAGTGGTGAACCCGATCATAGAGAGCCTCCTAGAAAAGATACCAGAGTTGATATCTTGACTCAACTTGCGAAATTGCCCACACGTGTGCCGGGGAAACATCCGGATTATGGGGGTGGGAAGATAAAACGTAATCATGACGACGAGCTGAACTGGACTAAACGGTCTATCTTCTACGATCTTAAATATTGGTCTTTTCTTTCTCTACCACACAATTTAGATGTCATGCATATCAAAAAAATGTGTTGGAGAGTATCTTGAACACCTTGTTAATGAATGACAAATCTAAAGACACCGCGAAGGCAAGACAAGATTTGGAAGCTCTGGGCATTCGACAGGAGTTGTGGCTCGGAAACAAAAAAAACGGGAAGTGCTCGAAGCCTCATGCAAAGTACTCCTTCACACCCGATAAAAGAAAACTCTTCTGTCAATACATCAAAACAGTTAAGCTACCAGATGGGTTCGGATCCAAGTTCAAGTCAAAAGTGACCAAAGATGATACAATATAACGGGCATGAAGTCTCATGACTGTCATATAATGATGCAACAGTTACTTCCTTATGGACTTCAGCAATACTTGGACGCACAGACTTATACACCATTGATCGAGCTTTGTTTCTTCTTTAAGCAAATTTGCGCCCGAACTTTGATGGTGAAAGACATGGAGAAAGCTAAAGACCAGTTGATCAGTATTTTGTGCAGTCTCGAGCAAATATATCCTCCTGCTTTTTTTGACATTACTATTCACTTGGTTATGAATTTACCTGAAGAGGCTATTCAAGGCAGTCCTGTTTCATTCCGGTGGATGTATCCATTTGAAAGATACATGAAGAAGCTTAAAAACTATGTCCGAAATAAAGCTAAGCCGGAGGGTTCAATAGCGGAGGGTTATATTGCAGATGAAGCATTAACTTTTTGTTCTCGTTATTTTCGTGGTGTTGGGACAAAATTTAATCATCCCGCTGCATCTCAGGACCGTCCTCGCCCAACCAGTGATTTCCAGGTGTTCCGATCACTATGTACCAATTCTGGTAAAGAGACATTGATTAAGTTAGGTCTCCCAGAAATGAAGAGAGTGATATGGTATGTACTTCACAACAGTCCTGAGATCGACAATTACATGGACGAGTTCGAGAGGTATGTGTTTATATTTTGAAATTTCTGTTTCCCAAGTTATCTTTTCGATTTATTCTAATATCATGAACATTTTCAGCGAATTTCCTAATATCGACATGCAACAAGCATTTCCGAGCTGGTTTGAGACGAAGGTAAACTTATTGTATGTATTTCCATGTATAAATAACGACTATTACTCATCTCCATCTATTCTTATCTTTTTTCATAGATCCGTAAACTTTACATAGCCGATGACCCAAGCTGTACTCCCGACTTATTCGCTTTGGCTTGTGGACCATCACCGACCCCAATCTCAGTCAACTCTTGCGTAGTCAACGGTGTGAGGTTTGTCGTACACAGCCGCGATATAAAACGTACAACTCAGAACAGCGGAATTTGTTCACCTGGTGAGAAGGAGGGAGAAATGTATTATGGTCAACTAGAAGAAATTCTGGAGTTCGCATATTCCCAGTTCAAAGTTGTGTTGTTTCGAGTTAAGTGGTTCGACTTAAGCAACAAAAACCGTAGAGTCCAACGTTTTACCACTAGAAACAACATGACACAAATTTTGGCATGTAGCTATGCGTTCGAAGATCAACCTTACATTCTCGCAACACAAGCAAAACAAGTCTTCTACGTTGAAGATCCTGCTAGACGACCACTCCATTGGAAGGTCGTCCAAGAAGTAAATCACAACACAATCTGGGATGTCATCGTGGTAGAAGACGATGATGATGTGATACATGGCAACAACTCATCCGATCTCCAACTGTCTGCTAATTTGAATGATTTGGAACCTGGAACCTTAAATATCGATGGTGAATCAACGTTAGTTGAGGCACCACCACCACCAATCATTCCTGTTGATGACGACGATGATTTTATTGATGATGAAGACGACGATCCTTATGATTTAGCATATTCTGATAATGAAGTCGCAAACAATTCTGATGATGAAGTTGAAGTTGCGACTAATGTTGTTTATGATAGTGATTTTGATTGTGCAGATTGATCTTAAAATGTAACTTGTAAAACGACACTTATTTTAATGAAATTGTTATGGATTGTTTAAAAGTGTATATTTCTTTTGAATGTGTATGTATTTGAATGTGTGCATGCTTATGTTAATTTGTTCCCGAATTTCTATATGTTACTCAACTTGTACTTTTACAGATGGCAGCAGCAGTTGCACGGAGTCATGGTGGTGACGGTGCCGATGATCCACCACCTTCCCCTACCCGTCAGATTGAGGGCGGGCACCGTGCTAGTGGTAAGAATTTCTAGATTACATATATATATATATATATATATATATATATATATATATATATATATATATATATATATATATATATATATATATATATATATATATATATATATGTATATATATATATATGTATATATATATATATATGTATATATATATATATGTATATATATATATATATATATATATATGTATATATATACACATATTATGTATATATATAGATATATGTGTATATATATATACATATATCTATATAAGTTACTTTATGACGTTTTCACTCACTCCAATTGCAGGATCAGGGCGACCCCGCCGAGGAGGTCGGGCCAGGGGGGAGGCAGGGGTAGGGGAGGTCAGAATGGCGGTAGGCAACGACCACGCGAAGAAAATAAGAATGTGAAGCTCAAGGCTGCCGTGAGATTTCGTGGCCTACAGTCTATTGACTTTGAGATTGGTGATAAGGGGACTTACACTCATGTGGGCCCGAACCAAGCATGGTTTGGCAATTACGTCGGCGAGCTCATTCGACAGCTGCCGCTAAACTATGACTCCTGGTACGATATAGAACCGGAGCTGACGGCTAACTTCCTTCCAAGAGTCGGGGTCAGTTATTTCATTTTCCTTTTATATATATTGTTATGTTACCGTGTTTATTTATTTAAATGTGCATATTTATTTAAATTTGTTTATTTATTTATATCTCTATATTTAATTATTTGAATGTGTACATTTATTAACATTTTTTTATTTATTTATATCTTTATATTAATTTTAACTATATTTGATTGCAGCGTATGTTCAATTTGGAGCGCCACAGGACCAGACCGGAGTGGGAGACCATTCGGTCGGCGCTCACAGCATATTTCGCCACCCGATACCGTGACAATAAACATGATCTGAAACGCGATTACTTTACGAGAAAGGGTGGGGCTGCGAGAGTGGACGAGATCAGAAGAAATCCTCCTCCGAACTTGGAGCCGGCTGAGTGGAACAAGTATGTCGACCAGTACATGACGGAGAAGGCCCAGACACGATCGACTGTGAACAATAGAAAGAAGAACAAGATTCTCAGCCGCCACGGTTCGAAATCATTTGCCGCATCTCGACATGAATATGTAAGACACATTTTATTTTTATAAGATTATTTAATTTTAATAATATATTAATTAAAAGTATTTATACTAAATAAAATATATATGGTTTTTGATTAGTCATTTTAATTTGTTTCATCCTATATGCATGTGTATATATTTATACAGTTCGAGAACAGCGAGGACCACCGGTATCCGTCCATGTTCGATACCTATCTTGACACCCACTTCAAGAATGGTGTTTGGTTGCAGGACGAGGCTCGTGCTCGGTTTGTAAGTATCGTTATTTATTTATTTATTTATTTATTTTTTCCAAACACGCACTTAGTGATTTATTGAAACATAATCTAGTAATTAACCCGACTAATATATTAATTTTCTCATTTTTTTTCAACTACACAGGAAGAGATGGTCCGACTACGGGAGCCTAGATCCGATATGCCGGCAGACGAGCCGTGCCTCACGGAGGAGGAGATATTTGCTCGGGTAATCGGGGGCAAGCAGCGTGGCCATATACCCGGCATCGGCAAGGTGGTACCCTTCTTGAAGAGGCCACGGGTAGACTTGCCGCCTCCAGCTCCACCAGGTATTTAAAGTTGGTTAATCTTATGTATTGAAATGACCGTTTTTAAATTTTGATTATTTCGTTTATAGGTATTTAAAGTTGGATAATCTTATGTATTGAAATGACCGTTTTTAAATTTTGATTATTTCGTTTATAGGTACGTCCGAGCTTGACAGGAAGCTTGCTGAAGCTCAGGAGAAGATTGATGAATTTAAAACGATAGTGGATGAAGCTAAGAAAGAGAAGGAGAAAGAAAGAAAGAAAGCCAAGAAAACTGAGAAGCAGCTTGAGTTGTTGACACGTTTTGTCTCGACAAACCCAACATGGGAGGCGTTTATTAGCCAGAGTGGTTCTCGTCATGCAGCTGGAGGCGGCGCAGGCGCTCCCGCGAAGGGCTCAGGCGGCGAGAGTGGCTCTGGCAGCGAGAGTGGATCTGGCAGCGGGAGTGGCTCTCGCAGCGGGAGTGGCTCTCGCAGCTGGGGTTCTGATGATGATCAGGATGACGACGAGGGGCTGTATGACGACGATGGGCTGTAGAGGTATTATTTTGTGTTGTTTTGTCTTTGGAACTATGTCCGGACGACCCCAATCTTATTATCTTTGAACACTTAGGATATTGCAACATTTGTAGATATAGTAGCTACGTTTAGCGATTATAACACCCGTTTTGTAAACTTTATGATGTATTTTGAGGGTGTTATAAAGTTTATGGCCGTTTTGTAAAGTTTATTAATTGTTTAGTGGTTATATATAACCGTTTTAGCCGTTATAAACTTTATAGTCGTTTTAGCCATTGTTTTGTGTTGGAATGTGTTGTTATGAGAGCAGGACATGAAACTGGAATTGGTAGATTTTTGCTGCACAATTTTGCGGCAAAAATCTGGGCAGGGCAGCTGCGCAGGCTGCTGTGCAGCTGCAGTATAACTTCTTGCCGACTACATGTCGCCGGAAATATAATACACATATTAACTATTTTCAAATGTTGCCGACTACAGATCGTCGGCATAATAAAGCACATGGTAACTAATTTCAAACGGTACCGACTATATGTCGTCGAAAATATAATACACATATTAACTATTTTCAAACAGTGCCGACTACTAGTCGTCGAAAATATAATACACATATTTACTAATTTCAAACGCTACCGACTATATGTCGTCGGCAACATTTACAAAAAAATTAAGTTAATCTAATTAATGCGCTAAATACTTATTACATTCCTGACGACCTGACGTCGGTAACAAAATGTCGGACACATCCATTCGTTTGACCAAAAATCATGTGGGTCCCACACTGTCGTCGGCGTTATTCGTCGGTAGGGAAGGTGCCGACGCGGCTCTGTCGACTAGTTGCTGCCGACGACATGACGTCGAGAAGGTATGTTGCCGACGTCATGACGTCGGCACGGTTAAAAAAAAGTCGACGCCGGAGGTTGTCTTTATACTAGTGTATTGTTGTGAGCGTTTTATGTTAGTTGCAAAAGATCGAAAATAAAGGAATGAGCAATCTTCTTGTGGCATTCTTTTATCAGACCTTAAATGTATGGGCTTTCATAGTGTGTTAAAAATAACGGTGCCAGAATATCTTTTGGTTTAGGGCTTTGTCAAGTCTCATATTATACTTGTTTGTTGTAGCACATAAGTCTCACATTTTTTAGCATGATTTAATCCTATACTATTAAGTGTATGTTTTACCTTGAAACTGGTTACAATCTGCACAATATGATTCAAACACTGCAGTCTCTCACTCTCATGAAAACGCACATCACTAAATGTTAACAGAAGAATACTACAACCTAAAACTGTGATTAAATTCAACTTAATTTTACTTCAAATCAGGATGAACAAAATATTTCTAAAAATAACATTTGATTGGTAAGTGACAGACAACAAAACATAACACCACTTGTTCACTCCAAACGTGATGGTAAAAGTAGAACCGATTAATAATAGACCACTGTTAGACAAGGTCACAAGGACTTGAGTGGACAAGGTTGGGGGAGTGGGGGTGTTAAGCAACTCTAACCCTATTCATAAATCATAATATATAGAGCTAAAAGCAAGCAAAACGAAATACATAAAAGCAAAAGCTCATTATACGCAGAAGATCCACATTTGCAGAATACAAAAATATTAAACCATTGCAAACCTCCACTACAAAAATTGTGTATCCAACTTCAAGCCAAAATATTGATGCTAATTTCTATAGAATGAAAGCAACACATGCTATTGTTTTTAAGTTCAAGAGATCATTATAGAAAATAAAAGAGTGAAAGAGAAGTGATAAACTCTCATATTCAAGAACCAATAGCTTTAGTTACTTCAGCAATTGGCTCGTCAGCAGGCCTCTCAATCTTCACAGCTGCGTCTTAGAGCAGGCGGTAAGGTGACCTCCGGTTAAGAGTTAACGCACTGCCACCTCAGCGCCACGTCAGCTTTTCCCTTTTAACCTTAACTCTTGACTTTTCACCCCGGTAACATAACTCACCTATAACTCACCTTAACTCACCTCCACCCCAATTTACAAATTAACCCCTTAATTATTTCATTCATTCAACAACCCAAATATTTCATTAATAACCTTAAAAAAAACCTTTCGAATTAAAAAAAAAACAAAAAAACCATGACAGTTAAAAAAAAAAAAAAAAAAAAAAAAAAAACTGCTACTAAAACACATGGTGAAATATGTAAACACCACTATACCACATGGACCAAACTGCAAAGTGGGAACATGTATCTTCTTCCCCACAAAAACACACCTGTACACACACTAAACACACACACACTGAAAACACACACAAACACAAACACATCACAAAGATAACACAAAAGGGGCAAAAACGAAAAATTGTTTTTCATCTTAACGCAACGTTAAGCCCTTAACGTGCCACGTTAACGTGGGCTTGCCTTTCATAGTCTGGAAGGTAACGCGGTCAAAAAGTGGGGTGCATTAAGAGTTAACGCAGGTGCACAAGGCACCTTACCGTATGCTCTTAGAGTAATCTCCATGAACCTACATAGCATAAAAGTGCCAGGTTAATAATGATGGAAAATTTTGTTAATATAAATAATGCGTAAAAACGTTATTAATATTTATCGATATCCCTATGTTTTGACAATCACAAAATATAAAATCATTAAACGTAAAATCATTACGTAAACAAGTATTTAGTGACAAAATGTCATTACATCCAACTAATTCACTTAAGGTATGAATAAACAATTGTCTAATACATTTTATGATCAAAAGAAAGTTTATTTACTAATTACAAATTATATAAAATGGTATAAACATTTTATATATTTAAGAAAAACACTTTTGGTAATTAAAGGAAAATGTTTATTTCATAATAAATAAATGAATTCAAATTTTTAACCAAATTCAGTTAAATTTTCACCAAATAAACTTTCACCAGAAAAGACAAAACATTCTGGCCGTTACAGGTGGGTGCCCCCCTTAATTTTAAGGGGGCCGGCCATGAATTAAAGGGGCCGACCTACGCTCCTGTGTCAGAATATTTTGCCTATAAATACTGGTTCAAATCTGAAATTTTTTCCTCACCTTTTGCACTAAAACTTTCTGTTCTAATTCTCTCAAAACACCTTTCTAAATCCTTTGATCATAAACATATTAGTTTTTGTTTCAAGTGATCTAATCCCTCATTATTCAAAGTGCAAGAGAAGAATACTCCTTTCATTTCAAATCAAGAAGTATTGAAGATTAGTTGTGTAGCTTGTATTTATTGTAAAGTTGTGTAGTGATTGTAATTGGTAGATCTAGGTGGGTTTGTATATCTAGTATTGAAGAAGTTGTGGTGTGAAGTGGTAGTGTGTAGTTGTGAAGTAGTAGTGGTGTGTACTAGTTGTGAAGAAGGTGTGTAGTGGTGTGAGATTGGTTCTAGCTACTATTGGGACTCGACATCTAGCTTAGTGTCGTTAATTTGTGTAAGCGAAAGTTGTGTAAGGTTTCTCCGCCAAAAAGAGAGTTTGTTGACATAGTGAAGAAAAACTCTCGAGTAGGTGACTCGAGGAGTGGAGTAGGGCGAAGAGGTGCTTCGTAGCCGAACCACTATAAATACCGTGTGTTGTGGTTTGATCTCTCTATCTCTATCTTTTCTTTACTTTCATATTTACGTTATTATTGTTTAGTTAGTTAGATTAAATTGTTTGTGTTGTGCAAGTGTTGAAATTCACATAAATAAGAATCGAAGCTTTTATAAAACAAAGTTTTTAAAATCCAAATTCACGTAAAACTATTCAACCCCCCTTTCTAGTTTTCCACAATTGGCATCAGAGCCAGGTTAAACAAGATTTTTAAAATAAACTGTATTTTAAAACTTGAAACGATCTATGGAATCTGAAAAATATTTAGAAGGTCAATCTATGCAAAGACCACCACTATTTGAAAGTGATGGTTTTCTTTATTGGAAAAATCGATTTGAAACTTATGTGAAATCAAAAGATCTAGATCTTTGGCATGTTATTACAAATGGTGATTTTCCTCCTATACAAAATAATCCCGAAACCAAAAGGGATGAAATTGTACCTTTTGAAAAACAAAACGATGATTTGAAAAAGAAACTTGCTAAAAACAATGAGGCTAAAATGGTTATTTGTAATGCGTTACCACGCAAAGAATATGAAAGAATTTTTATGTGTAAAACCGCAAAAGATATTTGGAATTCTTTACTAATCACTCACCAAGGTAATAGTAAAGTCAAAGATAATAAAATAGATCTTCTTGTACAACAATATGAACAATTTACGATTCCGGAAGAGGAATCTGTGGAAAACTAGAAGAGGGTTGAATAGTTTACCGCTTTTTAATTTGATTATCTTTGAAAACTTTACGTTTGTTTAAAGATATAAACTCAACTTGTTTGTTTAATTCTTTGAAAAGCTTTACTTGTGATTAACAATTCTAACTAGAGACCATATGTAATAAGCAAAGACAAAGAAAGAAACGATCAAACCACAACACGATTGTTTATCGTGGTTCGGCTACAAGGACTCTTTTTCCTTGCCCTACATCCACGCCCCGAGTTTCCAACTCGAGAGTTATAAGCACTAATCAACAAGCTCCTTTCCCGGTGGAGAAACCTTTACAACGTCGCTTACACTTTTACCGACACTAAGCTAGATGTCGAGTTCTTTTACAAGGGTACAACCACTCCCATTCGTCGCTTACACTTTTACCGACACAAAGCTAGATGCCGAGTTCTTTACCAAGGGTACAACCACTCCCGTTAGTTATTTTACAAGGGTACAACAACTCCCGACACACTATGTATTTTGAGGCCTAAAATACTAACCGATCACTTCTATACACACAATACAAATGAAGTATAAACTATCAAAGCTTATACATAGCAAAGCTAACAAGTCTTGCAACTTTAGAGTTGAAGCTTGTAACTTCTTGGATGATCTTGTGAAGTCCCTTGCTACATAAGAGGATCACACAAGTCAAATGTTACTGAGTTAGTTGAGAGAGTATTTCAAATATATGTCCTAAAGTGATTACTCAAAACTAACAAGTGGCTTGGTATTTATAGCAAAACATTATGCAGGTCTGGCGGATACGGCGAAACCCTCAGAAGGGTTCCGCCCGTGTACCCCCAGGGTTCCGCCAGGGCTGCAGTTGGTTTTGCAATAAATCTTACAAACCAAACAAAGTCACATCTCATAAAACTAGTCAAACACAAACTTGTGTAAGAAGACATATGGTTAGTCAAACACACTATCTTTCCATAAATGTATAATGACAAACTTACCATAAATGTGATGTGACAAGACACTTTCTAATTAAAGAAATAAAAACAATGTTTTGTTTAAAAGGAAATGTAAACCTTAGTTAAACAAGACTTAAACACTAAAGTGATGATTTACTTTTAGCTAAAGTTCATACTTTGTCATTAACAAAACTTAGCAAAGATCGTAAAATATAAATAACGTTTTTAGGCGATATTTGTATTAACAATCTCCCCCTTTTTGTTGATGACAAAACATAAACTTTATTTATAAGTAAACCATAAGATTTAGTGTTAATTCTTATAAAGTTAGTATTAAAACTTGTTTTCGCTAAGAGTTAGCGAAGCGGAAATATAAATATGAACAAGTTTAATATAAATTCTCCCCCTTTTTGTCGAAACAAAAAGAAGAGTAGCGAAGCGGAAATATGCACTTGCTCCCCATTGGACGATACTCCCCCTAAATGGAGTGCCAAGAGAGGAGACATGGATTTTGAACCTACAAGAAAACGTTAGTTGCCGCACACGACAAGTCATGAAAGCATTTCGTGTCTAAAACACAACTAAGAGTTGCGAAGCGGAATAATGCAATACTCACTACTACACAAATGGCTATGAACACCCCCTAATAGAGACTAGTTTGATAAAAGCCGGTTTTTAAACTGAGAAAAGAGAGAATGGGAGGTATAAAAACCGGTATTTAAGAATTGACTAATCTCCATAATACGAAAATTGGTTTTGTCGAAATAACAAGTCTTTATTCTCATAAACCAAAATTTTGATTTACCTCCTTTTTTTTCCTAAATTTTTTTCTCTGCCGCCTCATGTTTTCCCTAATTCCACCCCACTATTTTTACAAATTCAAACCACCCATTTTTTTTTTCCAAAAGGAAAAAAAACCCACCTGCTAGTCATCTTCTTTTCATGATCTCTTTCTCTTGTCCGCATCATACCACCACTGCCGCCGATAATTGTGAGTCATCTCCATCTCCTTCTCTGATATTTATCGAAACTTATCGAGACTTAGGGTTAACTAAAGTATTCATGTATGTGTGTGGATGTGTGAATTTTAGGTTTAATTATAGGCTTAATGTATGCGTGTCTATATGTTGAAAGGGTTAGTTTCATCTCATCGAGACTTGTCTTTTGGGACCTATTAGTATAGCTATGGTTATAATTTTACAACTATAGACTCTTTAAAGGTACTAATTGTTAACTGGTAGACAACACGGGTACTCTCATGAACTCGAATTGAAACTATAGATGGTGCTGGAAAATCAAAATGTGGTAAAATGTTCGATCCAATTGTTTATGTTAGTTTTCTAATGGAAGATGGCTATTAAATGTGATAATGTTTATAGCGCTGTGATGTCTAGTTGATATTGTTATTATATTGCGAGACTATATGATCAATATTACCATGCTTGGTTTTATATAAGTTAATGTTATCTACTTTTGTAATGTTGTTGATTACTGAAGTATCATGCAAATGCAGACGCACTATATTGTGGAATTTGTGAATCAGTGATAGCAAGTATTTGGATGGTTAAGGTATTGTTTGTAGTTTAATGGTTCAAACTTCTAATAGTTTCACATACAAAACAGGGGATATGTGATAATTTTCGGTACTAAATGCTATCATTTATCTATACATAGAAGACTTTTAATTGGTAAATCTTAGTTAAGGATGTAAAAAAAAAGTATTCGACACATTGGTTGTCATACGGGTAGTGGTTGGAAGAATGATAACTTTGTGGAGATGGTGAGGGAATCTTGGACTTATTATAAGGCTTACAGAGGTTATACATTTGTAGTCGTGTTGTGTACTGAAACATGGAGAGCAACAACTTGGGTTACATTCTTGAGGTAATTTAACTTGATCTTTTTTTTATGGGTAAGTACAAACAAAAGGTAGCTTTGATACGAGTAAAATTATGATTTCGCAAGTTGTACAACTTAAAAACTCAAAAGATGGTTAAAGTTGTCTCCGGGTCCTTCTTCAAACAAAAAACTCAAAAGACGGTTAGAGTATGCAGTTTAGCATAACCATTATTGCTATTTATGTTGGATAAATTGATTAAAAAAATGAGGTAGTAGTTAGATATACTGACTGACCTGAGTATTGATGTATGAAGTGGCCCTTGTTTATGGACTGCATTGTTCTTATTACCAACCCTTTGATCACCCAAATGCGCATACCAGGGATGGTGGGATAGACTTGGCGTAATGACACATTGGTTGCTTATATTTGGCATTTTGGTCCCATTTGTAATCTTGAACCCAATAAGAGCCCTTACTACTATTTTGTATAGAGAAGTTATGCCTTGGAAAAAAAAAGGAAGCACAACTAAACTGGATTGACATCGTAAATTGTATGGAAAAACTTGATTATACATTAAACAATCATAATATGATATGACCTGGACCAGGATTCAATTAAGAATCAAAGAGCGGAACCCAAATACCAGAATTCCCAATGAAGAAGAATGAGAATTGAAGTGATTCAGATTATGGATAAGGTGTGATATTTAGTGGTTTAGAGAGAATCAGAGAGAAAGGAAATATTAATTTTCATTAGCTGATTGTAATGAAGTACATTGGTGGGTATTTAATATTTATACAGGTTTACAAATGAAAAATCAAACAAAATATCTATAACCAACTTTCCCTTCTAATTTGTAACTAACATTCAAATGGTACATATCATAATATATGGAAGGAAAATACTTATTGTCAATATGCTAAGATCTGTTTAAGTAGACTTATGCATGATTCCTGATATAACTTTATTATTGTTGTTTTCTTTTTACTATATCTTTACCCTTGTTAAACATGTCTAATTTGTTGACTTACGAGTTTCCAGGCATATATGTTTAGTAAGTGATATTGTGCTGATAACTCTTTTGTTATTTATTTTATGCAGCACCATGCAAAGAAGAAAAAGTGCTTCGTGTGCAATCAACCTAAACTTGTTATATTCACCACTGCACATGAAATAAGAAAGAGGACGGTTGCTGAAAGAAAATAGCGAACATGTAAGTTTGAAGCCTTTGTTCAGTTGATACAGATAATGTACTTCGCTTCCATCTTGCTTTGTGTGCAATCAACATGATTTCACTCTGAAGTTGATCTTTATCTCAATGTGATGGAGTTTCACTTTTGTACTCTTTGAGATTGACGGTAGAGACATGCAACATTTTTCCAGTTTACACCTCACATTGTCATATCATTGAAATGAGTGATTGTCTTACATGTAGCCTGGTATGAGATCTCTTATAAAGTCATAATGAATTTACAGTTTTGATATACAACGAGTTCCTATTTTCAGCAAAGAAATGATTTTATTAACCACTCTGAACTGTTTAAAATACTCACTGTTACATGTTTTAGTTTTCTTGATGATTGTTTTAGCAACTTCGTGACTTCTGTGCTATGATTGAAGCATTTGATGTTGTTTAATGCAAGGTATGCTTATGCCTTCCCATCATGGCCTTTCATGTTCATCATAGTTGAGCTAGTGACATTTCTAAGTGCTCTGTTCCATTGCATGTTAGTATTGACAATAATACACATTGTAGGATTCCATTTTTCTGTATACACCCTGGAGAAAATAGTGTAGGGCTTTCTATTGCAGCCTCTGTTAATCTTCCCAATTACGAAGATCATTTTATGTGCTAGGATTAACAATTACACATAATATTTACTTTTTATTTTTCATCTACATTTGGAAGATAGCCTTACACTTTAACTGTCTTTGAGCTGGTAACATGGTCATATGTGCTAGGATCAGTTGCAAAGTGCAGCGAAAATAACCATACTTATGTGATTCTCTAAAGGCAGGAGTGGGTTCGGCCGGGAGAATTACTTGATGATTCAAGCTAAGTTTTCTCCAGGTCGCTCTTCAAACAACATCTATTGACACGGATACAATAGTCGATCTCACGAAAGTGTCGGTGTTGCTATTGGTAATTTCCTTGCAGGCAAGGTACAAACATCCGACATTTATGTATTTATTAGTTGCAATAAGTTGGATACATTTTGTTACTGTAACTGAATGCTTTTGTAGAAAAGAGTAGTAGCTGAAGGCGTTGATTATGGAGCGACAGGTGAAGTAAAGAACATAGATGTTCCACTTATCCGTTGATTATGGAGCAACAGGTGAAGTAAAGAACATAGATGTTCCTCTTATCCATGAAAAGCTGGATGTTCACTCTATTGTTATCCTAAGTAATTTCCCGAACATGGTAAGTGCTTGTTAAATAACTTTGCAATTTGTTTCTTGCACCGAAAACCCATCTTATTAAATAACTTTGCAATTTGTTTCTTGTTAAATAACTTTGCAATTTCCCGAACAGGTGAAGTAAAGAACATAGATGTTCCTCTTATTCGTGAAAAGCTGGATGTTCACTCTATTGTGATCCTAAGTAATTTCCCGAACATAGTAAGTGCTTGTTAAATAACTTTGCAATTTGTTTCTTGCACTGAAAACCCATCTTATTTGTTGTATTATTGGAATTTAGTTTATGAATTTTTGTGTAAGTGTCGAAAATAATTAGTTCTGGATAATTAGGCATGTTTGGTAAATCAGATAAGCAAGTTGGTTAAGCAAATCTGACATACCCTAAAAAGAGCTTAAGTCTTGTATTGAAATGCTAAAAGCACTTTGTAAAGCAATCCCTTTAGTTTAGAAGTAGCAAGTTGCGAAAAAGTTCGACTGATTATTTTGTAACTTCATATGAAAATATCTCAACTTATTTCATTGTAATGACTTTGAAGCAAAGTCAGTTGCAGTTTTTTTTTTTTTTTTTTTTTTTTTTTTTTTTTTTTTTTTAAATGGTTATTTTATTTCAATTTTTTCTATAAGATAATAATTCTCATTAGAGTATTCTTTTTTCCTGAATAACTCACTAGATGTGCAATAGTTTAATCCTTTCTAGAACTTTTTGTTTTTTAGATTGCTGTTATTTTTATTTCATTAATTAACGTATAGGTACCTTGGTGTGACGAGCGTTCGCTAGAGAACAAAGAGTTGTACGCCATCATTGGTGCATGGTTTACATTATGGCGCGATTAATCCCAGATAATGATGTTCGATTATGTTGAATTCTAGTGTTTTTATAGTTTGTTGAATTCTAGTTTTGGATTTCGTCTAAGATTTATGTTTAGCTGAATTGATGTATTATCTTAATTTACTTTGTTGATTTCAACATTTGTGGTGTATTTTAATCACTTTATATATATATTTACTGCATTTATATATATTTCTTTATTAAAAAATAATTTCATTTCTGAAATTTTCCAATTTATTGAAAATTTTTAGAAATGATTTTTTTTAATAAAATAGATTTACCAAAAAGACAGGTTTTGAGTTAAAAGCATATATTTTTACCCTATATAAAGACAGGTTCGATGCTTCTATAAAGACAGGTTGTGGGAAAACCGGTGTCAATGTCCAATAAAAATATGTTTGTTTACTGTATAATAGAGACCGATTTTAAGGAGAAAACCAGTGTCAATGCTTCTAATAGAGATAGGTTGCCAAACTGGTTTCTATATGTTTCGATCATGGAGATACGCCCTTCAGAGAGTGGCTCCAAAACCACTCTTCATGGGCCATTTTGACCGGTTTCTATGAGATTTTTTGTAGTAGTGACTCATGCTTCCCCTTGAATATTACTCCCCTAAATGGAGTATCAAGGAAGGAAAACATGGATAATGATCCTACAAAAATAAAGGTTAGTTGCTAAAACACAAGATATATGTATGCTACCATAGCTAGGTATAGTTTACTCATCATACCTAAATGGTCAACAAACAATGCAAACCTTGTTGTAGAATGAAATTCATTTCATGTAAAAATTTTACTCTTAGAGAGTCAAAGACAAGAAATTAGGACAACAACATCCTACTTCTAAAAAAGAAGAAAAACTAAAATAAACTAAGAACATAAAATGCTACAAGGAAATCATCATTTTCTTTAATGAGAAACATTTTCAAAAAACAAGGCTAAGGTTGTTTAAGGATGAAAATGTGTGTTGAAGATTGTAGCGGGATTTATTTTGAAGGTTGAGGCGGTGACACGGTTTTGGTTTGTTGGTTTAAAGGGAAAACATTTTCCAAAAGAAACGGTTTTGTTTCATTTTGGAGACTCTAAACTTGAGGTGGGTGAGACAAGGATTGTAGACGGTCCAAAATGTGGTTTAGTATAAACCTCATTTCTTCGGTTAACTTGCGAATTTCCGTTCGACACCTTTCACTAATGTGAGCGGTTCTTTCGCAATGTCCGCAACCATGGCGGGGAAAGTTTGGTGGAAGAGAGGTTTGATTTGTTGGTGGTGGATGGTTTGAACTTGAAGGAGCAAATGTGGATGGTTGAGAGGTGTTTTTGCTTCCTTCACTTGTTGAGTGTAATGCCATATGGAAATCCATAAAATGGTTGATTTGAGAGTCAACCATTCGTTTGATGGCATTTAGGTGGTTTAAATGAGTGTTTATTTCCTCATTCATGTTTGGAGGTTTTTCCCATATGGATGCTTCTATTTTCTTATAAGAAGAAAGTAGAGATTCAAGGTGTTGGGAATGTTCTTGTGATGGTGGTTGTTGTTGTTGTGGTGGTTGTTGATGTTGTGGTTGTTGTTGTTGTTGGACAAAATGGCGGAAGCTTGGTTCTCCGGAAGGATTACCATGAAGGTCTTTGTAAATTGGGTGAAATACAAATGATTGTAGGTGTGTGTGACCTTGATCATTTGGAAAGATTGATGGTCTAGCATAACGGTAAGCCAACCGTTCTACTAATGATGGTTGATGGGGTTCATCATCTAATTGCTCACTAGGTTGTTGTTGGGTTTCCATTTGAGCAATGGTGTCAAAGAGTGACAAGGATGGAGGGCTTGATGATTTAGGTGATAGGTCCTCTAAGGTTTCCAAATAGGGTAGTGGTGATGTTGGTGGTGTATGGAAAAGTTCCATTGGTGTAAGTGTTGGTGATTGAGGTGATGGAGTTTGATCTTGTTGAGAAGGTGATGTTGACTCACTTGAAGGTATAGTTGATGGTAGAATAGTGGCTATGTTGGTGTTGCAATGTGGTGGAGAGGGTGTTGGAGTAGCAAGATTAAGCAAATATTGAATAGTGATCACATTGGTATTGCAAGTTGTTGAGGATGGTGTTGAGGTAGTAAGGTTAAGGAAATCTTGGATAGGTGAAGAGATGTTAAGTGAAGCATCACTTGATGATGATGAGCTTGACTTGGTGGTATTGTTGAAGCAACAAGGTTTGACACTAATCCTAGCGGTTTTTGCAAAGGATTTTGATGACTCGGATGAGGTGTTGGATTTAGTCATTACAAAGGTTTGGTTTTGAAGTTTTGAGAGAATAAATTTTGATGGTGATGGTGTGATTTGAAGTGTTGTAAAACTTTCAAATTTATAGGGTGGAAGAGATGTTAAAAGGGGTGTTTGGATTTGATGTTCTACCATACAAAGATTGAGGTTTCTAATGATTTAGAAAATTTTCATGAACATGTCAAATCATTGGATGTCAATCCAATGGAATTGGGTGGAGTGAAAGACCAACATATGCACTCAATGCTTTGTGATCATGGGAAGTGATTTGGTTGAAAATGTTCCAATGGTTTGAAGGATCCTTTAAAAGGGTTCCTTGGGTTAGTTATATTTGAATTTGAATTTTTGGCGGGAAGTGACTTCCTAATTGTTTTAGTGGGTGAGAGTTGGCCTAATATGGTTATTGGAGGTAAAGAAAGATGTTTCTCATTAAAGACAATGTTTTGACACTTTACAAGTTTTGAACTTAAGAAAAATGACAAAAATTTTCTGCAGGAGACTGACAGAACCCTCGCGAAACACAGGCGGAACCATGTTTTGGGTTCCGTCTGGTCCGTTGGGCCATTTCTGGGTTGCCAAGAAATTTCATTGGCGGAACCCATTTTAGGGTGCCGCCACATCCGCCAGGTCTGAAAAACAAGGCAGTCCACTATTTTGACCCGCAAGACGATTTTCAAATTTTTCGAAAACTCTTAAAAATGAAAATTTATTATATGTCTGATTAGGAAATGCAAAAATTGGGCATGTAGACATTCATATCATAGGACTTTGACCGGGGGCTAGCGATTTTCACTAAACTTAGTGAAATTTCCCATATGCATAAAAATTGACAAATACCACAAATATTGTGATTGTGCATAAAGGATCATACAAAACATAATCCGTCAAAAGTAATAAAGCATGAACGCGAAAAACAGTACAAATCGCATAGTTTAACACATACAAAGTTCTACAACCCTCACCAGCCAAACACTCCTTAATCACTCATCTCACAACCGGTCTATCTTCTTATTGAGCTTACTTAGGTACCTTCCAAAGCACTTGAAAATTCCTTTCGTTTGCTTGAATTCTTCGGATGCATTCTTAATAACGGATAGTTCTTGAAGGTAGTCTAAAGGTGGTAACTTAGAGTTAGGCAGATTATCATCCTCGCTCATGTCGGATGATGATGATGGTGGTGAAGGTGAGCGAGTACGCTTGCCCTTAGCTTTGAAGACTCGTTTATCACTCAGAGGGACGAAAATGTGAGGAACGAGAGAATAGTCAAGGCGCATTCCCTTATCGTTAGGAGGAAAGGGTGAGATTGATCTAAAGAGGCGGGTGAGAAGCATTCCATAAGGAAGAGCGGTTGTTCCTACCAAGGGTATGTCGGCCATTCTTTTGGTGAGGTAATAGGCTAAGTTAAAAGTTTGACCGGCGGAAATGCTATAAAGCATGTAGCTAAGACATGTGTTGACATGATCTCTATTTCCTATGGAACTTATAACGTTGGCTCTAAGAATTTCTTCCCACTTCTTAAATTGTGGTTTGAGCTCATTGATTTCCATGCCAAAAGGGTCCTTATCTACGTCATTACCCGAACGATTGTTCCTAGTTGTTGAAGTCCTAACAAAGAGATGCTCGCTAATTGCTTCCTTATTCGCAAGGGGAGTGTCGTATGGATGAAAACACTCAATGGAGTCAAGACTAGAGAGAGGCCACTTATCCGTGTAGAGACATGTACCAACATTAGGGACACCAAGGATTGTTGCAAAATATTTCAAGGATATGATGTTTGGTATTTGATTGGTTATAAAGGTTAGTGAGATTTCACCATCGTCATCGAAGAGAAGGCTTAAGGTTGCATAAAATTCTAAGATGAATCAAGGGCAAATTTGTTCATCGATGTCTAGGAGGCAATCAAAGTTGATTGCGGCAAAGTTTTGGCGAATGGAGGTTCCTTCTAGGAAGGATGGATCAATGGTTCTTCCTTCATGAACATAGCGTTTTTATAGACTCTTAAAGGTTTCAACTTGATCTTTAGTAAGACCTTTGGTCCTATGGTGTTTGGGTAAGTAATTACGAGTTTCCTTGTGATCGGAGAATGTTGCGGGAGGCATGTTGTTAAGATCGTTTAAGCCCAATCTAGGATAATAGCAACAATGATTAACATATACAGCGGAATAGTAAATAACACAATCAAAGTTACCAACAAGGTTTTTCTAATAACAAATGATCCTCTATGGATCTCTATTACTGAATATTGAAAGTGTTTTTCGAAGTGTTTGTAGAAGTGGTACCTAATACAATAGCCACATGTTCCTTTTATAGACAAGGAACCCTAATTTGACAATGAATATAAAATCAATGCATATCACTACCTAATATAGCTTATGCATATCCTAACCAATAAATACTAAAGATACGGATTCATAATATCCGTAGTAATAAGTCTTCAGCAGATTGTTCTTGGACATATCATGATTGAATACTAAAGATACTAAAGACAATCTAGTAATATCCATAGCCACCTGTTCCTTTTTTGGATTGAATAATTGGCATGGATATCATGACCCAATGTTTTTGGGAAGGGCTTATTGGGATTCTGCTGAAAAGTCCTCAGCAGATTGTTCTTGGACATATAACAGACCACATATATACAGGGGTTCCAGGAACAATGGTGGATCTAACTCATCATCATGGCTACATAATAATGATACACAGGGCAGGCTCAAGTCATTCATGACTTAAGTCTCTTCAGAAATTCTGTTGTTGTATATTAACTTTTGTTGTTGTAGGAACATCCTATTTTAGATAAAGACTTAGGTATTGTTGATAGTGGTTGTTCAAGAAGCATGTCTGGGAATCAGGAGAAGCTATATGATTTTGTACCTTTTAATGGAGGCATAGTGAGATTTGGAAGTGGAGTAGGTAGGATCACTGGCAAAGGAACCATCAGAACATCAAAGGTGGATTTTTAGAATGTCTATTATGTCAAAGAACTACAAGGATTCAATTTGTTCTCAGTTTCTCAAATCTGTGACAAAAAGATTCCTGTGCTTTTCACTGAAGAGGGATGTCTCATACTTTCACCTGACTTCAAAATGCCTGATGAAAGTCAAGTATTGTTAAAGGTTCCAAGAAATCATAATCTTTACACATTCAACTTGAATGATGTCAAGCCAGAAGGAGATCTAGCATGCTTGGTGGCTAAAGCATCCTTGGATGAATCTACAAAATGGCACAGAAGGATGGCACATGTTAACTTCAAAGTTATCAACAAGCTTGCTAAAGATGGACTTGTTCATGGACTCCCCTCCAAGATATTCACTAATGAACACAACTGTGTTGCATGTAACAAAGGAAAGCAACACAAAGCTTCTTATAAGGCTATTACTGCTGTGAGCACTATTTCAGAACCATTGCAGCTGCTTCATATGGATCTTTTTGGTCCAACATCCATCAGGAGTATTGACTTTAAGTACTTTTGTTTGGTGATCACTAATGCCTTCAGCAGATTCAGTTGGACATTCTTTTTGGTGACTAAAGATCAAACCTTTCAGACACTTAAAGAATTTATGGCTCTAATTGAAAACCAACTTAATAAGAAGATCAAAGGTATAAGGTGTGACAATGGGACAGAGTTCAAAAATGCTAATCTCATTGAACTCTGTGGGTTAAAGGGTATTAAAAGAGACTATAGCACTCCTAGGACTCCACAACAGAATAGAGTTGCAGAAAGGAAGAATAGAACCTTAATAGAGGCTGCAAGATCTATGCTTGCTGACTCTAAACTTCCCACTATGTTTTGGACTGAAGCAGTTGGCACTGCTTTCTATGTGCTTAATAGGGTGTTGATTACTCGACCTCATAATAAGACACCCTATGAGCTTTTCACAGGGAAGAAACCCACCATTGAATACTTAAAACCTTTTGGATGTCAAGTGACTATTCTAAATACAAGTGATCGCTTAGGCAAATTTGAAGCAAAATCTGCTGAAGGGTATATTGTTGGTTACTCAGCTCATAGTAAGGCATACAAGGTATACAATTTGGCTGCAAAGAAGGTAGAAGAGACTCTGAACCTGAAGTTTCTGGAGGATAATGTAAATGCTCAGTGAAAAGGTCATGAATGGTATTTTGACCTTGATTATTTAACAGATCATTTGGGTTATACAAGATTTAAATCTAACCCTTCTGCAGGAACACTAGAGTCCCCTACTAACATTACAGGTACCCTGTAAGATGACTCAGACAGTGATTCAGAATGTGATGAACCCCCTATTATTGTATCTTCTTTTCCTATTCATGTTGCAGGTCCTCCTAACAAAGAAGCCTCTGATGCCAAAACTGCTGATGATGTGGAAAACTCAACCTATGCAGAAGATCTTGCTAGACTCAAAAAGCAAGAACATGCAGCTTCTGAAGAAGCTAAAAGGCTTGGTCTTGAATTTGCTCGGGACACTGAAGCACTCTTGAAACAAGCTGCTCTTGATGCCAGCAGACAATCCATTTCTGCTGATGAATCTGCTGATGCAGCTGCTGCCAATTCTACTGAAGGCATTTATGCTTCTATTCCTGTTTCCACTGTCACATCCACAAATTTAGATGAACCTTATGGCAGGTTTCCCATCCCCTCAGATCTTGCTAATGTTGAACAAAGTAATGGCATTTTTCACTCAGCTTCTTATGATGAAGACTTTGCTCCAACACTAACCAATCTTGACACCTCTATTGATGTTAATCCTGTTTCCACTAAAAGGATCAACACCATTCATCCTCAAGACAATATACTTGGTGATCCAAATGCTATGGTTCTAACCAGGAGTGCCATTAAGAATACCAAGTTTGGACAATGTGCATTTCTAACTTATGTGTCTACACAGAAAAGGGATAATCATACAGATCAAAAACATTGTCTGTTTGCTTGTTTCTTATCACAAGTAGAGCCAGCAAGCATTAAACAAGCTTTAACTGAACCTAGTTGGGTTGAAGCTATACAGGAAGAGATGCAACAATTCAAGAATCAAGATGTATGGATACTAGTTGATCTTCTTACAGGGAAAATTGCTATTGGAACCAAGTGGATTTTAAAATGCAAGAGGGATGCAAGAGGTATTGTGGTAAGAAATAAAGCAAGATTGGTGGCTCAAGGTTTCAGACAAGAAGAAGAGATTGACTATACTGAAGTCTTTGCACCTGTTGCTAGGGTTGAGGCAATATGGCTATTCTTAGCCTTTGCCTCATACATGGGGTTTAAGGTATATCAGATGGATGTCAAGAGTGCCTTCCTCTATGGCAAGATTGAAGAGGAGGTCTATGTCACTCAACCACAAGGCTTTGAAGACCCCCAAAATCCTTAACCAATAAATACTAAAGATACGGATTCATAATATCCATAGTAATAAGGAACATGTGTACAAAGTTGTTAAGGCACTATATGGACTTCACCAAGCACCAAGAGCATGGTATGCTAGATTGTCTACATTTCTTTTGGAGCATGGCTACAGAAGAGGAGCTATTGACAAGACCCTCTTAATCAAGAAAAACTCCAGGGACATCATTCTAGTACAGGTCTATGTGGATGATATTAATTTTGGATCCATAAAGGAAGCATGGTGCAGGGAATTTGAAGATTTAATGAAAGGTGAATTTCAGATGAGTGCAATGGGGGAATTGACCTTTTTCTTAGGGCTACAAGTCAAACAACAACCTGAAGGGATATTTATCCATCAGGAGAAATATGTTAAGGACATCTTGAAGAAGTTTGACTTTGAACTTTTGAGGACTGCAACTACTCCCTATGAACCTCCCAAGCTTAAAAATCCAAATGAACAAGATGAGGCTGTGAATGTTCATCTCTACAGATCAATGATTGTTCAAGACATCAAGTCACTCCATTGACTTCCCACCTAAATGCAGTAAAGAAGATTTTCAAGTACATCAAAGGCCAACCCAAGTTAGGTCTTTGGTACCCAAGGGAATCACCATTTGTGCTGGAAGCATACAGTGATAGTGACTATGCAGGAGCTAATTTGGACAGGAAATCCACAACAGGAGGTTGTCAATTTCTTGGTAGAAGACTCATCTCTTGGCAGTGCAAGAAGCAAACCATTGTGGCTACTTCTACTACTGAAGCAGAATATGTTACTGCTGCCAATTGTTGTGGTCAGGTACTCTGGATTCAGAATCAAATGTTGGATTATGGGTTTAACTTTATGAACACTTAAATCTACATTGATAATCAAAGTACCATATCAATTGTTAAAAATCCAGTCTTTCATCAAAGAACCAAACATATTGAAATTAGGCACCATTTTATAAGAGATGCTAATGAGAAACATCTCATTCAAGTGCTTAAAATTCATACTGATGATAATGTGGCTGATTTATTGACAAAGGTTTTTGATGGACCTAGGTTTAATCACTTAGTTGTCAATATTGGGATGGTTAACCCTTGAATGCTATGTTTAAGGGGAGGCATATGCCTCAAGGGAGGATTGTAAATGTTGTATAATTTGTATATTATCTGTATTTTCTTTTATTGCTAACACTAATCTACTAATGTTTCTGTAAGATGTGTTTGTTGTGTTTGTTACTCTGTGTCTAGTTTGTAGAAGGTCCATATGTGAAGAGTTGTTATTTAAAGGGAATGTGGTCATGTTTGCAGTACATTGTTTCTACTAAAGAGTCATACTTGTCGAAAGCTATTGATTCTACTGAAAGTTGATTTACAAGTTGAATATTGAAGCCTAGCTTTTCATTCATTCAAGAAACAAGTTACAGCTTACAATAAAGTTCATAACATATACATAGACCATTCCTATACAATTGTCTACCAAACTTCTACAAGCTTCTATCATCTATTACAAAATACTTGTGGCTATGACAAGTACAATGAAGAAGCTGAAGGTGAAAATGGAAGGAGAATGATGATGATGACGACGAAGGTCAAGAAAATACTCAAGAACCTTGTTTTACAACTTTGGTCCTTGGCAACATCCAATCTTCATCTACTCCATTTTCCCTTACCTCTGCCTCCTTGCCCTTTCCCTTGTGTCCATGGAATGGAGGACCAGATTCTGGAGCAGTAAGACCCAACACCACACCCCGTGATGTTGGAAGAGATGGATTTCTCTTCCTTGGCCTTGGTTGGGATCTCTCTGGTGTGGAAGGAGGAAGAAATGTTGGATCTTCATCTTCGTCCTCTGAAGAGTCTTCATTAGAAGTAAAGATGAAGGGAGAGACATTTTGTCTCTCAGCAGGATTGGGGACATGGCTTGGTTCACCCCTCTCTTGTGCATTCCATCGTCTCTCCATTTCTCGAGCATAATCAGAGTCATCAATCTCTGATGGGTATGGTGGCAGATCCTCTGATGAAGAGGAGGAAGAGGAAGTGGTTAGGTCGATGATCTCTGGATTGGAAGACATTATTTGGTGATGATTTAAGGGTTAATTGTTGATTTAGGGTTTTGATATGAATTAGGGATAATTTGATATCTGAGAAGGGTGATTTGGCGTTATTAAATAGACGGAGTCAAGGCTTTATGCTCATTAATGCGAGTTGGGTGGTACAGTAAATCTAGAAGTTTACTGAAGTTATCTTTACTCTTGCGTGGTTTCTGCTGATTGACCATTCATCAGCAGATTGACTACTGTTTCTACTGAAGGGTAATTTTGAATTTGGATGAATCCACTTTACACGTCAGATATGGTCAACGATTTACTCCGATATTTTTTGACCATGATTGGGGAACTTCCAAAAATAACCTATTCTGCATATCTTCGCCAAAACAAATTTATTCTTCCATCACTCCATTTAAACCCATCATTAGTTCGCATCATTCATAATCATCTCTCACAAATCATTCAAATGGCACGACTTAAACTCAAGAGCGATCATAACAAGTTTGCTATTCTGAAAAAGGTCGAAAGACAGGAATTGTTTGATTCCATGGTGGACTTTCTACAGCGTTCTAAGATTCATTATGCTTTAACACATTCACCGGATGTGATATATGAATCTATGGTTAAGCAATTTTGGGCATCGGCTAGGAAGAGATCTGACACAGAGATTGTGGCTACGATTGAGGGAACTGAGTATGTGGTGACTGAAAGTCTGAAGCTTGATGATGAAAATGGTGTTTTTCATTCCAACACTGAAGAAATTCTTGCTGGGTTAAGGGAAGCTGGTTACCAAAGCACTGACACAACAAAGTGGCAGAAGAATCAGTTTTGTCCCAAGTGGAGGTATTTGGTGCATTTGTTGCTCCAATGTATTAGCAACAAGTCTGGTGGCTAGGATCAGTTCTCTACCCAATTGGGTTGTGGTATTGTATGTCTCTCTAAAGGGTTATCTTATAATTTCTCAAAGTTTATTTTTGATAACATGATAGAAAACATTGAGAAACACAAGCATAAGTTTTTAATGTACCCTAGGTTCTTACAAATACTTTTGGACATAACCACTGTAGATAGGATTCATGTGCCCATTAAGAGTCTTGGTTCTAAGTTATTTGCCTCTATGCAAACTAACTATGATGGGGAACATTTCCCTCTATTAGCTGCTATGTTGCCACATGGCAATAATGCTGCAGTTGAGGGTAATGCTTCTGGTAATGTGCCTTCTCCAAATGCTGGTAATGATGGCAATCCATCATCTTCTGGTGTTGCTACTGATGGAAATCCTTCAGTGGTAAATGTGGGAGATCCATCTACCTCTGCTGAACCATTACCTGATTCTACTGACCAATCTCTACCTTCCCCTGTACCAATGTCACCTAGTCCTATTCCTTCACCATCTCAAGTTGCTCCTGATGAGCTTATTACTGAGGTTGAAGAGACAGTTCAGTCTCTTGGTACACATGTACCTATACCTCTTGAGCCTGAGATTACTAGGCTACCTACACCTAGTCCTGTAAGAGAGTCATATGATGCAGGCTCTCCTAATGTTGTACATATGTCTGTTTCTCCTCCTAGGTTCAATGAAGCTCCTTTTACCACAGAGCAATCTGTTGGTGGAGCTGAGGACCCTGTTACTCTCACTTCTGTACATGATTTGCTTTGCAGGTATATTTAAAAGACTGGTGCTCTTCAGAAGGAACTTGCAGATACCAAATCTACTCTTGGTGTTGAGATTGACATGCTGAAAAGCAAAGTTCAGGATTTGGAGGCACAACTTGTTCAGCAGAAGAAAAGAAAGATTGTGACAGATTCTGCTGAAGTGCCTAAGGAGAGTAATTTGGACTCTCTTGAGATATTAGCTGAAGTTGCTAGACAGACTCATACCTCTTCTCCCATAGCTGCTGAAGTTTCACAACCTAAGCCGACAATTCACTTCAACAGAAGAAGAAGTAACAGACAATATTTGGCAAAGCAAGCTGCTGAATCTTCTAAAGTGTCTGGTGGTGATGATACTCTTATGCCATATGCTGATACTCTTCAGGAGAATGCATCAACATGTGAGGTTTCTGCTGAAAAGACTAATGATGATACTTCTCAATCAGCAGATACAATTTTTGTTGCTGGAAAGGAATATGTGGTATCATCTGACAAGCCTACTTCTGTTGCTCAAATGTCTAAGGACAATCCTACTGATGCATCAGCAGATATAGGAGTTGAGTGTCCTGCTGCTTCTACTGATACGATTACTGTTCCTCCTGAAGCTACTTCAACTCAGAATGTTAAAGGAAAATCTATTCTGATTGAACCTACCAGTCCTCCTAGAGAGAAAACTAAAGAGGAACTTGCTAATGAGAAGCTTAGTGAGCTTGTTGCTGCACATTTGCAAGCTAAAGAGGATGCTGCAGAAACAAAGATGGAGTTAGATATGAAAGCATATGAGGTACTTGCTAGGAAAATACAAGCTGATTTGGACAACATGGGAACTCCAATTACTAGTACTCTACCTGCTGAAAGAAAAAAGGAGCTAGATGAGATAGCTAAGAGTTTATCTGCTGAGCAATGGGTTAAATTGGCATCTCAAGTTTCTGCAAAACCTGCTTTGGCAAAGTCTTTAATGGAAGTTGATTATAATGCATCTGATTTTGCTAAAAGGATGGTAGAAAATGTTAAACTGCAGAAGAGGGCTGAGGCAGAGCAAAAAGCAAAAGAGTTGAGGGAAAAACCTTGGACAAAAGGAGAGATTAGAAAGTATATGAGAACTTTTGTCAAAAACCAAGGGTGTTACATGTTTGGATCAGGATGGACTCAAAAGAAAGTTTGGGCATTTTCAGATACTCAGCTTACTTACTATTATGACAGGATCATCTCCAATCTTCATTCCTCATGTATTAATGTTCCTGATGTGTTAGAGAAGCGTGGAAGACTTCTAGGTCCTTCTGTTGCTAAGAGGATCAGACTTGATGATTCTACTGACAAGACTCAAGAAACTACTGAGTCTTTCTTTGGTGCTCAGGAGAATATTCATTCTCCTTCAGTAGTCACTCAAGTTGGTGCTTCTCATGATGATGTTCCTTTACCATATGCTGATGTGGTTGCTGATGATGATGTGAAGTCTTCTGAACATGTAGATGTGGATGTTGTTCATGCTGATGTTTCAGTAGATATGACTAAGGCTTCAGAACCTGTTTCCTCTGAAGAACCTTCTGCTGATCATAAACCTAATATTTCTTTTCCTTCTACCCCTGGTAATAGGAAGAAGACTATTGGTAAGAAGAGAAAGGTTTCTAAGGGTGAATCACCCAAGGATAGTACCTTTATTGACTTTGATTCTGAAGATGATAATCCAGTTGTTTGGGAGAAAATAGTTAAATGGGAACTTATTGATTCTCCAACTGGTCAGGGTCAAGTTAATGTGATTCACATACAAGATGGCTCCACCAAAGAATTTATTTTTCTGAGTCAAATTTTAAATATGGTGGATAGGCAATACATTCTTTCTTTATATGGATGGGTGGTCACTTATTATGAGTCTCATCAACCTGAAGGGATTGGTATGTTTTTGCTGGGAGATTTACAAGTGCTCTGTGATTCTCATCTTTTTACTGGGGTTAGTTTTCATGTGTGGAAAGAACAAAAGGATTGGGTAGTTGATACTTGGAAATTCTTTCCTCTTCCTAATGTTCATATGATAGTTACTACAACTGGCAAAACCTTATATTGTTGGGCAGATGTGACATATCCAATCACCATAGAAGTAATGCAACTAATGCTGGAGGCAAAACTCACTGTTCCTCTGGAATTGATTGGGAATGATATGCATATGGCTGAACAATTGATTAGGTTTATCAAGAGAAGTATTTTGGTTAAGCAGGAACTGAAAACTAAGCATGGTGTTTCTATTGAAACTTATTTGCAATGATGAGGTATTGCAATGGTATTTAGTTGTATATTTTCTTTGTTTAAAAAAAAAAAAAAAAAAAAAAAAAAAAAAAAAAAAAAACAACAACAACTAACAGATTTGTATAGTATTGTGTTTGTTGTATGCAGGTTTGGTATTGGTTATCAACTTACCTGATGTTGACTATTCCATCAAATAGTTGGCTAGTCCAAAGGGTACAACTTTGGTAAAGACATGTCAAATCTGTTGATAGCTGTAATAGTTTGCTAAAAACTATTGGGTACTCAACTCACCCATGCTTAACAGCTGAGAGTTGAATGGTTGTCAATTGACCATGGATTTTTCCTTTATGGATTCCAAATAATTGGCTAGTCCACAAGTGTATGGCTTGTGGTAAAGGCAGTGGCAAACCATATTTGGTATTCAATTGCCAAGGTGATTCTATCACTAAAATACTTGACTAGTCCTGAGCAAACGGCTACAGGTAAAGACATATCAAATCCGTTAATAGCTGATGATTTGCCAAAAATCATATGGTTATCAGTGTACCATAGTTAGTGAACTGAAACATTTGGCTACTCCAGTAGTAATGGCTATTGGTAAAGAGACATCAAATCCATTATTATCAATGATTCACCTCTCACAGGAGTTAACACACCTGGATGTGATGAGAATAGTCTGTAACTCTTATGTTTTGATGTACAATTAGTCATATGTTGCTGCAAAGAATGGTGCTTTTCAAGTTTTTGCTGATCATAGAGATTCTACTTATGAAGATTCTTTGCTGATGAAGTTCATCCTCAATCCTCTTATTTGTACCTTTGAAGATCTATCAAGAATCTTGGAGTTAACTATGTCAACATCAAGATTAGGGGAGGATTGTAAGGATTTATTTAGATACTGCTGAAGATTCTGCTGACAGGTTCCTGCGGAAGCACATAATGGTTTCTGCTGAAGACTTGTTTCTGCTGAAGTATACTGAAGCATAGTGATACTGCGGATGTAGTTAATCCGTGGATAAACATTAGTTATTTATAGATAAGATATTTAGAATATCTTCTAGAATGTTATGAAGATATGTTTCTTGTAGAAGAGATTAGGGTTTCCACTAGTATATAAGTGTCACAACTCGTAATTTCCGGTCATTTTCCAAACTTCGACAATCTTACTATTCACCAATTACTATTCATCGATCACTATTCATCGTTTTACTATTCATCATTTTCGAGGTCAATTTGATATTCTGAGAAGCGTTCAGAAATTTCACTATTCATATGACACTATTCATTTCCAAAAGAAAACCACTATTCATGTGCATTTCTCATTTCATCGTAAACTTAGTTTACGGGTATTCAAAATTCGCGTAACCGTATTGGTTCAAGAGCGAATTCATGCATTATCATTGGGACATTTCATACAGACTAGAAATAGTCTGCATATCATCTTTATGGCACTTGCATACTATTCCACTCGTAGGGTATTCAAATTATATTTTTAATATAATTAACGATTTACGTATGTTTATTTTAAATAAACACTAATACGCGAACTATAAATGAAACTAACACGTCCGACACTCCCGACTATGATCCCAATATATCTTTATATTCATTTTTATAATATAAAATTTGATTATATTAATTTACCCGGTATTTTGGAAATTTATTTATTTCGTATCGTACGCCTAATTTAATTACGACAGTTTTCGTAGAAACTAAATAACGATTATCTAAACACTCAGTATTTATACCCAACATATTTTTATAATTTTTATAACCTTATTATGTCCCGGTTAACTCCGTTAGAATTTATTTTTAGTTAACTCGGTACCCGGTATCACCTAAAACTAATAATATATAACAAATTCCACCAAAAGTCTACACAAATCTTACAAAATTCCACATTTTCTTTCTTTTCTCATACATTGCCGCCCCCCCCCCCCCCCCCCCCCCCTTCTTTTTCTTCCTTGATTGGTGGATCTAGTTCCCTATCTAATAAATATATATACATATCATAACAATAATTCACATCTACTTTACTAAACCATTTCTATCTCATTTTTTTCACTTTGAAAGCAAACTCTTTTCTCTCTTTTGCTCTCTCTAACCCACGGCCACAAGAGGAAAGGAAGCAAGACCAAAAGTTTTTCCAAGATCTTAGTATAAAACTTGTTCTTATAGCATCCTTGTTTGAGTTTTGAAATACAAACTCAAGGATTATTAGGTTTTAATCATCCTAACTTCACTAATCTTACAAGTAAGTTTACTAAACTCATTTCATAATTTTTTACAAAGTTATTACTATGTTTATACATGTTTCTTGCAAGATCTTATACATGCATTAACTTATACCACTTTATTTTTGTAAACTTTTGATCATACAAGCCCTAGAAGTAATTTTGGTTAGATCATTGTTAATCTACTTGGTTTTGGTGATTAGGAACCCATGACACCCTAAGAAGGTGTATGGTAGGATTAGATTAGTTTTGTGGTGTTTGAAAGTGGTTTGATGGATGATGGAACTAGTTTGGAGACTTGAAAATGGTTTTTGAAACTTTTGATATACCTACTGTCCCTATTTTGATTTCGTGGGAAAATCAGTGGTTGTTGGCTAATTTTTGACCAAAGATTTAGAAAATACTTTCAAAAACGAAACTTTAGGCGAAAGAACGGATTAAAACGAGTTTATAACGAAGGAGTTATGATTTTTGTAAATTTAACGACGAAAACTATTTTTATAAAAACTGCATACTGTTTGGCAGTTTTCGACGGGCAAAAAGAGGTGTTAAAAGTAACCTAGTGAGGCCGAGTTGTCAAGAATTTATTAATACATTCTAAAACGAATCCGTGGACATAAAGAACGAAGGAAATGAACCTATAACGGCCAAGTTATACCCTTTTTAACATCGTCAAAACTATATATATATATATAGTCACAAATAAAAATAATAACTTACGTACTAAATGGTATATTTTCTAGAAATATTACTAAGGACTATATTCTTAACAAATGAATACATATGACCCAAGGGAATATTTATACGACTTAACGACATTATTTTAAGGATCTCGATACGAGTAATACAACGCTAACATTTTTGTACGATATATATTACGACAAGTTTTATAACTCCAATTGGACTTATTTTTCCTAAATATGGAAACTATTTTACTATGACAATAACGAGTATTTCCAAGTCACGAGTGGTATGAGTATCATATGCATGTGCATTCATTTCCATACGGCATGATCTAAATTAGATCACGAATATTCATTTAGGTTGCGGCAAGTGTTCGCGCCTCATTGTCCCGACTACTTTACCATCATTGTACCATCTTTGTACCATCATTTCGAGGTGAGTTTTCATAGCCCCGTTTTCAATTACTTATTTTGATTTCAAATCCCACGGGGGAGAATACATTGCATTACTTGTTTTTGTGTACATGCCTAAGTATAAAATTCATACATTGCTTAAGTTGCCTTATTACCACGTCTTGACAAGTCCCCTTTATTATCATGGACCGTTAATTTCTAGTACTAAGCGAGAGTGAGTGGATAGATCTATCGAGGGTGACGCCTCCATTCGTGTTTGGGTTGCTCCAAATGGAACGAATGCATTTCATGTCTTTATTATTAGAGTGTCTGGTAAACACTCATTGGGGCCAAGTATCGTCTAGCTTCGGGGTCATGAGCTTAAGAGCCAATGTATATACTTTCCGGACATCCTACTTCTTGGCATTACTTATGGCATTTGTACACTAGATCTTACTTATAAACCTATGATTATTCACCAACATTCGTGTTGACCGTTTTTCGCAATGTATTTCTCAGGTAACTAAGGCATATTCTCATGGCATTCATGGAGTCGCGGAGTCGACGCGTCTCACTATATTTTCTGCACTTATGATACGTTTGATCTTGTTCAATCTGTTTATTCTAAATTGGCAACATCTTTTGGGACCTATGTTTTGTAAACTCTGAATGTTTTTAATGATCAAACGACGTATTTTTCCAAACGACACTTTAGGTCGTTCAATATGACTGTAACTGTGGTGCTATGACAGTCACCCCCAGGTATTCCATTCCGCTGCCATTCAGGTATTTTGGGGGTGTGACAGATTGGCATCAGAGCTAAGGTTATAGCGAACTAGGATGTATCTTGGACCCTAGACTATAACCACACCATCATAGCATCTCATCATTTCATCATAGGTGCATATTCATTATACATATTGTTCCATGCACACACTGTTCGAGTTATTCATACCCATACTCATATATATATATGATTATGTTGACCTGGTTCACAAGTGACATGTCTTCAGATACCCGTCCTGTTATCCTTTCGTCGGATTCCGATATTTAAGTTGCCTTGTCATCTTCCCCTACCATTATACCACCAGCTGTACTTACACCACCATTAGCACTATTGATTTGTCATAGGAACAGGGTTTTCCTATCATTCAGCCCATACATAGAATGCCGTTTGGTAGAGTATTCAGACGTAATTTTAATGGACTTATTAGGATGCTTATTGCAAGGGAGATAGTATGTTTTCTTTCCTTCACTAGTAGGACGCTTACTACTTAGGTACCACCACCACCATTGGTTACTTATTACACTATTGGTCGTCCCATAGTGCGTACTTCAACTTTACCTCTTAGATGTCGCGAGTTAGCGCGAAAGAGGGTAGTATCCCATTCACTATTATCACCATTATCTCCTAACTCATCACTAGGATCGCATTGTCATCAATGTTATTCTCATCCTTAGAATACCACCATTGTCAGTTTCCTTTTCCATTTTCACTTGCCATGAATTAGATAACGCCTTGTGGATAATACCAAGATTACGGACTCAACAGGAACATCTACAAGTTCCTCAAAAATGGCTTAGAATCTACACTATCTAGAACTTGATCGATGCACAACTACAGACACCACTTCAGGACTATCTCGACCTTATGCTGCCACAACCTTGGTTTCACATAGAGAGATTACAGGAAATCTCTAGACTAGATTTATATCTTTACTAGCTTTTACTGTTATCCTAGCCACAAAGAGTGTGGGACATAGTCTAAAGAACTTGTTGTCTTTTGATTGTTGTACAAACAAATATATCAAGTGTGACTCTACTATAGGGGAATGGTTGTGCTATCTATGATATGGATTCATATAGACCGAAACTTTCATGTATTATATTCATGAGTTATGAATATGATGATTTTTATTACCTATAGATTCTCATAGACTCGTATGATTTGGTGAAAATAGATTTAAGCAAACCACTCCAAGCATGACGCAAGCTGCTGTTGGACAAGTCATTGCCAAGAACATGACCACTGCCTTCACCAAGGAACTTACTCACGTGGAATTTATGGGTTGTAATCCCTCCTCCTTTAGCGGAAATATAGACACAAAGGAATTTCTCAAATGGTTCGAAGAAATAGAAACGATATTTCGATGTGGCGACTGTCGTAAGGAAGACAAGGTTAAGTTCGCCACATGCACTTTTCAGAATCTTGCCCAGGAATGGTGGACCACACATGTTAAGATAGTAGGAGTTGATGATGCTTACTCACGCTCTTGGGAGGAACTAAGAAAGATGATGGGTATAGCCTTTTGTGTAAGAAGCGAATTACGGGCAATAGAACAGGAAGCACTAAACCTTACCATGGTAGGAGATGATGTTGTCAAGTATACTGCTCATTTTTATGAATTAGCTCGACTAGACCCTGCAATTGGTGAACCAGAAATTAAGAGACTTGAAAGGTATGTCGGAGGACTTTCTCCTGAAATTCGTATGTTGGTCATCGCATGGGAACCCAATACCATGTCTGAAGCTATCCAGATGGCAATCGAAGCAAAGGAATGCATAATTCGCGACAAGACATCAGGAAACAATAGTAACAACAAGAGAAAATGGGTCGGTAATCAGGATACTAATGCTACTCAACAACCATTTAAAATACAACAAGTGGTGGAGACCCGTACTGCTGGGTCAAGCCAAAAGAAAATGTATATTGGAAAATTACCCGTGTGCAACAAGTGTCAGTTTCTTCACAAAGGATCTTGCCCTTCTCAATGCAAGAACTGCCAAAAGGTCGGACATGAAGCCAAGGACTGCAAGGCTCCCACCCTCGCAAAACATCAGGAACTCACGGTAATCTGCCGTGAATGTGGAGTAGTGGGACACTTCAGGAGTAAATGCCCGGTGTTGAGAGACCGGAACTGGAGGAGGCATTTCATGTTGTAAAACCATAGTTGAGCCCTCTAGGGTTGTACTTTCTTTTGGTACTTTCCATAAGTACGTTGATGTAACCTAATTGTATTAAGCACTTTCCTATCTAATGTAATGACTATCTTTTGTTATCTATGTGATAATCGTAACCTTCGTTTATTCCATCTCCTATTGCAATTGTGCAATTTTCAATCGTTACGTAGCATTATACCATTGTCTTAGTAAGGGAATTAGGCCAATTTCGTATTTGACAGGTTTGTAGATTATTACCATTCCATAGGAATTACCCATGTATCCAATAAACCATTCAACGAGTTTTATTTCAAACTATTTTACTACCTTATGGGGAAATTGTTTTACCGAATTTCTAAAATAAGCCGTTTTGTTACCGTACTATAAACTGATTTTTCCGATATTACGCCAAATATTTACTATTATTACGCGAAACAATTTTTATATTACTTTGGAAGGAAATAATTAGTATACCATTTTAATAACAATGCGTTGAACACCATCTAAAGCTTGTGAGGAAAAATAATATTATTTTGACTAAATCAAGCATCGCATCATT
The DNA here is from genome assembly GCA_030686995.1 of Artemisia argyi. Lineage (NCBI taxonomy): Eukaryota > Viridiplantae > Streptophyta > Magnoliopsida > Asterales > Asteraceae > Artemisia > Artemisia argyi. The sequence goes on from CM060686.1 coordinate 147,686,022, forward strand.
AGTCCTCAACTATACATAGCCTGATCACCTATGTATAATTCAGGAAGGATTATGCCATGAAGGAAATAGTTACTTTTTAAAGTATTGCTAATAACAATCTTCATTTAAAAGCGTTTTAAACAAGTAAACTCTTTTATAAACGTCTCTTTCTGACAAACTCTCCCTGGATACTTACCCGACCTGTCCCCTACTTAGCCATTAAGTCAGACTTTCCATTAACTTCTTTAGGAGAGACTTTCCATAACAACTACAAGTAGGATTCCTCGATAGAGGAAAAACAATAAAAGGATTATGGGACTATAATACCTAGACTAAGAAAATTCATAACTCAACAACAATCCTAAGATACCACGAGACCATCCGACTCACCATCTCTGACCTAGTTGTCCAATTTAATTATTCAAAGGTACTAGCTAGACTGAGCTACAGGATCGAACACATTGTGAAGGTACGCTAAGCAACACCATGGGAATAAACCAAGCCTCCTAACCGATACTGTAGAGCGATTTGATTAAACGTGACCTCATCTAAACGCAAAACTTCCCGGTAATAAGTTCACCAAGGAAAATTGATTGAGTTAAGGATATCGATATAGGATGTCCTAAGGAGTTGTGTTCTCAAGAAATTCTAGATAACCACACCTATACATCAAGAGAGGCATCAGGCCCAAGCATATCTCTCCAGCTACATGTGAAGACAATACGGAAATTCATCGACATAGTATCAATTGAAACCCTCATATTGCCAACATGATGACAATTACAACGATAAACCATCTCATGACTTAAGTTGGTTGAATACCTAGGCTTGTAGTTTTGCCCGATAACCACCAATAGGCACCATCCAATATCAGGAACCGAGCATCAGACATCTATGCATTATGCGAACATCACCTATCCTACTACTTTATCCTTGTTAGTATTTTCACTTTAAGTAAAGTCGATTTAAAATTTGTGATTATACAAATCACATATCTTGTAGAAAATAATTTTTGAATTGCCTATTTTGAACGAATACGATCCTTTTAATCAATATTTAGCAAAACCATTGTAGAATGGGAAATATATAAACACCAAACTTTGGTAAACAGTCCTATTCACCACCTGTTTGAAAACCGCGTCCCATTTCCTAACTATTGAATTTTGAATCATCAAGAAAAATATTATTTAGTAAACTATTTGCCCCATTTTTCTAAATTCGTTTATTCAGAAAAAGATTTCGACCAAAAACTCAAAAATCGCGAAATAAATTTTGAAAACCAATCACCATAATACATCGCTTATGCATTTAGGACTTTGTGATTTGACAATAAGGAATATTGGAATATGTGATGAAGGAAATTAGGAGGAACACCATAGAATGATTACGAACTCTAGTAGGAGAGACCAAGCCCGATAGGCAAAGAATGACACATGTCTTAGCACCCATTTGACCAAAACACAAGGAATCAAAACTATTACCCATATTCTATCTTCTTCGCATAACGCCGAGTTCGAAAGACGTAACGTTAAGGAATTAGTCACAAGGTTTGTTGTACCCAATTCAATTATTCCTGATAAAGGTAATCGGATCACCTCAGACTTCTAGCTATCATTTTAAGATTTCCTTCAGAACCCTATTTAGACGTAAACACCGCCTATTATCCTCAGACCGATGGTCAGAACAAGAGAACGATTCAAACATAGGAAATTTATACTCAGGGTGTGAGTGATTGACTCTAGAAATGGTTGGACTAACCATTTATCATAAATCAGATTCGTTTGCAACGATAGTTATCGCACGAGCGTAGAGACTACACTATTTGAGGCACTTTATGGTCAAAGTACCAATTACTCAATTACAGACCGAAATCGGAAAGTTAAATTCACTAGTCTAGAACTAAACTATGGAACAATGAAGGAAATTTCACAAGTCAAGAACCAGTGACAAGCAACGAGAAATTGGTAGAAGTTAGATTGGTACATGACGCACGTCATGCGGATTGAGTATCCCTGAGCAGCAAACCATCAAAATTCAAGCGGGAGAACGAACTAAGTTGAAAGCTTTGCCTTGGAGAGGCATGATACGATTTTGATAACACGAGAGATTGGACCTTTAGTATATTGGACCATTTAAGATTCATTTTAGAATCGACCAGCTGACATATAAGATTTGAGTTCTGGCAGAGTTCAGCAACATATATTACCCATATTACTTTATAAACCTGAAGGAACACTGATCATTTATTGACAAACCAAACTCGGAAAAAGCCAAACTCACTATTCCTATAGGCATTCATGAAATAACCAGAAATTTCCTACAAGTCAAGAATCAATTACAAATTCTATAAGTTGTAAACCATAAAAACTTCAAGATGGTAGCCAGATCATGTTGAAAGTTCTGCCTAGGAAAGGCATGATATTATTCGGAAAATTTGGAAAGTTAGCACTGATATACACTGGACCATGTAATAATTCAGACAGAGTAGGCCTAGTAGCCGTCAGACTTGAACCTCGTTAGAGAACAACCGGATTACGCAACTATGTTTCACCTATTCAAATCCCAGGAATTGACTTTCAGATTAGTCACTCAAAATCCCATTTGGAAAGGAATCCAACCCAAGGACAAACGTAAACTTGGTATGAGAACCAATAGAAATCATGGATTGTTAGGTCGAACGATTGAAGCTGAGTCGAATTCCTATTGTGAAAGTTCGCTGGAATTCTCCAATATTATCACCTTTCACTAATACCACTTCGAAGACTAACACAAACTGAACTTCGGGACGAAGTTCCTGTTAGAGGGGAAGACTGTCACAACTCGTAATTTCCGGTCATTTTCCAAACTTCGACAATCTTACTATTCACCAATTACTATTCATCGATCACTATTCATCGTTTTACTATTCATCATTTTCGAGGTCAATTTGATATTCTGAGAAGCGTTCAGAAATTTCACTATTCATATGACACTATTCATTTCCAAAAGAAAACCACTATTCATGTGCATTTCTCATTTCATCGTAAACTTAGTTTACGGGTATTCAAAATTCGCGTAACCGTATTGGTTCAAGAGCGAATTCATGCATTATCATTGGGACATTTCATACAGACTAGAAATAGTCTGCATATCATCTTTATGGCACTTGCATACTATTCCACTCGTAGGGTATTCAAATTATATTTTTAATATAATTAACGATTTACGTATGTTTATTTTAAATAAACACTAATACGCGAACTATAAATGAAACTAACACGTCCGACACTCCCGACTATGATCCCAATATATCTTTATATTCATTTTTATAATATAAAATTTGATTATATTAATTTACCCGGTATTTTGGAAATTTATTTATTTCGTATCGTACGCCTAATTTAATTACGACAGTTTTCGTAGAAACTAAATAACGATTATCTAAACACTCAGTATTTATACCCAACATATTTTTATAATTTTTATAACCTTATTATGTCCCGGTTAACTCCGTTAGAATTTATTTTTAGTTAACTCGGTACCCGGTATCACCTAAAACTAATAATATATAACAAATTCCACCAAAAGTCTACACAAATCTTACAAAATTCCACATTTTCTTTCTTTTCTCATACATTGCCGCCCCCCCCCCCCCCCCCTTCTTTTTCTTCCTTGATTGGTGGATCTAGTTCCCTATCTAATAAATATATATACATATCATAACAATAATTCACATCTACTTTACTAAACCATTTCTATCTCATTTTTTTCACTTTGAAAGCAAACTCTTTTCTCTCTTTTGCTCTCTCTAACCCACGGCCACAAGAGGAAAGGAAGCAAGACCAAAAGTTTTTCCAAGATCTTAGTATAAAACTTGTTCTTATAGCATCCTTGTTTGAGTTTTGAAATACAAACTCAAGGATTATTAGGTTTTAATCATCCTAACTTCACTAATCTTACAAGTAAGTTTACTAAACTCATTTCATAATTTTTTACAAAGTTATTACTATGTTTATACATGTTTCTTGCAAGATCTTATACATGCATTAACTTATACCACTTTATTTTTGTAAACTTTTGATCATACAAGCCCTAGAAGTAATTTTGGTTAGATCATTGTTAATCTACTTGGTTTTGGTGATTAGGAACCCATGACACCCTAAGAAGGTGTATGGTAGGATTAGATTAGTTTTGTGGTGTTTGAAAGTGGTTTGATGGATGATGGAACTAGTTTGGAGACTTGAAAATGGTTTTTGAAACTTTTGATATACCTACTGTCCCTATTTTGATTTCGTGGGAAAATCAGTGGTTGTTGGCTAATTTTTGACCAAAGATTTAGAAAATACTTTCAAAAACGAAACTTTAGGCGAAAGAACGGATTAAAACGAGTTTATAACGAAGGAGTTATGATTTTTGTAAATTTAACGACGAAAACTATTTTTATAAAAACTGCATACTGTTTGGCAGTTTTCGACGGGCAAAAAGAGGTGTTAAAAGTAACCTAGTGAGGCCGAGTTGTCAAGAATATATTAATACATTCTAAAACGAATCCGTGGACATAAAGAACGAAGGAAATGAACCTATAACGGCCAAGTTATACCCTTTTTAACATCGTCAAAACTATATATATATATATATAGTCACAAATAAAAATAATAACTTACGTACTAAATGGTATATTTTCTAGAAATATTACTAAGGACTATATTCTTAACAAATGAATACATATGACCCAAGGGAATATTTATACGACTTAACGACATTATTTTAAGGATCTCGATACGAGTAATACAACGCTAACATTTTTGTACGATATATATTACGACAAGTTTTATAACTCCAATTGGACTTATTTTTCCTAAATATGGAAACTATTTTACTATGACAATAACGAGTATTTCCAAGTCACGAGTGGTATGAGTATCATATGCATGTGCATTCATTTCCATACGGCATGATCTAAATTAGATCACGAATATTCATTTAGGTTGCGGCAAGTGTTCGCGCCTCATTGTCCCGACTACTTTACCATCATTGTACCATCTTTGTACCATCATTTCGAGGTGAGTTTTCATAGCCCCGTTTTCAATTACTTATTTTGATTTCAAATCCCACGGGGGAGAATACATTGCATTACTTGTTTTTGTGTACATGCCTAAGTATAAAATTCATACATTGCTTAAGTTGCCTTATTACCACGTCTTGACAAGTCCCCTTTATTATCATGGACCGTTAATTTCTAGTACTAAGCGAGAGTGAGTGGATAGATCTATCGAGGGTGACGCCTCCATTCGTGTTTGGGTTGCTCCAAATGGAACGAATGCATTTCATGTCTTTATTATTAGAGTGTCTGGTAAACACTCATTGGGGCCAAGTATCGTCTAGCTTCGGGGTCATGAGCTTAAGAGCCAATGTATATACTTTCCGGACATCCTACTTCTTGGCATTACTTATGGCATTTGTACACTAGATCTTACTTATAAACCTATGATTATTCACCAACATTCGTGTTGACCGTTTTTCGCAATGTATTTCTCAGGTAACTAAGGCATATTCTCATGGCATTCATGGAGTCGCGGAGTCGACGCGTCTCACTATATTTTCTGCACTTATGATACGTTTGATCTTGTTCAATCTGTTTATTCTAAATTGGCAACATCTTTTGGGACCTATGTTTTGTAAACTCTGAATGTTTTTAATGATCAAACGACGTATTTTTCCAAACGACACTTTAGGTCGTTCAATATGACTGTAACTGTGGTGCTATGACAGTCACCCCCAGGTATTCCATTCCGCTGCCATTCAGGTATTTTGGGGGTGTGACAATAAGGAACCCTAAGTCATTGTATTATGTACGAGTTTCTTAAACACTTTTTAGTAAAGTATATCGATCCATAGAGGATCAAAGTTTAGTATACAGTTTGTTTTTATATTCCGCAATAACTACAAACATACAGAGATTATCTATTTAGTCTTGCTAGTGATTACATTAGTAGGCTAACGATCTATTGGCTCGAGATCTATCAAGGTTTAGATCCTACACATGTTGATTCCTAGAAAACACAAAGTTTAAGTTCAAATTAATGACTTTTATAATGTGAATGTTCTAATGTGTGCCTATATGAAAACAATGTAGAGGTGCGGTTATCTTGACTCATTTTGATGCTTAAAACATTTTGTAATGCAAGTTTTGTTACATAACAAAAGATAACCCAAACGCTCCTAATTCAATGTAGCTTCATTTTAATGTACCCCGAAAACACATATTAGTTATGTATTTCCTTTAGCATTCAAGAGACATTATGCAAGTGATGTTTTAATAACGTTTTTCATTTGTTTTAACAATGAGGTGAAAGATGGAGTTCTAGTGACTTTTAAAAGACAATGAACTTGGTGTGTTGGTAACAACTAAAAGGATACAATTCCTAACTAATGATAGTTATGATTAGTTTACAACCAAGGTTTTTCATGAATCGACAAGTTTATGCATAAACCCTAGGATTCTAGTTAATGTATGTAGATGAAAGTGATAGACTTTGATTGAAAATGCAATTATGATAAAAATACTTACAAAGTTGATTGGATTGGAAGAGATATGAGTGAGAGCCCTAATTTTCGTGTGGTATGGTGTTTGTGAGTGAGGAATGGCTGTTGGTAAGTTGGAGTTGTGAATAAAGAGGTGTTTGGTTTTGAAATTAAAAGAAAACAAGCTGCAGATTTGGCGGACCAGGCGGAACCAAAGGGAGGGTTCCGCCCGTTTGGTCTGAGGGTTCCGTGGGAACTGCAGAGGAAAACTTAAAAAAGGTTTTGTCTTGATTTTCGTGGTTTTATCCTAATGTTCAAAACTAAGGATGTAGGTCTTATGAGTCTTCAACTAAGCCTAGGGATGATGAATGCTTCTCATTCAAGAGGTTTCGTGAAAACGTTGACAGAATGGTTAACGTATAAGACTTTCTTAGTTAAGATGTTCCTCAATGAACATTTTTACCAAGGTGATGATGACGGATCACAATATGTCAATTAAGAACATAATGGATTGGATTGTTACCGAAGTCGATGCTTCCTTTGTTGACGGGATAACAATGATGATAAAAAGAATTCCGTTGTCGATGCGAGTGAGCTTGTTCAAATGGAGCTTGTTGATGTGCTTTTCCAGTTGATGTTAAAATGAGAACCTTACACGTTTTGGATAATCAATAGGTAAGTAGATGTAAAAGTGCAAGTACCACTTGTGCTTTTCTTATCAACTTATTACCGACATAATTCCATTTGGCATACACTATGGTTTCTATTCCCGTTCTTTTGGGATACCATAATCCTAGTTGTGTAGTACCTTGTGATGAATCCAAACAAGCTCTTTCGAAAGAGTTGTTTTAGGATCTTCTCTAAAAACGAGCACATAGACAAGCACTAAACATAATGTTGGATTTCTTTGTTGTGAGAACAAGTATACTTCCATACATTTCTCTATGTTTAGTTTTACCTACGGATTTACTAATCTCATTCTTGATAAGTCATAAAGGACTTAATCATTGTGAACAAGTGAATAACTAGGAATGTCTTTGAGTGATTATCCCTTGCTTTTGGAGCTTGCTTAGGTTAATAAAAAGTCTTTCAAAGATTAACATTCTTTTCTATTTTGAAAGATCTATTTTGTTTTAGTAATTGCTTTACTCTAATATCCAAAAACACTTTTTATCAAATTTGTTTTAATTACCACTATGACTCATGATTCAAGTTTTTATGACCTTGTTAATATTGCTTGACTCAATGTTTGACACAAGACGAAAAGATGTTGTTTTTCAATTTTAATAGTTCATCTTCCTTGTTATTGATCTTGACTTACTTGTCTTATCAATGTCGGGCTTTCAACTAAGTCATCATCTACCAAATATGATATCTTAGAAGGAGGTGGTCTTTCATCGAATGTTAAACTCAATGACTCCTCGACTCTTTGGGTTTATTTACTTAAGGCACTATGAGTGTGAATGTCTAAGAGATGCACAATCATAAGACTAAGGGTCGAATTTGATGTTCACATCCTAGATGTTTATAAATCATTTTCTCCCAATCATCCAAATGAAATTCAAATGATTTATTTTTCTTTGTGTGTCTTACATGAAACTTTTAACAAAAGAATGGTTGAACTTAAGACACAATTGAAAATGTAAGGTATAATGTCAAAAGACGTTGTACTACAAGTATCTATGAAATGTTGTGGTTTTGCTAGATTTGCAAGCATCACAAAAGTGTTGGTTGTCTTATCACTTAGGAGACTCTTAGTTAACTCACTTGTAGACAAGAATTAAGTGAGACTCACTCAAGAGTTACTCGTGTCTTTTCCCGAAAGATTAACGAGGTAAAACACCTTATATCTCCTACTAAAAGTAGTGTCTAAATTCTTTAAACACGAAGGATCTAATCCTTATTATTACTTACACAACATAAACACCTTAGAGTAAGGACTACTACTAACACTCATGACAAATTATACTACTAATCAACATGAAACATTGAAAGGTAAGTTGAAGAGACGTGTACCTTTTAAGCTCCATAGATTAGCCATCAAGAAGATAATCATTAAGCAAATAATCTTGACATGTAGAGGAACTAAACTCAAATACTCATGAATCCAAGGAAGTTAGACCAACACATAAAAATATTGAACATGATATCTTTATCCATTTATCATGAGCTCCTACTAGAGATAGAATTACTCCTACAATTCTCTCCTAGGTTTCACAAACACAACTTATTTTGTTTTACTTGTTGATGGTTCATTAGAGTTAAATCCTAATCCGGTTCTATCTCTAAATGACTTTTGACTCTTCAAACAACTTTCAAGAGCTTTTGAACTTTCTTCAAATTTAGCAAGCATTTTTCCTTTTTCATTTTGTCTTTGAATTTTATGTTTGTAATCTAGACATAATTTACATTCTAAATCAATTTCAACATGACTCTCAAGTCTAGACATCTTATCTTCTAACATGATTTCATTCTCAAAAGTATTTACACAAGATTTTGAAGATTCATTGTTAAAGATAGTTTTTAGGTCCATGTTGCATAAAAGTTTAGACTCATTTTCTAGTTTAGAAAATTCTAAGATAAATGTGTCAAAGCAAAAGTGTTTGGTTTCAAAATGTACCTTCCTTGATGTTTTAACAAATTGAGAATCACAAACCGGATGGTTGGCTTCATCTTCATCCGTGTTAATCCATGAATCGCAAGCAAGTCCACTAAGAGCTCGACATGAGTAATCATCTTCACTTACACCTTCATTTAAAACATTTAAACTAGTAGCACATGTATTTATCTCAACTAAATGTCTATCTATTAATTTTTTTAAGACTTCTAACTCATATGTGAGATCAAATTGATCATCTTGGTTTTCAAAACTTGTTTTCGTTGATTTGAAATCACCAATAGAAATAATATGCCAAAGATCTTGATCAATCGATTTCACATAGTTTTCAATTTTACTTTTCCATTCAAGGAAGTTTTCTTTTTCAAATAGCGGTGGGTTTTGAATAGGTTGCCCTTCTTTGAGATTTTCAAAATCCATGGATCGATCCAAGTTTTAAAATACACTATATTTTAAAGATCTTGAGTAACGTAGCTCCTGATGCCAATTGTGGAAAACTAGAAGGGGGGTTGAATAGTTTACCGCTTTTTAATTTGATTATCGTTGAAAACTTTACGTTTGTTTAAAGATATAAACTCAACTTGTTTGTTTAATTCTTTGAAAAGCTTTACTTGTGATTAACAATTCTAACTAGAGACCATATGTAATAAGCAAAGACAAAGAAAGAAACGATCAAACCACAACACGATTGTTTATCGTTGTTCGGCTACAAGTACTCTTTTTCCTTACCCTACATCCACGCCCCGAGTTTCCAACTCGAGAGTTATAAGCACTAATCAACAAGCTCCTTTCGCGGTGGAGAAACCTTTACAACGTCGCTTACACTTTTACCGACACTAAGCTAGATGTCGAGTTCTTTTACAAGGGTACAACCACTCCCATTCGTCGCTTCCACTTTTACCGACACAAAGCTAGATGTCGAGTTCTTTACCAAGGGTACAACCACTCCCGTTAGTTCTTTTACAGAGGTACAACAACTCCCGACACACTATGTATTTTGAGGCCTAAAATACTAACCGATCACTTCTATACACACAATACAAATGAAGTATAAACTATCAAAGCTTATACATAGCAAAGCTAACAAGTCTTGCAACTTTAGAGTTGAAGCTTGTAACTTCTTGGATGATCTTGTGAAGTCCCTTGCTACATAAGAGGATCACACAAGTCAAATGTTACTGAGTTAGTTGAGAGAGTATTTCAAATATATGTCCTAAAGTGATTACTCAAAACTAACAAATGGCTTGGTATTTATAGCAAAACATTATGCAGGTCTGGCGGATACGGCGGAACCCTCAGAAGGGTTCCGCCCGTGTACCCCCAGGGTTCTGCCAGGGCTGCAGTTGGTTTTGCAATAAATCTTACAAACCAAACAAAGTCACATCTCATAAAACTAGTCAAACACAAACTTGTGTAAGAAGACATATGGTTAGTCAAACACACTATCTTTCCATAAATGTATAATGACAAACTTACCATAAATGTGATGTGACAAGACACTTTCTAATTAAAGAAATAAAAACAATGTTTTGTTTAAAAGGAAATGTAAACCTTAGTTAAACAAGACTTAAACACTAAAGTGATGATTTACTTTTAGCTAAAGTTCATACTTTGTCATTAACAAAACTTAGCAAAGATCGTAAAATATAAATAACGTTTTTAGGCGATATTTGTATTAACAGAATCAATTGATAATGCTTTTGCTAGATTTAACACAATCATCACAAGTTTAAAAGCACTTGATGAGAATTTTTCTAGCAAGAATTTTGTAAGGAAATTTCTTAGGGCTCTCCATCCGAAGTGGCGTGCTAAAGTGACGGCTATTGAGGAGTCAAAGAATCTATCAACTCTACAACTTGACGAGCTAATTGGAAACTTGAAAGTGTATGAGGTGATAATAAAGAAAGACTCTGAAATGGTCAAAGGAAAAAGGGAGCAAACCAAGTCAATTGCATTGAAAGCAAAAAGGGATTCTAGTGACGAAGAATACCTCCGAAAGTGAAGATGAAGAGTATGCCATGGTCGTAAGAGACTTCAAGAAATTCTTCAAAAGACGAGGAAGATATGTTAGACAACCGTTTGATGAAAGAAAAACATTCCAAAGAAACAAGGACGACAAAATTAGCAATAATGAAAGAAAGTGCTTCAAGTGTGGAGATCCAAACCATTTTATTGGAGAATGTCCGAAATTATCAAGAAGTCAAAACCACAAGGCCTTTGTAGGAGGAGCATGGAGTGATAGTGACAATGATGAAAAAGACACAACAAAAGAAGAAAAGTGTCTCATGGCAAGATCTTCCGATGAGGTACGTTCCGAAACCGAATACTATAGGGATGATAACTTATCGTTAGATGAAAAAGATTTAGATAGCGAATATAGTAGATTATGCAAACTAGGACAAAAAGTCATAGCTAAAAATAAACTACTAAAACATACTAACAATAAATTAAAGGATGAAATACTTGAATTAAAAATGAAACTACGAAAACTAGAAAAAGGAAAAGAAAGTATTATAGAATGTAAAGAATGTCTAGTTGTTAAAAATGAGAATAAAAAACTTAAGGAAGAAATTATTAGATTTGAGAAATTTGAAAATAGTTCAATCGCTTAGTAAAATAATTAGTTTTCAAAGAATTGCCAATGATAAAACCGGTTTAGGATACGACTCAACCGAGGCATCAACTAGTAAATCTAAAAATGTAATGTTTGAAGGTGAAACTAGTGAACTAAAACCTCTAGAGTTAAAACCAAAGTATATACTTTTGAAAGATAGATTAGTACCTATTGCAAGTGATGAAGAAATTAAAAGCTTTCGTAAATCATCTTTAAAACCCGAAGTAGAACCCCTTAAGCCAAAAATAAGATCTAAAACTCCACCACCTAGAAAACCAAATAGTCCTCATCCTAGGTCTAAAACTCCTCAATCTAGAGTAAACCAAAATAGACGAAACTTTCACAATAACCATCAAATGTGAAACTTCAATCCTTGGGGAATGATTCCACCATACATGCACCCAAGTCAAATGCATAACGTCTTTAGACCAAACAACTTTGGTCAAATGAGACAATGGGGACCAACAAGATGAATTCATCATACCTTGGCAAGCTTGGTTTTCTATCCGCTTCCACACGATCATGCAATCTCTTGAAGACTTTGAAGATTTGCTTGTTGAAGACAAAAAGGTACAAGTCTCTTTTAAATTTCCGCATGTTTAGTCTAGTATCTAGTTTATTGTTGTTATAGCTTGTTTTGTAATTACTCTTAGCTATTTTTCTTATATATATACATATACTTATTTTCTTATAACATATATATATATATATATATATATATATATATATATATATATATATATATATATATACTAGTTTTCGAAGCCCGCCCGATGGGCGGGCATGACTTGTGATTATTCTTTGTATAGTATAAAACATACTCATAAAAGTTATATTAAAACATTGTCATGTAACACGTCTAATATCTCTAACGACCATTACAGTATTACAATGTCTTAGGATTAATATATATATATATATATATATATATATATATATATATATATATATATATATATATATATATATATATATATATATTGGTTCGGTTCTCGGTTAATCGGTTTATTCAATTCGGGTTGTTCGGTTAAAAAAAATTGGGTCATAACCGAAAACCGAACCGAAAATATCTATGACCGAACCGAACCGAGAACCGAACCGAAGTTCGGTTTGGTTATGAGTCAAAACCGAAAACCGAATTTTGTACTTGAATTACACTATTTATATTTTTTTTTAAATTTAATTATATATATTTTTGGGAAAAAAATATTTCAAGCATAAAAAAGTATTTTTTATACTAGAATAAAATTTTAGTAGACATTTTTTATATATAAAATAATATAAATATATATAAAATATATATATATATATATATATATATATATATAAAATATATATATAAAATAATATAAATATATATAAAATAATATAAATATATATAAAATATAAATATATATTTTATAAAATAATATAAATATATTTATAAAATATAAATATATATAAAATATAAATATATATAAAATAATATAAATATATATAAAATATAAATATATATAAAATATATATATATATATATATATATATATATATATATATATATATATATATATATATATATATATATATATATTTATATAAATTCGGTTTTCGGTTCAGATTGCCAAACCCATATCCAAACCGAAAACCGAATTTTTAATTCGGTTCGGTTCGGTTTTAACAAATTCGGTTCGGTTATATGTTCGGTTCGGTTTTCGGTTTATTCGGTTTATTACCCGATCCTCGAACACCCCTACTTGCAAGTACCGTAAATTCAAACATATTCATACAATCAATCATCATTAAATTTAATAGGATATTTAAGAGTTTAAGACCCAAAAGTAGGAATGGAACAAATTAGTAAACATTAGTGGTAAATTTTAATGATCCAAGACCATAGATAGATTGTCGCTTAAGTAACTGCTAGAAGCTATGCTTAGCACAACATGTAAAGCTTATAATTTTATAGATCTGTAACCATTTGTCCATATTTTAACATTAATTTTTAATAGATAGTTATAATAGTAGAAGTATGTTAATAGCACTTAACAGTAGAAGTTACTTAGCATACGTAAATGGTGAAACTAAATTTATTAATCAACAGTAACAAAGACGAAGCAAAGAGAACATATGGAAAAGTATTGAACAAAGAGCGAGGAGCACCATTCATTCTAGCTATTAAGGCATCGTTAGGTGTATCTGCATTAGTCATAACCTATTCAAATAACAGAAAAACAGTTTAGTTCCAAATCTCTAATACACATCGAATAACTCGTGAAAAACGTATGTGATACTAAACTATTTTGGTCATAGTCAATACCTTGAGACGCCTTACCTGGATAAAAAGTTATAATTCTTAATTATAGCTAACAGTTAAAACCTTGTTTGGATAATTATTAGGATTTCACGTTATATAAAATGTGTAGGTAGTAAGAATGCCATTAATTACCAACATTAGTTATTACAAATACAAAGCATTTCATAATAGTCAAACCACATCAATATCAGACAATATTAAGTGCAAGAGCCTGAAATTAACCATAAGTAATAACATGTTAACTCGTACTAATTGTAAAAGATAAACCACAGGAAGACTTGCGGAAATGTTGCTATTCTTAAGATGAAATACAAATGAGAAACCGAGATTTCTTCATTTTAGAACATGAGCCAAATGTAAGTTTGGTACCTTGGTCCTGTAGCTAACTGCATCTTCCAGCTTTCCTTTGTCCAAAGCAGTTTTTGACGACTCCAGTAGTTGGCGCCCATCAGCAGACGAGCATGCAGCTTGCTGCAATAGATACAAATTTCAAATATCAGACAATATGGACAATGATGAATCAAATCTGATTTGTAACTATCGTGCAATGGTGTGATTCATCACCTTATGCACAGGTACTAAGCTGATGATGTCCTCTTTCTTGAAAGGATGAGGAGAGTTCATATAAAAATCTCTTGGAACCAGCTCATCGCCAACCTAGAAAACCAATTTTTTGTGATTAAAAAGCATGGAGAAGATATATTTTAAGATCAAAATAATTACTTGCTCCTTCTCAAGTAATGAAGATTAGCAATGAGCCGATGATATATGATGTGTTATTCAACCAGCATAGATCAACAATATACACTATGCTAACCAGAGGGTAATTACTAATTACGTTGTGGCATAATCCACGTAGAATAGCAATTTTCCTGAGTTCAGTGTAGTTAAAGCTGGCAAGATCCCAGTCATAACGCTTCTTCAAGAAAACTTCTAGCCATGAACTTGTTAGAGAAACAACGCCTTGCTCACTTTCAGGAACCCCAAGCATCAGATTTAGTGCAGCAGCAATTGCATCAGCCATTTCCTCTAGTTTAGAAACAGCAGCAATCACTGCCCGTAGAATGTGCTTGAAAGCTCGTACTATCATTTCATGTATGCACAGAGATTGCACATGTGATAATTTTTCTGACAGCTTAACCTAATCAAAGAAACATTTTACAACATCAGTTGGTGCAAGGATTCTAAATGACAGACGCCACTATATAAAAAGAAAGCTCCGTGCAAATATCAATACTGCAAGCAAAGGGTATGTCTATAAAGATTAGTAAAAAAATTGAATAACTTTATAGTGACTTTCTGGAACAATAGTCATTGCATCAGATAATACTTTATTAGGATAGATCCATGTAAATAGCTCCACCACAGATCCGTTTGTAACATTATGAAGCAATTATTCTTTTTAAAATTCAGTCTTAGAAGTGGCAGGTTTGGTCGGGATGATATAAGTCGTTACACCTCAAACATGTCAGATGTGTATAGCTAATAGTAGTGTGTCGTTTAATGTGTACTGGTCAAGTCCGGGTTACTCGAGTTAAACGTAATAATTTCAGCTATTGTTGGTACCCTAGAACTTGAGCCAACCTCCTCAACATAAATTTCTTAATGTGTTATATATAATTAATATTCTTTCACAATTAAGAGGTGCTTGTTTTAGCTGTTTTTTTTTTCTTTCTTTTTTTTGTCTATTTTGTTAATTAATTTCAATAGCCTGGTGTTTGGGTTTGGGTAAATTCCTACGTTATGGCTTATTAAGGCTTGAAAGCTTTATTTGCCGCTTATTATACAAAAGCTAACCTAACCACTTAGCAAGAGTTTATAATCTTATCCATCATAAAGCCATAAGCTACTTACTAAAATCAAGTTCAAGCTGAAAAAATAAGCCTAGACAGACACCCTCATCTCTAAGCTACTTTGGGTTCAAATTCCGTCTGAATTGATACGGTAAAAATATGTTTAACTTATATATGAGGCACTTCTTTAATGTGACTCCTAAAGGTGCACTCGGATTTTTGAGAACATATTAAACTTAAGCAAAACTATAAACAACAAATGATCGGTAATTTTGTGCCTCACCGACCCCAACTTTTAACATGTTGTGATGTTTGGATTGTAAACTCGTAGTTATCTACTAACGAAGAAAAATGCGAGAAACACGAATTCATAGAGTTTACGTGAGATAGATTATGGATTAAAAAAGAACTACCTGATTGACTTGACGTTCTTTTCCCATTAGCATAGTCCAAAGATGAGTCAAAAATCTGCAACATAAAGGAGAAGCGCTATCAAATTCTTGATTTTTAATCAAATGGCCATTGACTTATCTGATCCTAATTTGAAATTGGAATAGCTGATTGTTGGTACTGTGGCATTTGGTGGACTTATACTGATTATACTATTCTGCGCAGAAATTGTTTACTTTCTGCCTTTCTGGTCTTTACTTGATGAAAGTATTAAAGATCCAATTGACCTATTCCCACATGTGTGGTCCTCCCTGTGTTGATGGAGTTCTGATAGTTGGCAGCGTCTTCCAAATAACCTTCCTATTAAAGTCACCGAAATGTGAAATCTTTATTAATAAGCATGTTTATCAATGATTAATCAATAAAATCTTGATTTGACAACTAATATATCATAAACTCACACGCTACATTTGGCTTGAACAACAAAAGGCTCATATTAAAAGAGGAAAACAAATGAGAATAATGCAAAAAAATCAATTTAAGTACAGATATTACATGTGAGTCATTAAAATCTTTAGGCTTTTGGGTGTTTGGAATTGGTATTTCACCTATCATCAGAATATACAACCAAAATCTGTAAGAATTTTGCTTCAACCTCGTTTGTTGTTCTCGTTTCATCACCTTATTATAATGTTTACGGTAAAACAACACCGTCTTCATCATGTGAAGCCCCAAGCAAGCATAAAAGTAAAGAAAATGCAATTAAGAACTCGTCTTTGAAAGTCGTAAGTGAATCTTTATTTCCAAAAACACATTAGCTAATTTCATAGCTGATAAAATTGATACACCTAACGAACCTGATTAAATGGTTAAAAAAGTGGTCGCCTCACTTCTAGTTCTGCTAAATTGAACTTGATAACCCGACCATGTAATAAGTTCAAGTAACCGCACCCACAGTGTCAACCTTTGAAAGCAATATGGCAGCAGATGAGGTCACAAGTAATAATTATTGGAGTTCAAAACATATGCCCAGCCCATATGACAGAAACATTAGGTCTGCAGCGGATGTTGTTGAGGCAACGACAAACTGCCCAAAAGACAAACAAAAGTTATATGAAGCTTGTAGAGACATAAAGTATTAGACTAGGTTAGTATTAGATAATGTTATTATTATTAATGTAGGATATATTCGAATTAAGAACAATTTGTCACTTGCGCTTAACAAACTGTAAAGGCCTGCACAGTTAGTTGATCAGGTTGCACCCTTGTTAACTATATTAAGGGGTGTTTGGGATTATAAATTGAAACTACTTACCTGTCGAAAATAAGCATGTGACTTTTTTTTAGTGCTCACTTTAATATGGCTGTACATTTGTTAGCTCAAGTGTAACTAACGCCTAGATAAGAATATTCAAAACTCACCCGTCACCTGACAATGCTATATAAATGCCAAATTCCATTTACAATGTATGCAATGGATGTCCCAGATACCTATAAAAAGTACTTTCAATCTGTCATCGATCATTTCTCTTCTTTTCTGTAAACCAAAAGAAACAGAATATTAATCTAATCATCAGCATCTGATAAGAGAAGAAAGTCATCGGATAGTAAAAAAAAACAATAGAAGCAAGTGTTCAACATATAGACAGTCACCGTTGCATAGAGGCTTTGTGGATCAGTGGGTGCCCCTTTACCCGATCTTATGTAAACCTTCCCTTTGCGAATCGGTCTCTTCCACTATTTGCTCCACTTTTCTGCCACATGTCAAACCAAATAAACATAAATGAATCAAATTCAAAGTATAGTACCTGGACACAATTAACTTAAAGTATTATGTATTTTGATACGAATCAAATTCGACTTAGTAGGAATTAACATGTCACATTGAATGCTTCATAACACCCCTGTAGGAGTAACTTGAAAACTATAACACGACTTCGAATTGCACCTAGAAACGGAAAAGGGTTAATGGTTTAGTATGTCACTAACTTTAACCCATTGGGAAGGGTTCCACCTCTAATATAATATAAATAAATATATAATAGGGAACTCACAACAAGTTGATTTTGCTTAACAAATGATAGTATATTAAATTATTAATCATTGTTGTATAAAAATTGGATAGAAGGAAAAAAGGGAGCAAGCTTGGCCTGCCAAAAAATACACTTGTCATGAGCATCATCATCGGATCATAAACTGAAATTATCATTAAAGGAATAAAATCAAAAACAATATAATACCATTAAAAGTAAAAATATATGTATACTTACATTCCTAATAGACATGGCTGGAATAGAACTTCTCCTATTTAAGACACTTAAGTAATAAAGTTGCAGCAGCCACGTCATATGATGCTTCTATATCTTTGCGTAACTCGGCTTGATAGTCAAAAGCAACATAACAAAGGTTCTACATGTTGATTCAATCACACAACATTATTATCAATCACGCCTGTTAATGATGCTTGTGGCCACCTGCACATCTTATGAGCTGATATAAGCCAAGGAGCCAAACGCCTATCTTTACCTGCACAAAAACATATTAAAATAACTAAAACCCTAAAACCATGATGGAGATTTCCTCAAGGTGAGAGTTTTGATGATTAGGGTTTTTTTTTGGAAAAATATACACCTGGTTTTTTTTCTAATAATATTGGTTATGCTGAATGAGTTGGGCCATGTTATTCTCATTAAAGTATATAATTAGTTTGTTTGATGAGTTTATAGATTTCGACTTGCAACACATATTCAAAAAAACATGTTGGCTCAGTGGTTAAGATACCATATAAGACATATAAGGTCTTGAGTTCGAATCCATGCAGGAGCTTTTTTAATATATAAATTTTCGAATTTAATTAAAAAATTAATGTGATGACATGGCTTTATTTTCCAAAATTTATTTCAAAAAATGTAAAATAAAAAATTAGCTTACATGGTTGTGTTGTGATGACATGGCAGAAAATGAATTAGGTGGCAATGACTGGGCAATGAGGTGGCAATACGCGTGTAACGCCTCCTGTTATATATAATATATATAGAGATAGAGTAGGGATCTAGTGAGAATATTAGTTAAAATGAAAAGAATAAGAAGTAATATCAACCATTAGATGATGCATCAATGGACAAGATTAATAGTGGCAAAATGGTAATAAACAACCTAATTAAGATTATTATATTAGATGAAAAAGGGGCAAATGCGTAAAATTTGCCAACTGCGTTAACAAATAATTCGGCAGTTATTTAAGGGGATTTTTTTATAAAACACGATTCATATGCAATTGCTTTTGACAAATAAACAATTTATTAATATAGCCTTTCAATTAAAAAGTTACATATGCATTTAATAATAAACATCTTAATAATAAACAATTTAATAAACGATTTACCCGACGTACCATAAAAACCTGAGGTGAATTTAAGTTTTGCAATAATGGATATCACTTATTAACACACAGATGCATTTCAATCGATTTCTAACGACCACGCATCTTAACTAATTTCAATCAATTTTCATTGTCAGTTTATGCATCTAAATAGGTTCAAAACTCAATCATGCATCTTGTTGAGTTTTTTGACAATGATTATAAGCTTGTGACTAATCTAAATCATTTTCTACGATCATTACTTAATTTTGCTCGTCGACCCTCATCAAATAGCGATGTTTTGTTACCTTTGACATTTTATAGTATCTTGATAGAAACATGATTGAATCGGTCTTCTTACCAACTACATGTCACTCTACATCACTAGACACTACTTTTAAACGGACATGCCGAGTATTAGAATAAGGAATTGACACACTTTTATTTCTTATTTATATTCTCAAATGTATAATATGTAGAAACAACATACAATAAATGTGCAACTCTTTTTTATACAGATTAATGTGTAAAAAAAAAAAAAAAAAAAAAAAAAAAAAAAAAAAAAAAAAAGTTTGCTCAAACGCCCCTTCAATATAAGGTCGTATAATCAAATAGTTGTGACCGAGACTCTAATAAACCTTTATAGGAGAAAATATTATATCCGCAATAGATTAGTCATTAGTGGTAAGACGACTTGTTAGTGTAAGAAGAAATCATTGTTCAAACATATAGTCACGTAAATTAATTCTCAGAGTTAACGTCTTTGTTTCACAAAACTAGCCGTAAGATGTATGTTGCAAGTTGTAAGCTGTTAACATAACCTACAAGCTCTATCTTTTTATCAATAAAAATGTTTGATATATTAATTATAAAGTGTAATTATAAGATGTAAAATAACATAAAATGGCATATCTATAATATGGTTGGAGGGTATATCAGTAATTTTATGTTTTAACAGCTACGAAATATTTTAAAAGCTTCGTGAAATAACTTTTTATTTTGGAGCCGCATGTTTAAAATAAAAACTTGAAATTGATTTATCTAAATGAAGTTACTTGTTTTACAGCAGATTATTTTTATAAAAAAAATCTAACAGCTCCAAAAATGCTCCAAATGAATGCCTACCGAACAAGCCCAACATATGTTACAAGTCGAATGAACTTTGGTTGGTATATCCAAACATTTATGTTACTTCGTTTATCATCTATTCATTTAATGGTGGACGTTCATATGATTTTTTGTCTTTTTTGGTCTACTATCATTAAATATCATGTTAAGCTAGTGGATGTTTTTGTTTGTATTTGGTTATTTCGTTTGAAATTAATTGACTTAAAAAAAAAAAAAAAAAAAAAAATGTGTCTTTGTGGCACATGTGTATTAGTTTAGAGAGGTGATTTACACACTGTGAAATTTTATTAGGACACTTAATATATAAGTATACAAATCACATTTTAAATATTGTACAACTATGTTATGCATAAAATAAGTGTTCTAATAAAAAAACTTGAGTGTGCAAATCAAGTCTTATTTGTTTATCGCATACTAAAATTTATATGTTACTAGTCATTCAGACCCGTGCGATGCACACGGGCTCGATCTAAATGTTTATAGCGTATTGTTCAGCACTAATTTTCGTCATTTTGGTCATGGATGGATTTTGTTGGTCAATAAGTTTCTAAGTTGTGTTTGTTAACATGACATGAAAAATGTTGATGCCGTTATTTCGTTACTTTTAATTGAAGTCGAGCCAAACATTCAAAATACAATATATAACTCGGGCTGCCTCATGACTCGTGCGATGCACACAACTTTTTTATTTGTTATTATAATTTATAAATGAATGTGAGCCAAAATTATGTAATTTTTCCTTTTTATTCATTATTCAACCTGATATTTTTAATATGCCGTATTTTGTTATTTTAACAAACTTTTTTAATTTATGTGTTCAAATCGGATGTAATAAAACTCACTTACCCATGCGATGCATTATTTTTGTTTATCATTAGAAATTATAACTCTTAATATTGTCAAAAACTAATTTTTATCGTGCGATGCACATGGTCTATATAGAAGTTTTCAAAGTTTAATATCCGTCTTTTATTTTTGTCATTTTATATTCGAGTCGTATTTTTGTCTTATATATATAATTTGTCATGGTAGCATACATTTTGTAAGCATGATACGTATTTAAAATAGTTTACTGACGTATTTTTTACGTAATATTTTTTGTCTATTTATTTTGGTATTGACTCTATCGTTTTTTATTGGAACTTACTAATATTAATGCATTCGGCTAAGTTATAACTATTTCTTATTATAGTCAACAATGCCCTGCGATGCACATGAGTTGTATATAAGTTTTCATAGATTTAAAATACGTGCGATGCACATGTGCTGTATAGAAGTTTTCATAGCGTAATATTCAGCATTTATTTTCGTCATTTTATATTTAAGTTGTATGGTGTCACACATTTGCTAAGCTTTATACGTATTTAAAATACTTTATATTGAGTTGCACATGGGCTGTATATAAGTTTTTATAGCGTAATCTTTTGTACTTATTTTTGTCATTATATATCTAAGTTGTGATAGTATCACATTTCCAAGCATGGCAAACATTTAAAATAGGTTATTGACATTAAAAGAGTATATTTGAAGAGATTTTTCTTCTTCAAGATGTTACATTGAAAATAGTCTCTTCACATGTAATATTTTAATATGTATAAGTTACATAAATTATTTTAAATATGAAGCGATGACATTAATGTTGAAGATCTTTTATATTCATCCTCATGCGATGCACACAGGTTTGGACAGCCTCAGGACCCATGAGATGCACACAGGTTGGATCTAATTGTTTTTTTCGTAATTTTTGGGACTAATTTTCGGTTCATGTTTGAAACTCTCTTTTTTTGTGAAAGACGGACTTCGTTGTTCAAATAAATTACATTATTAAAAGCGAACTATTAAACAAATTTCCTTTTTAACAAAACTATAAAAACATAAAACATTAAAGTAATTAGTATATTCAAGAGTATAAATTATAATTCGTATAATAAATTATAATTCGTATAGTAAAATATTGCATGTTTAATTTGTAACGTACTATTAATATTGACATTGGTGGCCGTGGCATTGTTCTTGTTGTTATTCTTCTTGTTGTTGTCTTTTTCGTTGTTGTTCATCGGCATTTTGCATGTTTTGTTCTTGATACAATTTATGTGACTTCTCGATCTCTTTCTTTAATGTGAAGAGGTTTTTTTGCAAAATGTTATATTTAAATGAGGCTTTTCATCTGTAATCTTATAATATGAGTAAGTTACATAAATTATTTTTTAATTACTGCATTATTACAACATTTTTTCATAAACTATAATATTGAATTTGAAGCATTCATTAGTAACTCACTCTAAGTATTTACAGTATTACGACATTAATCACATGATCTCAAACTCAAATGTATAATGCTTACCTCATGATAGGTGTAGGATAACATTTGAAATACAATTTTCTTTTCCTTTATATACTTCTTCGATTTAGAAGATTCTTATTGTTAAGATGATAGTGTGAAGATATTTTTATTATATACTACCATTTTCAATATGTAACATCGACATAATTTACACAGTCATATCAAATATCAAAGTCACGCAATATTCCAAGATGTTTAATTAAGAAAGTGACATTAACACACCGCAAGACAAAAAACTACATTAAGAGCAAAAAAATATTAAAATGCACCAATAAATTCTAGTAATAATTATTGACTAAAAATTGAATGCTCGTCACATTATTTTAAATAAACTTACTTGCTAACGAATCAATAGTATTAGCCCGTTTAGTAGTATTACATGAAGTAAAATATTGCATGTTTAATTTGTAACGTACTATTAATATGAATGCTAAGTATTCATCCCACCGGTGGTTGTCTTTGTCGTTGTTGTTCATTGGTCTTTTGCATGTTTTGTTATTGATACAATTTTTGTGACTTCTCGATTTCTTTCTTTAATGATTCTTGACGCGCTACAAAAAATAATTAGATATAGTTGATCATTAGTAACTTAAATACAGTTAATCAATATATTGCATTTTCGATCAAAGTAAAAATGTTCGTGCATGTTACACTTAATTGATAAGATAACGATGTGTAGGATCTCTTAAACCATTAGAGAGGATGATGTTACTACCAAACCTCCTAAGCACCATCTTTATGTCCTACATTGTTACACACACAAAACACACGTGAAAGTTACATAAAATAATATAAATCAATATGCTAAATAAGTAAGACGATATGATGCTTACTTTACCACCATAGTAAGTTGTAGCCTAATGTGCACGTGGTGTGGAGGAAGTTTTGGTTTGTTGTGTGTGATTTTTGACACATTATATAGTTGATAAAATATTTGTAACTCATGGACGGGAAGATAAAAAGACTAACCACTAATTGGTGTGTTTAATTTATGCATTCATGACATTTTTGGTTTGTATTCTTTGAGGTTTAGAGATAGCTTGAAACATGTTGTACTGTACAAACTTTTGTGCACGATTCCTTTTGCAAAACATCGTACAAACTTTTGTGCACAATGCCTCTTGCGCATTAAATTAAGCAATCCAATCTTTAGACAGTATAGAAGATATACTTTTTATGTTGCTTAAACTACCTTGTACCGTACTATAATTTGTGCACAAATCCTCTTGCACATTAAATTAAGTCACCCAATATTGTGTAATTGATATACTTTTGATGTTGCTTAAACTACCTTGTACCGTACAAATTTTTTCAATTACTCGAATCACTAATCTTATGTACTTACCCTTATGTATGACTATTAAATCAATGTACTAACACATGAATCCTCCACATTTCACTTTTAATTCATGAAACATTTATTGTGAGCACTTTGCATTTATAAGACAACTTAAGTTTGATGTTGCTTAAACTACCTTGTACCGTACAAATTTTTTCAATTACTCGAATCACTAATCTTATGTACTTACCCTTATGCATGACTATTAAATCAATATACTAACACATGAAGCCTCCACATTTCACTTTTAATTCATGAAACATTTATTGTGAGCACTTTGCATTTATAAGATAACTTAAGTTTTTAGTATACGAGGCATGCAGAACCCGTGCTACACACAGTCTTTGAATCTAATTGTTAATCGCGTATTCTTTCTGTGTATTGGCGAGTGTATGCTTAATTATTGTTTAGTATGTTGTATGAAACGTTTTGACTTGCTTGTATAAAAATTTAAAAATGTTTGATGTTGTTTTGGTTTTGTGGTGTTGTATTTTATAAATGGGCTTTTGGTTATTAAGTTGTGATGGCTTTGTTTCTTTTGGCCTATTACTTATTTGCATGATAAAAAAATGGTTTTGTTTCTTTTGGTCGATTACTTAGCCCTACAATACTTGTCCATTAGATGATTTTTGCATAGTAATATGAAGCACACGGGGTCTATCTAATTGGTCATAGTTTAATGTGCGTTAAATATTTTCTTTATTAAGTTTGTAAGTTAAAGTTTGTCTAATAATGTATATATAATAATGCCACATAAACTGTATAAAAATCGTTACAAACCTTTTTAGCTTCATCTCATTTTATTGTACAACTAATTTTATTAAAAATTAACATTGAAGTCTAACTAATATTAATAAATTTTATCAATAAACTCAATTCTAAATAGCTAAGCAAATAAAAATTAATTAACACACTATTAATAATTCCTAAAACCTTTAGACTCAACTATTATATCTTAAACTCAATTTTTTTTTTTTAAATTTGCAAATGGGTTCGAGCAAAAATTATGTATTTTTTCTTTTATATTCATTATTCAAGTTGCATGCTTACATAAACTAATCACGCTAAAAAGTAACATTTAACCATTTAAATGTTGCTTTACATACATGCACTGGTACAAAAAGTTGTATTGGTCACGCAAAAAATATGTGACGATATGCATATAGTCACACACGTTTTTTTCGTTGTGTGTCACTAAAGGTCCCGCCACCGTAGGTGGCATATGGTCACATTGTTGAGTTCGTGGCCTTTTCCATAAAAAAAAGTGACCAAAACCCCGAATATGTGTGACAAATTAGGCACAAGTTTTGTTGGATTAGTCATTATCAGTGACCGTAAACACCTTATAGTCACACGAATGTTTTTTGAGAGTAACTATTTTTTGTCCTTTGGCCACATAAATATATAATATAGGTGACATTTGAGATGATATATTCAAGTAAATGTGTATTTTGTGTGACTATTTCCCGTCCTGTGGCCACATGAATATACAATAAATGTGACGTTTGTGATGATTTAGTTGCACAATGGGTGTTATTTTTTTGGAGTTAGTCACATAAAATTTAACACAAAGTGGCCAAAAGTGTTAATAAGTGTGACCATATGCTGTTTAAAGTGAAGAAATATGTAATTTATGTGACTATTGATCAACCAATGGCCACATGAAGTTTATGTTTGCGTGGCCTTTTGTAATATTTAGTCACACAAAGCATGTTTCTTTTGGGTATTTAGTCACATAACATTAAGCAAACAGTGGCCAAAAGTGTTAATAAGTGTGACAATATGTTGTTTAAAGTGAAGAAATGTGTATTTTATGTGACTATTGATCATCCAATGGCCACATGAAGTTTATGTTTGCGTGGCCTTTTGTAATATTTAGTCACATAAACCATGTTTCTTTTGGGTATTTAGTCACATACACTTAATCAAACAGTGGCCAAAAGCGTTAATAAGTGTGATCATATGCTGTTTAAAATGAAAAAATGTGTATTTTGTGTGACTATTGATCATCCAACGGCCACATGAAGTTTATGTTTGCGTGGCCTTTTGTAATATTTAGTCACACAAAGCATATTTCTTTTGGGTATTTAGTCACATATAATTAAGCAAACAGTGGCCAAAATCGTTAATAAGTGTGACCATATGCTGTTTAAAATGAAGAAATGTGTATTTTGTGTGACTATTGATCATCCATTGGCCACATGAAGTTTATGTTTGTGTGACCTTTTGTAATATTTAGTCACACAAAGCATATTTGTTTTGGGTATTTAGTCACATACAATTACACAAACAGTGGCCAAACGTGATAATAGGTGTGACCATATGCTGTTTAAAGTGAACAAATGTGTATTTTGTGTGACTATTGATCATCCAATGGCCACATGAATTTTATGTCTGTGTGAACTTTTGTAGTATTTAGTCACACAACGAATTAAGAAAACAGTGACCAAAAGTGTGACTATATGCATCTTTTAGTCACATTTAAAAAATCAATATATATCAAAACAAATTCAAATACAATAAAATTGGAATGTATATAACTGAACCAAATATAAAATTGGCCATCCTTTTATACACCAAGGAGTCCTAGTCGGCTTACAATAGTTTCCTAATTAAGTATCTATAATCTTTTCCAGAAGCAACTAGCTAGCAACTTCGAGCGGTCTTGATCTCTGAGCAGTACCAACTTTCACTAGCAGTAGTAACTTTTGTACTAGCAGTAGTAAATACTTGGCACATTTTCTTTGATGTTCATGAGCAGCACTAAATCCATCTAAGCAATATTAACACAAACATGAGCAGCAGTAATTCAAACAACATCATGAAGACTTTTAATCCAAAACAATGAACATAATAATAAAATTTTCAGTTAAACTTACAAGTTTTTCTCCCATTGATCTAATCTCATCATCTGGATATAAATGCCTTGAAAATGTAGGCTGCTGCATATCAACAATAACCACATCAGGATCAGAGCAGAACTAGAACATGTCAAAGCACACAACATGACAGAACTAGATGAGCATACCGGAATAAAGTTCTTGATTAGATGCTAGAAAACCTTCCTCTCTAAAAAGTATGTGGTTATATATATTGTTGACGGGTGCATCTATTTCTTGACATTTGACATAGAGACACTATTGCCTTGTCTTTTGTCAGGTGCATCTAGTTTGTTAGGCGCCACTAGTTCAACTATCTTCTGTTTTGGTGGTTTTGAGTCGCTTGATTCGCCACTGATTCAACTATCTGCTTTGGTGGTTTTGAGTCACTTGATGCGCCCTTGGTTCAACTATCTTCACAAACAAGGTCTATGGTATTTTCCTCGAATAAAGTAAAAGTAAAAGAGGGGAAAACGCATAAAAAAAGATCAATTACCTGTGCTCTTACTTTTTCCAGATCCAATGTATTTTCATATGGTATAAAACTTACTATATCTAATGTATATTTAAAGAGTTGTATATATTTGACATTAACTATTTAAAAACAAAATCACAAAGTTCGGAGTCTTTGGACGTATAAGTGTATCACCATTAGGCCAATCCAACCTGGCTCCCACCCTACCAAAATTTCAAGTTTTGAACTATTACCTAACCTGCCTATTTTGCCACCTCTAACTATGAGCATATGAAACAAAATCGTAAGGTGCTGTAAAGTGTAAAGAATGCAGATGAATTAAGAATGGAAAAGATAAGCTGAAAAAATCAAATAGACCAACGTGACTACTTGATTAGAAACAGGAACCCAAGCGTATAATCACCGATGTACCCAGGAACCTAGGAACCCAAGCATATAAATTATACTGACCCGGGCGGACCTTCTTGATCTCAAAGTAACCTTTATTGTCGTTTTGAGTCCAAAACTGATAGCCCTGATTATGTAAAATAAGGTATAGATTAAACTCTAGGAATGGTTTACAAAGGTACAAGTAACTTTGTCCCAACCACCCAACTAAAAATGGAAAAGATAAGCTGAAAAAATCAAATAGGCCAACGTGATTAATTGATTAGAAATAGCTATATTTTTTGATAGTCAGATCTTGGTCTTTTTCTGATTTTTGGCTTTCTTACAATCGATTATGCATCTTTTATTTGTAATAGTGAGCTGAATACCGCCACCGCCATATATTATCAGTCGCAACCATCACCGCCATTGCAATTGAGACCCCAAATCCAGGAATCGAAACATTTATGCTACATGAGAGAATTAAAAAGACATGGTAAGATTTTAGACATGTGTTGGGAATTACAGATTTGATAATTACAAAACCCACAAGAAGAATGAAGAAAGAAGAAACAATGAGGACCTAAGATGCAATATTTAGTTAGCTTTCATTGTAAGCAAGGTTTTTATGTAAACCCTAGCCTCTCTATTATATAAAGGGAGGCAGGGTGTTGGTTATTAGCATCCTTTCATAGCTAGTCTCTCCAATGAGAGTCTAGAAAACGCATAGAGCGTGTAGTAGTAGATTAGTAGTATTAGTAGTTTATTTTAGATTCAATAAAGAAAATCTTGGAGTAACTTTGATTCTTATGTTCTTATTCCGCTGTGCTAAATCATTGTTACTATATCCTGGATGGGCTTAAACGATCTTTTACAAATGGTATCAGAGCGGGTGGCTCTCGATATCTAGGGATCTATAAGGTTTTCATGGTCATTTTTGTCAATAAAGAGCAGTTTTGAATTGGAGCAGATCTGATTACTAGGTTCGTTGATGAAACAGTTTCTGGAAAAAGGTACAATTGGTTTTATTTGGTGTCGATACAGCAGCTTTGATGAAGGTAATCGTTATTATTATTTTTAAAGGTTTCACAGTATTGCTGCTGCTGTGAATGTGATGAATTGCTTGGCGACAAAGTAGTAATTGGTTGATGATTCATAATTATTCTCATACTATATTTATTATGGGTTACTGGGTTTGTCGGTATTATGGAATAAAAGGATTGGCTGATGCAAATAATGGAATTAATTAAACCTAGTACCTATTCATGTTGTGGGGTACGTTTCATAACGTGGAAGGTTTATTATTCTATTAGATCATGGGTCGGTGGTGTCTATCTTATTATTTTTGAATGAATCGTGGGTCAGTTAATTGATAAATTAATTGTGTATATTCATTAACTGATCATGGGTCGTACTCTTGTTGTGTTTTGAATTTTTGACACCGTATACTTCTTTGATGTGAGAACTTGGGGTACGAGTAAATTAGGGTTTCTTTTCATGGTTTCATCATAAAGATAGGGTTTACGGCAAGGTTTTGAATATGTGATCATTACTACTGGTTTGAACGTTAATAGTTTGTACTATTGGATCATTGAAAACCCTAGTTGGAAAAGTGAATTGAATTTGAAGGAGAATATTTAGGCTATTAATGATACTGGTGATCAAGGCATGAGGTTATTGGTATTTGTTTATGTTTATTTGTTCCTCGTACTTTTCTCCAAACATGGGTCAGTGAGTTTGAAGCAGTTTTGATCAATGGAGTATGAATCCATATTTAATGGGTCTATGATCGATGCTTGAAAACGATAGATCACAACATGGGTCAGTAATTGTTTTATTATAAATCAGTATATGGTTTTAATATTGGATTGTACATGTTCCAAGTTAGTGGGTCAATTATTTTATTGTTCATTGGTCGAAGCATCTAGCATGGGTCAGCATCAACAAGTACATGGAATTTGCTGCTATCGTGAGTTTGGTGTGATGAGATACGGTGGTATTGACTTTTGATTATGTGACACATGCTACTGCTGCTTATTTTTCTCGTCCTCTTGCACATATGGGGTAATGAATTTTGGTGTGAAATTATTATCAAGAATTGGTAAGAAGGAGGTACTGGTTGTGAAATTGATGAATCGACACTATTAATTTTGATTGTGGGGTAAGAGTGGTGCTATGATGTGTCGCTTTCTGATCATATGGGATTCACATATTTTATTGTTTGGTCAGTGATAATTATTAATAGGTCAATGGTTATGGGATAAAGATGTAGCATACAGGATTGGAATTTGTACTACTGCCCATGTCAGTTTTGTGTACTGTTGCTATTTGCTTTATTGGTTAAGGATTATAAAGAATTGTGAGTTAGCAATGGATATTAAATTGGATTTTGTTGCTGCTGTGTTGACTTATGCATATGGAGAGGTACTGCTACCACGCTGTTTCATTTCTGCTGATGATATTTGGTTCCTACTGATACACTTAATTGTTGCTGCTGATAACATTCATTCCTCCTGATGGTTTCTACTGATGGTTCTTGCTGACTTTTTACGGTTCCTGCTGGCTTGTTGTATATTTTTCTTCTTTTGGTCGGTTTTGGTTCCTACTAGTCATGTAAGATTACTAATGGTTAGGGAGGACGAAGTTATCAATCATCATTATTTTGTTGAGAAGATTACTTGATGAAGAAACTTGATTATCGCTTGTTTGATGTTGTAATTGATTTTCCTAAGTATTGTGTTCTTATCATATCTTAAAGGGATCAGCAGCTTTTTAAGATAACTTGCTTGGTTTGTATGGTGACGAAGACTTGACGACTCTAGTGAAGGGGTATGATCCATCTTATTGTGCTTAATGCGTACATTTGTTATCACTTGAAGGAGTTACGTTATTTGTGCTCAGTGTCTCATTGGATAAGTCAATGAGGAGTTTGTCAAGAGGCCATCACGTGGATAGCGCAAGACATAAGATGCAAGGTTGGGAGATTCCATTTCTTCATCAAATCAGTTATATTTGATTTTCTTCATCAGTGATCACTCTATGGCGCCTACTGGATTAAAGAGATGGCAAGTATATATTAAGGGGAAGCTTATTGTTAATATACTTGACCATCTTCCTGCTACTGCTGTTTGATTCTGCTGATGCTCGTTTCTGCTGATGCTTGTTACTGCTGCTCGTTATTGGTAAAAAAAAAAAAAAAAAAAAAAAAAAAAAAAAAAAAAAAAGTTGGTTTCTACATGCATCACTTGAGGGGAAGTGTCTACGAGTTGCAGAAAACCCCTATTAGATGATTACAAAAAGGGGAAGAATAGTTATGATGTGTAGCTTAGCTTATTATTTGTGATGACATTGTTTCTTCATGCAGATTGTTTTGTAATATCAAATAGGGGAAGATTGTTGGGAATTACAGATTTGATAATTACAAAACCCACAAGAAGAATGAAGAAAAAAGAAACAATGAGGACCTAAGATGCAATATTTAGTTAGCTTTCATAGTAAGCTAGGTTTTTATGTAAACCCTAGCCTCTCTATTATATAAAGGGAGGCAGGGTGTTGGTTATTAGCATCCTTTCATAGTTAGTCTCTCCAATGAGAGTCTAGAAAACGCATAGAGCGTGTAGTAGTAGATTAGTAGTATTAGTAGTTTATTTTATATTCAATAAAGAAAATCTTGGAGTAACTTTGATTCTTATGTTCTTATTCCACTGTGCTAAATCATTGTTACTATATCCTAGATGGGCTTAAACGATATTTTACAACATGAAATATCATAAGTTTACATTTAAAACCTTACTATGTGACCCTGTAAATCTCTCGTATTGTTCATGCGCCTTTCCTATCATCACCAAACTTGCGCACACTGTGTGTGTGTGTGTGTTTTGAGAGAGACTGATGTTCTGGAAGATGTTATGTCGGTACTTATCACCGAGAAAAAAAAGTAAAATTTACCGATCGAGCCGGACTGGACCGCCAAACATGTCATTGGATCTGGCCTTAGCGGTGGTCTTGGTACGAGTGTTGTGGTGGTGCGAGCGGTGGCGTTGGTGAGGAGAGTGTTGAGGAGATAGAAGAAGACCAGATCTAGTTTTGGTGGATATATATTTGGGATGGAGTATTGAAAAACATTGGCAGGTTCAATGAAATTAAGTGGAGGGGCAATTTAAATTTGGGGAAAAAATTTAGGCGGTCTAGATTTGTAAAAGTTAAAAGGAAAATTTTATTTTAGGCAATTAAGTGAGGGGACATGTAAAATATTACATATAAATTTAACATGTGAAGTATCTTAATTTTTTGCTTTAATAAGAGGCGGAAATGAGCCGAGCCGCTCATGAAAAGCTCAAGATCATATCAGTAAAATGATTTGAGCTTTTGTCGAGTAACTAGAGTTCGTTCGAGCTGATTCTTATCGAGCTTTGAACTTAAGCTCAAGCCTATCAAATGAAGTTAAATGTTTAATGAGTTGAGCTCAACCTTATAAAAGTTCGACTCGAGTTATTGTTGAGTTTTCGAGCTTGTAAGTGATATAGCATATGTTTTTTTTATATATTTTGTATGTAAGCGTACTAAGCGTAAATAGTTAATTAGAAATGTATTGAGATTTTCGAGCCGAAGGTGAACCGAATTCGATTATTACATTATATTTCAATTTTAATTTGTGTAAGAAAACACACATTTACAAATAAACCGAGCTTTTCGAGTGATCAAGCTCAAACCGAGTTCAAACTTTCTCGATCCCGGATAACATGATCGGGAGGTCCTTGCATACTTGCTTCTTAGTGTCTGTGACAAACGGTATACACATACCAAGCCGGTGTAACCCATGCATGACCGCCTTTAATAACTTCAAATACAATTCATATAACATTCACACTATAACTATACACCTACCAAGCCGGTGCAACCCATGCATGACCGGTGATAATGGCTAATTCACATGGGTCATGGGTCATATGCATTAGGTTATCACTAGTCACATTCAATAATGGGTATTTGACATCATATGGGTCATATGCATTAGGTTATCACTGGTCACATCCATGACTGTTGATCATTGGGTAATTAACATGGGTAACGGGTCATGTGCATTAATATTGGGTTGTAGTGGCGTATAGTGTCATATATGTTATCGACCAATACATGATTGGTGATCGACAATGGGTAATTAACATGGGTCATGGGTCATGTGCATTGGATTTTGTAAACTAAGACAAATACTATACAACATCTTATACGTTTAGTATTTTTTTTTTACGTTTTCATTCGTTTGTAACGTTTTTCGTCCCTTTTTGACCGTTTTCAATCGATTTTGATCGATGTCGCTAGTTTTCGACCGACGTTGCCAATTTTCAACAGATTTCGATGGATTTAGACCGTTTTAGACCGACTACGACCGATTGTGACCCTTTTCGACCGATTTCATCCATTTTGAACGTTTTCGGCAATTTTCGCTCGTTTTCATATGTTCTAAGCTTTTCTGAATGTTTTCCTCTGTATTAAAACGTTATGAAACGTTTATTACTTTTTCGTACAATTTTGTATGATTTTTTCATTTCCATACGTCCTTCTCCTTTTTATTCGGGTTATTCGGGTCAACCCGAGTCACCCAAATACTAAATAAGGTCCCGTATCGGGTTGAAAATATTTGGCTAACTCGGGTTCGGGGTCGACCCGATTGACCCGAATAAGGATTAATGGCCGTCAATTTTTGATCTTCTGTTATACATACTGCTAATGATTTGCACACTTAAAAAAGTTATTTGCACACTCAAGGTACAAGCAGTTGAAGCAGAGTGTTTAATACTATACAAGTATTTAATGCACAGATGGAGTGTCCCAATCAATTTATAAAGTGTGCAAATCAATTCCCTTTCACATAAACCCTAATTTAACACACTCTAAAAAATCGTAACAAATCCCAAATCAAAATCAAACTAACTCGTGTCGTCTTATCTTTGTGATGATT
Organism: Artemisia argyi; assembly: GCA_030686995.1. Classification (NCBI taxonomy): domain Eukaryota; kingdom Viridiplantae; phylum Streptophyta; class Magnoliopsida; order Asterales; family Asteraceae; genus Artemisia; species Artemisia argyi. Next base: position 147,720,066 of record CM060686.1, read on the forward strand.
ACTACAAATGTGACAGGCCAGCAATGGTGGTAACATCTTGGACACCATCCAACCCTGCTCGACGTTTCATTTGCTGCCAAAATCGATGGGTAAGTTATCAGATACGTTTAGTTTAAAGATTGTTAAGTTTAAATGTTTAATATACTACATTTTTTTGATTTTAGAAATCGGGTACGAAGAAATGTGAAAAATTTGATTGGTATGATCCAGAGGAGGAATGTGATTGGTACAAGATGCATTTGTTTGAGATGTATAGCAAACTGAATCCCAATCAAAGGCGTGAGGTTCAAATTGAAGTTAATCGTCAAAGAAGGATTGAAGAATTGGAGGCAGAGTTGACAAATGCCTTAAAGAAAGTCAGTGTTTGGAAGTCAACACTTTGTGTTTTTGCAGTTGTGGTTTCTTTGGTACTTGCACTAAAGTAGTATAGTGTCTATGGCTAGATTGTGTGGTTTGTAGTGGCTCATGTACCCCAGCTTTTTGGTGAATGGTTAAGTGTTTTCTTGTAAATTTAACTGATCTTGATCTTTTGGCTACTCGATATCTTTTGGCAGTAATTACCGAAAATGGCATAATTTGACTATCCTGTTTGACCTTATGCAAATGAATGTATAGGCACAAAACTACCAAAAATTACCCAAAGTGACAATCATGATTGGCTATTAGTTATCTTTTGATAGTAATTACCCGGAATTGCCCAAATTCACTTAGAGACTCTTTGACTTTTGCAAATGACAATCAAGTTTGACAATCTTTGTTTGACTTTTAACAAAGCATCATAACATAGTCAAAAAAGCAACAAAACATAATTAATCAACAAAAATATAACTTGATCATATAGTAATCGATAACTTGATTAACTAAGAAACATAACATAAGTTTTCTTTGAACACAAAAACATTAAACTTCATAGAAACATAACATAAGTTTTCTTCGAGTCACGGTCAAACATTTATTCCCTCGGGTCAAAACCCGATTCCAAATCATTGTTGGAAATATTGAGTTTGGAAGTTTATTATTCATAAAGCATGAGATACAAGTAGTTGTTGCATCAACTCATTGTACTTGGTAAGTCAAGACTTGGTAAAAGGAAAGTGGAGACTTTTGCGTACCACACTCAATTCCTTATCTTTAGGAACAGTTTTAAAATATCTTCTATTCACAGTATAATTTAGGCGCCTTTGGTCGATCCCTTTTCCCGCCAAAAGTCTTGGGAACCGTTCATATACCTCTCCAGCCTATTTATACCTCTCTATTGTAATATACCAAATAACACACACAAACACATATATCACTTTCAAGGAAAACTTCAACAATGGCAGCAAATGGTAACTTTCAAAGTGATGCAGAAGAGTACGAGTGGGTATTAAACAACAGTTTGCTATGGGACGCAGTGTTTAATCATTTCGGGTATGATCCCGTTTACGAATATGGGTCGTATAGGCAGGTAGATACGTGGTTGAGGACAATAATTTTGAAATGGCTGCATAGACAAGACTTTTACTGGGGTGAGCATTGGGGATTGAATGATGTGGAGGTGGAGAAAGAAGATGAAGAGGATGAGGAGGATCAACAGGATGCGCAGCAAAATGTGGTAGAATAGCAAAATGAAGAGGATGCGCAGCAAAATGTGGTGGAGCAGCAAAATGAAGAGGATCAACAACAAAATGTGATGGAGCATCAAAATGTGATGGAGCATCAAAATGTGGTGGTGCATCAAAACCAAGGGGGTCAACAAGATGGGTTTGCATTTGCAGACCCGTTAAATCTGGAAAACAGGATTAGCGATCTTGAAATTTAGTTTCAATATCTCCTGGAAAGGAAAAGGATGCAACGCAGGGAGTAGAGCGCTCTGGTTTTAACAAGTTGGTGTGAAATGGAGTGAAGCAGTTTTTAATGATGATGTTTTTATGTTTTTAGTATCTTTAGTATTTAGGTAGGATAATTAATTATATTTATGTTTGTAGCTTTTATGAATGGTTGTATCTTTTAAAAAATATCAATGAAAATTCTGAGACCTTGTATGGTTGCTTGTGATGTCAAACTGTCAAAGGTGTGTTTGGTTTCTTGGATAAAAGCAGTATGTCAAATTGTTAAAATCCAGAAATGATGTGTTAATGTTGCTAGTTATAAATAGTATTGCTAAGTGTAATTGATGATGTGCTTATTGTGATTCGGGTAATGAGTTAGGTTTTGTGTTTTTGGGACTAATATTTTGCAGGATAAGTTGAGAAAAGTGATGGAGTCCTGAAAAATAAGCTGTTTCGAGTGGAAACTGACTTAGTGTTGCTAGTCATATTTTAGTGCTGCTAGGCATATTTTAGTGCTGCTAAGCCTAACTTAGTCCGGCTAAAGGTTGTTCTGCTATTTTTGAGAGTGCAGGGTACTGTTTTAGAAATATGAACGGTTAAGGTTTTGTACACTTCAATCATTTACAGTTTCACACAAATGTTTTTATCCGATCAAAACTCTATCAAACATAAAACCACTGCTTGATTTTATCAATTAATTGCAATTCGCAGCAAAACCCTACACAAATTTTCAAATTTCACAATGTCGACTCTGTCTTTTGCCAACCAGCATAACATGATTGCCTTCTTGCAAAAGTCCACCAAGGAGAATGAAGAGTTCACTGAAGTTGTTGATTTTCTCAATGCTACTTATATTAGGTATGCATTAACAGTTAACCCTACTGTATATGTTTCCAACATCAAACAGTTTTGCGCTACTGCAAAGGTCAAAACTATTGATGAGGAAGTACAGATTCATGCCCATGTGGATGGGCAGAAGATTATTGTTACAAAGGCATCTGTTAGAGAAATTCTTTATCTAGGAGATGTTAATGGAATTGAGAATCTTCTAGACTCCACAATTTTTGAAAACCTTCAAGAGATGGGGTATGTAAGAAAAAATGATTCATTGAAATTTAATAAAGGTGGCTTTCCCCCACAGTGGAAATTCTTAATTCACACTTTGTTACAGTGTCTTAGCCCAAAGACTACTGGTTGGAATGAGTTTAGTAGTAACATGGCTTCTGCCCTTATATGCTTGGCAAACAATGAAGAAAAATTCAATTTTTCAAAATTAATTTTTGATCATGTGGTTAAAGCCTTTGATAATTCTTCAAACCAACATTACTTATATCCAAGATTTTTGCAACTTCTTTTGGACAAACAGTTTACAAATAAGAAAGTTAACGACAAGGTTTATCCCGTTCACTCTCATATTAAAAAGGTCTTTTCTAACATAAAGAGAAAGGGTAAGGACTTTCCTGTCATAGTTAAACCATTGTTTCAAGCAATGTTGGAACTACGTCAACATAAGAAAGGTGAAGGTTCAGGAACTTATAATGAATCAAGTTCCAGTGGAACTGATTCAGGTGAAGGAAACCGCAGGTGCCAAGAAACCAAGGGGGACAATGCAAGTGATGAGGATAGAAGTGGTGAGGAAGAGATGGAACTTGTTAAAGAATTGATGGTTAAATGTACCAAACTTAAAGAACAGGTTCTTGGCCTACAACAAATCACAGATACTCAAGGGGATGTAATTACAGGTTTGAAGCTGAGGGTTAAGCAATTGGGAGGTCAGAAGGGGTCAAGAACCAGGTCATTCAAAAGATTGAAAAAAGTGGGCACAAGACAAAAGATTAGTTCATCTAAAAGCATAAGTTTGGGGTAGGATGATCCCAAACAAGGGAGGAATGAAACCAAGGATTCAGGGGAAACTATGGAAAATGTTGATAGTGCTGCTGCTGGTGATGACATTGGTGTGGATATGGATGTGGATTCTGGTGAGAATGATGATGAGTATGTGTTGCTGATAATCAAGGTAATGAGGTTGTTATGGAAGCAGCAATCAAAGGCATGGGAGATTCTACTGCTGGTGCAAGTGCAAAAATGGCCAAGGAGGATACTACTGCTGAGGAAAATGTTCCTGTTGCTAGTGATGATGATGAAACTTTGGCCGAAGCAATGATTCTATTGAAGACACAATTTAAACAAGCAATGCCACAATCACCACTACCAACAGAACCATCCCAACCACCACCACAACAACCAAGAGTACCTGTCAAAGGTATGGTGATTAGAGAACCAACTCAACCAATCAAGAAGAGTGTACAAGAGCCAAGTTATAAGGGAAAAAGCAAAGGTATTATGGTTGAAGAGTGTAACACCCCCAAAATATCGCAGCGGAATGATAGTGTCATTGGGATGCTACTTCAGGGCACAAAGTACAAGATATAGAAAACGACCTCTAAATGAGACGTTTTGAAAAGTTACCATTCGAATAGATAAAAGTCATATTTTACAAAGCAAAGATCCCAAATTAGAATAATGCATAAGTTTTTAAAGTGTATCGAATGGTAAGCGATAAAAGCAAAAGTCTCCAAAAGCATGCCCTAAGACTCTCAGCTCCACACACCTGCTATCGCCTTACAAACCTGAGATAAACATGCTTAAAAGTGTCAACACAAAGGTTGGTGAGTTCATAGAGTTTGTTTAACAAATAAAGCCTATAGAAAAAGATCACACAGCAAAGGCATCGTAAATCCACTCAGTTGCAAATCCTGCCCATACAAGACTTGTAACCTGTGTGTTCACAACCCACTGCTAATATATATTATGATTAAGACATATGAGTATACGATATGTGTACATGCCACTGATCAAAGATTAAAGACTACTGGGTGCCATTTCCCAAAGGTATGAGATTACTGGGTGCCATTCCCCAAAGTATAAAAGATTACTGGGTGCCATTTCCCAGAGTATAAAAGATTACTGGGTGCCATTTCCCAAAGTATAAAGGATTACTGGGTGCCATTTCCCAAAGTATACGTTGCTCAAGAATACACAATCAAGATTTACACATTAAGGCACATATAGTAGTTCTGCTACAAGTAATAACAACTTAGCATAGTATAAAAGTATAAACGTTTCAAGTATCAAGCAAGTATTTGTGCATGTATCTCCCCCAAATAGTTTAAAACGAGTAGTAAAAGAGTAAAAGCGGGGCTATGACTCACCTGATGCAACAGTTATAATAATGCTAGTGACTGATCAGAAATAGGCTCGATTCCTTAACCGCAACCTATTATGAATGATATGATTCTAATGTAAGAAATGAAACAATGCTACACATGCGTATACGTACGTTATCAATACCACTTGTAGTTTTTGAAAATAACGTTTATCGTTTAGTGTTGTATGAGTAAATATAAAGTTTCCTGCGTAGTTTAACATTGTTCTTAACTTAGAAAATGTGTCCAAATGGCTTCACAAAACTAGTCGTGAAATATAGTACGTTTAGTGTTAGTGTTCAAGCTCGGCATTTTTGAAAACCTTGTAACAATATCTAGATGTCGTCTTGTTTAACTTCTGATCGTACGAGCCTCGATCGATGAGAAAATTGGCTCTCCATGTCGTTACTTGAAAAATATAGTGTTTAACACTTAGGAATTTCTATTATAGCAAAAGCTGTCAAAAGTGTATATGTTTCGTCGGATTTCAAACGCTTGTATCTTTTTCGTTATAACCTTGTTTTCTACGTTCTTTATATCCCCGGAATCGTGGGATGGCATATTAACATATTTTTGATAAGTCGGGATGGCTAGATCAAGTTTTACGCCTCGAAACAGTCCATGAAAACTGTTCAACAGCAAGCTATTTTCTGAAAAAATATAGTTTTCGTCGTTAACTTGTTTTTAGCATATCTTCTTCGTTATTAACTCGTTTTTATCCAAACTTTCGGCCATAGTTTCGTCTTAGAAAGTATTTTCTAAATCTTTGGCCCAAAAGTACTCCTAACCCCCTGGATTTCCCACGTTTTACAAATAGGGACAGTAGGTATTTTACTTGTTCAAAACTTGGTTTCCTAGTTACTAACTTGTTCAAAAAACCTTCCAACCAACTTCAATACAATTCTTAACCTACCATACACCTTCTTAGGGTTTCATGGAGTCCTAAACTTCACAAAATATAGTAGGGTTTCAAGGGAATGATCATAGGCTTGATATATGTACATAAAAACCATGAAAACTTGTAAAGTGGTATTAATAACATATGAAACTTGTATGTTTAATCAATATATCTTGAAAATATATCATGTTACTAGTAAAATGAAAGTATTAAATGATGAAAATTATTAACTTGAAGCTTACTTGAAATATGTAGAGTTTGGAGATGGTTTGATTAATAACCTTGAGGTTTTTATTTCAAAACCTTAACAAGGATCATGTAAAGGACTAGGAAATAACTTGTTCTTGAAAAATTTGATGGATCTTGTGTTGATTCTTGATGTGGGTCGTGGCTAGGGGAGGAGAGAAAGGAAGAAAACCTTGCTTTTTGATTCTCAAAATGAGTTATGTGTTTGTAGTTTATGTTTGTAATAGAAATATCTTTGGCTTAGGGCAATATGGTAAATAAATGGACAAGTTCAAGTATAAATTTGTATACATACACTAGGGAGGGTCGGCCAAGGTGTATAATGGGTGAGATATTTGTGAAATCTTGTATTCTTGGTGTATTTGATATGTATTTGATGTATATAATGCGTTATGTTATAAATTTTGGGTACCGGGTTAGCTAGAAATCAATTTTAACTGAACCAAATGGAATATTTTAAAGTCGTAAAAATTATAAAATTACATTTCTCACAAGTCTCGGGTGAATAAATATTTGTAGTATTGAAATTACGAAAATCGTCGAAGTTATAAACGTTTAACGATACGTATAACAAATAAATCCAAAACGTCGGGTAAATTAGTAATATAACTTTTATATCATTATAATGAGTGTAAAAATGTGTTAGGACCATAGTTGGGATTGTCGGATCAGTTATTCAAAGTAATAGTTTATAGGATACGTTTATTAGGTAGATAACCGTACGTATACAGAAATGATGCAACTCACGCATGAATGACAAATTTTCTCCGGGGGTGAATAGTGTTTTATGAATAGTAAAAATTTTGAACGCTTCTCAGAATCACAAACTGACTCCGAAAATGATGAATAGTAAAATGATGAATAGTGATCGATGAATAGTAAAAATTTTGAAAGTTCGGGAAATGACCAGAATTTACGAGTTGTGACAAAGAGCCTAAGCATGATCCTTTAATTAAGGATCTTCCTTTTGAGTACTGGCCCAAACACAAGCAACTTGAAGTAGATGATGCTGCTGCAAGAAAATTGGCTGCTTCGTTTGCATAGGAGAATCAGATGGTACTTGAACAAAGAAGGAAACACGCTGAAGCTGAGGCCAAAACAAAAGCACTCTTGGATTCTTGGGATGAAGAAAGGATTCAAGGTGATGCTGATATTGCACTGATGAAACATGTAAAAGAAGAAATGCAAGAGTACACTCAAGAACAAAAAGATGAATGGAAGAGGAATTATGAAGCTGAAAGGAAGAAATTTTATCTCAATCAAAGAAAGAAGAGAAAAGTGCTCAATCGTCCAACAGTTAAGCAAAAGAGAAAGTACTATGAGTACTATCTAAACAATATGAAGGGTTGGAAGCTTGTTCAATTAAAGCGATACTCAGATGATGAGATCTTCAAAATGTATGAAAAAGCCAAAAACTCAATGTAGCTAATATATATCAACGTTAATGAATGTTTCACAATGTGACTATTTTGAATGTTTCACAATGTGACTATTTTGAAAAAGCCAAAAACTCAAAGCGATACTCAGATGATAACTGACTTCACATTTTTCTATAAATAATAGTCACATGAATGTTTCACAATGTGACTATTTTGAATGTATTGGTCACATATAATACCCTTATAATGTGGGCATAAACATCATTTAGATACACATTTCTGATATGGTGTGACTATTGTAAAGCCTATAGTTACAATGTGACTTTTTTTTAATGTTTTAATGTAAAGCCTATAGTCACATGATCATGCTTCAATTAAGTGTGGCTATACACATTAGGATTTGGCAAACAAACACACACTAAACTTTAGACACACATATTAACCTACGTGACCATATGTATCAAATTTTAGTTACACTTAATCATGTTTCTATGGTTTAGTGTGACCATATATGACATTTGGTCACACTCTTCAAGTGTGTGACATATATTTGTCACTCTTAGATGCATTTTGTGACAAACGCTTCAAACTGAGTTTTTACTTGTCACACGTTTCAAATTCATATGTGGCTAACTATTCAGCAAAGAATAGCAGTCACGTTTATATAATGTGTGACAAACTTGACTATATAATTTAGCCACATACGCAAGTACTTCATGTGACCATATATCTTTTTGGTCACACTGTTCAATTGTGTGACATATATTTGTCACATATATATATCTATAGTGTGACTAATGTTTCGAGCTGATTTGTATCTGTCACACGTCCCGAATTAAAAGTGACTAAAATGTCGAAAAATATTTACCAGTTACCCTCTGGTCACATATATACACAAATGTGTGACATATATTTTACGAAATGGTCACACAAGTCGGATCAAGTGTGGCTGTTTATTTAAGGCTGGTACATTTAGTCACGTAAATATGTTGCTGTGTGACCATTCGAAATATGCTATGTGTGACGAAAGGCCATATCTGTACTAGTGATGCTCGTGCGCATTTTCTTGAATCAATTCGCACATGTGAGCTACATCAATAGAAAACACACATAAATTACTTGTATATGAAAATGCAGTAACATAATACATATATCTATATATATATATATATATATATATATATATATATATATATATATATATATATATATATATATATATATATATATATATATATATATATATATTGCATTAGATTAAATCATCAATTATTCTTGCAACCTTTTCAACTTCATCTCAATCCATAACTGACTTTTAATTCTATACTAATTACTAAATATCATGTGATCAATTCCGGCAAGCCTTGCACTTCCATCTCGATGTTGTATATACTTCACATTAAATGCACCGGTTTTGTTTTTCGATAAAAGTTTGAACTTTTGCTTATGTTTAAAACTCAACTTTTTTATTTGATATTATAATTTACAAACGGCTTTAAGTCAAAATTATGTATTTTTTCCTTTTTATTCATTACTCAATGTGATATTTTTAATATGTCGTATTTCGCTATTATGGCAAACTCATTTAATGGGCGTAAATATTGGTTTCTCACTAATGATTCTACCAATAGAAAAAGAAAACACTTTGCGATGCGTGAACCTTTTTTTTTCAATAATAATTCAATTGCACACGATAAATTCATTCTAATATTTCTCAATGAGCATTCGAAAGCAACTACTTACATAAACTAATCACGCTAAAAAGTATCATTTAACCGTTTAAATGTTGCTTTACATACATGCTCGTTCACATTTTCTTGAATCAATTCGCACATGTGAGCTACATCAATAGAAAACGCGCATAAATTACTTGTATATGAAAATGCATTAACATAATACATATATCTATATATATGCTTATCTATAACAATCACCTAAATATGTAATAAATAAAGAAAATAGTTGGTATCCCAGTCTTTGGTTTCATTTATCTGAGCATGCATGATCTTGAGTGATTTTCATGGTACCTGCGTATGATAACTAAATTAAGAAAAAAAAGACCAAGTTAATTACAAACATCTAAAAGATGTGTGAATCATCTCCAAAATGTTGCAAAAGAGAATTTACATACTGCTACCAACAATCAAAGATCTAAAAGATGTGTGAATCATCTTCAAATGTACATATTAAATGTGATTTTGGCCGGTTTATATAGGCATGAATTAGGTTAAATCATTAATTATTCTTGCAACCTTTCGCAACCCTTGCACTTCATCTAACCTACTTTTAATTCTATACTAAATGCCATGTGATCAATTCGGACAACCCTTGCACTTCATCTCCTTTCATGATTGTATAGTTATTATGAGGCTACATTGAATTCCAAGCATTAGCTATCTTGTACTCTATGCAATCTTGATGCCTACACAATAAATTATAGGACTGAATCTTATAGTATTATAGATTATAGATAAGATAAGTGTACCATTTTATACTGAGAGGTGATTTGCACACTCTCATTTCTTATTTGTATACTTTAGTCTGTGCATTCAATAGTTGTATATTTATTATATGCTTCTTTATCAGTTTGTACATTTGGGTGTACAAATAAAAAATGAGAGTGTGTTAATCAATTCCTTTTCATATATGGTATCATTTGGACAACCACTTCGATGAATGTCCAAAACTATTTTTAATTAGATATTTTAAAAGATAATAGCTTTGAATTCTAACATATTGATACTTCATCAAGGGAATTTGTTGTTTCAAATTATCTATCAAATTTTAGTCACGCCTTGTTATAATTTTGAGCCAGTGGTATGAAAAATCATCAAATTTGTCACTTTTTAATATTGTAAGCATTTAATTTTAAATTTTCCTATTAAATTATAAAGTCATTTAATTTCCTATTGTATACATCACTACGAGAATTGATTCACGTGTCACTTGTTAATTACTTTTGGTTCTGTTTAAAAAAGATAACTCTGCACTCATGACATATGTATACGTTGACGTTTTTTTTCTTTACCAAACACCACTCATTTACCCAACTTTGATCCTCTATCTCATCTTCATCCTTTATTTTAAAACCTTAAATATCCAAATCGCTCCATGCCCATCTTCATCCTCCATCCCATCTTCACTCTTCATTTACCCAACCACATCCGCTACCAAATCACGTCAAATTAAATAACCAAATATCAAAACCCCAACTAAAACCAGCACATGTAAAACATTTCTTCATTGAATATGCATATTCTCTCTGGTGCCGCTACCATTTTCGGCCAACACCACAACTACCATCACCATGTTCATATTAGATGGATAAGTTGTCCAAGCCCAACTTGTGGGTTGGGTCAATTAGGGTTTACTTTATACTCTATTTATAGTGATCCATAATAAATTTATACATACGGGTTTTCAATGTAAACATACGGTCTTACATGGTATCAGAGCGCCTGTACACCATGAATTAAGAGAACATACAATTTTGTGATTCAAAAAATTCAAGAGAATGAAAACGGGGCATACAATTTTGTGATTTTACTTGCTGTTCTTTGCTTGCATTCTAATTAACTCAATGGTGATCCTGGTCCCACACTCATCTCAACTAATTATCAAAACTCAAAATCCAAAAACAAATGAACTGATGTGATTTATTAACTTAAAAACAACAGTAATCTTGGGATATGCACCACCATCCGTTGAAAGGATTAATGTGCAAAGAATAATTTCTTTCACAACAGACCTTCATGGAAATGCCGAAGGGTCACAACGATGCACAATAAAAGGAACACGTAAGCGGAAATGATAAAAGAGAGATCAAATGAAATGACAATGAAGAGGAAATGAAAATATGACAATATTCTCGTAGAGGGGTAAAACGGTAAATTTATGAGTGAATAAAAGGCAAAACCACAAGCCCTAAGATTTGTGGTATTCGGTCGAACCCCATGATGGGGTGAGTTTGATTGTTTGTCAAACTTGTATTAACTTAAGGATAATTACAAGGGATTCTATAATGTTTTTTGGTATCTTGAAAATACCAAAGGCTTTCTATATAATTCATAACAATCCTATAAACCATAACTCCCTCCCTCTTCCTCTATTGTTCGATCGACCAGCGAAAAGGGTTGAAACCCTTTGGTTCAGACCGTAATCAACCCTATTCGATTTCCATAAGTTGACTAGCCTTATTCGACTTATTACCCACATTCTTACTCTGATAAATTGCATAGGTTCATAGCCCTAGTTCTACCTATGTAGTACTGGTGGATACCTAACGCAATCCAAGTGACAATTCTCTCCAAGAAACCCTAACTCATTCGAATCTAGAAGAAAAAAAAGAGGAAGGCGATTCGGTGCTAGCTGTGAAGGTCTTAGAGCTCAAGAAACCCTAACTCAGTTGAATCAAGAAGAAAAATAAGAGGAAGGCGATTTCGTGCAAGCTACGAAGCTCTTAGAGCTTACTTAATAGTGGGAACACAAGTAAGTAATCCTAAACACCCTTTATACGTGTTAGTAGGTTATATCACGGATTAAGCGATCTATTATTAGGGGTTTGGTCTGCGTAGCCTTTAATTGTTTTTTTCGTTGTGTATGTTTCATAAGTCATACGGGTGACCAATACCCTAAAGTGGTATCAGAGCCACCCTAATCATATATTACATAGCATGGGTTCTTAGTAATTTCTTGTATTATTATAAAAAAAATAAACTTTAATTTTATTGGTCGATTTTTGCTTATTAGTGTTTTGTTGACAATTAGGGTTTAATCACTTTTGTGATAAATTAGGGTTTCTATGTTTGGATCACATATGGTCGATCCATTAGGGTTTTCTAAACCCCAAAGGAGTCGAATTTATGAGAATACAAGGGTATTCGAGATCAAATGTGAAAACCCATGTTGTCATGTAAATTGCAAGGACTGGGTTTACTTAGATTATTTTTCTTGTATGCAAGCAGTTTTGTTTTCATACATGATTTAGGGTTTTGGATATTTTTGGTATGGTGCAAACTTTATTAAAAATATGCTAAACTATTTTTGGAAACTCTTGGTTAACAAATTAAATCATATAGTAAACAAGATAGCTTAGGGAATAATTAATACTTGTTAGAGTTTACCTAAACCTTGGGTGAGTCGATTTTAGTGATCCTATCTAAATGAGATCATAAAATTCGATTGATATGAATCTTGGTGACCAAACAATTAGTTTTGATATACTGACGAAAGTTTAGTTTTACCTAATTTGAAATATGATACTTCTAAATATGAAAACTAGGGCTTTAAATATTTATAACCTAATCGGGTAATTTAAAAAATAATATTTTTTATTAAAAAAATCCATAATAATTTTTTTCCAAATATGAATATGGTGACTTAGGGTTTCTTGTTACCTAAGTCACGAACTTTCAAAAATGTCATGTTTTAGGAAACCCTTATTTGAGTTTATAATTTTTAAAAATAAAATTTCCTAAATTGAAAATGAGAAGCAATATGGTAAGAATAGTCATTCTTGGTGAATGACAAGTTGCATTAGCATGCAATGATTCGGGTGAAACTCGTCGTTAATTTGCATGTACTCTTAGGATGGGCTGCACATGCGGTGCATGTGCATGTGTAATAGGTCCTAGCAAGTCATAACTTATGTATTTTCACCTGTGCATTATTATTAATACTTTTCCGCACTATTTAAATCATGCAAGACACGAGCCTAAGCAATAAACCAACATATAAATTGCCTAGTTGTGATGTAGTTATTAGGTTGTTTGTATTTTTGTGCTTTGGGTTTAAGGGAGATGATGAGGTGCAAAACTATACTATTTTTAAAGGTCATTTAACTTCTAATTTCATGTGTTTTATCATTAATTGCTTAAAATCTATTCTATTTAAATTAGGTATCTGATAATGAATTTACTAAAAATGTACAAGATTTGGGCTCATTTTGACGAAGATTGGACAAAAATACCAAAGTTTCAAAGCTGTGACCGGCATGGCTGATGCCGTGACTAGAATTGCAAAGAAAGTGAAATTTGCAAATTTTCGTAACCGGTCAGTGCATAGAGATGGGCTAGGTGACACTGTCACAACCTTAATGATGTTGTCACGTCCTTGGTGACGTCGTCACAACCTATAACCTGACGTCGTTAGAGTTAGTCGATGGAAAAAGCCCTAAATCGAGGACGACAAAGTGACAGCGTCACAGCCAAAGGCTGACGCTGTCACAATGGCACTCAACTGAAAGTTGTAAAAATGAGAACCAACGAAAATCTCACAAATGACACTCAACTTAAAAGAAAATAAAAACATAATTAATTACAACTAAAATTGTTAAAGATTTGATAGGTTTTCTTATGAAAATTGACGTAAACTAAGTGATACACTTTGATTCAACGTGTAATGTGTATCAAGGTTTAGTATTGTGTATCAAGTTTTTAGTGGTTGTTGTTTATTAAGTGTATCAATTTATGTATAAGAAATTAGTTTTTTGAGATTTTAATGTATATGTATCAAAAATTTAATTGTGTATCAGTAATCCGTTTCTCATGTATGAGTTGGCTATTAGTCGATTTAATGTTAAATTGTATTAATATATAATATTTTGGTGCATCTTTGCTAAAACGATTATGTATCAATATTTTAATGCTCATTTTTACAACTTTAAGAAAGTTCTCACATTAACCTTCCTCTCTCTCTCTCTCTCTCTCTATATATATATATATATATATATATATATATATATATAGAGAGAGAGAGAGAGAGTTATGATCAAATAAGAAGAATAATAAAAATAAGAAGGATAAAAAGTAATCACAACCACACATTCTAGATGCACCTACAAAAATGGATGCATCTTCATTCAAATTTTCTCTCCCAAATTAAAATGTGTGGCTAGAATTACTTCTTACCATTCTTATTTTAATTATTCTTCTTATTGGATCCCTTCCCTATATATATATATATATAAATATATATATATATATATATTTCTGCATTGTTTTCATAATTCGTGTGTAACTTTTAGGAAAAAAACCCTAGCCGATTTTTGATGCGATTCTCTCTATTTTTCTGCATTGTACCTTACTTAATATCAAGATATGTTATCCTTTTAATTATTCAATCATGTTTATGCTTGTTTGCTTTGATTATATGTTTGCTTTATCTTTGATTGCTATGCTAGGCTAAACCACTTAGTATTTATCTAGGATTACATAAAACTCGTTAGTTTATAATTCTTACTTATTGATTATTTGATTGATTGCATGTGATTACTATGATTAAAAACCGGTTAAGGAATCTATCTTAGCTTGAACGTTAGCTATAGTAATCACTACTACAAAAAGTGAATATGTACACGCTTATTTTGCCACACTTTGTAAAGGGTGTATTTTTTTTTTTGGTTTTTGCACACGCAAATAAGTGTGTGAAATTAAGTAACAACTTTATGCGTGTAATAGCTCAAGTTACATAAAAAAGTGTGGACAAATAAATTGGGGAAAAAAATATTCCACATTAGAAATCGTGGACAAATTTTTTTCATACGTGTCATCACTTTTTCTGTTACATCCACTCATACATCGCTTTTATAAACATATCCTCACATTCAGAATTTTGCTTAAAAATCATATGCAAATTATCCTCTCATTCATAAAAATCTCATTCAGAAATTTTCTTTTATAATAATCGCTTTTATCCTCTCATTCATCCCCAAATTCGTTCACTCTAATTCAATTTTACAAACATATCCCCAAATTCGTTCACTCTAATTCGATTTTATAAACATATCCCCAAAATCGTTCACTCTAATTCGTTCAAATCCCCAAATCAGTTGTTCAAATCCGATTTTATAAAAATCCCCAAATCACTTTTTCACTATCACTTTTTCAAAATCCCCAAATAATCAGTTAATCGGAAGCAGCAGAGCTTGTTAATCAGGTGTTGCAGCAGAGCTTGTTAATCTGAAGCTAGGTGTTGCAGCAGAGCTTGTTAATCGGAAGCTAGGGTTTGAGCTTGTTAATCAGTTGCAACAGCTAAGGTATAAACAATTTATACGCGTTTATTTAAGTATAATATATGAATATGCGCTTAGAAATTGATTATTTGAATCAAGCTTGTGGAGTCGTTTTAGCGAGTTATAACAATGTGAAATTGAAATCTGTTGTTGAATGCGATATTTTGAAGTCTGTTGTTGATTTTGATGTCCGTTGTTGAATGCGAGTTAACTAAAACAAACCATCTAAAGGAATGAGAATGTTAATTATAGGGTGTTTGGGCTAGCTTTTCTGCTAGTTTTTATACAGAAGCAGTTTTGTGCCATATATCCTAACTGATTCTACATATCTCCTAAAGTGTTTATAATTCGTAAACAGATTATATCACATGTGTAAAATGAGAGATAATCAAATATGTACTACCGATTTCACCAGTTGTCAAACAAGTGATTTACAACAGCTAGAACCAAAGGTTGTTTTTGTGTGAGTGTATGTGTTTGATCAAGAAGTAATAGCACAAGTTTTATGGTTTAAAAAATAATAAAATTTAAAGGAATACATTGAGATTTGAAAAATTAGCAGAGCTCCACCACCACCTATGTAATTTTCACAATTTGTTTAATGGTTAAATTAAGGTTTCTGATTAAGCTTGTTTTTGACTCTATCACTAAAACACAAGATAAAGTGAGTGTGGGAGCAGTTGGGCATCGTTCTCAAGTCACTTTTTTCCTTCATTTGCCAATTTTATATTCATTCATCTGTCTTTGGTTTATTTATTTCATGCTATAACCTGTTTTTGTCTTTACTCATAACATTTTTGGAATTTAGTAATAAGTTTTCAATTCAAATGATTTTAGGCATTGTATCGGAAACTTGATAAGCATAAGCGATGGATAAAAATTGGATTAACGCTCCGATTAAAAGCAAAACTTTTAGAGACGGAGCCAAAAATTTTATAAGTTTTGCTCGTGCTAGAAGTATAAGAGGATTCATCAAATGTCCATGTAATAGATGTTATTGTCTCGGTAAACCGTTAGATCTTGATAAAGCTCATGCCCACATATTGCGTTATGGGTTTTTACCCGGGTATAAAGAATGGACTGTGCATGGAGAGCATACTATATCTTTACCACCATCTCAATCTAGTAATGTTAATGTTGAGGAAACTTCTTTTGGTCAAGAGGATACAAGAGGTTTGGTTCGTGATGCGTTAGGTATTAGTTCTTTGCCTTCGGATAATGCCGAATTAGGAGATACAACGATGGAAGGAGATACCGGAGAATCTATGGAAAGTGGTAGTCATGGTGATGAGGGTCTTTTATATAAGAAGTTGTTAGAAGAATGTGACAAAGAATTGTACTCTGGTTGTAAGTACTCAAATTTGTCCTTCACTTTACATTTATATCACATTAAATGCAATGGTGGAATATCCAACAAGACTTTTAGCATGATACTAGAACTCTTGAGGGATGCATTTCCACATCTTACAGAGTTACCATCATCGGCCAATGAAGCAAAAAAGTTAACCAAAGATTTAGGTCTAGGTTACGAAAAAATCCATGCGTGCCCTAATGATTGTATGCTTTATTGGGGTGACATGGTGGGTCAACAATCATGTCATGTTTGCAAAGCTTCGTGATATAAAAGCGATGAAGTGATTGGAAGTTCTAAATCACGCAAATCCAATAAGCTGGCAAAAGTTTTACATTATTTTCCCTTAATTCCGAGACTTAAAAGGTTGTACATGTCCGAGAAAACATCAAAGGATATGAGGTGGCATGATATTGGTAGAACAAAAGATGGAAAATTGAGGCACCCCGCAGATGGTCTTGCCTGGAGCGCATTTAATGATCGATATTCATAGTTTTCCTCAGATCCTCAGAGTTTGAGGCTTGGCCTGGCTAGTGATGGTTTTAATCTGTTTCGTACAATGAGTACATCACATAACACATGGCCAGTGTTATTGATTCCTTACAATTTACCTCCTTGGATATGCATGAAACAACAATCATTTATTCTTTCATCTATTATTCCTGGGGAGAAAGGTCATGGCAATGATATTGACGTATATCTAAACCTTTAATAAAAGAGCTCCAATCATTATGGAAGGGTGTTGATGCATACGATGCTTTTCTAAGGAACATCTCAAACTAACGGCTTCCCTTTTGTGGACTATCAACGATTTTCCTGCATATGCAAATTTATCTGGTTGGAGCACCAAGGGTCGTGTGACATGTCCAGTTTATGCGAACTCCACTCACTCTAGGTGGTTAAAACATGGAATTTTTTTTTTGCTACATGGGACATCGAAGATGGTTAGAGCCGGATCATGGTTATCGATTTCAAAAGGAACGGTTTGATGGTACAATAGAGAATGAGGGTCCGCCAACTCCACTAACAGGATCAGATGTTTTGAAACAATTAAGCGGAGTAACATTTAAATATGGAAAGTCTAAGAAAAGGACGAGGGAGGATGTTGGTTCAACAAGTACTCAAACAACAGAGGCAACATATAACAACCAAGGTGCATTTGAGAGTACAAATATTATCATTGAAGAAGATATTGACAGTGAGAACCAATTATGGAAGAAGAAAAGTGTAATCTTTGATTTAGAGTATTGGGAGCACAATTTACTTAGACATAACTTAGATGTGATGCATATCGAAAAGAATGTGTGTGACAATATTCTCGAGACCTTATTAGATTTGGATGGAAAGATTAAAGACAACGAAAACACCCACAAGGATCTCGAGGAAATGGGAATTAGGCATGACCTTCACCTTATAAATCGTCCTATTGGAAAGCCGTACTTACCCCCAACATGTTATACGATGTCTAGTGTAGAGAAGTCCAACTTTTTACAATTGTTAAAAGATCTCAAAGTTCCTGATGGGTATGCATCAAATATTTCGAAGGGTGTAAGCTTGAAAGATCATAAAATTTCCAATCTTAAGACTCATGATGGGCACATCTTAATGCAAGATATTTTGCCCATTTCTTTATGGGCATCCGTGATTTCAAGAACACAATCTCGTGTAGTTTAAGAAGTGACTGATTATTGCTTCTTTTTCAAAGGGTTGTGCGCAAAAGTTCTTGATCTTAGTGAATTAGACAAAATGGAGTATCAACTCGTGCGAACATTGTGCGAGTTGGAGCAGTTATTCCCTCCTAGTTTTTTCACAGTCATGGTCCACTTGACTATCCATTTGATATCAGAGGCGAAGCTTGGTGGACCTGTTCATTATAGATGGATGTATCCAGTTGAACGGTACTTTCTCTTTCATACCATTAAGTTATGCATATTTTCTTTTTACCTTGTGATTCTATTGGCCATTTTTTTTAATTTAAAGGTACTTGATGCGGTTGAAGTTATATGTTCGCAATAAGGCTCAACAAGAGGGATCAATTGCAGAAGGATATATCAAGGAAGAGTGTCTTACTTTTTGTTCAAGGTATTTTGAAGGTGTTGAGACTCCCTTTAATCGCCCTCTTAGAAATGATGAGAATGTTTTCGGAAAAGAGATGTACATGTTCAATTCAGGTGGTCGTAAGTTAGGTAAGGTTGAGATTCTTGAGGTTGATGGCAAGTCTTTAGCTCAAGCACATCGCTATGTGTTACTAAACCATAGTAAATTTCAACCTTTCCTCGAGTAAGTATTTCTTTTAGCATATAATTGTTATATCTAGTAGGAAATAATGCTTCGATAAAGTCTTAACATTATGATATGCTTCCTGTTTTTATTTTTTGAGTGAAAAACAAGTTCTTAGGAATAAACCCATGGACTCAAAAACTATAGAGAAATTGATGATCGAGGAATTTCCATGGTGCTAAAAAACCAGGTTAGATCTATTGATTGTTATATAAGTTTCCTCATCTCCGAGGTGCATTAACTAATAATGATGTTAAATAATGGTAGGTTTCTCTCTTAGAAAAGGATAATGTAGATGAAGAAGTGTTATCTCTTGCTATTGGTCCGAATATTGTTGCTAAGCAATATAAAGGCTTCATCACTAATGGTCATAGATTTCTTACAAGGCGGCGTGAAGAGGTTAAGAAGACACAAAATTCAGGAGTCATGGTGGAAGTTGAAGGAGGAAATTATTATGGAAAACTTAAGAATATTATTGAGCTCGAATATTATCGTGGATACAAAATTGTGCTTTTCCATTGATATTGGGTCGACAATAGAATTTATAGAGGGCTAAAGAAAGATAAATATGGGTTTCCTCTTGTGAATTTTTCTAGGGCATTGATACACACCGGTGAAAATTTCAAAGATGATCCTTTTATAAGTTCTACTCAAGCAAGACAAGTGTTCTATATAAAGGATTTAAAAGATGTTGGTTGGTCACATGTTATTATGACCAAGACAAGGGATATATATGACATGGGGACTAATGTATATAGAGATGATGGTGACTCTTATACCCAATGCATTCCTTGTAATCTTCCAATAATGGATGATGTGAACCAGGAACCTCGTTGGCTTCGTATGGACACTGAACTCCAAGATGCTCAATAACGATCAGTATTTCTGTGTTATAGTTGTTAGTAGGTAATAAACATAGTCTAAGTAACTCATACTAGGTGCAATTAGGTTAGTTAAGCAATTAAACACCTAGGTCTTTAGTTAAAAAGTCAAATTCATCCTCATTTGATCTTCCTGTACTCATTTTTTGTGAATTTATTGCTCATATCTTAGAATTAGGTCTCTAGTTGTTACACTTAGCTGCATTAGGTTCAATTTCATCTAATTATAACATCTAGATTAATCTTGGGTCATTTGAATCTCATAAAAGTCAAAGTACTAGTGCAACACAAAAAATTCAAAAAGAAAAAAAAAATGTTCCCACAAGCACTTTTGATTTTGATTTTTCATGAATTTCTAGTATAGCTTTTTATTAGCTTTTAACAAGCTTGTAACTGCCCCTTTTTACCCACTGAATTAAAAACTGGAGACTATAAACAACAAGTCGTTTTTATTGGCGGATTGACATATGGATTTTTGGCTACGGAGTATGTATAAACACTTGTCCTTTAATTTTTTTTATTTATTATTTAAACTACAGTTGATTACCAGATAGATTCTGAACAATTGGATATGCTTACTTTTAAGACAGAACCTTACAAATACATAAAAAAAATTTACGTGACTGAAGGTTCATACAGGCAGTAGTTATCTTGCCTTCCTTTACTTGAATGTTGTATTATTAATGAATAGATTGGCAGAAATGGTGTTATAAATGAGATGGTCTGATTCCGAATGATAACTTTCTTTTACAAATGGTTGGTGTCCTGTTTAGGACATGTGAGATAGATTTGTGGTGTGTATAGTGTGAGATAGTTACTTGCCGTTCAAAAATAAAAAAATAAGAAAATAAAAATGATGTTGGTGATTACACATAAATGCGTGAAGGGCACTATAGAAAAAGTGAAGGGCACCTGGATTATCAAAATACTTGATAAGCAATCCCGTTAACAGTTGTTTAATTGGTTTTTATGATTATGCTACATTAGTAAATAATGACTACTGTTTTGCTGTTGAGATGTCAGATTCCAACAATGAATTATTTTGTTTGTCACTTCTTCGTATATAATGACTTGACGATGTGAAAAATTATTCACTAATTAGGTTATCACAAGTTGTTCACTTTTAGTGATTCATATGTTCTGTTAAGGTTTCAATAGTTTGTTCGCAAAAGATGTTGATAACCGGCAGCACTAAGTAGTTCTCACTCCACGATAAAGGATAATATGTAGAAGGCAATGTTTAGACTAACTTAGCATCCTACTCATGAGATGTTCTACTAGATTATAGTTTTGATTTTTCTACTATTACATACTTAACTTATTAAGTTTCAATAAGCGTTAGGTTTTAGTGGTTCAGATTTAAAGTACGGATGTGAAAGGTTGTTTGTGGAAATTGAGGATTAAGAAAGTTTTCTAGGGTACTATTGATTCAGATGAAATGCTAGGGTTTTGATAGTTTGTTCGTACAAACCGAGCCAGTTTTACGCAATTAGGCTATGATTCTGGAGGTTCTGATACATATATGATGCAATAAGATTATTAATTTGGATACTGAAATGTGTAGCTTTAGAAATTAACTAATTGTGCTAAGGGACACTCTATTCTGCTACATTGGTCAATTTGCTAGTAAAGTAGTTTTTTGTTGGCAGTCGAACATTGCAACTTAAAGCGAATGTTATTTCTGACAGAAATCTAAATATTTAAAGGGATAATTACCAAAACGGATCAGTCGCCAAAAGCACTTTCCTTGAATAGATGTTTTTAAATCACTTTCCTCCAGCGGATCAGGGCAACTTGGCGACTGAGCAACCTCATATATTGTCGACACGTGTACATTATTTTATTAATATAGTACGGTTTCTAGAATGTACAGAGAATGTATGTGTAAGGTATGTGTAAGTGTTTAAGGTATTTTTGCAGAGGGCAACTTGTACTAATCGGGCGACATGTATTGGGCAACTTAATTTAATTTGTCGTTTTGCGTATTTTTTTTAATTAAATATTTATGTACTTCAATTGTATCCAAAAAAAATATGTATTTTAATAAATAATAACACTTATATTTGTTTTTAAAATATTTACACACACTTCCTTCCAACACACACTTCATCATCTCCAACAAATTTTCCTCCATCAACTAAACACAATCGAAGCCCATAAACAATATTGTCGAAACAAAGTGGTATAACAGGGTATGTACGTTTGTTTCATAGTTTGTATAAATATAATTATGTGTGTTTCAAAAAATTTAAAGTTCATTGTTTTGAGAGTAAATGCACCAACAGTATTTGTTGTGCTAGCCAACCGGCGGTGCTGTAGCAAAGTCTACACATTTACCGAAGTCATCTACATATAGGCGCTCCTCCTAACACAATCTCACACACACAACAAACACATTCAGTTTTCCATTTAATTTACAAGCAAATATTTTGGAAACACCAATGGCGTGTCTTGAACGTTTTGATGAACTTGCTAATTGTTGCGGTTCCACCTTGTTGGAACGTCAGTTAGATATCTATTTAGCGAGGTCTGTAGCTAAAGACAAGGATCCACATAGTGACATTAGTAAGGTCTGCTCGAAGTTAGCTGATTGCATCATAGGAACTGATGGTTTTATTAAGGAACTTTCTGTTACTGAGTGTAGGGTAGAGGCGATGGAGACTGCAAAGTATCTTAGGCAGCGTTTGCATAAGGATACCCTTAGGTTTACCGATTTGTTGTGCGTATTTGGGGTCTTTTGGGTTTTTGGGCTTATGCGTTAAGCTTTTCGGTGTCTTTATGGGTTGGTTTAGTTTTCTTTTCTTTTATGTATGGGTAGTTTTGGTGTATCATGGGTTGTCATAGGATTTTGTGTATGATGTTCCTTTTTTCATTAATGAATGGAATGTTTATTTATTATATATTTTATGATTTCTATTTAATTTGCTACTGCTTATTGTAGTTATTAATTATCCAAATTGGTTTCTGTACTTATTTATAAGGTTTGGTTAAGTTTACTTTCTAACTTTGGTGTAGTTGTGTAACTGATATAGGAGGTATGGTTTTATGCTTTCTATCTCATTTGTGGACATGTCCAAATTGAATTGTATTTTATCTTGAAGTGGTTATTTGATTCAGTTTGTTTCTGTACTCTTACTGTCTAAGTTTTTGGTGTTTAAGCGTTATTCAAAGAGGTTGGAAATTGCCATGCCTTTGGTTTACAAAATGGTTTGTTTTTTATAACTTGTACCCGAAAAATTCATGATTATACTTGACCTAGTTCCAATCACAAGGAAGGAATCCTGTACCTGATCGTGCATTGGTATAACTTGTGTACCACGTGTTATAGTGATTACATTCCTTGTTTAAAGTTATACTACTGTGTATCTAAATTTTATTTATTAAATGTTTGGTCCCCTGTTTTTTCCCCTGTTTTTTCCTCTGTTTTGTAATGTCTGGACACCAAGTTAGAGTTGTCTGCAAACTTCAGCTTGCCGATGTAGTCCTCAACTTATTCTTTGTGTTTCATTTCCATGCAAGGAGTATCAAACTAAATTCATCATTAGAAGTAAAGTGAACTACTTTCTGTTAATAAAACGCAAGTTAGATGCAAAACGACGGAACATGTTTCGGCGTACATGTTTTGGAAGATGGTTGGATCTTTTGTACTTTGAACATGAACCACATGTCATAGAGTATATGCTGACAAAACAGCATCAGGTTGATGATGCCCATTATGATATGCCCTTAATTTATTATGTCGAAGGTCAAAGTCTACATTTTGGTCGTCCAGAATTTGCTCTTATAACCGGGTTCCGTTTTGGAACTGTATCTTTCCGGTTATATGACTCCGGTGAAGTTAAATTTCGCAATAGGATATTTCCTCACCGGATAGGGTTACGTGTTACCAACTTAGATCTTATTGCTGTTATCGAGGATGAAGAGTTGTTTTGCAAAATATCTGATGAAGATGCTGTCCATGTATGTCTACTGTTAGTTTTAGAAGTTATCTTTATGGGTAGGTTGTTGACTAATGAAGTGGATGATAAGTTAATGAGGTTGGTTGAAAGTCTAGAAGCTTGGAATGCGTTTCCATGGGGTGAGCACATATGGACTCATTTGTACGATCAAATCGTGGATGTGATAAGTAAGCACAGTCAAAAGCACCTTCAACATCTCAAGAAAGATCGCATGTATGTTCCGACATATACGCTTGGGGGCTTTGTATTTGCTTTCCAGGTATATATTATTCTTCCACATTATTTTTTTTAATCCCTTCTGTATTTTGTTTTCGCACCTAAATCTTATTGATTTATCCTTGACTTTCATATTTAGATTTGGATTCTTGAGACTTATGAAATAAGTAAGCTTTGGTGGATAAAGCTCGCGCCAGTGATACCAAGAGCTGTGGCTTGGTCCAGAAAAACTATATTTAAGAAATCAGATTGTTCTAAGCTTTTTGGAAAGGTTATTTCTTCAAAATAGGTCTTTTTTATTTATATTTGATTTCAATTTTTTATGTTACTTCTTTTATAGTGAGTATTTTTTTTAGGACTCAAAACCAACTTGTGATATCCGTCCTACTAGAGCTGAGTACGAATCAAATTAGTGGACACACAGCAATGATCTTTTCCAGCAACACATTCCCAGACGACCTCCTTTAGCAGGACAAAATTTCCTTTTGGATACATATCTTGCCAAGTTGGAAAAGGCACGTAAACGTGGGATAACAGATGTATTAGAAATGGCGACTGCTAGAAGTAGTTACAGTTGTATTAGGGAAAAGAGTCTTAAGGATTGTGTGATTGAAGAGTTGAATATTCGGGTTTTCAAGCTTGAGTCAATTATTGAGGTTCTACATGGTGAACCAAATGGTCGAGTTGTGGTAATATACTTGTGCTAATATACGACATCCTTTTAAATATTGTATTATTTCAACCAAATATCATTACATTGACAGGCCAAACTCCACTTTGATGACTGTTTTTCCAATATGCCCTCTGATTTTCGCGACTCGCTTAATAATCTTTACCTTGATCTGATCAACTTGCATGATACTGATGAAGATATTTGTCTGGTAACTTATAAATTGTGACATCTTTGTAACCCCGTTATACAACAGTTTGTATATCAAACACTATTTAAACAAGCATAACTTGTCACAGGAGTACATTCGTGAAGAGGAGTTGCGATTGCGGTTGGAAGAGGATGATAGATTGCAAATGGAAGATGAGAAGATGATGAAAGAGGAGATGCGGTTTAGGGTGGAAGAGTATAAACAGATGAGGTTTGAGGAAGAGAAGATGCGGCAGTTGGATGTGGAGAAGAAGAAAAAGGGTAATGTCCTTCTGAATTCCGCTCACTTCAAAAAAGCTTTGGAATACGGAAGACTTAGTAAAAGGACTCACGTACATGCTTTTACATCAGAAAGTGATTGGAAAGTTTCTTGGGTGAAATTAAAAAAACATCGTGACTACCTTAATAATCCGTTCTTGGTAGAACGTCTAAAAGATGTGCAACCTTGGAAAGAGGTATCAAATAACATCAAATATGTTCAAACTTAAAAAATAATAGTGTGTTTTATTTCATACCGTTAAAGCCTTATAATTTTGTGTAGGATCTATCCCGATGGTTTCATACTGTTGACACTCTTTGGTTGAGTGATGATTTTGAGCTGTTTCTTTCCAAGGCGGGTACGGCTACATTCAAGTTTCCTTGGTCTGACGATTTTAATGTGAATCGAATATTCTGGCTTAGATTAGTCTGCCTAGACCCTGCAAGGAAAGGGTGGCTAACGGAGGAGGTGAGAAAAACTATGGATTTCGCAATATTAGATTTTGAATACTAAATATGTACTTTAGCCTTCACTACAAACTGTTTTTCTTTTACGTATTTAAACAGCACATAGACTTATGGGTGGACTACATGTGGCATGTGAGACTCGAGAATTCTAACTGGGCAATGGTTAGTACATACTTCGTTCTGCTTCTCGTTCAAAACTCCATTCCCTTGTTTTATGTTGACGGTAGAAGGTACCCCATTCCATGGGCCAATGTTGATCAGGTAAAAGCTTTGTTATTAACACACAACGTTATTTGCATAATTATGGTTGTCT
Organism: Artemisia argyi; assembly: GCA_030686995.1. Taxonomy (NCBI): domain Eukaryota; kingdom Viridiplantae; phylum Streptophyta; class Magnoliopsida; order Asterales; family Asteraceae; genus Artemisia; species Artemisia argyi. Next base: position 147,746,223 of record CM060686.1, read on the forward strand.
GTAATAACTATCCATCATTACCAAAACCTTGTAGGTTCTTATGCCGATCAATGAAACTGAAAGACATTGGTGTGTTGCCCAATTTGACATCCTTTCCGGATTGGTCACATTCTATGATAGCGGGAACACAATTGACTATGAATGCCGTGATTGGTATGTCCGGCTGAGGGATTGTTTACAGGTACGAGTATATTATGATTGCTTATTATGATTATGATGCCACTAGGTAATTGCTATTATCAACTAATATATGAGTACTTTTATTAAAACTATAAGTTTAAACAATAAACTGTTCGATACACCATTACGTACATACTCTAGTTGTTCAATTTAGTTGATGTTTTTTGTAAATAAATAATCTAACTTATGCAACTTAATGTGTTAATATATTTTCAGGATTTTTTTTAATACCTATGAGTTTATTTACTTTGTTTGTAACTAGATGTATTGGTTATTTCTTTTGTTGTAATCTTAAGTTGTATTTTTTTAAGTCTTATGTGTAAATTATATCTTAGAAATTGTGTCCACAATTTATTTTACCGATTTAATAACACTTACCCCCTTCAAATCACATTAATTAGTTTTGGCATGTATTGAATATTGACATGACATCTACTATTCACAAGTTGCCCAAACTATTAGCTTCCTAGGGACATGTTGCCCAATCTTTAATCTTCCTATATAAGTAAGCTAACACGTACACTTTTACATACCACACTTTCTCTCTCCATCCTCAAAACAATTACGTACATCACACTTACCTTACCTCTCCTACTGCTATGGCTGCCCTAACTGAACTCTCACTTAAGACTAAGTCACCATCACTCAAAGATATGATGCTCCTCTTGTTTGAACAAGATAATGATAAGGACTTTAAGCTGGTGCAAGAAACTCATACTCTATGCCAAGAGCTTTGTAACCGTGTTAAGGAGCGGGCTGAGGTTATTAAGCATCTTGAAAGTTTCCCTACTATTGGTGTAGCTCGTGATAGCCTCAAGCTACTTCATGAGTTGCAGGATGCTGACTTGGAAAAGTCAAGGGGGTTGATGAAGTTCATAACTGAGACATAGCTCAGGGTCCTCAAAAAAATTTCTTTTGTTTCTCTAATGTGTAAAATGTGATGTGTTCTGCTGTGATGGTGTCCTTTGTGGTCTCGACCTTGCATTCTGTCATGTTAAGCTTCAGTCTTTTAGGTCTTTATGTTTGGTGATGTTGTCTTTTGGTCATGTTGTCTTTTGTTTGGTCATGTTGTCTTGTGCATTAAGGGGGCTTTTTATCATGTAATAATTTGTACCTGTTTCAGTCTACCACTAATGAATTCAATGTTTATTTTATGTTTAATCATCTTTGTTACTCCATAATCATGAAAAAAAACCCTATGAATACTAATTTATATCAACCATAAACCATTTCAGTTGTTCCATTTTAAAACAAACAAATTATATAATAACACGTAACCATAAAGTATTTGATGCTGTTATTGGATCAATATTTATACTAGTAAAGCAACAATAGACTGGTGTTACAGTCAGAAAATGACAGACATATACAAGTACTACTTTGACAAACTAAGGGTTTATATGCTAATATTTTAACACGACCTTGTATTGGAAGTGGAGTATTTTTTTTACTACTACCTACCATAAACCAACTCATGACTAGTTAGACTCGCAAGACCAGTGACATACTATTAATTGTTGTTTCACAAACTGGGACATACAGCTTCCATTCTTATTTATGATAACGTTTATTTTATTTTACTTCTTTGTACAGGCTCATCTACCAGTCGTTTTACAGAAAGCAAAAGTATTCGAAATGAAAGGGATACATCCTACTGACTATAAGATTACCTTTAAGCTAGCGGACAACGTTCCTAAGCAGGGGGGTATCTTTGGTGATTGTGGTGTTTTTGCTTGTATATTTTTATATCGTTTGGCACATGGCATACCGTTGCATCTTGATGACCCGGTTGACGCGGCCTTAGCTTATCGTGAGAAGATGGCTCATTTTTTTTTAAACATAAATGTTGATACCATTACTCGTATATGTATGTCAGCCATAACGTTTTGTGACTAACTTGTATACTTTTTTGGGACGTCAAATTGCATAACGTGCGCATACTCCATGTTTAATAATTTGCATTAACGAATATATGTAGACAAACAATAAGTCTCATATGGTTCAAACATGACACATAAACATGTTGAAAAACGTCACGTTGCCCAAAAATTAATGAAGTTGCCCAATAAAGGTACATGTTGCCCAATTAAGCAAATAAAGTGAATTTTCTAGTTGGAATGCAATTGGAAGACGTACTATCATGAAGTGACATGCAATGTCTCTTTACCAACAATTTTTTATATTATATACTATATGTGGAGTATATAAGCCAAAATAATGTAAGTTTAAAAGGCACCAAACCTACATTGGTTAGTGAGATAGGAATAGTAACTGTGAAAGTGAGGATGGATCAACACTACTCGGATTCATCAAACTATTCATCCAACACTCAACAATTATCGATTCCTTTTAACACTCCAATGTGAGTAGTGTACCACTATTTTTTATCTTCATTACTTCATTTTTCGTATTAAAATGTTGTTTTCTGTATACAGGATTGAAGAAAAAGATGAGGATTTTATGGTGTTTGAAGTTTACCATAATGGTGAATTCATTGTACATCCTTTTCCTTTAAGTTATGATTATCCAAACATCTTGGTACTTAAGGTATCTCGGTCAAAAAGAATGTCGTTCAAAGATTTTTGTGACTTGTTGGTTTACAAACTAGAATGCAAGATATGGTCTTTGTTTTATTGTATTCCTAGAAGGAGTCTTGAAAAAGGGTTGACAATTGTTGAAACAGATGCTGAGATAAAAAAGATGTATGTTGTGGCTTCATCTTATGGGTTGTTACAAGTGTATATTGCTCATGACCCTCAAAACCTAGCCCAATACTACTATAATAACTTGCCTTTCGACTCGTCTGATGATGAGGTTATTTCTAGGCTAAAAAGCCATGAAAAAAGAAAGGGTGATGCTGCCTCTATATCGCCTGAACAGCTTGAAGCATGGGCAGAGGAAGAATCGCGTTAACCTTACCTTAGGACACCCCCCCCCCTTAAGGCTAGGAGAAAAGGCATTCACTTTCAAGGAAAGAACTTGTTTGAAGATTTTTTGCCTAGTAGTTCTGTAGGAGATGAGTTAGACGGTCCTCCAGGTTGGTTAGAAGGAGCGATCGATGAAAAAGGTTGGGTTGATGTTGGAGCGACTAACGTATTGGATCCTTGGCTTGATTTGGCGCTTGGTTATGATGTTGATACATTGCCGGATGTGGGTGAAAATGGTTTTGCAAATGATGTTGTCCTAGATGTGGGAGGGTCTAATGCCCCAGATATTGGGGCGTCTTCTAGTAAGATAGGTGAAACCGGGTCTAGTTTGGGAGTTCCACTTATGCAAAAGGGTAAAAAGACTGTGCGCCCAAATACTGTTAAGTTTAATAGAAAGAGGTTGTGTTTTAGGAAGGGCAACTCTATCTGGGCAACCAAAGGCTTAAGTAGAAAATTATTGCGTGGCCGTGTTTTGAAAAGACTTGCAACTGCTCGAAGATGTGGCAGCTTGACTTCTCTGTTTGGGTTGAACGATGATCACGTTCAGGATAATTGACCATGTGTAAGTCCTAAGTAGTCATATGAATGTGGTGGTTGACTTTGCTACAGCCATAAAATGTTTTTGTTAACACATCCACAAAACTTGTCAATGTTTTTTCGTAAACATTTTGTGGTTGTAGCAATTGTCTTATAACGTTTTGTGTAGTAGCTAAGATTATCTTTGCACATCTTTTGGGTTTTGTGTAGCTTGTGCAAACTATGTGGCAAACGTTGTATGTTTTCTACTCGTATAATCGTATTAACTTTTCAGTTGTTGCTCAAATTTGACTTAAATCCATATGGTTGGTTAACATGTTTATTCTCTACTAGTACTTCTGTAGTTGACATCACAAACACTGCGCAGGTGGTTATTTAATTATTTTGAAAAAACAGGCATAGTGAACAAAATACGGGAAATGTTTGTACATTCACAATTTGTTGCATAAGTGACACAACCCTGTTTAATACGGAATAAGCTGTTGCATAACAAGTTTGGTACAAGATAAGGTTGAGTTTTTACATGCAACATGTCTTAAGAAACACGATTGAAAGTAGCCTGATTAATCTCATACATAAGAAGTTATTCCGTTACTTAAAAACATACAAATAAGCTGAAAGTTACACTAAAAATTTTTGTGGAGTGGAAAGCTGTGACAGACGGTTGATTATGCGATTGGATGAAGCCGGGTCTCTCTCATTCATGGGTGTCTGAATATTTGAATCGTGATGTGCCTCATTGGTCAAGTATTGATTTGTAGTAGAACATCCCAGGTTTTCATTACCAATGGTAAGACCACCACATATATCCTTGAGAGACCTCAGTTTTGTTTTTGGACATCTCTGTCATATAATAAGCACGAAAACATTAATTCTGGCTACACACAAAATACTGATTTGTTACGAGTACGAGACTTACTTTTTTTTGTCACCAACGGCATGCTACATGAACCTCGGTCGTGTCCCGTTGCACCACACCTGGTGCATTGCTTCCTTTTAGGCTCCTCCCCTTGAGATCGGATGCGATCTTTCTTTTTTGGCCTCCCTGCCTGCCTCTTAACTATAACCGGTGGCAATACAGTTTGCAAGTCATCGGGAGCTTCCCACTGCGAAACATCTTCTACAGGATTAAACAAACCCTCGTATGTTTTTTTCAGTGTTATTCTGAAAAACCAAGGTTGGACCAATCCTTGAACACTAGTTAGACCAGCTACTCTAGCCACAGCACATACGTGTCCACACGGTAGACCCGAAAGGTCCCATTTGCGACAAGTACATGTCCCTTCTGTCAAATCAACAACATGGCCTCTTCAGTTGTCTTTCACTTCATACTTTTTCATTTTGTCAATGCCCTTAACCGTCCAATTAACGCTCTTGATGATTCTGTCATGAACTTTGGATGTTGCCCAGTCTGAAATTTCTTCCTCCATTGCATCTAACATTAAAAAGCTTAACATCATTATAGTCACTTGTCTTACTTTTTAAACACATGAAAAGAAAAAAAAATCACATCTAATTAGGTAATAATAATATTTTAACCATAGGTTGCACAATTTTTTACAAGCTTACCTTCGTATTTTGCCCGACGTTCAAAATACCACCGTTGAAGAAGGGATCTATACCAATCCATGAGCATCGTAATTGGGACTCTGCGCACTTCCTTTGTTAAAGCATTGATTGACTCCATGCTATTCGATGTCATGTAATTGTATCTGTTTGCAGGGCAGTATGCCCTGGACCATTTCTCAAACCCTGCTTCCTCTAGTGTTTTGTACGCCTCGGGTTTAGTGGCACGAATAGCACAAACACACATATCAAACTCCGCCGTTGTGTAAGCCTTGCACGTTTTCCAATACAAATTCTTTAAAGAATCACTTTGCATATTGGCATTCATCATCATATGGCGACAGCAAAAACCATGAAAGGCGTTTGGAAAAACATTCTTACACGCAAGGCTAATTGCATAATTTCTGTCCGATATGATGGCCAATTCAGAAACCTCACCTATGCATTCTTTCAGCTTTGTCAAAAACCAGGTCCATGTCTCCCCTGTCTCACCTTGAGTCACACCGGTTGCAATGGGTATTATTTGATTGTTTCCATCCATTCCAACTGCAGCAAGATTGGTGCCAAGGTAACGGCCTTTTAGATGCGCCGCATCGATTATTATCAACGACCGCAAAGAGCATAAAAAACTCCTAACCTGTTAGATTAATAACAAATCAATTCTTGGGTAATAACTTTAAATACTTAAACATTTTGAACCACTCAAACATAAATAATAAAGAATATGAACAACAGATATTTCAAATTACTCTTACCACAACACCGAAGGCTACAAAACATTGCTTAAAGCGTCCTGCATCATCCGTGTCAATGTGTGTTACTGTTCCCTCGTTTGCCAGCTTTAAGTAGTGGAAATAATACGGTAACTGCTCAAAAGAAGCCTTAGGACATCCCTGAGTAGCCAGCATTGCAAGTTGCTTCCCTTTCCAGGCTCTTTTGTAAGTAATGTCTATATTCCAAGCTAAATTGAAATCTAGTTGTATTTCCTTTGGTTTATACACTCTGGAAGTGTCTCTCATTTTCGGTACTAGCATATGACTCAGTACTTTTGATGTGGCATTGCAATGATTAGAATTTATGGTTGTTTTGGAACATGTGTGAACATCGTTGATGCTAGTTATCCTGAATTTTTTAGTACCTTTAACGGCCCGATTGAACACATACCATTTGCATTCAGGCACCTTACATCTAACACGGTAAGCTAGCTGACGAGATTTCACAACTTTATATTGATAACCTTCTTTTATACATTTGACCGCTATGTCTTTGATGCATTCTTCCTTATCAACAAATTCGTCAAATACCTTAAACGCACGTCCATCTCTAGCGTTCTGGAACTTTGGGAGTTTAACAAAATTAGGAGGACTTGGTAGGACAGGCATATAGTTGAATGTGTTTCTTTTCCATGTATGCTCAAAATTCGTATTTTGATTTGTGTTTACTTGTTCATCATTTGGGTTAACAAAGTTGTTGGTTTCGGGGTTGGGTGGTTCATCACCTAAGCTAACATTAAGATCAAACCCTAAGGATTCTGAAGATGAACTTTGACTTACCTTTACTGGTTCTTTGCGGATATCGATGAACAAGCTTTTAACCTCTGGCTTCCATTCTTCGACGTCTTTCATGAAGCATAGCAAGTCAGTGTCATCAATTATGGACACCTTGTTTACATTTATTTTGTATGATAACAAAATCATTGACAACCTAGCGGAAAGCTTAAACTTTTTCTTTACACAGCGGACTAGGGTTGCGTAATCAATATGTTGTGGAAGTTGAACAAGAAATTTCGGCCCCTGATAAACCAAAAAAACTTTGAATATGGAGGGTCCCTTCATTTTAACTTGTTTTGCAAAAGAAATGTTAGAAGTAAATTACAACCCATAAACATAAAACTTTACCAAATATCTACACCTAACAGTCGCCCAAACAAAGCAATAGTTGCCCAAATACCGGACTAGCAAGTCACCCATAGTACAAGTACATTTATTGCTTGTACTATTTCTTTAATATTATAATAGTTTCATTTCAAAATTATTTGAAATGAAACTTATAGAAAAAGGAACTTGGATTTTTACATATTTTATAATGATCATATACTACTTAGAATGATATATATATATATATATATATATATATATATATATATATATATATATATATATATATATATATATATATATATATATATATTTCAAAACATGTATAATTATTCAACTACAGCTTTTTAAAAGAATTACAACTTTTTTTTACAAGAAATAGCAACACCTAACAGTCGCCCAAAATAATTAATTCTTCCAAAAAATGCATACCAACTAGTTGCCCAAAAGTAATAATACTATTTACAATTGTCATTTACTAAAATATTATAATAATATACAATAGCCCACAAATTAATTACAAATATAAATAAGTCAAATACATCAGTTGAATATTTAAATAAATTAAATAATATATTATTTCTTTTAATAAATATCAACACCTAACAGTCGGCCAAATTACACCTACCACAATAACCAGATTGAAAATTAAAAAGGACAATAATACTTAAACTTTAAATAAATGTGACAACATATTTTGTATAGGTATACCAAAAGATTTTGTACATGCAAGTTTATTTTAATCATGAAGTACCTATAGCTACTTCATGTTATTGGGAGAAGATACATAACACTTCCACATTAAACCACTTTCAACCAACATTTGATCTTCACACTGATCTTATCTCTTCTCCAAGGCTTCATATACGGTTTGTTCTTGCAACTAATTTCTTCTTTAATTACCCACTTTTTTCGTTCTTGTTCTTTTGGTATGATATAATCCTCACGCCAAAAACCTGATACATTTGATAAGCTTGCATTTTTTCTGAAACATGTAGTGCGACACTGTTTTTTCGGTTTTTTCTTCATAGCAAAAGGAGGTTGATTGTTGTATGATAGTGCTAATCTTTGAATTGAAAATAGGATACCGAAGGTACTGAAGTACAGTATATGCTACGTATAGTATATTCTTATCGTTATTGTAAATAATCATGTGATTCTATTAATTTAAGTACATGTATACTGTACCGATTGGATATTAAAATTACATGGTTACTGTAACTACTAGTGTTAAGTATGGTAATTCAGGGGCTATTGAAGCAAAACAAATGTTAGTCAATAAGTCAGGACCATTGAAATGTTAGATGAACTCATTGAATGGGTTAAAAAATGAGGAAATTTAAGTTTGTGGTGTTAGGGCACATTTGATTGTATTAGTCTATCACAAGGTTAGTGTAACAATAAAGTATATTTAGATGTGGTATAAGATTGTTAAAAACTTGAAAGGCATTTATTGACAAATGTATTTGTAGGTATACAGTATGGCGCAACAGTTTGTTTTACCATACGTCCACAACACCTTTCTATGTGAACAGGTAATGGTAGTTAAGCAACGTTAAACGCTTTCCCTATATTAATCTTTTAGTTGGTAAACGTCAGTTTGAACAACCTCGGATGAAACTAATTTTGTTTACATACTAAATGTTGGAACAGGCTCTTCCCGAGTATTTTGAAGACTATTTCAAGTCCGAAAATGATTTCATGTACTTGACAGGCAACGACAGGTTGCGTTACAAGACAGTGCTGTCACCCAAAGATGGCCGATGGGTTGTGTGGGACTTAGAGTGGCAGGCATTTGTTTCTGCAAATGTCCCTGATCAAACAGCAGACATTCATTTTATGAAGCAGGGACAAGATGAATAATATGTTACAGTGTATGCAAAGGATGGTTCTGAGTGCGCTGGGTACGACAGGCGTACGATAGGGCGAAGGATGATACGTTGTTTAACAACCTACGATCCCAGTAGGCAAACGGTAAATACATTTGTTATATGGAGTTATAAACTATGTTTTGTATTTTATTGCCAGAATATATGAGTTCCATTATATTTAACAAAAAAAGAAATTTCATAATATGTTTGTACGTGTAGTTACTGGCTGGAGATTTTATTCAAGATATGTGGCAACCGAGCTACAAACTAATATATGCTACTGATATGGTATTCTATGTTAAGAACGAGAGGGTTAAACCTTACGCGGATCGGGTTGTCAGAATGAACTCGTTCAGCGGAGATGGGTGGGATGATTTCATTGAGACTAGTGGTATTGAATCTGGCTAGAGGCTTGCCTTTACGAACCTTGAAATGTATAGGTTATCGGTTGTTGTGCTCGGAGGAGATGGCATGGGCTTGAGCAAAGAAGATATTCGGTATCAGTTGCCAAAGAGGACCCCACGACCCGCTTTTTTCCGTGACCGAACTGGTAATACGTATTCTGCGATTGCAACTTTACAACACATTAAGACAGTCCTTCCATAGCTGTCAGATAACCAGTGAAATATTAAGTCATTAATTTATTTTCGTTTTATGTTACCAGACTTGAGGTTGCAGCACCTTTGCAGCTGGGGACATCACGAGGATCATGTTAATGAGGATCACGTTCTATACACTAGATTTACCGGAAAGGATCTGGTATTATTCAATTATATAATAACATGAAACTTGTATATGTATTGTATACGCGTGATGAAGCATATAAAACAAAAAAAATATTTTGTGTATGCAGAAGTTAGTGTATGATTTCGATGAGACGCAACACTTGCGCACCTGCAGCAGAGCGAAACTTTTACACATGAATGTTATGGCCGTTGGTTTTCAGATGGCTGCAGATATGGTTTTCAAACATGACGAGAAAACAATGAAAGATGTGCTGAACATTAAGGGGAACTGGTTACAATTTGGTAAAGATTGTGCTTTCGATGATGGTAGAATGATGCGACTGAAACTTGTGCGTATTGAAACACGATATGTGGCTGGTTCAGAGGATCGGGTTCCTGTGTTTCATGTTTGCTAGGATACTAAACTCTGTCTTTTAAGTGTGTAAAAACTTATTGTCTAAACTGATTTGTTAAGTAGGGTTCCATGTTTATGAACGGTTTAATCGTAGGAATATTTGGACTTCCATGAAGCCATATTTTGGTATGTTATTAATGTCTATTTGGAACTTATAATCCTACGAATATTTTGACTTATATGAAGCCTTATTTTGTCAATGTTTTTTTAAACATGTTGTGGTGTATAAGTAACTTGTGTTGAAATGTTGGTATAAGTAGTTACAAGGAAAGAGCAATAATGTTTACCCTGTATCTAAGTGTTTGACTATATGGTTATACAAAAATAGTAATACAAGATCCACAAGGCGTGTCAAATAAAGTATTGAAAGTACAGGTTGCCCAATTGGCCTAACAGTCGCCCAAACAAAGTACAGCACATGCCTTTAATTACCATTTTTTAGATGTGGAAAACACACACACACATAGGTCTAACCAAAAACTTTTAAAATGCCATCTTCTTCATCTTGTTCATACAGATCTAGGCGTTATACTCTCGAAGAATTACTTGAAAAAACCCACTGTGATTGTGATCCACCTCTACCAGTTGAGGAGCGAGTTTCTTGGTCAACAGGTAATCCTGGTAGAAGGTATAAAGCATGTCCCATCTATGTAAGTACTTGTCTGATCAATTGTTACTTTTACAAGAACACACTGTTTTCGTTTAGTCATGTGTGTATTCATTATTTTGTTAGGACCAAAAAAAAATGTTGCTTCTATGGTTTCATTGATCCTGAACTACCTTCAGCTTATTACAAGGATTTGCTTTTCAAAATGTATGTGGGTAACTATAGGTTAAACGGCCAGACAAGCAAAGAGACTGGGAAAGATGATCCGAATAATCAGCTGGCGATGGTGCAGATGAAGGAAGAGATTGTTTCCATAAAGTCAATAATTACTTTGTTAACTAGGGTTGTAGTGTTCCTTGCTGTGTTACTTGCTTATCGTATGATTTAGAAACAACTGTGCTTGTTTTTTAGCTACATTAGTTTCTGTTGTAATGTTTTGTGCTTCATTATCAATGGGATGGTGTGTTATGTGTTAAACTTTGTGCTTAAATTTTAGATACATGACCTTAAAAAAAACATGAGGTTGATAGAAACATGAAGTATATATGAAATGTAAACAAGGTATATAGATTATGTAAGCAAAGAAAAAACGAAACAGAAAACCATGTATCGATGGTATGAAAATGACATACGTTAATACAAATCATCCGTTACAACTAGTGACATAGGTTTTCCTAGGGATAGTTAGGTGACATAATAAAAATAACAAAATTCAGCAAATGTTCAACAACGATTACATATCATTTAACTTCCACTCTATGATTCCAAAAGTAGTCGAGCATACGTTCACGGTACGCCAACGCTGCTTGCACAGGGTCGGCCACTTCCAATGGTAGGTTATGACACAACCTGTATAACCACATACAAACCCACACACCACAGTCTCCAAATAGATCCCCTTGAACCGGAACACTCACATAATCAAAAGAGATTTGATACTTGTCAACTGATATGCCTTTACTCTTCAAAACCCAGAGTCCTTTAAATACGAAGTCAGACGCAATGGCAGTTCTCCTTTCATGGTCCTCCACCAGCTTCTTCTGTTTGTCTTTGCCAAACCAAGCGAGTCAAAAAACGTAACGACGCCACTTTTGATTTGAAGTTGAGCTAAACACCAATGTTTATCTGGTTCGTTAACAGGAAATAAGACCTGATATACACAATTCAATCTGAAACTGTGTTTGTATAATAAAAGATTATAATATATGCAAAAGTTATAGGAACCATAAATATAGAAACCTTTTCAACATCAGTCCATGGAACTGGGTACCTCGACACATCAGAAAAGTAAGTAGGCATCATACCACCAAGTATAGCTTGACAGAAATAAGGGCTTACAGCAGCCCAATCAGCCTCTTTTGGTCTAAAACGCCATAGTAGGTCAATCCACAAATCAAGGTGTTGTATAGTCAAATTAAACAAAAAACCAAAGTTAAATACACAACCAGCACTTTTTAAAAGTTAACAGGGATATATTTATGTTAACAGGGATATATTTATGTTACGTACAATGTCACTCAACCAGCCCCTTTTAAAAGTGTCGAGACCGGATAACGCCATCCAAAACCGGCGGTCAACATGAATGTCACAACGACCCCATGGAAATCAATACTTAGGTAGCTTGAACTCCTTTAAAAACATTCTGATAGGTTCCGGCACATTTACCTGTTTGCGCTTATTGGGTCGTGAAAGATCCTAAATACAAAATAATAATTACTACTTTTCTCAGCATTTGAAAATACAAAAGAGATATTAAGAAATTCTATAATGACTTAGAAATAAAGTTATGTTGTCGGTTACCTCTTGAAAAGGTTCCAGAGACATTATATTGGGTTGACCCGTCCTTGTCAGTTGAAAAGGTTGGAGAGACGTTGTACTGGGTTTAGCAGACCTTGTCACCGGTTTTTGGATAATCACCTCCTTATCCTGAAACTAAAATTAGGTACATACAAGTTATACATGGACACAGGCCGTATAATTTACCATATCAATATTACAAGTGCTATACCTCTTCAACCGGAGGAGTTACAACAGGCCCCTTAAGCGTCATCGACCTTGTTTGTGGAACGTGTGGACCAGTAGGTGGTTGCTCATCAACAACCGATGCAATCAGTGCACCGTACTTCTTCTTCTTCTTCTTGCTTAGTTTGATAGTCTTAACCATAGCCCGTTCAAAGTTGATAACCTTAGGTGACTTCTTCTTATTTTTCATCTGCTTTCCAATGACAGGTCCAAATACATTCTGTAACAAGGTTTCTGATTTCGTTTAACAACACTTACGCATTCAGGTTTTGTCATTTGATTCTGCGTTTTAAAAACATAATGTGTTACAAGATAAAACATACAGCTTTTTTAAATAGCAAGCATATACTGGTATGTACCTCAAAAGCTTGCTTGAAGACTGATTTATCTTCTTTGTTCACATTATTACTTCCAGGAACGACCAATTCTGCAGCAAACACTTCCTTCCCATCCTCATTTTCATTTATAGCATCATCTTCCATGATATCATCCAAGGAATACTCGGCTGGATTCTTTTCACCGTTTTCAAGGTTAAGGTATTGGTCCGTAAAATGACTATCCTAAACAAATATACATAACCGTTAATGCAAAAGTAAACTGTAAGGATACCTAAACGAACAAATGTATTCACAATGTAAAAGAGTTAAATATATTTACATACTTCACAATTTGAAACGGGGACTTGTTTGTTAAGGTTGAGTAACGAATGAACAGCTGTGCAAACAGCGGGAGGAAAGGGATCAACAGCGGGAGCATCAGGTGATCTTATTAGAAGTTGCATGATAGAATTATACAATTGAGAATCATTATAATCGCCCTTCCCATCTTCCTCATCAATTTCCATAGGATTCACTGACTCGCGTAAAAGTTCCCCATCATCCGGATGACCGTCTGAATATGAAACTGTGGTCTGCATTTGAAAAGCATATAAACGACAGGTGAGAAAATAAATAAATTGTGGTATTTACCATTGCATTGCATGATTATAAACAACATCATCATATAAAGTTGGATACTAACCATCGAATCGTAATAATCAGAATCAGAATTTCCTTTCACATCAGACTCTTTTGAGCACGCATGAGATTGTGGTGCTAAATGTGAGACTATGGCCTTGTCATGACATTTGTCGTCTGTAGCTACAGAATCTTTTGAGTGTACATTTGATTGATGGGGACCAACCTCAAACTTAGATTTTATATTCAAAATGCTCTCTATCTCTTGAACTCTCTTTCTTAGAACATCAAACTCGGCAACAACGACAGGACTAACATGACAGCATTCGCGTTTCTCAATCAACTGTAATCTTGTTTTAAGAGAATCAACCTCTTGGAAAAGGTCAGGAAGTGATATAGTTGATGCCACCTGAATATGATTCTCTTGTTGTAAAACTTGAGGCCAACTACTCTGCTCGACATTGAATGAGTCAACCGGTTCCTCATCATGTCCATGTAAAACTCGCCCACCATCGACATCTCTTGTTTCAACACTATGTCCTTTCTTGGCAACGACATCTTCTATGGGGACATCATAAACTAAATCTTGATCGGCAACATAACCATCGACATCTCTTATTTGGACAGCATGTCCTTTGTCGACGACGCCAACAACTACATTTTCATCTTGTACACCAACATCAACATATACATCTTCACTGGCAACATCTTTTGTTTGAACAACATGCCCATTATAGTCTTGTACGCCAACATCTACAAGATCCACATTTTGTACCTTTTCAGATTCTAGCCCATCTCCCTTTTCACATTCCACCTCGTCTACTTCATCAGCCAATCCTTCTATAAATTTCACATTTGCAGCTTCATCAGCCAATCGTTCTATAAATTTCACATTTGCAGCTTCATTAGCCAATCCTTCTATAAATTTGACACTTGCAATGAACCAAGGTTCCTCCGTTTCCTTTTTTGTTGGAAACAGCTCGAAAATTGGATTGATCTCCTAACAAACACAAACATTATACTTATTTGAGATCTGCTGAGGATACGTACCTTTATAAACCAACAATGAATTTAATAAAACTAACTAGATGTTTGTTTTATACCTGTCCAAATAAAGTCGAGTAATCTGACTTCCCAAACTTTGCAACCTTGGTCCAAGCAACACCACGAGGTATGACATTCAAGTTTTTAACCCATTAAATTGAGCTTTTGGGGAAACTTTCCAATATCCATATCTATACAACCAATGATTAAGATACACGTATGTTAAAGAATTGTAAAACAAATCAGTTGTAACTGATAAACAGTATGAAACTTAAACAACTGTCAAAGGGCATAGGAAATTTTTTTACCTTCATAAACAACAAACCTAATCAATAACAACATCAGCAATTTCAAAATGTAGTATATAAACATACTCCGGTTTATTATGACAAACAATGTAACCCTCATACAGAAGAAACATAAACAATAAAAACGTAAACTAATCTAAAACAGAGAAACATCAACAAGCTAGATGTTTACAAACAAGCTAGTCTAAAGTATTACAGTCAACAAGCATACATTGGAGATGCATAAACCACTTACCGATTCATTTTAACTATAACAGCGCAGATAAAACGATAAAAATCAAAATAATTCTAACCTTGAATGCCCAAGCAAATCCATAGAGATTGTATGTAGGAGTGTAGTGTGGGTTATTTTGAATCTCACTTAAATGATATTGGCTATGTTTAGGAACCACATTCACAGTCCTTCGATAAAATTTGTCCCACATGTATTCGCCCCACGGAAATGCATTCCATTCATCAAAATCCTCGACCAACGACATTATAAGCTTAGGAACAACATTTCTATCTTCACGACCCATAAACACTAACTCACATGCAATTAAGAGACAGACTCTGACAGCATCGTCATCACTTAATGTTGACCACCTATCATCTTTAAGAAGCTTCAGAAGATCGATGCCCTTTACAGTATTTACAGCCATTGTTTTCTTCTCTGGAAACACACGATCACAAAAAGGAGGACGATCTTTACTAGCTTTGGTTTTGACTTTCCCAAATCGAAATCCGGTAATTAAACAAAATTCTTTCCGGCCAAACTGTAGATAATGATCCCCAATGTGGTATATAATTGGGCAATAAGGAGAAATATTAGACACAGTGACCTGATTTTGCAAAACATAATTCATCAAATGGCTATCATTTGACGCATACGTAATATCCAACCAAGGACCAAAAACAGTACTTCTAAACAACAAGTAACGCTTTGGATTGGACTTCAACTTCACATTAATATTTGGCAACAACCTAACCGATGACCTGATACTAATTTTCACTGTATAGAAATCATTGCCTTTAGCCATATAGAAACGTTTGTGAAACGTTAGGGGTTCTTTATTGTTTAATAGTAACAGTTAGGGTTTTATTTGGAAGACGGAGAGAATGAACCTACTCATGTAATTTGATGGTGGGAGAGGTGGTAAAGGTGGTGGTAGAGGAATGGGTTGTGTGTGTGTCTGGTTATATATTTACCCAATTAAGTTGCCCAAAAATAATTGCCCCGAAGTACAAGTTGCCAAATGTACTATATTATTATTTTATACAATTTCATTTTTTGCTAAAAGACAAAAAGTGTATAGTTGCCCAAATACGGTTGCCCGAAAAGTACAAGTTGCCCTATACGAAATACCTTACACACACTTACAATTGTTGTACTTGACTAAAAAATTTTAAGGACACGTGTCGCGTTTATATTGAGTTGCTCAATTTTTAAGTTGCCCAAATCTAATTTTGGAAAGTGAAATTTGAAAGTCTAAAAAGTGACTAGTCAAAAAGTCAATGATCTATTTTGGTAATTATCTCATATTTAAAAGTGATCGAGTCCTGTATACAAAAAAGAGATAGTAGTTAACTAAAGATTTAGCTGTTTTCACTGCCTGCACCAATCAATTGCTTCAGCAGCCCTTTTTCTCAGTAACATAATAAGCTCATTTGAGTTGTTCATTGTTTTGAACTTGGTTTACATGTTCACTTTTAGTTAATTTTAGTGTAAAAGTTTAAATGTAAAAACATTTGTGGAGTTGAGTAGCTTTGAGATTCAGACATATGAAGCTGATATAGCATAGGATCAGTTGCGTAATATTCAGAAGTGATTTTAATTGGTCGTACAAAAGAAATTATGTAGTTAGTATCTTAAAAAAAAAAAAAAAAAAAAAAAAAAAAAAAAAAAAAAAAAAAAAACAGTTGTGGTCGTTCATGCGAACTTAAAACTAGTCTAAAGATTTTTCACCTATATGCACAACTAACATAGTCTAATATCACATGACCATCTTCCCCCCATTTTCCTTATTTTTTAAGATCTTTTATCAAAAGCTGCTTATTCAGATGTAAATAATGGCTTACATCCTTCTGATGTGGTGTCCTGAAATGAAGAAACTATCAGCATGTGGGAAGAAAGCACGGCTTGAGCAAGCCCATACTCACACTAGCGGTGCTTTTAGTTTCGCGCGAAGAGATCATGAATTTGTGAGTACCATTTAATCTTGAAATTGTTATAACTCGTATTGTTATGCATTCTTTGATATTCTCTATCTAATATACAGAAAGTAACAAATAAAAGATCACCGAATGATGTTGAGAGGTTTCACATTTGTTATAAAACAACAGACGACACATATATTCAAGAAGCAACAACAGAAATGATGGTATACGCATACTTGTTTATAATTTTTTTTAAGTTTTATACGGCATGTTTTGATTTATGAAGTTAAAAGCATATGCATTATTTCAGGTTCAAGCAAATAGAGAAATAGAAAGAAAGAAGTTAGAGCTAAGAGGCCCTGAAGGTAATGTTGAACATGATGTAGTGGAAGAAATTGCTAGGAATGTTCTTAACAAACTTATCGGAGATAAAAAAAACCTCATTGTTTTGGAGCCGGTGTAACAAAATCTCAAATATCCAAATTGAGTTGCGATCTAAGAAAGATGAGGGGTGAGGTTATAACAAATGAAAACCGTTTTTTGTTGGAGAATGTACAGACTCAAAAAAAAAACAAATTAGAGACTAAAAAAAAAGCAATTAGAGAATCAAAATAAGGAAATAAAGACTCATAAGAAGCAATTAGATGTTCAAGGTTTGCGATATGGGACAAAAGCTCAATGAGCTTTATGGAATGCTCAAAGTTGTTGAAACTGCGTTTCCTGATCTATATAATGGTGCTTCTACTTCTGATGCTACTGGTACATGTGACAAAAAGGTAAGTGGTTTATTGTTTATCGCAATATATATATTTTTTTTTCAGTCCCTTGTTTGAAGTATTTTATGTTTTTTTTTTCAGCCCTCTTTTGGCACATCACCACTTCCAGATCACTACCCAGGTATATATTTTAATGTTTTTAAATTATCATCTTCGGTTTGATCTGATTAGTTAATTAAAGATAGAATTTTAGTTTTTAATGTGTTTGATTTGCATTATTTTCATGAGAATTGCATGTTTTAGGCTTCCTTCTTTTTTTTTCTTTTTTTTAATTATATATATATATATATATATATATATATATATATATATATATATATATATATATATATATATATATATATATATATATATATATTTGTCTATGTGATTGATGATAAGATCTCGTCAGTTATCCTACTTGTTTATCCGGTCTCATTTGTCGCGAGATTAATACCTTTTTTAAACAAAAATGGGTCCTTGAGAATATCGTGATGAGTTCACGATTTAGCTATCATCACATTCTGTTGGGTCTATGTTATGGTTAATTGCTTAGAAAGTCGTCATCTTAAATTCATTTGCGATGGGAGTAATCACTATTCACTAACCTAACAAATCTAAGATCACAATTTTCTATGATTCTGTTCGGCTAATCATGACAGATACCCAACAGAAAGTGATCATGAACATTGCTTGCTACTTTTATATACTATTCAAATATCCCGTCAGAAACTAAATCCTGAACTCATCACGATATTTTCAGGTGCATGTATAGTTTCTACAGTTTTGACTCAAGTATTAGTACTATTGTACTCCGTACTTTGATATTGATTTAGTTGTGTAATTTTAGAGAATAGAATGTAGATGTGTGATGTTTAATCTCGCCTGCTGCTTTAGTTTATGCCTTTTGCCCGTTTATGCTGATTTTATGTGGTAGTGTCTGGAATGATATACAAATTAACTTATTAGGAGGTGGAGCAAATGATCAATGGCCAGTCATGAGCTACGCAACTAGGAGTAGAATGTTAGGCATTCTTGTAAAATTGTTTCATATCACAGTTTCATATCTTTGTTGACGCCAGTTTCATATCACAGTTTTAACTATAACTTTTGGTTTTATTTTTCATTATTTAGGAGGTTCTTGAAGAAAAAAGATCAAAGCTTGCAATGAATACTTGAAGATGTAAGATTGACGAAGCAGATTTGAAATGCTACAGAATTTGCAATGAAACCTTTTGTATGTGTAGTATGATATGCTACAGAATTTGCAATGAAACCTTTTGTATGTGAATCATGAATTTTTTTAATATGCAGAATTTTTTATAAATTTGTGCAAAACTGTGATTTTTTTTTTAAATGTAAAATTCTCAAGATAGTGACATTTGAAAGTGTGTACTTTTTAACATTGCCACGCTTTTTAGTGTGTGCAAATTTAACACTTTTCCACTCTTTTGTACCTTTGTGACAATTTAAAGCGTGTATTTTGAACTTTTGCCACGCTTTTTAGGGTGTGCAGGATTTTGAATTTTTCCACCATAATAAGCGTGGAGTTTTTGATCAATTTTCCCACCCTCCTAAGGGTCGCTATAAAGTACGTTCTCCACGCTCAATTGTGTGTAACAGTTTGTGACGCCAATATTTTGCCACGCTACCTTCATGCGTGTACTTTTAGTTTTGCCACACTTGAATATGTGGAGAGAGGCTCTAATCAGTGTGTATAAATAATCCCATTTGTTGTAGTGAATTAACTAGATAATTGAGCTAAGTCCACACAAACCGCACACCTTGGATGTGATATCACATGCGTTATCACGTCGACATATTAGCGGTGGGATTTTTCCGTCAATAATACAGTCGATAGGAAGAAACAAGATTTCAAAGAGTGCTTCCCCATGAGTTCTTGATAAACATAATTTGCAGTTTATGAAGCTAAGCACCCGTAATAGTTATCGTATTTGATAATTTTAGTCGGAGGTGATTTCCCACTCTACATTAGTGAAACGTGTTAGAATAAAAAGTGAGTGAAACTAATATTCAAGGGTAGATGTGTGAGTGAAAGATTGTACGTACTTTGTGTCTAATAAAGAAAATCTATGGAAAACATTTATCTTATATAAAATGTGAAAAATGGACGGAAAGACTCCTTTCATCAAATTTTTCTTTAGATATGTGTTATTGTACTTCACAAGACACTACTTTTCTATTAGATGATAGGAATTTCCTGTACGTTAATTCACGAGACACTAGTTTTCGTTAAATTTCCCTTTGAATATGTATTACGTACTGTATTTGAGTATTGACAAAGTAATCCAGACTTCGTATTGAACCCAGGACTTATTTCAAGTTGTTACAGAAAATTAAATGACATATGTAGAACATTGTCTAGGTATACCTTATTGAACTTTTGACGTGTTTACAATATACCTAATAGCTAGACAGATATATAAACATAGATTTTCAGCTTCATCCACCTCTTCTCAAATGCACCTAGATAGTACGATGCAGGTTTGATCATATATAGTTTTCCGTTATTCATGGTGTCGTGAGACCTACAAATTACAAAATCGATCAAACGTTATAAACTTGATGAAATGTACACTTACATCGTAACGCAAGATGGACTTACCAGTGAGATAACATATCTTGTGAGTTTAACAAAGTATGAGCGAGATGCATAATGTTAACATACATGATAGCGAGAAGATAAACTCACAAAAGAACTTACTTCCACATTTGAAGCGACGAGGAACTTTGCGTCCGCAACCTGTGATAAGTTTCGTCAAAAGATCCACATTGACTAGAGCAACCAACTTAGCAGTGATGACGGGACATATACACTTAGCATGAGTAACACGAACCCTTTGGCAACAATACGACGATGGAAGTCTGCCATACATCACGCTTTTGCATGCATTGAGGGCTAGTGACCTCTCTTTCTTGCATTGTCGAGCATTTGGTCCTGCAGTAGCCATAGCCAACAACATCATAAACATCAAAACTAAGACCAAACTCCAACATTTCTTCATTTCTAAAGGTGTGAAATTTCTGATGTTTTTTCTATTATTTTGTATTGTATTATCTAATTAATCGAAGACATATATTTATAGACCAGTGGTGTGATAATACATTTGACTATTTGAGTTTGGAGTAGTGAGGGAATTTTCTAGTCTATGCATTGCGTAGTCAACTTACTATAAACGCTCTAATTTAATAGTTTAACGAATCAATTTACTATAACCGTTCACACTTTCACTTTGCATTGTTCAAGGGATACGATTTGACTGCGTAAATTTCTTTTGAAATTACTGAAGAACTCTAACCTAATATTTCAAGTTTATCTTTCTTTTTACTGGATTTTGTAAAAGATTATGTTCACATGCATAACTTTTATTGTAAGATTGGTCTTGTCATCGTTTCTTTTATATGTCAAGACATTAGGCTTATCCATTATCATTTGAACATTCAATTAATGGAATGTGAGTTTAAACACAGCAATCATTCGGGGAGTAAAACAGAGGTGCACGTCGTGCACATATGAATGCGGCTGCCACAAGACTCAATCCAATTAAGGGTAACATACTTCTTATGGAAGAAAACCCTTAAACACTTCACGCTCAATAGTTGAGCAGTCGAGTGAGTAGGTTGTGCTCGACTGCTGGCAACATAACCTCGCTTTATATATATTTAATTATTGAGCTAGCTTGAATTGGCCATTAATTAAGCAAGGATTAATGATATCTTTAAACACGATTTATGGAAATAATCATTCCATCGATGCATTGACTATAACTAAACATACTAACAACTAGTATTCTAATCTTTGAGATCGATATAGGCATTGAATATGTCTTCTACTACTACTTGATTTTCAAAGCAAATACCCTCTATCTATGCTTGTGCTATAAGAATCAAATGATCTAAGTAAACTATCAGATTGTATAATCACACGTTTAAGTTTTTGCCTTCACGCAATTGATGCAATCTAAAGTAAACCCAAAGCAGTGGGCCAGCGGTGAAACGTGAACAATCTACATTAGGAGTCGAAGCTCAAACATTTTGATCAGTTTTGGATGTTAGAATAATTAGGATCACAGATTACTGAGAGTCATGTAAACAATTTCAGATCGAAGTATTTCAATAGTTCTATCGAAATCTCAAATCGGATTATAAAACTCAGATTTTTAGAAACGAGAATATGTTTTGTTGTTATAAAAAATAGAACCAGACACATAGAAGATGTATATCTATGTATTCTAATAAAATGGAGTTCTGTACAAGTCGTCTGAAGCATCCTGCATTAAAAAATCTGATGTGTCTTGCACCATATTTCACGGTACTTTTGGAAGGTACTACTCTTCTTAAGCTACATATCAAACTTCTTCTATACGATAGTCAAACAATCCATTTAATGTCAATTTATTCACTGTAATCGGTTACAATCAATCTTCTTCAATACGCTCCCTATCTAACACACTGAAGCCTTTGATAAACTTCTTCAAGACTCTTTCTCTACATTGAATTTACAGTTTCAATTTAGCAATTAATGTTGACACATTCAAACAATCATCCCCAAAAATAAGTTACGAATCTTCTTCTACAATCTGAGTTAAATCGATTTCAAAAGGTCAGTTTCAATTCATCCATTAATTGATTCATTCAAATCGATTTTGTTTGTTTTTACGATGTTCTTTGGATTCATTTATTTTAATTGTTTATCATATTTGTTTCAGCAACCGCCGTTGCCATCCTTCCTGATCTCCGTCAGCTTCTGATTCTCAATTTATGGTTAGTTGAATACAAATACATGATTGGTTTTTGTGAATTCTGAGAAATTTTGTTCACGAATTGATTATTGTTTTTTTTATGCACACCATATGTTTGATACATGTGTGAGAGGAAATTTTGAGTTGGATTTGTAACGAATTGATTATTGTTTTGTATGCACACCATGTGTTTGATGACATGTGTGAGAGGCTAAATTCATTGTCAATTACATTTCTTTATACTTTTAGTTTGTTGAGTTCACTTATTGTCCTAATACTTTCCTGCTCATATTAGATGTTGATTGGGATCAAGGCAAGTGTATGAACTATTTATTTATTTGTTTTGACCACACTGGCTTACTCTCAATATTTTTGGTACAGTGAAATGGGGGCCTATTTTTCACCTTGTGGGAGATATATGGCTTTGCGTTGCGTGTGTAGTTGCTCACTTTGAAGTTGATCATGGGATAGCAACCCATCTTCATCACGATAGGGCTGGGACATCTCCAACAAGGCATCCAATATCACCTCACCAAGTGATATATGAACTTCAGATTTGTTGATGAGCCAAAACAAAACTTCAATAGCAGGTAATTATTTTTATGATATTTCTCGAGATTAGGTGGTCACTTTCAGTTAACCCAATATAATCAATCAAATTAATGTCAACCATTTTCTTGATTCATTTATGTTAATTAGTCATTTAATCTCACATGTTTGTTAAATATGCATTTGATAGGTACATGATATCTATGTATTCTAATAAAATGGAGTTCTGTACAAGTCGTCTGAAGCATCCTGCATTAAAAAATCTGATGTGTCTTGCACCATATTTCACGGTACTTTTGGAAGGTACTACTCTTCTTAAGCTACATATCAAACTTCTTCTATACGATAGTCAAACAATCCATTTAATGTCAATTTATTCACTGTAATCGGTTACAATCAATCTTCTTCAATACGCTCCCTATCTAACACACTGAAGCCTTTGATAAACTTCTTCAAGACTCTTTCTCTACATTGAATTTACAGTTTCAATTTAGCAATTAATGTTGACACATTCAAACAATCATCCCCAAAAATAAGTTACGAATCTTCTTCTACAATCTGAGTTAAATCGATTTCAAAAGGTCAGTTTCAATTCATCCATTAATTGATTCATTCAAATCGATTTTGTTTGTTTTTACGATGTTCTTTGGATTCATTTATTTTAATTGTTTATCATATTTGTTTCAGCAACCGCCGTTGCCATCCTTCCTGATCTCCGTCAGCTTCTGATTCTCAATTTATGGTTAGTTGAATACAAATACATGATTGGTTTTTGTGAATTCTGAGAAATTTTGTTCACGAATTGATTATTGTTTTTTTTATGCACACCATATGTTTGATACATGTGTGAGAGGAAATTTTGAGTTGGATTTGTAACGAATTGATTATTGTTTTGTATGCACACCATGTGTTTGATGACATGTGTGAGAGGCTAAATTCATTGTCAATTACATTTCTTTATACTTTTAGTTTGTTGAGTTCACTTATTGTCCTAATACTTTCCTGCTCATATTAGATGTTGATTGGGATCAAGGCAAGTGTATGAACTATTTATTTATTTGTTTTGACCACACTGGCTTACTCTCAATATTTTTGGTACAGTGAAATGGGGGCCTATTTTTCACCTTGTGGGAGATATATGGCTTTGCGTTGCGTGTGTAGTTGCTCACTTTGAAGTTGATCATGGGATAGCAACCCATCTTCATCACGATAGGGCTGGGACATCTCCAACAAGGCATCCAATATCACCTCACCAAGTGATATATGAACTTCAGATTTGTTGATGAGCCAAAACAAAACTTCAATAGCAGGTAATTATTTTTATGATATTTCTCGAGATTAGGTGGTCACTTTCAGTTAACCCAATATAATCAATCAAATTAATGTCAACCATTTTCTTGATTCATTTATGTTAATTAGTCATTTAATCTCACATGTTTGTTAAATATGCATTTGATAGGTACATGATATTTGCTACCATTTTTACCTTTTAGAGATCAATAATGAATCAATGTTGCAGGTAATTTGATTTGAATCAGATGATTAACTCTTATGCACCTACGTTTGCCTAAAGATGCACATCAAGAGTTTATGTCAACAATGAAGAGGAGTTTAGCATGGGGAATAGGTAATTAAAATGATTAATTTACAATTCAGGCGGTTTAGTGAAAGCATAAACTTATACAGCCTGTTTAGCATTATTTAAAATAAACCCATTTTATATGGGTTGTTTGGATTTGCTTATTTAAAATGCTTAGTTCATATGCGGGTTGTTTGGTGTCATGTCTTGCAATTGCTTATTTGAGCTGTTTGGATTGCATATTGAAACTACATGATATATTTTGTAGGGGTCGATTTGAATGGCTTATTTATTGTTCATATAATTCGTTTAGTATTGTTTCTCTTAATTAATTGTCTCTTTAACCTGAACTTTGACCAGTATATATGTGTATACATCAATGTAAATGGTCTTTGGCTAATTTGTCTCTATTTTTGGTACAGATTATGTAATGACAAATGGTAAGATCAACCCAAATTTTTAAAAAGAGCTCATACTGAGGCAAAGTTGCAGGTTGAGGATGAAAATTTAGAGATGGGGAGAGAATATATTGTCGTAGCGGAAGGTAAAAAAACTCTCTACAAGAGTTCTTAATATTTCTTATCTTTTATAGTGATTACGATTGCTTACTTTTTTTCACGTTTAATTCATTCACAACATTTATTTCAATGGAGAGTTTTGTTAAACACAATCAACATCGGGTAAGCTGTTTTGAAGGTTTACGTAATCTATGTGTACGTGATTTTATTTATGTTATAGGGGTTATTGCAATGCTTAAATATATGTTTTTATGCATATATGTGTGTGCAGGATTTGGGTCATTCTTTTGAAGTATTATGAGTATTTAGCTTTTGCTTTACGGATTATACCAAATAGAAAAACTCCATATTGGAGTGCAATATGGCCTGAAGACGTTGAGAGTTTTGCGAGGCATTTCTTATGCAATCCATACAAGGTTACCATCTATAGATAAAACTAATTGTTCTTATGTTATGTGGCATACACCTTTAATCATATTTCTTATTTCATCTTCTTTAAATCCAAACTCTGTAGGTGATCATTTGATCTCCCGTTCTGAAAGCAAACCAATAACCAGGTTACATAAGTTGTAATAGATGTGGAAAAGTACGTCAATTTAAGTTACAACAAACAGAAATCTATAGCTTTTTCAAGCTATAACTTTAAGTGGTAAAATTTGATTTCCATGTTACATAGTACATATGGTTATCATGCAATAGCCATATATCTTTCACTGATGGAGGCTTATTTGCAGAGCGTGCAACCTGAGCAAACGACATCACATGTTCTTTAAGCAAAAATGGGAGCAGAGGGCCTTCATCCTTAGGTGAGGACAAAACTTTATAATGATTTCAGTTATGATATTTGCTTTTGGTTTACCTAATAAATTTAAACATAATTTCATTAAAGAATCTGTGATGTCTGTGTATTTGTATATATGATTCTGCTTTTTGTTTACATGATATCTTTTCTCCTTTTAGTTTACATAATAATTTTAAACATAAAATTCATTACATATAGTTGGTGCCTGTGTACGGAAACTAGGAATGGATTGAATATGTAATGTAGGTGTACGTGTACGTGTACGCAAAGTGAAGGAACTTGCCACTTTTAGAGATATGGGCATTTTATCAAGAAAAAAATGATTCTCAATATAAATCTTTATGGTTTATTGATCATAGGGTTTTATTTTCATCTTAAAGTTAGGTTTTAGCGAGAAATGAGATTTAAGGTTTGACATTCAATTGTTGAAAGAAGACTCATCAAGTGAAATTTAAGAGTATTTATAAGTCATGAATTGGTGCTACATGTATAATATAATTCATGAAATTAGAAACCACATTAAATGTGAAATTTAAGTTTAATTTTAGTCATACTAATGATTTTTTATTTTTGAGAATAATTGACAGTAAGACTTCTAAAGAAGTGAATATACTATCCTTAGTATATCACTTAATAAGATACCAATTGACAACACAACCACTACTAACTTAAATTTAGTAACGACAATCATGCAAGTTTTCTAATAGCCAAACGGGTTAAATGTTATGCTGATGTAAGTTTCTGAGACTTATTTGATGTGTTAAATATTATGCTGATGGAAGTTATAATCTATTTCAATAGTAGCATCCTGCAAGTAGTCAAATTTACGGGTGGGTTTGCGTAACGTTTTTCCTATTTCAATTGCATGTTCTAAACCTCCACTCCCCTATACTATTTGCAAGAGACCGCCCTTTTGTCATACACGTGGTCGGTTTACAGGATTATTTCCCGACTCGGGCGCAATTGCATACAATTTCGCCAAGGACATCAGTGTAACCAATGCGATCATGTGGTGCGACATACAATTAACTAATGATAAAGCTGGGATATGCTTTCTGGATCTCAATCTTGAAATGCTTCCACCATAACCTATGTATAATAACATACCCACAACATACCTTTCCAATGGGGTACCCATTTTGGTGATGGAAGCAAAGTGGAAAAGAGACCCATAAAAGGAAGCATCTCGACATTCATTATTGAAGGTATTCAAAACTTTATTCACCTACACCATATATATAACATTTGTATGAAATGGATTGTCGGAATAACATATTTATCTATATTTTAATATTTACTTCGGTAGCATGTCAAATTGTCAACTAATTGAACCACAAATAATGGGACGTCTTTGCAAATCATCCACTTTATTTCATTAAATATAATACATTATTTATATTATCTACTTGCTAAAACGTTAAACGTCTATTATCTCTCTGTTTATGTTAAGGCATATGAAAGTGGAAATCTTTGTGTCAATTTGGCATAATGCGTTGTTATAAAATGGTTCATGGGTCGAGTTGACATGTTAAATGTTTTGTGTTTTAATTTATTAATGCAACTAATGTGCTACGAGTCATTTAGTTAGTAAAATTTATGACATACAATGCTATATCTTATAATATATATAGGAAGATGTGTAAGATAGAATCAAGTTTTGTTATGTTAGATAAGCACAAATTGTGGATTTGTATAGCGCTATGAATAAATCCGTCTGCTATGACTTTTAAGTATCAACTTATGCCATGTTACTTTTAAATAATAACCAATTTCCATAGTTCTCATAAGATGTAACATAATGTGAGGGCTGGCAAACGGGTCAAAGGGGCGTGGTTTGATCAATACACTTTTTAGTATGATTCACGTGGTCGGGTTGTGTTAACTTGGGTTACATGCATCAAAATTATGCTTTAGACAAATTTAAATTTTTCATGCTATGTTGTGTACGTAATAAAATTTCCATCTTAATGCTATACTTGCAGGTGCAATAAAGGATACCCCTGGACGCCCAATAGAGGTTATTAATAAAAAAGATTGGGCCTTTCTCATGAGTCTTCAGTATCAAAATTGTGTTAATAGAGGTTATTTGTTTAGTATCAATTTTTTTTCTCCTTAGTGCAGTATCAGTTCTATTGCAATGTGCAGCCTATGCAAGGCCTGGTGGGTGGAATGGTAGGAATAGATCTTCTAGAGTGTTCATCCACATTGTGATGTGAAAAACATGATTGTGGAAACATTTTGAGATTTTGAACAATAAGGAAGTCACTGGTGTAAACCAAGGTAGTAGTTTTATTTAACTCTTTTATTTTTAAATTTAGTAATTGCATGCTTGAGCTTTGGTGCTGAGAAAGTGTAGCTTGGGCTATCCATGTATAAATATGAGATACTAACTGATATGGTATTAGGGGTGTATAAATTTTGGGACTTTCCTCAAAACAATAGTAGGCGAACTATAACAGCTATGCCCGAGCATGTGCTTTTGTTTGATTTTTATATTAAATTAATGTCGATTTGAGACTATAGATTCAAATTATGTATACATTAAGGTATTGGCCCTTCGAATTATAGATTGGAGTCTTTGAGTTCCATATTCTAAGTGGCTTATTGCTTTATTTGTTTCCTCTAAAGCGAAAAATAGTATGAAAAGTTAAGCAATCACAGCCACCCGCTTCATTCGGCCTTCTGTTTCTTTGCATGACTATAGCTTTATAGTTTAAATGCTTACATGTTATTTGTGATTTTCACTGTGGCCACGCATGAAGCAAATCATTGATCCTGACAGGATGGCATCAGCTAGAAAGCGAGACCATGAGAAATTCAAAAAGAGTGCATTTACATATCCCGTTTGTTCTTATATGAGATGGTTTTAATAGTATGAGTACCAATGCATATTTTTTGTCATTTGTGTAGTATTTATATGATTTTTTTTATTATCAAAAATCAATTTTGTATATTTGAGAATCTAATCTTTAAAGTGAAATAAAATCATTTGAAACTAAATAGAAGACAATATCCGGTTTTGGTTTCTTTTGAAATGACAATAAATAAAAGTAAAGGACAAACTTTGTCGAAAGTCGGATAATTTTTACAATAACCGGTGTTTTCTCATTGACAGCTTTACGTAGCTTTTATCACAAGTAAAGATAAGCAATAGTTTAAAAGTATTGTGTTGCGATAAAAAAAGGAAATTGCATGATTGTTTATTTCTTTAATGAATGATGTTTATGTGGTTAGGTGGTTGGTCCTTGAACAAGCTACCAAAATACATATTTACACGAATGTCACAAGATAATTGAGAGGGAGAGAGAGTTGGTGTTTGCCTGATAACTTATTAGGTGCCCACAATATGTTAATTTGATTATCACTCAATTATCGCTCACTACATACATTTACTTTTCAAGACCATCAAGATTCGAGCCCACGTGCATGGACATTTATTAGATCATCAAAATCATATGCCATGATGATACCGATGAAAATTACTCTGTTGGACAAACGTTTACCGATGAAGATCGTTAGGAAACAATTTCCTGTGTCAGTCTCATTTGACATGACGATAAACAAGAGCAAAGGGCAGTCCCTTTCAAAAGTTGGTTTGAATCTCCCACGTCCTGTTTTCACACATGGACAATTATACATGGTTCTTTCACGCGTAAAAAGGTTTGAATGTTGTTATTTCGGATGCGGATAGTCATCTAACAAACACTACCACAAATGTAGTCTACAAAGAGGTTCTCCAAGATCTATGACAAAGTTTTAAAGGTATGTACTAATATACATATGTTATATTTTATACGATTTTTTTATACGGATTATAAGTTAGAAAAATATTTTGCTTACACTTTTTTTTCTACTTTATTAGGTGCTTCGAATATGTTGATTGGGTTGCTGATTGCATATTGTTTCTTTTCAAGACCATCAAGATTCAAGCACACGTGCATGGACGTTTATTAGAATATCAAAATCATATGGCACAATCCATGACTTTTATTACATTAATATTCACAACCATTGTACTCTTTCATATCATTGACTTATTAGTTATTATTCCTTTCAAATACATGATTTGTTTGATTACGCGTATTTTTACTAATTTTTTGGACACGCTTCATTATTATTATTATTATTATTATTATTATTATTATTATTATTATTATTATTATTATTATTATTATTATTATTATTTCATTGAAACCAAAGAAATTACATGAAATTGGAGGGGAGTCTAGACACAATCTGTGCTCCCACTCCTTTTTTAATGTTCCAATGGAACATTATTATTATTATTATTATTATTATTATTATTATTATTTGCATAATCTCTTCTAAAAACCCGTGGATTCCACGGGTCTATAATCTAGTGACCAATAAAACCGAATTTCGGTTATAACTGCTAAGCAGTTATAATAACCACCAAAACAGTTAAATTAACAGGGAAAATTATATGTCCAAATTACGAGAATTTTATTTTCAAGTGCGTTTTTTAACATAATACTTTCCACCAAAACACAACACTTTCGGTTATAAAACCGAATTTCGGTTATAACTGCTAAGCAGTTATAATAACCACCAAAACAGTTAAATTAACAGGGAAAATTATATGTCCAAATTACGAGAATTTTATTTTCAAGTGCGTTTTTTAACATAACACTTTCCACCAAAACATAACACTTTATACCAGCCAGGGGCGCTGCCCCTTGGACCCTGCCAGGGGCTGCCGTCCCTTGGACCCTACTACCGGTGGCGCTGCCCCCGGACCCCTGTGATTTGGGGTTTCGCCCCCAAATGATAATCATAATAACGTCATACAAGTGTGCACTCCGCACAACCCCGACTTGTTGAACATTTATCATGATTACACATTGGTCAACTAAGTCAATCCATTACACTTAAATCATATTGGTGATGCAAAATCACCAACAATAGAGAACCTGATTTCTCTTTTAGACTTTTAGTTCAGTTGATAAGTTGTAAAGAACTATTTTTGTAGTTTGCAAAAGATTATTATAGGATTTTATGTTCGTTAGGAATTTTAGTTTTTTCATTTATTATGACAAGTGTTGACGTATATGTCCGGAGGACATTGTCCGGACGGTGTAAACCAGGCCGAACGATAAGGTCTGGCTGGATGGCGCATAAAA